>CM062819.1:555602999-556802999 GCA_031772625.1 Pinus tabuliformis | reverse complement strand
GTTTCCACCTTATATCTGGTGTTCTTTGGTGTGACTATCTGTTTTTCTTGTTCTTGTTCATTATTATATGGTATTGACATACAAATTAATGATCAACATCTGAAGAATAAATTAAAGTATAAATATGGAAGGTATAGTGAAAAGAATTTGATAATACTGATTCACCCCCCCCTCTCAATATTATTTCCAACATGATCTGGTGCCATTGCCGGGGATTTCGAATTCCATTAAGTTTTCCTGGGGAAACGATATTCATTCTATTCCTTTAAGGCGATTAAAGGTCTAGAAAGGTTAAAATCCTTCACCTAGCGACTCCACTAGCCCAAACTGGCACCTTTTAAGCACACCAGATCTCATTCAGAATATGACTTAGTTAATCGTCTGTCAGATCCTGAAAAACTTCTAAGAAAAGCCAATTCTAAAAGGAGACATCAACCATCTTTTTCTTCCTCTTCTACCTTTTATTCTAAATATTTAGAACCATTTGATCCTTTTAGTAATATTCCATCTGATCCTGATTTGACACATATACCTCCTAGGGTTTCTGAACTATTAGATAAGGGAGTTGATTTCATTCAACTTTCCTCATTCATTCTTTTAAAACACATTAGGAACCGCCACTACCACTAGGATCACCTAAAACTGAGGGACTTGGGTGTTCATTTACTTGAAAACAAACCTACAGATCTCATATCCCCTACCACTTATGCATTTCCTTCCACTTCTGAATGACCTGAAGCTTCTACTTCTGAACAACTTGAAGAGACCTTCTCTATGTATACAAATCCACTCTTTGAAACAAAAGAAGGTATTCCTTCATAGGTCCCAAAGTTAGTTCTTAAGACTCCTTTAAAGTCATCCAGGAAATCCCATCCTTCTTCACCTCCACATAGTCAACTCCCCCTCAATCACCTCCTTCTACCACTTCTTCATCTTCTTTTTATTCTTATTCTTCATCCACACAAACACCTCATACACCACCTTCTACTATGGCATTCCAAACTATTTTACAGGCTAGATATGCAACTTTAGTCTTACTTGCTAACCTCGATGCATTCCCCGCTGGATACTTGAAATACCTTCCTAGGTATAATGGAGAAACTGGTCCCTCAGCTAAAGGCCATCTTCAAGCTTTTTAAGACTTTGTAGACAACATGAATATTTAACAAGAAAATGTTTACATGAGATTTTTTTTTATAAATTCTGTCTATTCTCTACAAATCTCTCTCTGAGACCATATAGAAAATCTGACTATAGATTAACCCGATAATGCAATATACCAAAGCAAAATACTATAATCTACTTCTACTATCAATTTGCTTTGCGGAAGCTTAAAGATCAAGCTGAATTAGAGCTGAACACATATAACCAGAAGAAGAAGAATCAATACACATGAAACAAAGAAAATACTCAGGGGAAAGCGTCATATAAAAACCCCACTGTCTGTATTATCATACAAGGTGGAAATACATCTGAATTATACAGAGCCTTAGCTCTCACAGCTATCCAGCTCTCAGTAGAATCCTCCTGGATGCTCATAGGAAATCAAAGCTTTTAACAAGCCTTCTCCTCTGCCCTCCAAGCCTCCTATTTCCTTGTGCAGTTTCTCCTAGGTGATCCTCCTATTACCAAGTGCAACACTGATCTCTCACACTGATCTCACACAATGTAAAACTGCACAATCCTCAAGGAACCTTACCTTGACTACATGCATGAGTTTCCTTTATAGGAGAAAACATGCAACTGATAGTATAATGTCCTTGACATTTAGCTCAACTGGGTATTTCTCAGAAAATACATGCATGAGTTACTGATGAGGGAATCTTTAGTTATCTGGAGTACATTGGTTGAGTGCATGCATGCATCAACTGACTGATAACTCACAATTAGTTCCTCAAACAGTTTGGAACTAATTTAACTAGAATTAACTAAGTAAAATGAGCTAACTAATTACAACTCAAATATAACTCAATCTTATCTCCTTAATTAAGGGATAAGATCCTTAATTTAAGGGATAACTATTGCATGACTGCAGAAAGACTTCTAACTTGAATTTCTCCAACTAATTAATCCATAATGAATTAATTAATTATTTCCAAGTAGCTGGTGAGATTAAATTCGAATTTAATTCACAATTTTAATTCAAGGACAAATTAAAATTGGAATATTTTGGATTCTATTTTTATCATTTCTTGTTGCTATTTTCAACACTCCCTCTCAACAAGAAATGAATTCAACTTGATCCCAATCGTGAACCTTTGGAATGTTATGCATGCAACACTTCTCTCTATTGTTTTTGCTCCAGAAACTCCAGAAACAAAAAAAAACATCCAACCTGAATCAATATGATGCATTTGTCGTCAAATTCTCTGACTGCTATTGCCTTTGTCAACTGAACACTTTGCACTTCTGCTGACTCTACCTTTCTACACTGTTGTCAATCCTTCTCTGCACTCTTCAGTATCTGACTTCTCTAGCCTCTGCCACTTTGATCTCTAACTGCATCAATCCCATTGATTCCTCCCGCTACTATGTACTTTGGGCTCCCGTAGCAAGGTACGATCCATGAGATAAAACCTCTCAATGGACCCTGCCCAATTTCATCCTTCTTGGGACTATCACTTCACATCGCCCCACCTCACACATGGAGGTCAGGGAAAATTTTAAGAACCCCCCCTAAATTTATAAATATAATAAATGGGCGAATCTCCATGGTATATAGGAAAAATGGAAGGCGATTTTATCAATAATATAATATGTATATATAATTTTTTGGCGAATCTCTCACCAGGCATGGCGAATATTTTACTCAATCATAAAATATTGTAAGATCTTGGCGAGTCTTTCACTAAATAATAAAAATTTGTAAAGTCCTAGTGAATCTTAGCATAGGCTACATGCTGGTTTAATTCCCCCATTTAAATAGGCTACATTCCAGGTGAATACCATGGGTCAATACCATGTGCCATTTTGGTGAATACCATGGGTCAATACCATGTGCCATTTTTATTTTTATTAATTCTAATATTAGGGTTAATAATGGTTTTTTGCATGGTATTAATAACAATCTAGTCCATGGTATTTGTCCCATAGTATTTTGGCCATAGGTTTCACCTAAATATAACCCATTTTTTGAGTGTTCGTAAATATAAGGTGACTTATGGAGTAAATATAAAAAAATGTTTTATTTGTTTACCATACCTCTTGTTTATTTATATTTTTATTAATTTACCATACCTCTTTTACAAATATGGTATTTGGCCCATAGGATTCACTTAAATAAAACCTCTTTCTTGAGCCTTCATAAATAGAATGAGGGTTATGGACTAAATATAAAAAGAGGTTTTATTTATTTACGATATGTCTAGTTTATTTATATTTTTATTTATTTACCATACCTTTTGAGTAAGTATAAAAAGACGTTTTATTTATTTACCATACCTCCACTTTACTTATATTTTTATTTGTTTACACCCTTACATGTATGTAAGGTGACTTATGGAGTAAATATAAAAAATGTTTTATTTATTTACCATACCTCTCATTTATTTATATTTTTATTAATTTACCATACCTCCTTTATAAATATGGTATTTGGCCCATAGGATTCACTTAAATAAAACCTATTCTTGAAAATGGGCGAATGGATTCACTTAAATAAAACCTATTCTTGAAAATGGGTGAATGGAAGGTTGTAAGTCCTAATTTCAAGGGCTAAATTTACCTTTTTTACCCTCTCCCTTAAAATAAGGTGGGCTATTTGAGGTGATTTGTAAAAATGTACTATGATACAAAATATTCGCCCACTAAAAATTTAAAACCCCTTCATTTCGCCAAAGGGCGAACATTCGCCCCTAAAATTATCCTTGATGGAGGTATGGCTGCATGTGATCCCTCTACCCACTTGGCTTGAAATTTCCCCCTACTAGAGGTCTCTGTAGGAGTGGATGCCTCCACTTGGTCTCCTCTCAGCATCTCTAATTGTGGCTCCTCCACAATTGTCTGAGACTTCTTCTGGGGCTGCATGTTGAGAGGTAATTTACTCTCCTTCTCAACCACCAAGTCTCTAGCATTTGCCTTTCTCCTCAAGGATTTTCATTCATCTTGAACCTCAAGAGCATACAGGTTCTTAACTTGTGAACCGATCTATTTCACCTGTCTCGTGGTGATGTGTCTAAAGAAAACCTTTCCCTTATTGAAGACAACATCATAGCCTTTGTCCTCCAACATCGTGATTGATGCCAAGTTCTTCTTCATTCCAGGCACATACTTCACATCTATCAAGGTGATAAGAGCTCCATGCTCCCTCTGAAAAGAAATCGTTCCCACTCCTGAAACACTATACCTTTCATCGTCACCCATCTCTATGTGCATCTTAAGGTGTTTCTCCTCCAAGGTACTGAATAACTTTTTATCACTGGTCAAGTGGAATGAGGCTCCACTGTCAAGATACCAAACACAACCCATCATCGATGACACCGTGCATGCAATGAGGGTGAAGTCCATTTCGAAACTAAGAGGCTAATGCCTCACCTACCGATCCATTTGAGGATCCCTTCTTGGACTTATTCGATGGGAAATTAGTCACATAATGTCCCATCTCATGACAATTAAAGCATCTCACTTTAGATATGTCACCCTTCTTCCCTCCATGAGAAGAATTTGATTTGGAATGGGAATCCTTCCCCTTCCCTTTCCTTTCCTTACTCGCTAAGGCCATATTTTTTTCATCATCATCCTTGGATGAAGAACCATCTCGAGTGCTCCTCCTGATCTCCTCCTGCATCAGATCTGACCATAGTCATTCCTAATCCGACAGTTTCTCCCTTCCATTCATAGAGTCCTAGTAGCTGTTCCAACTCTTTGGAAGGCCAAGGAGAGTGAGGCTCACCATATGATCATCAGCAGTAGTTATTCCCACACTGCTAAGCTCATCTCTGCAAGTGGTGAGCTTGTTTAGATATGTGGAAATAGTATCGCCGTTCTCCATCTTGATTCTTTGAAGCTTATCCTTGAGCGCCAATTTCCTCTGGTCGCTATTGTTTTGGCAGAGGTCCTTGATTGTCTTCCACATTGAATATTGAGTATCCTTCCCATGGAGACTCGAGACAATATGGTCTCGAAGTCCCTCAAGGATGATTTGTCTCGCCCTCACCACACACTTCTTCCACTCAACCAACTCTTGTGCATTAGTTGAACCTGGCTTTGGGATTTCTTGATCAATGAAATCCTTCAAACCATTGTCTTCTAAGACAACCTCCATGCGATCTTTTCATGCTATGTAATTCGAGCTGCCATCCAAGGCATACTTGAGTCTCAAGCCATAGAACGCCATTGACCAACCTGAAGTATGATATGAATTCGATTTGCACCTGCAACCTCGAACTTCAAGTTTTTAGTTCTCTTCTTAGTTTACCATTCACAGCTCCGATAACCTGCCTCTGATACCATGTAGAAATTCTATCTATTCTCTACAAATCTCGCTCCAAGACCATATGGAAAATATGATTGTAGATTAACCCGATAATGCAATATACCAAAGCAAAGTACTATAATCTACTTCTACTATCAATTTGCTTTGCGGAAGCTTAAAGATCGAGCTGAATCAAAGCTGAACACATATAACTAGAAGAAGAAGAATCAATACACATGAAACATAGAAAATACTCAGGGGAAAGCGTCATATAAAAACCCCACTGTCTGTATTATCATACAAGGTGGAAATACATCTGAATTATACAAAGCCTTAACTCTCACAGCTAGCCATCTCTCAGCATAATCCTCTCGGATGCTTACAGGAAATCAAAGCTTTTAACAAGCCTTCTCCTCTGCCCTCCAAGCCTCCTATTTCCTTGCGCAGTTTCTCCCAGGTGATCCTCCTATTACCAAGTGCAACACTGATCTCTCACACTGATCTCACACCCTGTAAAACTGCACAATCCTCCAGGAACCTTACCTAGATTGCATGCATGAGTTTCCTTTATAGGAGAAAACATGCAACTAATAGTACAGTGTCCTTGACATTTAGCTCAACTGGGTATTTCTCAGAAAATACATGCATGAGTTACTGATGAGGGAATCTTCAATTATCTGGAGTATAGTGGTTGAGTGCATGCATGCATCAACTGACTGATAACTCACAATTAGTTCCTCAAACAATTTGGAACTAATTTAACTGGACTTAACTCAGTAAACTGAGCTAACTAATCACAACTCAAATATAACTCAATCTTATCTCCTTAATTAAGGGATAATCTCCTTAATTTAAGGGATAACTGTTGCATGATTGCAGAAAGACTTCTAACTTGAATTTGTCCAACTAATTAATCCATAATGAATTAATTAATTATTTCCAAGTAGCTGGTGAGACTAAATTCAAATTTAATTCACAATTTTAATTCAAGGACAAATTAAAATTGGAATATTCTGGATTCTATTTTTATCATTTCTTGTTGCTATTTTCAACATGTTTGTACAATCACTTGAAGGAAATGTAAGAATCTGGTTTAGGCAATTACCTGTAAATTACTTTAGAAATTGGGAAGAGCTTATAAACATATTTAAAATCCAATGGGGTGTAAAGAAAGATCCTCTTTACTTTCTGACTGAGTTTGATGAACTTCAAAGAAACTTTGGTGAACCTGTATTAGATTTTATCAAAAGATTCAATAAGCTTTATCATAAGATGCCCCCTGATTGTAAACCCCTTGTAGCAACAACTAAGTCTAGGTTTTCTATAGCCTTTGATGATGATTTTGCTATAATTCTAAGAGAGAGAACTTCAAGAACTCTTGAAGATATGAAAACAAATGCTATAGAGGTGGAAGCAAATAGGTCTGCTTTGACTTCCTTGAAAGCTAAAGAAGAAAAGGCCCAAAGAAAACTCAAATCTATTCAAGAAGCCTCTAGTTCCTCTAGTTCTTCTAAGACTAAAGCAAAAGATTCTAAAATAGATGAAATAACTTCTCTTCTTAGAAATATATCTAATAGAATTTCCAAGATTGAGACTCAACCTAGGACAGTTCAACAAACAATTACTAGACCCCAAAATCAAAATCAAGGTCAGTATAAAAGGAATCCAAAATTACAAATTCTTCAGAGACCTAGTAATGATCAGTAGGTTCCCACTCCTTTACTGATAGATGACCAACAACCTGATGAAAATACTATGAATATTACTAAAGGCATCAATAACATGGATACTTCTTCTAATCAAACAGTTATTATTCCTCTCTCACAACAAAATCAAGTTCAAGAAGATCAAGAATCCTCACAGGTTTCTAAATACCATGCCTTCTCTGAATTTTTAATTGCAGAGTTGGAAAAGAGATATGATCTTAGGCCTAGACTTGGCCCTGGAAGACCTCCCAAGGAAACTCCAATAATTGAACCTCGTACCAAAGCTGCTGAAACTCAAACAACTGTTATTCGGACATTAAATCAATCAACTGATACTGCTCAAAATGATAAAAATGATTTGACTACATTTAATGTTGGAAAAGAGTTAGAAAGAGTTAAAATCCAAATTCCACTTTCAGAACTTTCCAAATACCCTGGGTATAAAAATCAAGTCTCCAAATGGATACAAAACACCTTGGTTGATGCTGAAAGTGACATCATTAGTCTTCAAGATGAAAAAATAGCAGTTGTCTTTGGTCCTAGCTCAGATATGATAGATGAAATAGTGCCGCCTTTCTATGTAACTCTTAAGACAAATGTTTCCATGTTATATAATTGTATGCTTGATTATGGAGAATCAAATAACCTCATGCCAAAAACTATCATGGACCATTTGAAACTTGACATAACTAGATCCTATCATGACTTGTACAACTTTTATTCTAAAAGGGTTCCTTGCTTAGGATTGATTAAGGATTTAGTAGTCACCCTTGCCCAAATTCCAGTGAAAAGTGTAGTGCTTGATATAGTTGTCACAAATATCCCTCCCAAATTTGGAATGCTCCTTTCTAGGTCTTGCTGTGCCAAATTAGGGGGAACTCTTCAGATGGATATGTCTTATGCCACTATTCTAGTTTATGGGGGAGAACAACTAAGGTTATATAGAGAGGTAAGATTTGTGCACACTATTTGTAAAACAGACCATCCAAAGAACCATTCCATTTATGCAATCGATCAAGATTTTGGTTGCTTTCAACTCTCTTCAAACCAAATACATGAAACTCAAGTTAAAATAGAAGATGTAATTGAAAGTCCTGTACCAAATCAAACTGATGTATGGAAACTATTTTTTGATGGTTCTTGTACAAAATATGGGGCAGGAGATGGGGTAGTTTTAATTTCACCAGAAAAAGAAAATATCGCCCAATCATGCAAACTCGACTTCAAAGTTACAAATAATGTGGTTGAATATGAAGCTTTCCTTTTGGGACTGCAATTAGCCCAAAGCTTAAAGGTTCAAAACTTAAGTGTTTTTACTGACTCATAACTTATTGTCAAACAAGTGATAAATATTTTCCAAACTAAGCATCCTAGACTTAGGTCTTATCAAAATGAAGTTTGGGATTCAATTGAAAGCTTCTTTGATGCTTTTAATTGACTTATATTCCAAGAGATCAAAATATTCATGCAGATTCCTTAGCTGTTTCTGCTAGTTCAATTAAAATTCTTGATCAGACCAATGTACTCTATCAAATATAAGTCAAGTATAAAGCATCCATCCCAGACAATCTAAAACACTGGCAGATATTTGAAGATGATGAACCTTTGAAATCTTTTCTGCAGGTTATAGATGATTTTTCACTTCTACAAATTGATGAAGATAGAACATAAATAGATGAAAATACAAATGAAAATGATACTTCAAATTTCAATTCAAAAATTTCTGATCATGACATTATTCAATTGTCTAACAATTTTATTCCCAAGGGCCTCATTCCTTTAGAAATATTTTTTGATCAAAATGATGTCCTCAGAAACCATCAGTGCATTTCTTCACAAGATGACATAGAAGAAATTAATATTCGAACAAATGATGATATTAAAAACATCAAAATCTGTGCATCTCTAGATCTTGAGATCAAAGCTCCATATCTTAAGTTACTTCAGAATTATAAGGATGTTTTTGCATGGACCTATGCTGATCTTAAAACCTATTATACTTCGTTAATACAACGTGGGATTCATTTAAAGCCAGAAGTAGTTCCTTATCAACAGAAACTTAGGAGGATCAATCCATCCCTTCTACCAATTGTAGAAAAGGAAATTAAGAAAATTCTAGATTCCCAGATCATTCTCCCTCTTAGATATTCTAATTGGGTTGCAAATTTAGTTCCTGTTAGAAAGAAGAATGGAGAAATTAGACTTCGTGTGGACTTTAGAAATTTGAACAAAGCATCATTAAAAGATAACTATCCTTTACCCAAAATGGATAAGTTACTTCAAATGGTTTCAAGAGCACAAAGACTTTCTATTCTTGATGTTTTTTCAGGCTATAATCAGGTAAATGTTGATTCAATAGACAGAGAGAAGATAACCTTTACTACACCCTGGGGTACATTCATGTATGCTAGGATGCCATTTGGCTTAACCAATGCTGGAGAAACATTTCAGAGAGCTATGGATGTAGCTTTTGTGGGTCAGGTAAATAAATTTGTGGTCATTTATCTTGATGACATAACTGTTTTTTCTAAATCTGATAAGAAACATCTAAAGCACTTGATGAAGGTTTTTGACAGGTGTAGAAAATTTGGAATATCATTGAATCCTAAAAATTCTATGTTTTCTATCAAAGAAGGAAAGCTGCTGGGCCATATAATTTTAGAAAAAGGAGTAGTGATTGATCCCAAGTGTGTATCTTCCATTGAAACATTGACCTTACCTAGAAACAAGAAGGAGATTCAAGCTTTTCTAGGAAAGATTAATTTTTTAAGGAGATTTATCCCAAATTATGTTGAGATTGTAAAAGATATAACTGACATGCTCTAAAAGGATCATGAAGTTAAATGGATTATCTCTTCTAGGCATGCCTTTGATCAGATCAAGAAATCTATCTTTGAAGCTCCCACCTTGGCCAACCTTGATTACACTAAACCATTCAGTATCTTTTCCTTTGCCTCAGAAACAACCCTTGCTGCTGTTCTACTACAAAAGAATGAAGATTCCCATGACCAACCCATAGCCTTTTTTGGTAAGGTTATTAGAGATGCCGAGCTTAAGTATGACATAATTGAGAAGCAAGCCTATGCCGTTATTCAAGCCCATAAATCATTTAGGATGTATGTCCTATATTCTCCTATTATTTCTTACGTTCCTAACAGTGTTGTGAAAACTATTTTAACCCAACCAGACACTGATGGAAAGAGAGGTAGATGGATCACTCAAATACTGGAGTTTGATCTAACTATCAAAACTACAAAGCTAGTAAAATGCCAAGAATTAGCTAAGCTTCTAGCTGAATCCAACTGTAAAGTGCTTGGAATCAATTCTGTTTTAGAGATACAAGGGAAAGATCCACAAGAGCCTTCACAAACTTCAGATGAGAAGAATACACAAGAACCTTATGTCCTTGCTGAAGAGGATAATCCACAAGAACCTTCCCTTCATCCTAAAGAGGAGAATCCACAAGAACCTTCCCTTCATCCTGAAGAAAAGAATCCACAAGAACCTTTACCTTCAGATTAGATCAACCCTTTAGACATTGATGATAAATTTCTGTTGTTAGATTGGTACCAAGACATTGTAAATTTCTTGATCCATTTTTCAATGTCCAAGATAATTCTCCAAAAGCCAGTGTAAAACTCTCAAATTGAAAGTAGTCAAGTACTGTATCATAAATTCAAATTTGTATTGGAAAGACCCACTAAATATTTTGTTATTATGTTTAACAGAATCAGAAATTGAAGGAATCATTGACCAGTTTCATACAGGATTTTGTGGGGGACATTATGCTTGGAGAGCAACAGCATATAAAATATTAAGGGGAGTATTTTATTGGCCAACATTATTCTTACAAGTAGGAGCAAAGGTCAAAGGTTGTGTTCCTTGTCAAATGTTTTCTGGTAAGCAAAAATTAGCAGTTCTTCCACTGGTTCCATCAATAGTCTCAGAACCTTTTAGCCAATGGGGATTAGATTTTATTAGAGAGATTCATCCTACTTCAAGTAATCAACATAGATGGATCCTCATTGCAATAGACTACTTCACTAAATGGGTGGGAGCAATTCCAGTGAGAAATGCTACTGATTCATTAGTAATCAAATTTATTGAAGAGAGATCTTATCTAGATTTGGTTGCCCAACTCAAATTGTCACTGATAATGCAACAACTTTTTATAATGTTAAAATGATTGAGTTTTCCAGAAATATCAGATTCTGTTACATAATTCAACTCCATATTACCCACAAGGTAATGGCCTAGTAGAATCCTCAAATAAAAGTCTGGTAAAGGTAATAAAAAAGACTCTAGCAGATCATAAAAAGAGTAGGGACTCTCATTTAATTTATGTAGTATGGGAAAACATAATTACTCCAAAGAGATCTACTGGAAAATCTCCTTTACAATTAGTTTACGGGAAATATGCAATCTTCCCTACCAATTTGGCCTTCTTTGTTTTAAAATTCCTGCAGGATTCAACAGATGAACCTGATGATTTTTCAAGGAGAATAAATCAGATTATTGAACTAAATGAAAACAGAGATGAAGTTCAATATAAATTGAAAAAGTATCAAAGTAAGATGAAGAGCCTATTTGACAGAAGAGCCAGGGAAAGGGACTTCAAGGAAGGTGATCTAGTTCTAAGATGGGATTCCAAGAGAGAAGAAAAGGGAAAACATGGCAAGTTTGACAACTTGTGGTTTGGACCTTTAGCAATTTCTGAAGTGAAGGGAAAAAACACTTTTGTGCTACAAAATCTTGAGGGGCTATATTCCACTTATCCTGTAAATGGAAGGTTTCTCAAACATTACATTCAGTACTGAGAAGTTGAAGTAGATTTCATTACTTCCATTGTAAAAACTCCAGTTTCTTTTACTTTTCAAGTTGTCAATGTGATTTTTTACAACAAAAGAATCCATAGCCCAAGGAGAAGGCACATGGATCTACATGTTCTCTACATTCTACAGGGGAAAGCAGTCCCAATTGGAGCCAATGTTGTAGCATTTTTTGGTTTTGAAGTTAGAATCAATTAGTCAAAAAATGAAAATATTTTCAAAAAATGTTAAGTTAGGATATGGACAAAAAGAATGTTGAATAAAAATGTTAGGAAATATCTTAATAATATGTCCATATCAAAGAAAATGTTAGAAAAGATGCCCTAAAAAAATGAAGGCAAAAATAAAATGTTAGGTTAGAGGGAAAAGAAAAAAGCAATAAACTCTGAAAGTGTGCAAGTCCAAGTGCCACTACTTTTTACTTATTATGCAAAATAATGATTGTGTGCATCTTGTCATAAATGCCACAACCCCTGACAGTCAAATAGTTTAATCTTGACTAATTCATGTTTTAAATTTCATGTTTATAGTTAGAGAATAAATATCTAGCCAAACTGTTTAATCTTGGCAGATCAGTAGTTAGGTAGAGAATAATAAGGAGCTCATCAGTTTAATATGAGACCTTGGATGTTATAAGGTTAGAATTAGATAGTTTTCTTTTCAAAAGAAAAAGGAAAGAAAAGGGTCTGCTAGCCTAAATACACCCAATTAAGTGAAGAAAAAATGTTAGGATAAGTGTTGGCTTGTTGGGGCCTGACCTAGGTTCGGAGTTAATTAGCCAAACAAATCTTGGTACTACTGGCCCTTTTGGAAACAGTCTGCGGAGCGCAGATTTAGGTCTCACCCAAAGTAGTATGGGAGGGTGCTAGGACCAGGTTTCTGTACCCTGGAGATGTCTGATGAGTTCAACTGGTCCGCAGTTTGACCCTGCGTGGAGGTTGCCTCGCGCACTTTCTTGTACCTCATAGCCTGATCTACTGCCTTCGCGTAACCCTACCCAGGGGCTGAACACCATTTCCATTTTTACCCAAGATCTTACTTGTATTCCAATGCTAGTTAATTAGCTTGCATACTTGAGTGCTTTAAGTTATACTTAACAACATAAACCATTCATACAGATGCGCATAGTAATAAACAATATATTTAGAAATTATATCAATCATTCATTAACCCAAGAACAAATACACAGAATTATAACAACACTTCTCTTTATTAATTCCTTCCTCAGTTGCAGACTCGACTCCACCCTGTGCACTCAGCTACAGGGGTCTGCGCACTCAACTACAGACTACTAGGCCTCTGCGCACTCAGCTGCAGAGCCTTCTCTTACTCTATGACCAAAAGACACACTTCAACTTATGACTTGGTCACTTAGACTTTCTCAGGCTTTTCTTCCATATCCTTAGTTAGCTTTTTTTCTACACTTAGAGCCTCGCTCTATTTATATAATCCCATGGTCCGCGGACCATGGGTACGTCTATCCAGCTGACATTACATTACAAAACTAGGGCAGAGAACCCTATGACTCTCTCATACTTTCTTTTGCGGATCTTTACAACAAGATTCGATCAAAACTTGGGCTTTCAGCCCCAAAACATGCCTTGGGGGGATTCCAAGCCCAACAGACCCCCAACACAAACATTGTGACTCGCCCTCGAGTCACTCGGTCGGTGCGGCGATCTTTGTGCGGAGTCCCACCAACTATTCTTGAACTGCACAGAGGTTAGCACGCACTGAGCTGCTGCTTGCTGGATCTGTTGCATACGCTGTTCTAAGACCTGTGTGTCGGGAGTGCTTCTCTGCATCTGTACTGGTATCCCATGCATATGTTTATAGTCCCTTGCCATTGTCCGAATCCTTGGAGCACGAAGACTGTGCTACTTCCGGCTAGTCAGATAGCTAGACCACCCATGTAGGGCTTCAAGCAGCTGCCATTCACTTTGCCTGAGAAAGGTTCTCCATTTAGTTTGACTAGCTGGACCACGCCTCCATCTGTGACCTCCTGAAGAATGTATGGTCCCAACCAATGCATTTTGAACTTTCCTAGGAATTTATCAAACTTATTGTCATACAACAACACCAAATCATTTACCTTGAATGTGCGCAACTTAATATGGTGATCATGCCAGGCCTTCTCACGTTGCTTTTTCACTTGTTGATGAAAGCTGGCTAGGAACTGTTCCTCCTTAAGTTCTTCCAACTTCGCGAGCCTTTCTTCCAGGGCTTCATAGTTCATCATACCTGTGAGCATTGCTATGTGAAGGCTAGGTACAATATACTCCATTGGCATGATAGATTCCGCGCCATAAAATAGTTGGAAAGGTGTTTGTCCCGTCAATTTCTTGCACGTCTTCCTATAAGCCCATAGTACTGTAGGCACGCGCAAGTCCCAATCGCTTCGTTGCGCATTGCATACTTTGGTTAGCGCAGTCTCCAATATTTTGGAATGCTTCTACTATGCCATTGGCTTGTGGGTGATATGGTGTGCTTTTCTGATGATACACCTGGAACTCTGCTGTGAGCGCACTAATGGTTTCGTTCAGGAAATGTGTACTGTGATCACTCATTAAGATTTTTGGATAACCAAATCAGGTCAACACATGTTCAAACAAAAATTTCGTAGCCGTAACGGCTGTGCAATCTTTGACCGGCTATGCTTCCGCCCAGCGATTCAGGTACCCTATCATGGTGATGATGTATCGTGCGCCCATTTTTCCCTGAGGTTTGATAGGTCCCACAAAGTCCATTGCCGATTTTTCGAAGGGCTGCAATGTCATTTGTGGATTCAAAGGCATGTCGTCCCTTCCGGATGATTTATCGGTCCTTTGACATATATCGTAGGCCTTATAGTGTGCTTTTGAATCCTGATGAAGGGTTGGCCACCACAACCCTGCACGGAGAATCTTTTTTGCACTCGCTCATCCTACATAGTGTCCTGCTGCAGCACCCCCATGTGCTTCCGCGAGGATCTAACTTCATTCAAATTCAGGTATGTACCTTCATAGTATCTCATCATTTCCCATTTTGTATAGGTGCCCTGTGATGACAGAAAAATCCGCCACGCGCACCACCAATTCCTTCTTTTGTTGGATGGAGTATTCCTTTGGCACAGTCTCTATTTTCAGAAAGTGGATTATATCTTCGAAGTGTTCGTCCGCGATGCGCACAACTGTCAGGTAATCCTTCCTCCACACTAGTAGGTTCCTCGCCTGTCTCAATACGTGACAAGTGATCTGGTCCTACATTCAGGTGTCCAGGTTTTACCACGACCTCAAAGTCATATTCTTGGAACAATAAGAGCCACCTACATATGCACCCCCCCAACACAAGCTTATTGACCAAGTATTTCAGCGCAGAATGTTCTGTATACAACTTGTAATGTCCTCCTAGCAAATAGTGTTGGTATTTTTGGAGCGCGTACACCATAACGAATCCCTCGCACTCGGTCGTGGAATAGTTCTTTTCTGCTTTGGAAAATCTATGACTTGCAAACACGATAGGGTGATCCAAGCCTTCCTTTCCCTCTTATGTGAGCACTGCTCCCAGCGCTATACATGACACATCAACATGCACATGAAACTCCACATCCCATTTCGGGAAGACCAGGATTGGAGGGGAGGCCAATTTCTATTTTAGGACATCCAGGCTCTTCATGCAATCATCATTCCAGTAGATCGTGACATCATTTTTCAATAGTTTCTCCATTGGCATGGTGATATGGGCATAGCTTTTGATGAACTTCCTGTTGGCTTGTTGGAGCCTGACCTAGGTTCAGAGGTGATTTAGCCAAACAAATCCTAGTACTACTGGCCCTTTCGGCAACAGTCCACGGAGCGTGAACTGAGGTCTCACCCGAAGTAGTATGGGAGGGTGCTAGAACCAGGTTTCTGCACCCTAGAGATTTCTGATGATTTTCGGTGGTTCGCGGTTTAACCCTGTGCACGTCGCTACGTGCACCTACCGGTACCTCGCAACCTGTGATGCTGCCTTCGCGTAACCCTACTCGGGGCTCAATTCGTGTTGGTACCCAATCCCTTATTATTAACCCAATATTAGTTTATCACTTAGCTTATATGTTTAGTTATACTTAATAGTGTTCACTATTCATACCAATGTGCGCAGTAAATAAACAGTATAAATGCAATTCATATCCAACAATTAATAACCCAAGAATAGATACACGGAAATAAGATAAAACTTCTCTTTATTATTCTCTTCCTTCGGTTACAGACTTGACTCCACCCTGCGCACTCAACTGTAGGGGCTTGCGCACTCAACTGCGGAATCTACCTGGCCTCTACGCACTCAGCTGTAGAGCCTCTTCCTACTACTACGACCCAAAGCACTTAGACCTTTACTCTATGCTCGCTGTCTTCTCGACTCCATTCGTTCCTCTATGTATCTCCAATTAATTGTCTTTACAACTTAGAGCCTCGCTCTATTTATACAATCCCATGGTCCGCAGACCATGGGTAGGCTAAAACTACATTCAAAACTTAGGGCGGACAACCATATGACCCTAACATACAATTTGCGCTCCACACCCATAATTCGCAGAGTATTTACAATAATATTACTCAAAACTTGGCTTTTGAGCCCCAAAACATGCTATGGGGGGATTCCATGCCCAATAGGCCCCCAACACAAACATCGTGACTCGTCCTCAAGTCACTCTGTTGGCACGGCGATCTTGTTGCGGAGTCCCTCCAGTTGGTCCCGAATGGCCTAAATGTTGGCAGCGCACTGAGCTGCTGCCTCCTGAACCTGCTGCATTCTCTACTCCGTATCTGAATTATTTCCCTACATCTATAATGACATCTTCTGCGTATGTTTATAGCCCCGCGTCTTTGTCTGGTTCCGCAGAGTGCGAAGACTATGCTTCGGCTAGCTAGTTAAATAGTCGAACCACCTGTGTAGGGCTTCAAGCGGCTGCCATTTACTTTGCCTGGGAAGGGTTCTCCATTTAGTTTGAATAGATGGACCACACCTCCGTTTGTGACCTCGTTAACCACGTATGGCCCTAGCCAATGCATTCTGAATTTTCCCGGAAATTTTTCAAACTTATTGTCATACAGCAGGACTAAGTCATTCACCTTGAAGGTGCACAACTTGATATGGCGGTCATGCGAGGATTTTTCATGTTTCTTTTGTACCCGCTGATGAAACCCAGCCAAGAACCATTCTTCCTCAAGTTATTCCAATTGCACGAGCCTCTCCTCCAGAGTTTCACGGTCCATCATCCCTGTGAGCGCTACTATTCATAGACTAGGGATGATATATTCCATCGGCATGACAGATTCTATGCCATAAACTAACCGGAAAGGTGCCTATCCCGTGAAATTCTTACACATTGTCCTGTAAACCCATAGAAAGGTAGGTACGCATAGGTCCCAATTGTTTCGCTACAGGGTTGGCCACCATAACCCTGTGTGAAGAATCTTCTGTGTGGTCGCGCGTCCTGCATAGTGTCCTCCTGCAGCGCCCCCATGTGCTTTTGTGAGGATCTGACCTCGTTCAAATTTAGGTACGTATCTTTGCAATATCTCATCATTTCCCATTTTGTATAGGTGCCCCGCGATGACAGAGAAGTATCCACGCACACCACCAATTCCTTTTTTTGTTGGACTGGGTATTCCTTTAGTGCAGTCCCTGTTGTCATAAAATGGATTATATCATTGAGGTGTTCGTTCGTGATGCGCACTACAAAGAGCTGTGCATCAGGTAGTACTTCTTCCAAATTCATGGGTTGCTCGCCCGTCTCAATGCATGACAAGTGATCCGATCCTGCGTTCAAGAATCCTAGCTTTACTATGACCTCAAAAACATATTCTTGGAACAATAAGATCCATATGCATATGCGCCCCCCCAACACATGCTTATTGACCAAGTATTTCAATGCGGAATGGTCGGTATACATCTTGAAAATGTCCGCCGAGTAAATAGTGTTGGTATTTTTGAAGCACGTACACCATTGCTAACCCCTCGCGCTCGATGGTGGTGTTAGTTTCAGTATTTCCAGCCTTCCTCCAGTGATCAAGCATGCTCTTACAAAGTGATTTTAAGGTGTCAAGGTCAAATTTTATCATTTCAGTGAGTCTTAAAGTAAAATTTGGTCACTAGGCATTAGGTCTAGGGTTTGATTTCACTCCTTTCAAAGTTGTCCAAATGTTGGTCTATGTCACTATTCAGCTAAGTCTACCATCATTCAGAGGGTTTTCATCATCATGTCAGGTTCCAATGGGTCATTTTACACCTTGTTCATGCTTCAGTTGCGCCTAGGTAAGGTCATTTCCCTCTCGTATGGTTTTAAAGGCAATTTCTCTTGGACAGTAAAATCATCAACAAGACTTGTATCCTGATGTTCATCCACCTTCCCCTATCCTTAATGTACCTTATTAAACACTTCCCATCACTGAGATTCCCCAAATTCCTCATTTTCGTACAAACCCTAGTTTCTTGCTACAACTTGGCAATTTTCTAGGTTAGGCCTGTGTTTCGTCCTTTTGGACCCCTTCCCCTCACTCAATCTCTGAGATTCTACTTTCCCTTACTTCTTAACATCCCTCCCTACTTCCAAAAATTTCCTCAAGAATTTAAAAGCCCCCTATCCCCTTCATTTCGACAAATCCCCTATTCCACACATCGGGATAGGTTTCACTCAAATGATGTTTCTAAGCAAGGAAAGATTAATTTGGAACAAATGAGAGAGGTTTTTGTCAAAAAAAGACCAAGGAAAAAAAACCTCCTTCACTTTTTACACAGGTGTCATGGTTTTGGAGAAATGTCAAAAATACAGTTGCCTCGGGAGAATTGATGCACCTCTGAAGTGACCTTGGGAAAATCAAGTTTTCTCCTATGTTGGTTGGCAAAATGACTTTTTTGATGAGTCAAATGATAAATAGACACAAATATATTTCCAATGAGCTATCATGAGCTCAATTTGGAGTTGAGGAAGGCATTCAAAAGTTGACTTCAACATCACTCTGCCTTGAGGCAGCCTCATTTGGCACATTTTGACCAGTCTCGGGAGATTTGATTTTTGATAGGGAAAATGAACTCCAAATTGAAAAATTCCAGTTGGGTTGGAAAGTAGACTCAAATAAATTTCCAACGAGCTATCCTATGCCCAATTTTGACACCAGGAAGGCCTCCAAAAGTCTCCTGCAAAAATTGCTACGCACAGGCTCTATGCGCCGCGCCTTCCCTGTGCGCCGCACCACCTGGCACGCGCTTTTGCTAGGGAGCTCCAAACTGAAAAAAGTTTATATTTTTGGATTTTTCATGAAAAATCATGACTTCTGGTGCATGGCCAAGAAGTTTGGGCAAGTTTTGAGTCCCCAGGAGGTCAAAAACACTCAAAAAATGACCTCACTGCCCCTATTTTGACACACAGGAAGCAGTCTTGGGAGATTGAATTTTTGGAGGGGAAAATGGGCACCAAATTCAGAAATTCCACTTGGGTTGGAAATTATATAGGCATCTCTTTCCAAAAAGAACACTTGGGCTCAATTTGGACTTCAGGAAGTGCCTCAAACTCAGCCTCAAAGTGGCATGACGCATACAGATTTTGGCGCGGCGCATAGAGGATTTTTGCTCAATTTTTCACCTTCCAGCTCAGAAATTCGGCCAGTTTGACTAGTTTTTCTTTGTGATGTAATTTTTGATCTATATTGATGTAATTAGATGAAAATGATGTAATTTTGGCACTTATTTACTTGTTCTAGAGGATTCATTCACCAAAAGGTGAAATGTGAGTGAATGAATCAGTTTCCTAGCCTATAGGGGTAAGTTGTTTGACTACCTAGTTTTCAGTTCCTTGTTTAGAATTGGTTCAAACAACTCCTAGAATGATGAGCTCGACCCCTAGAGGCAAGGGAATAGGTTGGGCTAGTCTATATCATGTAATTTCTAAGTCATTTTCAGGGTTGGACACTAGGGATTGCTTTGGCATGTCATTGTACATTCTATCTCTGCATTTTTGGCTAAGGAAAGACCAGGGTTTTGCAGCACTGTTTGGGATCCATGTGGCTTTATGTTTTGATGGTGTGCTTATCTAAGTAATTGTAAGTTCATTTAGTGTTATGTGTATCATTTTCCTCTCTTTCCTTCTGAATTTGAACAAATGAGTGATTAAGGTGGAATCCATTAACTGTTATGCTCTGCCTTTGAATTTGTTTAAATTTCCATGTTTTCATCTGTTTAAGGAGAATTATTGAGACTCTCTTGCTCTCCTTAGCTCCTCACCAATCTGATCTATCCATTCTCTCACTTTAAAGCATCAAAACGATTGCCTTCCTTGCCCCAATCAGAACTCTGCAGAAACTGTGCCTCATCCCCGAGCCCAATTTGCCTTTCCCCGTTTCCAGCACAAAATCCCTAAAAACTCAAATCAAACCCTTGTACTTCATACCTAGCCTAAAATTAGCTTTTATTTCAGTCATCTCAAGCCCCATCGCTTGTCTTTTGCCAAGATTGACCCAGAGAGAGCCCTCTCCTGTCCTCGTAGGGCTAGCTACGAGGCTGAGTGTGGGTTGATGTGGACCTAGAACCTTGTCTTTTCAGCCTGAGACAAATCTAGGCTCTAACATAGTGGCGACTGTACTAGGGAAGAAAATGGTTTGCTTGTTGATGTCATTTGTTTTATAAGTTATAGACGGAGCCTGAAGTTATGCCAGGTAGCCTTCGAAACGCTTTTGCTTTGCATTAGCAGAAGTAGATAAACGTTGCTTTAGTCAATCTCCGGTCTAGCTTGTGAATGTGACATCTAACTTGTTAATTGCCCTAGTACATGTATTAAGTTCAGATCTGATGGTTGATGGTGAAAAACGATCAGACATTAGAAGGCTAAAATCATTCACCTGGCGACTTCATTCACTGAAAAATCCGGAGATCAATGCTTCATGGTGACTCCACTGCAGGAACATTAGTAGCTTTAAGGTTTTCAAGATGGATCGGGTTGCAAGAAGATACGCTCCCATGAGCCGAGATCACATCCCAGGTTTTCCAAATAAAATGCCCAAGGTAGATTGGTCAAAGAATTTGCCTATGTTCAGAAATGTGGAAGGTAATGACACTGCTCTTCATCTGGTGAAATTTCACATTCATGTGCATAAATTAAAGATCAATTTTCCTGAAGACTGTTTGATGAAAATGTTTATGGCTACTCTGGAAGACGAAGCCCGATCTTGGTATGAAAGTTTGCCACCTGCTTCTATTTATTGTTTAAAAGATTTTCATGCAATATTCTTTGAAAGGTATAAAGAATCATATCCATCCTTGGCTTTAGTTCAGGACTGTTGTAGCCATGTTCATAGTTTTATTGAAAATCTTGAGAAAGTTTATGAAGATGATAATTTCATGGATGATGAGATCATGGAAGCCCTGTATGAAAATCCATTTCAGCAGCATAAAGACGATCATGAAAATTTGCAGCAGGATCAAGATCTTAGTACGGTGGAAGATGAAGGAATTGTGCATTTTGACAGTCAACAAGAATTACATGAAATGGATTAGCTATATGAGGAAAATTTGTATACACCTTCACTTGAAATCAATGAAGACAATCACTGTTTGAGCAAAAGAAAACAGAACGTGTTATCTCCTCTGTCTGAAGACGAGTTAGGTCAACTCTTGAATGGTCATGTTACAGCTTTAGTTAACGCAGATCTGCAGTGTGCACATGGTCAAGAAAGTGATGGTGGAACTTCTTCCTGTTCTGTAAAGGATGACAGTATTGTAAGTAGCTTTATATATCAACAGGTTGAAGATTTCCATATGGCTGAAAGTGATGAAAGAGAAAGTGTCGTTTCAGATCTGTCCATAAAGGAAGACAGCATGCAAGGAAGTCTAGTTCTAATTTCAGAATGTGATAATGTCAAGATAGCTAATTCAGATCCAGATTCAGATTGTGATGACCAAGACTACCTTGTACTGAATCCCGTGAAGGAGAACCCTGCTGCTGAAAACATATGGAATAAAGAAGACAAAGTTATGGATCCAAATGTTCTCATGTCATCAACACTAAGCCTTCATAAAGAGGTCATTCAGTCAGTTCATAAACAACAAGATGAGATCTGCGGTCAAGTAAGTAAAGAGGTTTCTCTGGATGAATTTGTGGTAGATGATATAAATGATATTGTTGGGTTTCACAAATCATTTGAAGTTTCTTTTCTCATGATTGATGAATGTAAAGACAATCTGGCTGTCATATCATATGAAGATGATCTACAATATATTCAGACTTCAGAAAACCAGACCATTCAGGATTCCCTTTCAGATTCTTCTTCATATGTCTCATGTTTTGAAGTGTTCTTTGAAGAGGAAATCTGCTCATCTACTTGTTCAGAATTTTTTGAGGACCAGGACCATACTTTTTCTGAAGTACATTATGAAGGAAGATCAGAATCAAAAGAAAAAGACATCTTGTTTTCTCAGCAGGAGGTGGCAATGGCAAATCTTCATGTTTTTCATGATCCAATGGAAAATCTGTTGCAGTCAGCAGTGAAGGTGATTATTGTAGTATTCAGTGATGAAGGAGATCATGGTCAACTGTGTTTTTGGATGCCCAATTACCAGTATCAATTGTTGACTAGAAGATCTGATTGGAAGAATCAGTCAAGAAGCCATCTTATTGATTGGTTACATTGGCATTTTGATATAGTTTGATGATATATTGTCTTGTAAGAAACATAGGTGGTCAAGTACTGCCACCAAGCTTTAAGTTTTAAGTTCAGGTCTTAGTATTTTGAGTTAGTTTCTTAGAGTCAAGTTTTTTCAGTCATTTCAGTATTGCATCGAGTTATTTTGAGTCAGGTTTTAGTCACATAAATTGAGTCAGAGTCTTGTGTTGTTTGTCGAAATAATGACTCCATAGCCCAATGGACAAAGGCACTGTCTATTCTCGCAAAGATCTGCCATTCTTGGCACCTCCAAGGAGCTACCATCCCCATTGGAGCCAATGTTAGTGTCGGTCTTTCCAGCCTTCCTCCAGTGACCAAACATGCTCTTACAAAGTGATTTTAAGGTGTCAAGGTCAAATTTTATCATTTCAGTGAGTCTTCAAGTAAAATTTGGTCACTAGGCATTAGGTGTAGGGTTTGCTTTCACTCCTTTCAAAGTTTTCCAAATGTCGGTCTATGTCACTATTCATCTGAGTCTAACATCATTTAGAGGGTTTTCATCATCATGTCAGGTTCCAATGGGTCATTTTACACCTTGTTCATGCTTTAGTTGCGCCTAGGTAAGGTCATTTCCCTCTCCTAGGGTTTTGAAGGCAATTTATCTTGGACGGTCAAATCATCAACAAGACTTGTATCTTGATGTTCATCCACCTTCCCCTATACTTAATGTACCTTATTAAACACTTCCCATCACTGAGATTCCCAAAATTCCTCATTTTCGCACAAACCCTAGTTTCTTGCTAAAACTTGGCAATTTTCTAGGTTAGGCCTGTGTTTCACCCTTTTGGACCCATTCCCCTCACTCAATCTCTGAGATTCCAATTTCTCCTACTTATTAACATCCCTCCCTACTTCCCAAAATTTCCTCAAGAATTTAGAAGCCCCCTATCCCCTTCATTCCGACAAATCCCCTGTTCCACACATTGGGATAGGTTTCACTCAAATGATGTTTTTGAGCAAGGAAAGATGAATTTGGAAAAATTGAGAGAGGCTTTTGTCTAAAACAGGCCAAGGAATAAAAAAATCCTTCACTTTTTACACAGGTGTCATGGTTTTTGAGAAATGTCAAAAATACATTTGCCTCTGGAGAATTGATGCACCTATGACGTGACCTTGGGAAAATCAAGTTTTGTCCTAGCTTGGTTGGCCAAATGACTTTCTTGATGAGTCAAATGATAACTAGACACAAAGATATTTCCAATGAGCTATCATGAGCTCAATTTGGAGTTGAGGAAGGCATTCAAAAGTTGACTTCAACATCACTCTGCCTTGAGGCAGCCTCATTTGGCACATTTTTACCAGTTTTTGGAGATTTGATTTTTGACAAAACAAATTAACTCCAAATTGAAAAATTCCAGTTGGGTTGGAAAGCAGACTCAAAGACCTTTCCAAATAGCTATCTTGCACCCAATTTGGACACCAGAAAGCCCTCCAAAAGTCTCCTACAAAAAGTGCTACACACAGGCTCTATGCGTCGCGCCTCAAGCCCAATGCATCGCGCCTTCCCTGTGCGCCGCGCCACCTGGCGCGCGCTTTTTCTAGGGAGCTCCAAACTGCAAAAATTTTATATTTTTGGATTTGGCATGAAAAATCATGACTGATGGTGCATGGCCAAGAATTTTAGGCAAGTTTTGAGTCCCCAGGAGGTAAAAAACACTCAAAAAATGACCTCACTTCCCCTATTTTGACACACAGGAAGCAGTCTTGGGAGATTGAAGTTTTGGAGGGGCAAATGGGCACCAAATTCAGAAATTCCACTTGGGTTGGAAAGTAGATAGGCAGGGATTTCCAACAAGAACACTTGGGCTCAATTTTGACTTTAGGAAGTGCCTCAAACTTAGCCTCAAAGTGGTGCGATGCATACAGATTTTGGCGCGGCGCACAAAGGAGTTTTGCAAAATTTTTCACCTTCCAGCTCAGAAATTCGGCCAGTTTGACTATTTTTTCTTTGTGATGTAATTTTTGATCTATATTAATGTAATTGGATGAACAGGATGTAATTTTGGCACTTATTTATTTGTTCTAGAGGATTCATTCACCAAAAGGTGAAATGTGAGTGAATGAATCAGTTTCCTAGCATATAGGGGTAAGTTGTTTGATTACCTAGTTTTCAATTCCTTGTTTAGAATTGGTTCAAAAAACTCCTAGAATGATGAGCTCGACCCCTAGAGGCAAGGGAATAGGTTGGGCTAGTCTATATCATGTAATTTCTAAGTCATTTTCAGGGTTGGACACTAGGGATTGCTTTGGCATATCATTGTACATTCTATCTATGCATTTTTTGCTAAGGAAAGACCAGGGTTTTGCAGCACTGTTTGGGATCCATGTGGCTTTATGTTTTCATGGTGTTCTTCTCTAAGTAATTGTAATTTCATTTAGTGTTATGTGTATCATTTTCCTCTCTTTTCTTCTAAATTTGAACAAATGAGTGATTAAGGTGGAATCCATTAACTGTTATGCTATGCCTTTGAATTTGTTTAAATTTCCATGTTTTCATCTGTTTAAGGAGAATTCTTGAGACTCTCTTGCTCTCCTTAGCTCCTCACCAGTCTGATCTATCCATTCTCTCACTTTAAAGCATCAAAACGATTGCCTTCCTTGCCCCAATCAGAACTCTGCAGAAACTGTGCCTCATCCCCGAGCCCAATTTTCCTTTCCCTGTTTCCAACACAAAATCCCCAAAAACTCAAATCAAACCCTTGTACTTCATACCTAGCCTAAAATTAGCTTTTATTTCAGTCATCTCGAGCCCCATTGCTTGTCTTTTGCCGAGATCGACCCAGAGAGAACCCTCTCGTGTCCCCGTTGGGCTAGCTACGAGGCTGAGCGTGGTTTCATGTGGACCTAGAACCTTGTCTTTTCAGCCTGAGACAAATCTAGGCTCTAACAAGTGGAATAGTTCTTTTTTGCTTTGGAAAATCTTCGACTTGTAAATGCGATCAGGTGATCCACGCCCTCCGCGCCCTCCTGTGTGAGTACTGCTCCCAGTGTAATACATGACGCATCAACATGTACATGAAATTCCACATCCCATTTTGGGAAGACTAGGATTGGAGCAGAGGCCAGTTTCCCTTTCAGGACATCCAAACTCTTCATGCAATCATCATTCTAGCAATATGTAACATCCTTTTTCAATAAATTTTCGATCGATGCTGTTATTTGGGCATAACTTTTGATGAACTTCCTAAAGTATCTGGTGTGTCCCAAGGTAGCGCGCAATTGTTTAACACTTTGCGGTGCTTCCAAATTTAGAATAAAAAAAATCTTCACAGGGTCCACCATCAATCCCTGTTTGTAGACCACATGTCCTAGCAGGTTTCCAAAGGGAATGAGGAATGTGCACTTCTTAAGGTTCAGCGCAATCTGGTGTCAGCGGAAAGTATCCAGCATCAAGCATAAGCTTGCTACATGGTGCTTAACTAATCCAAAGACAGTCCAATCATCTAGACAGACCTCCAAGAAGTTTTGGATGTAATCTTAGAACGCAACCACAACGATGCGCGAAAAGATAGCTGGCGCGTTCTTCAATCCAAACGGCATAACGTTTTATTGAAAGTAGCCCCATTCTATTGCAAAGGTCATTTTGCTCCTATCTTCTGGTGCGATCTTGATCTGATGGTACCCTAAGAACCCATCTGTGAATGAGTATGCTTCCTGACCACCAACATTTTCCAGTACTTCATCTATGAACGGTGTCAGGAATGGATTGTGTATACAGGCGTCATTCAGCTTCCCAAGGTCCACGCATATTCTTATTTCACCTTTCTGCCTTTTCTCCTGTACTACCATAGGACTCACCCAGTCAGATTCTTCCACTAGCTCAATAATTCCGGCTGCGAGCATTTTGTCTAACTCTTCACGGACCTTTTCCTTATATTTCGGATTCAAGCGGTAGGGCCACTACTTAACCGGCTTTGCATTGGGTTTCAGGGTGATCTTCATCATCCCTAAGTCGCCGATGATCCCTTTTAAGTTTTTTATTTTGGTTGGGAACAAGTCTCGGTATTATCAGAGTAACTCAATGACCTTATCCACCATGGCATCATCCCAATAGTCCCCGAGCGTTGCATACTTTGGTTCGGCCTCCGTCCCAATGTTTACCTGCTTCATTTTTAGTGGCACAATGATGTTAGGATCCTCAATCAATGGTCCTCGAACCTCGCGACATCCTTATGTTTCTGGAATGTTAAGATTTCGTGGGTCCTCATCATCCTCCTCAACATTTACATTGTAACACTCCAGCGTGCAGCTCAGCTGTGTAGCCCATTCTAGCTGAAGCACTTCCATTGGCTCTTGGGGTATTTTGAAGATAACTGCTTTTACTGCTTGTAGCGCATCATCAACAGTATCCAACCAATGATCTTCAAGCATGAAGGTTAGCAGGAATCCTTTGCACAAGATATTCCATTCACTTTTACCATGGAGGAGCTCTGTCTCAGTATACCAATTCATGGGTATGACAGAACAAATGCACCCATTCAGGCTGTGGCTCTTCCCTGTAAACCTTGGTCCATTTCGCAAGGTGTGTACATTGATCATTGCACCCATCATATTTGTATGTTAGCCACATCTACGGTTTCCCAAAGCGTAGGCACATCATCCCTCTGCATTCGCGACAGTTCTCAAAATTGCTTTGATGCGTACCCCACCATCTCGTGGGTGTAGCGCGTAGCACCCATTTCAAAGCATTGAATCGTTGCTGTTCTGGTATTTTGCTTTCAAATTTGTCTAGGAATTCATCCACCGATGTCAACCCATCATACATAGGTAGATCCCTTGCCTCTGTTGCTACACAGCGTAGTGACCTTATCATCATGTTGCAATTGAGCGTGGTTACCTCGTGTAACCGGTTCTGCCATCGTTCTACTTCTTCATCTGAATCCAAAGTGCAGGAGTTTTCGCACTCCCACGAAATCCTACCATCTGCTGTTGGATTCACCCAATCCCACTCTCATGTGGTTATCTTGTAGATATAGTTGATATCGTCATCACTATCATCGTCGCACACTGGTTCTATACAGTGCGCTCCTTCTGCAAGGTCTAAAGGTACCACTATGTGCAATGAATTTTTCTCAAATATCATTTTGTGCTTCTTTAGATTTATCATTCCATTCATATTAGTGGCCCAATCTATCCCCAATAGCACGGGATAGGGATTGCTGTCATCGACAATCTCTATCACTTCGAAATATGCAAGCGCGTTTGCACCTTCGATGTCTATAGTTATTCCGGGCCTGAAATCTTCCCATCGGTAGGATCTTCTGTTGGTTTGCCATTCATAACTGAATAAGAGACCATTGCAACATGGGCTTACCCATGCGCTCCCACGTCTACTTTGGTAGAATGTTCACGTCCGATCCTAAATCCAGAATCACTTGATCCATTTCATACTCTTCGATTTGCGCAGTCAATCTCATCTCTCTTCCTGTTCATGTTGTGTGCTTCCCAAGCTTTTGGACTATGCGCGGTTCTCCTGACCCAGCACACCTAGTGATGAGTTCCTGCATTCCCTTCACAGCCTTGTTGTCACGCAGCAGCTTCATGCATGTCTCCATAAAGGTAGTAAGCATTGATGGGTCCATCTCCGAATCTAATTTGTCCTTACTACCTGAAGTGGAGGCCTTTGCGAAGCTCTTCTTGGCTTCCATGAATGTCTCCTTTGCGCACTCCAAATCGAACTCTGGTTCCTTTGCAGGAGCCTTGCGAACCCAAGTGCTTTTTTGGGTTGCTTACCCTTGTCATCTCATGTCGTAATATCGCTTCAGAGCATGATGTTTACATTTGGGTCCTCCTCGCGCTGCTCATACCTCATCATTTGCAGATTCTGAGTCGAGGGAGGTTGGAGTATTCCTTTATCGCGCAACCTCGCTATCAGTGTGGGGTAGTCCTCCATCTCATGATCAAACTAGGTAAAATATAAACATGATTCTCTTGTCAAATTTGTACAATTGTGAGCATAATTCCCTGGCCCTCCGCAATTGTAACAAATCAGTTGTCCACGACCCCTTCCTGGTCCCATTCCACGTCGACCTCGCCCACGGCCCTGAAATCCAGCACATGCCATCCTTGCATTTGGATCGGGGGCTCGTGTTTTGGTCTGCACTCTATAGGTAGGAGTCTGGTCCATCATCAACTCGTAACTTCTACAGGTGCGCTCATCATGGCCTACCAACCTGTAGAAATTACAGAACAAATGTTGGGACATCTATGTATACTTTTGTAATAGATGACAATTATCCGTAGCATGTTTTCCTCCTATTTGACAAATCGTGCACCATAATGCAGGCACTGCACTCGGTCTTGCTTGTGCCTCTTGTCTTAATGGCATCGACCTTCCTCCTGCCAAGTAGTTTGTGAAGACTGGACAATGGTCCTTGTCATGCCTGTGGACTTCGAATTTTATGCACCACACCTCCTCACGTACCTCTGGGCGAGTTGTCCTATCCTATTTTAAACTTTGCATTTCCAGACATAAATTTTGCAGTTGCGCGTGGATTTGTTGGACTCCCAGGATTGGATCTTGTATTGGGGTCTCGTGTAGCCTCATCGCTATTTCCAAGGGTTCGATCTGAGTAGATAGCTTCTGCTGTGACAACGTGGTCCTTAGATGTAGTGTTAGTGATGCCACAAACCATGCGCGGTGCTGTCCATCTGTCGAAGTCATGTTGGCTTCGCGAATCATAATTTTTAGTCTCTAATCCAGTTCCCAAGGGGTCTCACTTGGAAGCATCACGATTTCCTTAAACCCGATAATCGACCACATCTCTGATTTTGGCCTACTAAATTCCCTATTTAGTGTGGTCTAGATATCTACGATCCCTGCGTTTGGATGGTAATTAGAATGCTTAACGTACCATGTCAATGCGTGATCCTGCAATGCACTAACCAGCATTGCCTTCTTAATATTATCATCCGTGACTCCTTGCACTTCCCATATAGCTTTTACCACGAACCAAAATTGGTTTGGATCTTCACTTCCCACTCCCTTGAATACCACCAACTTGATTGTGCTCGCCATATTAAACTATGGTGGTGGCGGACGTGGTGTGGGCGAAGTTGGAGGTGAAGATGGTGAAACCGATGGTGGTATATGTGGGGGTGGTATGCACGGAATTCGTTGTCTTATTAGACTGATCGCGCTTCTCGGTGAAACTCTCGTGAGCTACTCCTCGCTCTCCCGTGGAGGTGAAATCAAGGGACTAGTCTCTAATTCTTTGCTACTTCCGTTTCTATAGTTCCTCCCACTTCGAGTTGCCCCAAACAACAATTTATTCACATAACCCACTTTTCACACAGTAGCATTTTAATCCAAGTGTTCAAAGATTCAATGTACTTACCTCGCGGTCCTTTGAGGAAGTGTCATTCCGCCTCGCTGTAACTGACAGTCATGTCTACCGTGAACTCAGTAATAAATCCTCCTATAATTCGATACATCCAATGGTCCACAACGTGCGCTATCTTATCTTCTGAGACTTCTAGTATGCACACCAATTCTGGAGTTCGCACACTTGGTTTGTCGAGTCTACACCTTCCCTGACTGTCTGCTAGCTTTGCGATCCACTCATACAACTCAGAGGGGAAGGACGCAAAGAAAATTTTGTGGATTTCAGTGTATACGTAGCGCTCTAACCACTGTTCATTTGATACTCGCGGATTCTGATTTTCCTACTCCGTGAACTCATGAATTTTTTGGTCCAACAAATTTTCAATTTCTTTCTTTGTCGGATTCTAGTGACACGACATCAGACATCCCTTATGCAGATCCCGGTCCCAGCAATGGAACCATTTTTTGGCTTGTTGGGGCCTGACCCAGGTTCGGAGGTGATTTAGCCAAACAAATCCCGGTACTACTGGCCCTTTCGGTAACAGTCCACGAAGCGTGGATTGAGGTCTCACCCGAGTAGTATGGGAGGGTGCTAGAACCAGGTTTCTGCACCCTAGAGATGTCTCATGATTTTTAGTGGTCCGCAGTTTGACCCTGCGTGCACATCGGTACGCGCACCTACCGTTACCTCGTAGCTTGTGATTCTGCCTTCACGCAACCGTACTCGGGGTCGATCTGCATTGGTACCCAATCCATTATTATTAAGTCGATATTTGTTGATCACTTAGCTTATGTGTTTAGTTATACTTAACAGTGTTCACTATTCATACCAATGCGCGCAGTAAATAAACAGTATAAATGCAATTCATATCCAACAATTAATAACCCAAGAATAGATACATGGAAATAAGATAAAACTTCTCTTTATTATTCTCTTCCTTTGGTTACAGACTCGACTCCACCCTGCGCACTCAGCTGTGGACTCTACTAGGCCTCTGCGCACTCAGCTGCAGAGCCTCTTCCTACTACTATGACCCAAAACACTTAGACCTTTACTCTATGCTCGCTATCTTCTAGACTCCATTTGTTCCTCTATGTATTTCCAATTAATTGTCTTTACAAATTAGAGCCTCGCTCTATTTATATAATCCCATGGTCTGCGGACCATGGGTAGGTTGACATTACATTCAAAACTTAGGGTGGACCATCCTATGACTCTAACATACAATTTTCACTCCGCACCTGCAATTTGCGGAGTCTTTACAACAATATTACTCAAAACTTGGGCTTTGAGCCCCAAAACATGCTATGGGGTGATTCCATGCCCAACACTTCCTGTAGTATCCTGTATGTCCCAAGGTAGCGCGTAACTGTTTAACACTTCATGGTGCTTCCAAATTCAGAATCACTGCAATCTTCACGGGGTCTACCATTATTCCTTGTTTGCAGACCACATGTCCCAGTAGGTTCCCAAAGGGAACAAATAACGTATACTTCTTAAGGTTCAACACAATTTGGTGTCGTCAGTAAGTATCAAGCATCAAGCGTAAGCTTGCTACGTGGTTCTTAACCAATCCAAATACACTCCAATCATCCAGATAAACCTCCAGGAATTTTTGGATATATTCTTTGAAGTTGACAACAAGTATGCGCGAAAAGATGGTTGGCACATTTTTTAACCCAAATGGCATGAAAATGTATTGAAAGTAGCCCCACTCAGTCATGAAGGTGGTCTTGCTCCTGTCCTCCGACGTGATTTTGATCTAGTGGTACCCTGAGAACCCATCGGTGAAATAATATGCTTCTTGCCCACCGAAATTTTCCAATACTTCATCTGTGAATGGGGTCAGGAATGGGTCGTGTACACAGGCGTCATTAAACTTCCTGAGGTGCACGCATATTCTTATCTCACCCTTTTGCTTTTTCTCCTGCACTACCATAGGGCTTACCCAGTTAGATTCTTCCACGGGCTCAATAATTCCAGCTACGAAAATTTTGTCTAGTTCTATGCGGACCCTTTCCTTGTACTTCAGATTCAAGTGGTAAGGCATCTACCTAACTGGCTTCTCATTTGGTTTTAGGGTGGTCTTCATCATCCCTAAATCACCAATGATCCCCTTTAAGTCCGTAATCTTGGTTGGGAATAAGTCTTGATACTCGTGGAGTAACTCAGCGACCTTATCCATCGTGGCATCATCCAAATAGTCATAGAGTGTTGCATACTTCGGTTCGGCCTTCGTCCGAATGTTTACCTGCTTCATTTTTACCAGCGCGGTGATGTCAGGATCTTCAATCAATGGTCCTTGAACCTCACGATAGCATTCAGTTTTTGGAATGTTAACTTTTCGTGGATCTTTGTCCTCCTCCTCGATGTTTACATTGTAACACTCCAGTATGCAGCTCAGTTGGGTCACCCATTTCGGTTGAAGCACTTCCATTGGCTCCTGGGGTATTTTGAAGATAGCTGCTTTTAGTGCTTGTAGCTCCTAATCAATAGTATCCCACCAACGATCCTCAAACGTGAAGGTTAACATGAATCCTTCGTGCAAAATATCCCATTTGCTCGTGCCATGGTGGAGCTCCGTCTCGGTATACCAATTCATGGGTATGATATCTAGGGTATGACAGAATAGGTGCACCCACTTAGGTTGTGGCTCTTCCCTATACACCTTAGTCCACTTCGCGAGGTGTGTATGTGGATCATCCCATCCGTCATACTTGTCTGTTAACCGCATCTGAGGCTTCCCAAACCACATGCGCATCTTCCTTCTGCATTCACGCCAGTCCATAAAAATACTTTGGTGTGTACCCCACCATCTTGCGGGCCTAGCGCGTAGTACCCACTTCAGAGTGTCGAAACGCTGCTTTTCTGGTACTTCCTTTTCAAATTTGTTTAGGAAATCATCCACCTTGCTCAACCCATCATACATAGGGAGATCTCTTACCTCCGTTTCCACGCAACGCAACGACCTTGTCATCATGTTACAATTGAGCGTGGTTACCTCGTGTAACCAGTTCTACCATCGTTCTATTTCCTTGTCTGAATCTAAGGTGCAGGAGCTTTCACGCTCCCACAATGTTCTTCCACCCTCAGTTGGATTTACCTAGTCCTGCTCCCGTGCGGTTATCTTGTAGATACAATCTAGATCTTTGTCACTGTCATAGTTGCGCAATGGCTCTGTGTAGTGCGATCCTTTTGTAGGGTCTAAAGGTACCACTACGCGTAGTGAATTTTTCTCAAAAATCATCTTGCGCTTCTTTAGATTTACCACTCCATTCATGTTAGTGGCCCAATCTATTCCCAATAGCGCAGGATAGGGATTGTTGTCATCGACAATCTCTATCACTTCGAAATCTGCAAACACTCTTGCTCCTTAAATATCTGTTGTGATTCCCTGTAATCTCCCCATAGGTAGGATCTTTTGCTGGTTCGCCATTCGCAGTTGGATAGGTGACCATTGTAGTGCAGGCCTGCCCATGCACTCCTAGCATGTCTACTTTGGTAGGACGTTCATGTCCGACCCTAGATCCAGAATCACTTGATCCATTTCATATTACCCAATTTGTGCGGTCAATCTCATCTCCCTTCCTGTTCATGTCGTGTGCTTCTCGAGCTTCCAGGCTACGCGTGGTTCTCCTGGCACAGTCCCAGCACATCTAGTTATGAGTTCTTGCAGCCCCATCACAACCTTGCTGTCACATAGCAGTTTCATGCATGTCTCCAGGAATGTAGTGAGCATTGATGGGTCCATTTTCAGTTCTAGTCTGTCTTTACTTCTTGAAGTGGAGGCATCCACGAGGCTCTTCTTAGCTTCCATGAATGTCTCCTTAGCACACTCCAAATCAAATTCTGGTTCCTTTGTTGGAGCCTTGTGAACCCAGGCACTCTCTTCGGGCTGCTTGCGTTTGTCATCCACTGTCATGATACCACTCCGGAGCACGATATTCATATTAGGGTCTTCCTCGCGTGGCTCAGACCTCATCATTTGTAGGTTCTGAGTCGGGGGAGGCTGGAGTGCTTCTTTATCGCACAACATCGCTATCAGTGTGGGATAGTGCTCTGTCTCGTGATCAAACTGCGTACAATATAAGCATGATAGTCTCGTTGGATTTGTACAATCGCGGGCATAATGCCCTGGCCCTCCACAATTGTAACATATCAGCTGTCCTTGACCCCTTCCTGGTCCCATTCCTCCTCGGCCTTGTCTGTGCCCCTAAAATCCAGTGCACACCATTCCTGCATTTTGATCAAAGGCCCATGTTTCAGTCTAAACTCTGTAGGTATGAGTCCGATCCATCATCAGTTCATAACTTCTACAGGTACGCTCATCGTGGCCTACTGACCTGCAGAAATTACAGAACAACTGTTGGGAATTCTGCGTATACTTCTATAATAGATGGCAGTTATCTGTAGCGTGCTTCCCTCCTATCTGACAAATTGCGCACCATAGTGTAGGCACTGCGCTCGGTCCTGCTTGTGCCTCCAGAGTCAATGGCATTAGTCCTCCTCCCACCAGGTAATTCACGAACACTGGACAATGGTCCTTGTCATGTCCCTGGCCTTTGCATTTTACACACCATACCTCCTCACGTGCTTTTGGGTGAGCTATCCTGTCTTGTTTCAAACTTTGCATCTCAAGGCACAAGCTTTGCAACTGCTTGTGGATCTGTTGAACTCCCAGGTTAGGATCTTGTATCAGGGTTTCGTGCAGTCTCATCGCAATATCCAAGGCCTCAGCCTGAGTGGTTAGCTTCTGTTGTGACAACACGTTCCTTAGATGCGGCGTTAGCGGTGCTACAAACCATGTGCGGTGTTTCTCATCTGTCAAGGTCATATTAGCTTCACGGATTTTACTCTTCAGTCTCTAATCTAGTTCCAAGGGGGTCTCACCTGGAAGCATCGAGATTTCCTTAAATCTAATGATCGACTATGTATCTGATTTTGGCCACTAAATTATTTGTCTAGCGCAGCTTGGATATCTGCGATCCCTGCATTCAAATTGTCATTGGAATGATTAATGTACCACGTCACTGTGCGATCTTGCAGATCACTGACGAGCATTACTTTCTTTATATTGTCATCTGTGACTCCCTGCGCTTCCCATACAACCTTTACCACGAATCAAAATTGGTCTGGGTCTTCATTCCCTACTCCCTTGAACACTAGAAACATTATTGCGCTTGCCATATTGAACTGTGGTGGTGGCGACGGTGGTGTGGGCGAAGACGGGGTTGAAGATGGTGAAACTAGTGGTGGTGTAGGTGGGAGTGGTATGTGTGGAATTCATTGCTTTATCAAATTGATCATACTTCTGGGTGAAACCTTCGAGAGCTCTTCCTCGCTTTCTCATGGAGGTGAAATCAAGGGGCTAGTTTCTAGTTCTGCGCTACCTTCGTTTATGTAGATCCTCCCACTCCGCATAGCCCCAAACATCAATTTATTCACATAACCCGTTTCTCGCACAGTAGCATTTTAATCCAAGTGTTCAAAGATTTAACGTACTTACCTCGCGGTCCTTTGAGGAAGTGTTGTTTTGCCTTGCTATAGCTGACTGAAGTATCTACCACGAACTCGATGATAAATCCTCCTATAATTCAATTGAGCTATTGATCCACAACGTGCGCGATCTTATCTTCCGATGCTTCCAGTCTGCATACCAATTCTGGAGTCCACACAATAGGTTTGTCGATTCTACACCTTCCTTGATTGTTTTCTAGCTTCATGATCCACTTGTAAAACTCATTGGGGAAGGATGCAAAGAAAATTTCATGGATCTCTGTATACAAGTAGCAATCTAGCCACTCTTCCTTTGATAGTCGTAGGTTCCTATTTTCCTGCGCCGCGAACTCGTGAATTTTTTTGTCCAACCAATCTTCAATTCCTTTCTTTTTTGGATTCAAGTGATATGACATTAGACATCTCTATGCAGATCCTGGTCCCGACAACAGAACCATTTGTTGGCTTGTTGGGGCCTGATCCTAGTTCAGAGTTAACTAGCCAAACAAATCCTGGTACTACTGGCCCTTTTAGCAATAGTCCGCGGAGCGCGGATTGAGGTCTCACTCGAAGTAGTATGGGAGGGTGCTAGAACCAGGTTTCTGTACCCTGGAGATGTTTGATGAGTTCAAATGGTTCATAGTTTTACCTTGTGTGTAGGTTGCCTCGTGCACTTTCCCGTACCTCGCATCCTGCTCTATTGCCTTCGCGCAGCCCTACCCAGGGGCTGAACGCCATGCTCTACATTATTACCTAAGATATTACTTGTATTCCAGTGTTATTTAATTAGCTTTCCTGCTTGAGTGCTTTAAGTTGTACTTAACAACATAAACCATTCATACAGATGCGCACAGTAAATAAATAGTATATTTGCAAATTATATCAATCATTCATTAACCCAAGAACAGATACACAAAATTATAACAAAACTTCTCTTTATTAATTCCTTCCTCAGTTACAGACTCGACTCTACCCTGCGCACTCAACTACAGGGGTCCGCGCACTCAGCTGCGGACTACTAGGCCTCTGCGCACTCAGATGCAAAGCCTTCTCCTACTCTATGACCCAAAGACACACTTCAACCTGCGACTCAGTCACTTAGACTTTCTCAGGCTGTTCTTCCATATCCTTAGTTAGCTTTTTTTCTACACTTAGAGCCTCGCTCTATTTATACAATCCCATGGTCCACGGACCATGGGTAGGTCTATCCAGCTGACATTACATTACAAACTAGGGCGGACAACCCTATGACTCTATCATACTTTCGTACCCCGTGCCTGCAATTCGCTAAGCTTTACAACAAGATTCGGTCAAAACTTGGGTTTTGAGCCCCAAAACATGCCTTGGGGGGATTCCATGCCCAACAATAAGTAAAGGGTAGGTAGAAGAAAGGTTGCAGAACTACAAAGTTGATTGAGGCACAAGCACATTTATCATGCTTGATCATGTGTTGCAGTGTGCAAGATCAGTTATGAAGGTGAAAAGATGTTCATAAGTTAATTTGGTTAACTTCCCCTCATTTCATTTCACCCTCCACTACATACTTACTAATTTCCTCATTTTCCCTTATTTCTTGTTAAAATACCCTTTTCCTTCATTTCACGCTTTCCCTTGGTTTCACACATTTTCCTAGCAAATTACCCTCTAAAATCATTTCCCTACCTAAAACCCATTTTCCCTAGTGTGAAACCCATTTCCCTTTGAAAAAATCACTTTCCCCTTATTAATTTCCTAAAAACCCTTTTAAAACCCATAAAACCCATTTAGCCTAAGTTTTATTAAACCCCGCATTTCTTAACAAACCTCCGCTATATTCACTATTTCCCGATACAAAATCTCTTTTAACCCACCACCCTTGGTGTGGTTAATAAAGCCCACCATACTTTAACTCTAGTCCCACTCCTAAACCCATCGCGATATGTTTAATCGCCACTTTATTCAATAAAATAATTACAAATCCTTTGTAATTAATCCTCGGGCCTCGCTAATCTCTGCGCCTGCTCCCTCTGTGCATCTCAACCATGTGATAGCCGTCAAATCATCCGCTCCCAGATCCAACGACCCATAGCCATATCGCGCGCTCCTGATCTTCGATCGTTAAAGGCATGCGAGCACGCGAGTTTCATGGTTTTGTTTGGGCCCCTTGTGGTTACGTGGCATCTCCACATTAACTAGCGTGCCCTCAGAGAAAAACCACCCCATGACCAAAAGCGGTGCGATGAACCTCTGAAACAGCTCCCCGCATACGATAAAACCATCCACTATTCACTTAACCCTTCCACACCAAATTTTAAAAAAGTTAACCGTTTCCCGTTTAAACGCCGTAACCCTCACTTTAGCTCTTTTTGCCCGTTTACACAGTAAAACCTATATAACTTTCCTGCGACACCATGAACCTATGCAACCCAATTCAACCTCTGATTACTATCTAAACATGCTCAGGACTCCGTACAAAGACCTTTCAGCTCAAATAAAACCATTTATCACCTCCCTGTCAGCCTGCGTTTTTCTTAATGATTGTTTTATTTTGCAGGTGATTAGAAGACCAGGAGACTGGATAAACAATTTTGATACTAGTCACAGAATTCTGTTTACTCCAAGATTCACAAGGAAATGAATTCTAAAGCCTTTATACAGTTAAAATACAATTATCATTTACACAGAGTAGAAGTTATTTACATAGTAAATGATAAAACAAAGAATAAATCCTTCACACAGAGACAGTAAATGTTCAACAGAGGACGAAGATAAAGACATACAATTAAAGGACAAATAGATGAAATATACAGAAAGATGATCAATATCCAAACTACCTGACGCTCAGACATGTAAAAACTAAATGATTTACTGTTGAAATACACAGTAAAAACTTGAAATTTACAGTAAAAGTATAAAAAGGCACAATAAAGGATATTGACAGGTCATAAGGTTAAAGAGTATCAGATTAAAGTGTATCAACTGAAAGGTCATAAGTGAATATGACTTCCAGTGTGAAGATCAAACAGAAAAGCAACTTAAAGGGAAAAATATCAAAGACCAAAGCCAGCAAAACCTAAATAATAGGGACATCAAGCAGCAGTTCAATAGCTGTCTCTATCTTCTTGCATGAAGATATTTCCTTTCCTTAAATAAATCCATTTTTGTAAAAGCAGTTTAGGATATTTTCTATTGTTGTATAAATAACTCTCTTTACGAGTTATAATGGGTTCATCATCATTTAACCAAGTTTACTATTGAACCAAGTTCACTGTTCATCATTGAACCAGGTTGACCCTTGAAGAAGCATTTGTAAACACTTGATGTACTTAGCTTTTTTGGACCTTTAATACAAAGAGAAGGATTCTAAATTTAGTTTTACACAGTTTGTGTTTCCTTTAAGTTTTTCCAGTAACACACATTATGTTTTATTTCATATTCTTATGTCTTACAGAGATACCTAGGTAGGAATAATTGTGTCTCAATCTATTCCTATAAGCTTCTGAAGTGATAATCTATAAAGAGAATGGATTAATGGAATGTCTATTTAATTAATTCCCTCTGAATCAATAAATCATAAACATCTTGTTGTAAGCATAAGCATATTATCTTGAACCTTGTGAACATCGCTCAAAGGTTTTCATACTTATGATTATCTGATTTTTTGTCTGAAAACTGTAATAATCATATTATTTTTTGTTTCTTCTCACCACTATTCAAGCTTTATCACTGTGTGAAATTTTATAGCAACCCTTTGCTTTGGGATTAATATTATTCAAAAGGTTAGGCATTATAGTGTTATATCTTGTTTCATTCATTGGTCTTCCACATTAAAACAAAAACCCCCAAAACAATTATCTTAGATGCTTTGGCTTGATAGCAGACCATTTGTTGGCTTGTAAGGGTATGACTTAGGTTCAGAGGTGATTTAGCCAAACAAATCCTGGTACTATTGGAACTTTCGGCAACAATCCATGGAGCGCGGACTGAGGTCTCACCCGAAGTAGTATGGGAGGGTGCTAGAACCAGGTTTCCGCACTCTGCGGATATTTGATGAGCTCCGGTGGTTCGCGGTTTGACCCTGCTCGCACTTCACTATGCACATATATTAGTCCTTCACAACCTGTGATGTTGACTTTGCGCAAATCTACTCAAGGTGCGATCCGTATTATTACCCAAGTTCCTTACTATTAACCTATTATTATCCGGTTACTTAGCTTATCTGTGTAATTCTAGTGATATTTAATAGTATATTTAGCATTCTTATAAGTGTGCGTGATAAGAAAACCAATATAAATGCATTAGACGTAATACAAAAGCAGATACACAAAAATTGGAATCAACTTCTCTTTATTAGTCTTTGTTCAAGGTTACAGACCCGACACCGCCCTGCGCACTCAACTGCAGGGGTCCGCGCACTTAGATGCGGACTCTATTAGGCCTCTGCGCACTAAGCTGCAGAGCATCTTCCTACTACTATGGTCCAATACACTTAGATCCTTACTCTATGCTCGAACCATCCGTACTCATCTATCTTTCCTTTTTCGCCCCCTTTACAACTTAGAGCCTCTCTCTATTTATACAATCCCATGGTCCGCAGACCATGGGTAGGCCGACATGAGATTACATTACATTACAAAACTTAGGGTGGACAACCCTATGACTCAACCTATACTTCGCGCTCTGCCCTTGCAATTCATGAAGTCTTACAATACATTTGACCAAAACCTAGGCTTTGAGCCACAAAACATGCTGTGGGGGGATCCGATGCCCAACAGGCCCTCAACACAAACATCGTGACTCACCTTCAAGTCACTCTGGCGGCGCGGAGATCTTGGTGTGGAGTCCCTCCAACTGGTCCTGTATTGTTCAGAGGTTCGTAGCGCACTGTTTTGCGGTTTGCTGGACCTGCTGCATGTGCTCTTTCGATGCTTCTTTGTGAGGATCAAATCCTTGCCTTAGTGCGTAGAGCCCCTGCATCTGTGGGAGCTTGCCCTTGATATCTTTCATAATGGTGAAGGCCTCATCAATCCATGGCTGGACACACACTTCCCATGCCCTGATGTAGATATTGTGCATGTGTGCCTTGAAATCTACAAAACTCTGCAGACTGTTGTGCACTGTGGGGGACAGGCACAACCTCTTATTGATCCACATGCGAATGCTCACCTCAATGAGCACCCATAAAACCTTTGTATCTTGAATCTGATTCGCATCCTTGGTAGCCCAAAGCGACACGTACTTCGCGGCCTCGGGTAAGGCATGCTCAATGTTCGAGAACTGACTGTCCTTTGGTAGTTCACCGATGACCATCAAGATGGACAAGAGCAACCACGCATAGTGGAAGGTCTTACCCTACTCCTGGGCATCCTTACAGTTGATAAAAAATTATTCACAGAGGAACTCGGCCAAGTTGAACTGGACCCCCTTCGCGCATTGTTTGGGTAACGCAATCACCGGCGCTGGTACTTCATCGGCACAACATTTTCTCATTACTTTGTTGGCTAGGAGTTGGGTGGCTATGCGCACCCCTTTATCCTTGATACTAGTGATGGAATAACCCTTATTTTTCTTTTCCAGCTTGTATTTGGTCTTCATGGCTTCCACGAGGGCCAGATCGCCGCTTTTTCCTTCTATCGTCGCAGGGTCTTTTCCCTTACAGGGAAGCTGAGAAATTCTATGGATGAGAGCCACCATGATGGGAATAGGCTCCTCCAGCCATAAGTACCCATCATGCACTAGGAAAAGTAGCTGCCTGATGATGAAAATGGTGATGGGCGCGCGGTGAAAGTGTGGTATCCATAGCAGATGCAGCAACCCAACCTTCTCTACACCGCACAACCATTTTGGCGGCTTTAACGTGATTACTGGCCCCTCCTTGTTTTATTTCACGAGGCTCTCCATCTCTAAGTGTGGGAACTTCTCGCTGTCTGCGAGGTCCCAATATTCAAACTTCTTTGTGGGCATGTGGCCCAGGTGTGAGCCCTCAAACACAATTCCATCAGGGAGGAGTAGGGTCTGGAGTGCGCTCTTTGTGGCATCCAGATCCTTTGGTATCTTGGTTTTCCCTTTTCGTGGAGGGACGTACTCAGGCAATTTCACTGCAGAGCGCACCAGTTGGATATCTTCCTCTACGTCCTCTGCTTCCTCTACCTCGGCAATCAGAGACTACAGGTCCTCCTCCTCTGTGTCTGTCTCAATGGTGACAACCTTGCCCTTTCCTTCCATTGAGAGCTTACCAAACTGCGGATTCCTTGGGGAAATGTGGATTGGTGCTGCTACTTGCTTATCTTTTTCCGGTCTTGGAGTCTGAGGTGAATTCGGGATTTCCAGCACAACCTCAGTACCTTTGGGAACATCGTGTACCATGGGGTTCTGCGCGTTCTCATCGGCGGTTTCTTTTGCAAAGCCTAAACCTCTCCTGGTAGCTGCCATCTTGTTTGAACTGTATGTGGTCTTTCACGAACTTAGGGGCTCGAATATCGCTCGACACTGAACACTCTGTGCTCTAATCAACTACTCAAATCTCAAGTGAACAAGTGTTGTCTCGTGGCTAGCCCCTAGAGTTTTATAGTGCCTTTTGAATTCAAATTTGACCATTCCCCCCAATTTCGAGCCATCAATGCTTTCTTGGCGGCAGATTGTCCCAAATCTTACCCATAATTCGTGTCTTAAATGCTCTCCGCCTGCTCCATTTGGCCTTAAATTAGACATCTCGTCATGAATAGTGACACCAATAGTCACTTCCTAGCTTATCCGCACGGCAGCGTTATCCATCATGCGCGAGCGCGAACCTTGTGATATGTTGATTCTGCACGCATCTCCCTTATCACGCAACTCCCAAACAAATTTTTTTATAGTCTCACACTCTCTTTCAACTGCCTAGAGCGCTGAGACTGTGCTTCCTACGGCTAGTCAGGTGGTCGCACCACCTGTTCGAGGTTCCAGTGTAGTCTGCGGAAAATTCTCAATTTCCCTCGCGATAGCTGGCACCGTGCATTCTATCGTATGTAGCGCGCTCCCCTGGTTATTGCAGTTGGTGATATACGATCGTAGCGATGGCAACAAAGTCATAAATTGTCGGCGATAGTCTTCTAATTCAGTGGTATGATCATCCACACCTTGCCTTGCCATCCTTGGTTTATCGACGAGATATGATTGCTTGATCTCATTTTCCAGCCTCTTGACCTCTGCTTCCATCAAAATGCTTTTCTTCCTCAGTCTTACCCGGTTTTTTTCAAGTTCATGAAGTCTAAGGTTCCCTCGCCGAATGGCTTCCTGAAGCCTTATGTGTTTGACCTCGTCTAGCTATGTGATTTCTTCATCCTGGGATTCGTGCATTGTCACATCTGTGGGCGCTATTACGTGTGGATTCCCCTTTGCATTCTCTTCAGAAATTACAGTCCCTACTCTGTTCCGCACTTTTGGAATCATTTCCGCGGTCAGGGTTTTGCACATGGTCCTATAGGCCCATTGAACCACTGGTATGTGCAGGTCCCAATCAGTGCGTTTCACCTGGTGAACCCTGTTCAGTACTTCACACACCCTACTGAATGCTTCTCTGTGGATAATTGGTAGCGCGCATCATGTCCGTACCCATCGGGAAAGGTGGGCACGCAAGTTCTTCCACCCCTGGTGACTAGCTCTCATCCTGAGCTGGGTTTTCCAAATCATAGGCACATCATCCTTCTACATCCACGCCAGTCCTCAAAACTTCCTTGATGCGTACCCCACCATCGCGCGTGCATTGCGTGTAGTGCCCACTACAGAGCACCGAACCGCTGCTATTCTAATACTACACTTTCAAATTTGTTTAGGAATTAATCCACTGCTATCAACCCATCATATGCAGGTATATCCCTTGCCTCTGTTGTCATGCAACGCAGTGATCTAATCATCATGTTGCAATTAAGTGTGGTTACCTCATGTAACCAGTTCTGTCATCTTTCTACTTCTTCATCCGAATCTAAAGTGCAAGAGCTGTCGCGCTCCCATGAAATCCTTCCATCTACAGTCAGATTCACCCAATCCTCTTCTCGCATGGTTATCTTGTAAATACAATTGAGATTGTCATCACTATCATTGTCACGCACTGGTTCAGTGTATCGCGCTCCTTTGGCTGGATCTAGCAATACTACTATGTGTAGTGACTTTTTTTCAAAGATCATTTTGTGCTTCTTCAGATTTATGACTCCGTTCATATCTGTGGTATAGTCTATTCCTAGGAGTGCGGGATAGGTATTACTGTGATCCACAATCTCTATCACTTCAAAGTCCGCCTGCGCGCTTGCACCTTCAATATCTACTATCACCCCTTGCAACCTTCCCATGGGAAAGATCTTCTGTTGGTTTGCCATTCGTAAATGAATAAGAGACCATTGTAGCGTGGGTCTACCCATGCATTCCCATGTTTGTTTTGGTAGTACATTCACATCTAATCTGAGATCCAAGATTACCTTATCCATTTCATACTCGCCAATTTGTGCAGTCAACCTCATTTCCCTTCCTGTGCACAATGCATGCTTTCCAAGTTTCCAGACCACACATGATTCTCCTGACCCCGCGTACCTAGTGATAAGTTCTTGTAGTCCTTTTACTGCCTTGCTGCCGCGTAGCAATTTCATGCATGTCTCCAGAAAGGTAGTGAGCACTGAAGGATCCATCCCTGGTTCTAGTTGATCCTTACTACCTGAAGTGGAGGCCTTCGTGAAGCTCGTCTTAGCTTCCATGAATGTCTCCTTCGCGCGTTCTAAATAAAATTCAGGTTCCTTTGTAGTATCCTTGCGAACCCACGCACTTTCTTCTAACTGCTTACCTTTATCATCGCTAGTGGTCATACTGCTCCTGAGCATCATGTTTACATTTGGGTCTTCTTCGTGTGGCTTAGATCTCATCATCTGCAAATTCTGAGTCAGAGGGGGCTGAAGTACCCCTTTTTTGCGCAGTCTCGCTATCAATGTAGGGCAATCTTCTGCCTCATGATCAAATTGAGTACAGAACAAACATGATGGCCTTGTCGGGTTTGTACAATCACGGGCATAGTGCCCTGGCCCTATGCAATTGTAACAAATTAGCTGTCCACAACCCCTTCCTAGTCACATTCCACCTCGACCTCGATTGCGCCCCTGAAATCCAGCATGTGTCATTCCTGCATTTGGGTTGAGGGCTCACGTTTCGGTCTGCACCTTGTATGTAGGAGTATGATCAATAATTAGTTCGTAGGTTTTGCAGGTGCGTTCATCATGGCCTACCGACCTGCAGAAATTAAAAAACAATTGCTAGGATGTCTGCATATACTTCTGCAATAGATGACAATTATTCATAGTGTGTTTTCCTCCTATCTGATAGATCGCACACCATAATGCAGGCGCCATGCTCGGTCCTTCTTGTGCCTCTGGTATTAATGGCATTGACCCTCCTCCTACCAAGTAGTTCACAAAGACTAGACAATGGTCCTTGTCATGCCCCTAGCCTTTGCATTTTATGCACCATACCTCCTCGTGCGCCTTTGGCCAAGGTGTATTGTTTGTTTCAAACTCTACATCTCCAGACACAGATTTTGCAGTTGCGCATGGATTTTTTGGACCCCCGAACTAGGGTCTTGTATAGGGGTCTCATGCAATCTCATTTCCATCTTAAAAGCTTCGTCCTGGGTGGAAAGTTTTTGCTGTGACAGCACAGTCCTTAAGTGCGGTGTTAGTGATGCTACAAACCATGCACGATGCTGTCCATCTATCAACGTCATGTTGGCTAAGTGAATCATACCCTTCAGTCTTTGGTCCAGATCCTAGGGGGTCTCACCGGGAAGCATTGCGATCTCCTTAAACCCGATGATTGATTGTGTTTCCGACTTTGGCCTACTAAATTCCTTGTTTAACATGGTTTGGATATCTACGATCCCTGTGTTTGGATGGTCATTAGAATGCTTAATGTACCATGTCAACGCATGATCCCGCAACGCGCTAACCAGCGTTTCCTTTTTGATATTATCATCCGTGACTCCTTACGCTTCCCATACAGCTTTTACCATGAACCAAAATTGGTTCGGATCCTCGTTTCCAACTCCCCTGAATACCGACAACTTTATTGCGCTCGCCATATTAAACTGTGGTGGTGGTGTGGGCGAAGTTGGAGGTGAATATGATGAAACTGGTTGTGGTGTAGGTGGGGGTGGTATGCACAGAATTCACTATCTTATCAGATTGATCGCGCTCCTCGGTGAAACTCTCGTGAGCTCCTCCTCACTCTCCCGTGGAGGTGAAATCAAGGGAATGTTCTGTAATTCTTCGTTACTTCTGTTTCTATAGGTCCTCCCACTTTGTGTTGAACCAAACATCAATTTATTTGCATAACCATTTTTTCACACAGTAGCATTTTAATCCAAGTGTTCAAAGATTTAATGTACTTACCTCGCGGTCCTTTGAGGAAGCATCGTTCTGCCTCACTATCGTGTCTACCACAAACTCAATGATAAATACTCCTATAATTTGGTCGAGCCAGTGGTCCACAGTGCGTCTGAGCTTCTCCTCCGACACTTCTATTCTGTGCACCAATTCAGGAGTCCACACAATTGGTTTGTCGAGCCTACACCTTCCCTGAATATCTGCTAGCTTCGTGATCAACTCATACAACTCAGAGGGGAAGGACAAAAAAAAATTTCATGGATTTCAATGTATGAGTAGCACTCCAACCACTGTTCCTTTGATACTCGCGGATTCCGATTTTCCTCCGCCGCGAACTCATGAATTTTTCTATCCAACCACCTTTCAATTTCCTTCTTGGTCGGATTCCAGTGACACGACATCAGAAATCCCTTATGCAGATCCCGGTCCTGGCAACAGAACTATTTGTTGGATTTAATGGGCCTGACCCAGGTTCAGAGGTGATTTAGCCAAACAAATCCTGGTACTATTGGCCCTTTCGGCAATAGTCCGTAGAGTGCAGATTGAGGTCTCACCCGAAGTAGTATGGGAGGGTGCTAGAACCAGGTTTCTGCACCTTGGGGATGTCTGATGAGCTCCGGTGGTTCGCAGTTTGACCCTGCGCGCACTTCACTACACGCATCTATTAGTCCTTATCAACTTGTGATGCTGCCTTTGCATAGCCCTACTCGAGGCACGATCCGTATTATTACCAAAGTTCCTTACTATTAACCTGTTATTATCCAGTTACTTAGCTTATCTTTGTAAGTCTAGTGATATTTAATAGTATATTCAACATTCTTATAAGTGCGCGCAATAGGCAAACTAGTATAAATTCATAGAACGTAATACAAAAGAAGATACACAGAAATTTGAATCAACTTCTCTTTATTATTCTTCGTTCAAGGTTACATACTCGACACCACCTTGTGCACTCAGCTGCAGAAGTCCGCGCAGTTAGCTACAGACTCTACTAGGTCTCTACACACTCAGCTGCAGAGCCTCTTCCTACTACTACGACCCAATACACTTAGATCCTTACTCTATGATCGAACCATTCTTACTCATCTATCTTTCCTTTTTTGCCCCCTTTACAACTTAGAGCCTCACTCTATTTATACAATCCCATGGTTTTCGGACCATGGGTAGGTCGACATGACATTACATTACATTACAAAACTTAGGGCGGACAACCCTATGATTCAACCTATACTTCATGCTCTGTGCCTGCACTTCGCGGAGTCTTACAATACATTTGACCAAAACCTAGGCTTTGAGCCCTAAAACATGCTGTGGGGGGATCCGATGCCCAACACCATTATCAACTCAGAGGTATAAGAATAGGCTTGTTGACCAGGTACTTGAGAGCAGAGTGATCTGTATACATTTTGAAATGTGCACCCAAAAAATAATGTCGAAATTTCTGGATAGCGTAGACCATCGCTAGCCCTTCGTGCTCTGTAGTTGAATAGCTTTTCATGGCCTTAGACAGTTTCCTGTTTGCAAAGGCTATCAGATGATTAATATCACCTTCCCCTGCCTAGGTCAGCACCACACCCAGCGCAATACAGGAGGCATCCACATGAACGTGAAACTCCTTCTTCAAGTCTGGGAACACCAAGATAGGTGCAGTCACCATCTTTTCCTTCAGGACATCTAGGTTGCATTGACACCCTTCATCCCAACAGAAGGTCACATCCTTCTTTAGTAACTTCTCCATCGACGCGGTTATCTGAGATTAAGCCTTGATAAATTTTCTATAATAACCAATGTGCCCTAACGTTGCACGCAATTGCTTTACATTCCCTGGATCTTCTAAATTGACAATCACCACTATGTTCATTGGGTCTACCATTAACCCCTGTTTGCATACCACATGACCCAACAAGATTCCAAATGGCACACAAAATATGCATTTCTTCAAATTTAGCGCAATTTGATATATGCGACAAGTATCCAACATCATGCACAGACTTGCAACATGGTGCTTTACCAATCTGAACGCAGTCCAGTCATCAAAATATGCTTCGATAAATTTATGCATAAATTCTTTAAATGTGGCAACTACGACCCTTGAAAAGATCACTAGTGCATTCTTAAGCTCAAATGGCATCACTGTGTACCGGAAACCTCCCCACTCTGTCATGAAGGTCGTCTTGTTGTGATCCTCCGATGCGATATTAATATGATGGTACCTTGAGAACCCATCAGTGAACGAATAAGCCTCCTGTCCTCCAACATTTTTTAACACTCATCTGTAAATGGTGTTGGAAACGAATCATGCACACATGCATTGTTTTAAATGATTTTCATCAGAATAAGAGAAAATAGTTAAATCATCTAGTTAAATGACAGTAAATTGAGATGTCTTACCTACAAATGCTAGATCCATGGCTCTCTGGAAAGTGGATCTAGCGTTTGTCAATCGAAATGGCATCCTAGCATACATGCATATACCCTAGGGAGTAGTAAAAGCGGTTTTGTCTTGGTTAGCTTGACTCACCATAATTTGGCTGTAACCAGAAAATCCATCTAGCATAGAAATCCTATTTGCACCTGAAACTTTCTGAAGTAGATGATCCATTTTGGGCAATGGGTAGTTGTCCTTTAAACATGATTTGTTCATATTTCAGAATTCTACACATAACCTAATTTCACCATTTTTCTTTCTAATAGAAACTAGGTTAGCTACCCAGTCAGAATACCTTAGTGGAACTATGATATGAGCATCAAGAATTTTTTTAAGATCTTTCTCAATGGTCGGAAGAAGTATTGGATTGATTTTTCTTAATTTTTGTTGGAAGGGTTTTTATTCTGGTTTCAAAGGAATCTTATGCTCAATTAAATATGTATCATAAGTTTTTAATTCATTATAAGACCAGGAAAAAATATCTTTGTAATTTTAAAGAAGATTCAAGTATTTGTTTTTAACATCGAAAGGAAAATATGATGACAATTTAACATTTTTCACTTCATCTAAAGTCCCAATATTGCACTCTTCGATTTCTTCTTTAGGTGAATTAGATAAGGGGTTTTTGGAGACATCATTATTATCAAATAACTTTTCCAATGGAACTAATCCTTTGGGAATAAAATTATTAGATAATTGAATGATATCATGATCAAGAATTTTAGGATTGAATGAAGTTTTTGGGCTCTGTTGATTTGATTCTTGGACATATTTTTGATCTTCTTCAATTTTCATATTTGAGAATTCATCAATGACTTGAAGAAAATATTTTAATTGCTCATCATCCTAAAAAATCTGCCAGTGTTTAAGGTTATCAGGAATTGATGGTCTGTATTTGACTTGAATATGATATTCCAACAATACTGGCTCAGGGATTTTGAAAGAGCTTGCTGAAACAGAAAGTGAATCAACATGCACATTCTCATCCCTGGGTATAACAGTTATGTTAAATCCTTGAAAGAAATTTTCAATGGTATCCCAAACTTCATTTCTATAAGATCTGAGTCTTGGGTGCTTTGTTTGACACAAGTTTCTAACCTGCTTCACTATTAGCTCAAAATCAGAAAAGACACTCAAGTTTTGAACCTTTAGACTCTTAGCTAGTTCAAGACCAAGAAGAAAAGCTTCATACTCAGCCACATTATTGGTGACTTCAAATTCAAGTTTACATGACTGAGTAATATTTTCTTTATTTGGTGAGATTAAAACAATGCCTGCTCCTGCTCCTTCCTTTGAGCAAGAGCCATCAAAATAAAGTTTCCAGATATCTGATTTTACAATTTTAGGTTTGGAAACTGTATTTTTGATAACAAGTTGAGTGTTTGATGAATTTTGCAATGATAATCGAAAGCAACCAAAATCCTGATCTACTACATAGATGGGGTGATTGTTTGCTTGATCACACGTGTAAACATTATGGAGGAATCTAACTTCCTTTTATAACCTTAGATGTTCACCTCCATAGACTGGAATAGTAGCAAAAGATATGTCCATTTGAAGTGATCCTCCAAGTTTAGCACAACATGATCTAGATAGAAGCATACCAAACTTGGCAGGAATATTAGTGATAACTATGTCTAAGACTATACTCTTAACAGGTACTTGGGATAGGGTGACAACTAGGTCTTTGATTAGTCCTAGGCACAATACCTTTTTTGAATCAAAGGTGTAGAGGTCATGATAGGAACGAGTAATTTCTAACTGGAGCTGATCCATAATTACCTTTGGAATAAGGTTATGAGAAGCTCCAGAGTCCAACATGCAATTATACAAGAGAAAATCATGGACCTTTAAAGTTACATAAAAGGGTGAGATGATCTCATCAATCATATCAGAATTGGGGCCAAAAACTACTAAGGTTTTTTCATCTTGTAGACTAATAATATCTCCCTCAGCATCTACACTAGAGGATTGTATCCATTTAGACACTTTATCTTTATAACTAGGTTTCTTGGAAAGTTCAGCTAAATGAATAGGAATCTTGACTCTTTCCAATTATTTCTCATTATTAAAAGTTGTCAAAATGGTTTTATCAGATGAAAAGGTTTCAGTAGATGAATTTTCAGTTTGAGGTGTCAGAGTTTGTTTTTGAATATATTTTATTGTAGGTTCAATTATAGTTGTATATTTTGGAGGTCTACCTGGGCCTGATCTAGGTCTTAGATCATACCTCTTATTTAATTCTGCAATAAAAAATTTAGAAAATGCTTGATATTTGGAGAATTGAGCATCCCATTGCTCTTGTTCAAAAGACTGAGAGGAAGATGTAGGTACTATTACCATTTGTACTGCTGAAGAATCAATGTTATTGATATCTTCAGCAATTAAAGGACCTATATCCTGAGGTTGTTCAACAATGGTGGTTGGATGTTTTGATCAGGGCCTGGCCTCTGAACGATCTGCATTTGAGGAGCTCTTCGAAATTGAGTTTGAGCTTGTGGCCTAACAACACTTTGCTGAGTAGTCCTAGGTTGTGCTTCAATTTTAGAAATCCTATTGGAAAGGTTTCTAAGTAAAGATGTAATTTCATCAATTTTCTGATCTTCAAGTTTTGATTTAGAAGAAGATGAATCATCAACCCTATGTTTTAATTTTCTTTCTTCTTTTATGCTTTAGATTTAAGTTTTCTAGAAGCATACCTATTAGCTTCAAGCTCTATGGCATTTGTCTGCATATCTTCTAATGTATTGGACACTCTCTCTCTTAACATGACTACAAAGTCATCCTCAAATGCTTTGTAAAATCTAAATTTTGCATCTGCTACTGGCGGCTTACAGTCAGCATGCATTTTATGATAGAGTTTATTAAATCTTTTAATAAATTCGGCTACTGGTTCACGAGGGTTTCTCTTCAATTCTTCAAATTCAGTGAGAAAGTAGACATGATCCTTCTTTACCCCCCATTGATTCTTAAAGATAGTTATGAGCTCATTCCATGTTCTAATGGAGTCAGGTCTAAGTTGCATAAACTAGATCCTAACATTTCCTTCTAAGGATTGCACAAATAATATCATATAAACATTTTCATGTTCTATGTTTATATTATCAGAAAAATCTAGGAAATAAGCTACATGATCTTCTGCTGAAGGACTAGTTTCACCATTGAATCTTGGTAAATGCTTTAGACATCCATCAGGAAAATTTGTCAAGTTTTGTGGAAGAACTAAAGCAGCACATCTTGCTTATACAATGGGTTGAAAAGCCATGATGGTAGGTGGAGTCTGGGGTGAGTGATTGGATGATGAAGAGGAAGAGGAAGAGGAAGATGATGAAGATGAAGGTGAAGAAGAAGAATCGGTAGGGGTATTAGTATGTGGAGGAGAGAAAGAAGGAGGAGACCTCCTTGAAGATTTCAAAGGGGTTTTAATAACCAACTTCTGAACTCCTGATGGAAAGTCTTCCTTATTATCAAACAAATGATTTGAATAGACAGAGAATGTCTCTTCAAGATAAGTAGAAGTTGATGGGACAAAATAAGGAGTTGAAGAGATGAAATATATAGGCTTGAATTCAGGTAAATGTAAACCCAATTCTTCCTCAGATGAAGGTGATTTTATAGAAATAGATGGAAATTGATATGAATAAAGTGATTGGATTAAAAAGGCTGATGGAAGATCTACTCCTTTTGAATGGAGTTCAGAAACCTTAGGAGGTAGTTCAGTCCAATTAGGATTAGATGGAAAAAATGAAAAAGGATCTACAGATGATATATCTTCAGAGTGTAATGCTGAAGAAGAAGAAGAGGTTTGATGTCTTCTCCTTAAAGAGGCTCCCCTAATAAGTATCTCTGGATTGGGAAGAGGGTTAACAATCTCAGAATTAGAGCATGATCTAGTATGCTTAAAAGGAGCCAGTGTGAAACAATGGAATCGCCAGGTGAAAATTTTTGACCTATATCTAATCCTTTATCCACCTTAAAGGAAAAGGGAAAAGTCATTGCCCCATGGAAAATAAAACTTTCAATCCTTCGCTCCCCGGCAACAATGCCAATTTGATGTTGTCCTCTGAGATAACTCTAGGTCAGTTAGTTATGCCAAAGCATCCATAATATTTTGTTGTTTTAAATGATTGGATGACTAGTGAACAATTTTATAAACAGGTGCTTCAAACTTAGATAGATTTCCAAGTAAAATAAAAGGCCGCTTTTTAACTACACATAGTTAATTTGATTTTTATGGAGTGGACAAGTAGAGCTTGGAGAAGTATAATGGATTTAATATTCAAATTGAATACTTAACCAGTTATAAGAAGAAATTAAGAAAACACTGTTTACTTAATGAAAAAAATATAATTAAACTATTACAGAAATCTGGTGTAATTTATATTTAAAGAGGAACTTACAATAACAAATAGTTATGTAAATTATTCTCTTATTTAAAATCACAACTTCATAGAGGATTCAAAATGAGACTGAAACTTAGTTAAATTTTAAATTGGATAACTGCAAAAGAATTAATTTATATGAAGAAAACATAATGAATAAACTAGATGAAATACAAATCACTAAGAAACAGACCATATGAGGTAAATCTAGAATCTTTTATTATTCCGAAAAAATTCTCTAGCTTAGTACAAATATGCTTGATAGCTTGTTCAAGGGTTCAACCATAATAAATCAAAGGAGGAGTTATTTATAAATTTTTTGGAAAAGATCTATAATCTATTTGGAATAGCATACCAAAATAGTAAAAAATTACAAAAATAGATCAATATAATAGGAACCGAGAATCTGCTAAAGAGGTGGCTCTATCCTTTGGGAATCTGTTGATGATCTGGCCTAAAAATACTGATGAGATGTCATGATATTAGAATTAGAAATTACTAAATTGTTTCACACAATTGATCCCATCTTTCTTCACTTGGGATTTCCACATTCACCATCTTTCTAAATGTTTCATCCACTTCTGTGTACCTCTCAAAATTTGGCTTGGTGAGAAATAAATGTTTAATTTCATGCATGATGGTTAAATCAAACTCCAAGGCTTCCAGAAAGGCCTTCCCTATTATTTTTCCTTTGACTCCTGCAAATTTGGTTCTGTCCACTGCAATAGCATACAATTCCTTGCAATAATCTTCTAATTTGATCAATTTATCATTCAGACCTACCAATCCTGGTAGTCCTTTATGATTCAAGATATTAAACTTTGAATGAAACCTTTTAACAACAATATCCAAAGTTTGACATTTTGTTTCTAATTGGTTGATCAAATTATTCTTTTGTAATACCTTCTTAATCTCTAAAATGGTAGTTGTTTTGTCAGAAATGTTTATTTCTTCTAGTTCTTCTCTACTTTTTGAATTTAACACTTTGATCATATCTGTGGCTTCTATTGGCTTGGTCTTCAAGGTTTCTTTATGCTCTTATATCACTGCTTTGCATCTGGTGATGAGTTCTTGCTGCTAAAAAATAATCTGTATGGATGGCCATACACCTGTCATGGATTGGCTAATTTGCATCCAAACATTTTCCTTGGCATGGGCCACAGTATATACCACTAGGGACTCACTCTCCAACTTCTCGATCTTAAGTTCCAATCTGTGGGACTTCTGCATTTCCTGCACATACAAAGTATCATTTTTTACTTTCTACAATTCTAAATTTTGGAGTTTCTGCAGTAACTTCTCGTTTTCCTATTTTTGTATGGCCAATTCTTGTGATAATCTAGCTGGATCAGCTGCTGTTGAATTAGACTCAATGGATACTAATGATGAAGTAGGCTTTGTACTTGCAACTATTATTGGGACTGCTATGATTGGAACCATAACAAGCTATGCTGCTTCCTTTTCCTTTAATAACTCTTCAATCTTCTCTTCCATTTTCTTCAGCTGTATATTTTTCTTAATGATAATCTTGAGCATGTCCTCCTTTTACTGTTCATTCTCCGCTATATCCTTTGTTAGAGGATCTTCTGTAGAAGGTAGCTTCAACTATTTCTTCAATGCAACAATGTTTGCATCTTTCTTTTTGAGGAGTATCTATGCAGCTTTTACATATTTGGGATCATGTCCCACTTTAATTACAAAATATTATAATGCTTTTATTATGTTATCTTTAGCTAGGGAAGAAACCTTTTCTAACATAAGCTGAGACTGAACATTGGATAGGGCAGTCCTAAGTTTGGAAAGAGACATAGTTGCAGTTTTCATAGTAGAAAACAACATCTCAATAGTATTTTTATAATCTGATGGAGACTTGGGAAATGGAATTTGGTCTTGTAAGAAAGCCATTTGCATTCTGCCTTTCTCATAGTCAAAAGCAGAAAGAAGCCTATTGATCCGAATTGGATCCTAAACACTCTCTAAGTTTTCATAGACTCGTTCAAATTATGCAAAACAGATTCAAGTCTTAGAAAGATCACGCTATCAGAAGGAATCCTCGTGACAGTTGCAATTGTGATCAGCGCGGAGCAATGAGGACCCTCGGTCGAGCACGCAGACCGTTGGCCCATGGTAACGCGCACTGGCACAAATTGGCAAAACCAGAGGCTAATTCAAGAAACGGGGGTGGTTTCTAATCACGTATCGTAGGGCGTCCCCCTCAGTGAAGGAAAGCCCCGAAGTGCCCAGATCTGAAATGGCTATGAAATGCAGAAAAGTAATTACTTCGGTTCTGTGGATTCCACAAAACCGGCAGGATATTGGAAGGCCTCGAGGTGGTAAGCAGTTTTGACCAAGTCCTGCCCGATGCCACATATTGAGTGACATGCGTCTGGCGGGAGAGAGAGAAAACCGCTCACATCAGATGGGTAAACATCATCCTACTTACCCGCCTGATATGAACGACGACCGTAGGATCTGGAGCGCCCATATCAACAGTGGAGGTGCATCCCGATAAATGACTGGATTTGACAAAGATAAAGCAAGATTACATGGGATTTGAAGTTCGATGTGGACAATGAGTTGGCAGAAGATTCGTGTTTCGTGGGCATCTTGGAACAAACGGAAATAATGGCTGTTCAAATGTGTCCAAGGAACCTGACACACTCACCCATTGCAGAATAGGTGGCCACTTCCCTGTGAAGCATTACCCAGTGATGATGACACAGAATATGGGAGTTCAAATGGACAGAGGTAGGAAAACTAGAACGTTGGGAAGTGGAAATGAACTGACAGAAAGCAGACTGGATTTAAAGCCACAAACTAACAGAAGTAGAGGATATACACATAGAGAGGAGTTAGTTAGACGCAGAAAGCTAAGAGCAGAGAACAGAGAGAAGAAGCAGATTTGACTTTAAGGCAGCATCGAGCCTGACAGATCCAGAGAGAGTCAGAGAGTTTGTGCACTCCAGAGAAAGCTTGAGAGGTTCAAGCAAGCTCCTTGGCATAGGCCTGTCATGTATGAGTTTCATATTGGGCTCATACTACTGTGACCAGAAGAGGTCAAGCATCAGTAAGGAGAGTCTGTGTACTCCAATCCTACTGATTCATAGATGTTGAGTGAGACTCAAATTGAGCTCATTGTTGTAAATAAACTCTGCTTTGAAAACATAATAGAGAGGCCACCACTGAAATCTAGACCAGGAGACGTAGCACAGGAGTATTGGGTGAACTCCGTATTAAACTTGTTGTATTACATGTTTTCCTGTTATGTTTTCTCTAACTGCCTCAGTGTCTATGTATTTTGCAATCTTATCGATCCATTGCATAAAGTAACATAGGCACATCCATGCACATGAGTCTGTAATACCTTTAATTCTTTGTCCTGGATAAATTCCAGATCAAGTGGTATCAGAGCTCTAGGTTACTAAGGTTAGACAAGCTTGTGCTGGATTTTGTTGTTGAATGCTAACTAGATCAAAGCTTAAATTAGGAGAAGGAGAGTTGGTTGAAGCTAACCCTGAAATTGGAAGAGTCCACTCTAAGAGGAAAATGTCAGAAGAAAACCTCTTGGAATCAGACTCCCAGTTCATGGATGGTTTCCTGACCATGAAAGCAATGGTGGAGGAAGTGCATAGAGAATTTAAGAGAGGTAGAGCTGAAGATTCATCAAACTCCAAACAAGATAAAGGAGCAAAGGAATCTCTCCTCCATGATCACTCTAAAGGCAAAGGGAAAGAAGAAAAACTTCCCACACCTCCTAGTAGCCCTGAAAACAAAAATAAAACATGTTTGATTAAAATAGATGTTAAATTTGATTTACCGATATATGATGGAGAGTTGAATGCAGAGAAGCTGGATAATTGGATTAGACAGATTGATGTTTATTGCAGAGTGCAGAGCATCGATTCAGACAAGAGTAAGATTTAGATGGCTAGCCTATGCCTTGGAGGCATTGCCTTGATATGGTGGGAAGGCAGGATGCAAGCTGACATGAATAAACATGGTAAAATTATTTCTGTCTGGAGTGAATTTGTTTCTACAATTAAAAAGAAATTCTATCCACTAGCCTATATGCAGCAAGCCATGATGAGCTGGCAAACTGTTTGCCAATTAAAAGGGCAAAGTGTACAAAGTTACACTCAAGAATTTAGGAAAAGAACTTTGATTCTAGTAATTTCTTTAGACTCACCTGAAACTCTGCTGAAGTATATAGGTGGTCTACACAGCTACTTAAGGCACACTATTCTCATGTTTAATCCCACTAGCATAGATGAGGAATTTGTTCAGGCTACACATCTAGAGGCTAGAGGAAAGAATGTGAACCCAGAAGTTGGGGGATCATCAAAACGCACTGCAAGCAAAAGCAAGGAAAAGGGAAAATAGAAATGGAAAGAGAGGAAGGCCAATACTGTACAAAAGACCAAGTCTTCATGCACTCACTGTAAGAAGGATGGGCATGATGATGAACACTGCTAGATCCTGCATCTGGAGCTGAGACCCAAGAAATTCGAGGGCAAGAAGAAGAAGACTGCTACAACTATTCAAAAGGATTTGGGGTCAGACTCAGGAGATGAAACAACTATCGTAGCCACAGGTATAAAAGGTAAAAATTCTGAAGCATCTACTAGTAATTCTGCACAAACTACTGATAATGAAGAAAATGAGAGGAAAAGACATGCGCTTTTTCATATTCGAGTTATTTCCAAGCATCAAAAGATTGATACTTTGTTTGATAGTGGCTCACAAGTAAATTTAATTTCTGAAGCAATTGTAAAGAAGTTGGGATTACTAACCTTTTGTGGCCACCAACAACCCCCCTCCTTATTTAGTATTAGCAATAACACTATGTAAGTGGGGACCCTTAGTCAAAAAATTTCAAAAAAAATCAATTAGTGCTTATATGTCACTCTTTAAAAAATATCGCATCACGCCAAGAACAATAGGGCATTTTCTTATGAGTCAAAATGATAAAATGTGAAATTGCGATGCGAACTCCATCGCATCACATGCATTAATAAACACTCACGTTGGAAAAACTTAAAAATCACCGATATGCGATATCGCATATTGCATCTCGCAAAATTGCATAAAATACACATAACAATTAAACGATTAAGCGAAATTGCGATCTGCGACCTTTGCGATATTGCGATCTGCGATCTTTGTGATGTTGCGATCAAACAACCTTGCGATAGAACATCACGATGAAATTGCGGTAATGCGATACAGTGAAATGCAATACTGCGATGCAAATCGCAGAAAAATTCCATCGCAGATTTTCCTGGCTCAATATTCAAGAAGTTTTTCCATAAACCAAGAACTGGTTACGCGCTTTAATGATAATTAATGAGTTATATGCTAGTTGTTAATAAAATATGGTTTTGTGTTGTTCGAAGAGCCAGTTCACATAAGGTGGCGTGTTTTTTCATATCCGTAACATTTAAAACTTTCATGTCGTTATTTATTATCATTACTCTCTCCTCACTTGTGAATTGCAGGAACGAAGAACAAAAGTTACACAAAGCAATGTGCAGGAAGCTATGGGGAAAAAGGGTGAAGCTCCAATGTCTAAAGACAGAGAAAAGGCGCCCTTATAAACAGATACTGCATGCAACAGAGCCGCAGATTCACTGAATGTTTGCTGAGCCATCCATTACATATGTTTCATTTACAACCATGGTTAAATGGGTACTGAGCGATGCTGATATCAGAGACAGACAGTTTAATGCTCAGGGTCAAGAGATCACGAAAGCATTATTTTTACAAATTTTGAGCTTTATACCCAATAAAGAAAGAGGCGCAAAAGGCTAAAAACGCATCAGAGAAGCCCGGATCAAATAACGGAGGCAGTTTCCGATGCGCGAATCGCGCATCACTGAGAAAATTGCTCAAGAAGGAAAGCTTCTAACTGCTCAGTCACCTATAAGCCCAAAAATTGCAAGAAAGCAATGATAAAAATAAACTAGAAACATAAAGCTAAAGAAAAGGCAGAAGAAATTCAAGGGTTAACCAGGTTGAACTGAAATTATTACTGGGCATACACGGTAAAGCCACATAGTCAGTGGATGACTCTCAAGTATATCACCGATTTTGCTGAGAAGAGGGTGCCAGCTCTTTCCACTTCTGTTTGCTTAGCTCAACCAAAAGCGGAAGACATTCAGCCGAATCTACCCAAGCAAATACTGAATACTTGCAACATTAAGGAGTAAATGCAGAAATAGTTAGATATTAGATTTAATTTTTAGAAATAGTTTTCTTAGAAAAAGGGCGATCATTTAAACTGTATCCTGAATTTTTGTGAATAAGTTATTATTAGATTTAGTTAGTAGTATTTAAACCCTTCTCATGCATTTAGAGAAGGGTCCAGAAATTTATCAAAAACTTGTCCTCAGAACATGCACTTTTGCACCCTCCGAGGAGGTTTTGATGAATGAATGGAACAGGATTTGTTGATGTTTGCATTTGATATCTGCTACTGATGTTGCACTTTTGTACTCTTAGTGGATGTTAGAGCAAAGAGAGATAAATCATTGTTGCTTGAAGCTCATGAGTAGGACTAGTCATAAATGGTACTTTTATCTCTTGACCATTTCTGCTTATGTGTTAAAGTGGTATACAATTTTTAGTTGTTTATGTATTATTGCATGAATGCCTGAGTTATCATTTGGCACTTTTGTACGGTGATAGCTATTTATTTATGCTTAATGTATGAATAGCTCATTATGTGATATGTTTTTCACAACTGTTTCGTCTAACTTTTTATGCGAAGTGGTTCATCCTTATTGATTTATTTTCTCATAATAGCTGAATGATCTTTATTACCAGTTGTTATTTGAAATATTTTTAGATCGCATAATAGAAGAATTACATCCCGGGTTAGTATAAACTTAGATGTTGCTGCTTATTAGATTACAATAGCATAGCATTAGATTAAAATTAGAATTAGAATATCTTAATTAGGAACTGTTAGATCAGGAACATCAAATTATACACACACACACAATCATAGATTGGGAAACTGGTCCCATATCCCCAGTCGGACCCGCTATACCAAACAGATAAGGAGCTGCCAACCAAGGTCCGGACCGGGTGGGTATCCCCCTTGTTGTAGACCCGATTTTCGGGGCTTCAACATAATTGGCGCTAGAAGGAGGGCTTGAACTATGAATGGCAAGTAAATCTAAATCTGAATACCATTCTCAGAGTAAATCGCCCTCATCATCTCCCTCGACTTCTCCATTATACTTAAATCCATAATTATAAGTCGCTGGAGTATCAACCACTGCTACAAACCTTGACATTTCAGAACAATCTACCATTGAACCTCGTGAAGTCGAATCTCTGATTCACAAACTTCAGCGATTTTCTATTTCTCCGCAAAGGTCTGATAAATCTCAAGGCAGCGTGACTTCGCAATATAACCCTGCTCATCCCCTGACTAGATTAAAGAGTGAAAATTTTGGCGTTCAGCCGACCGAATTACCTCTTCCCACCAGGAAAAGAGCAAGGAAATCACCTAAAGAGTTCGACAGCGAGACTCTTTCGTCATCATCATCCATCTCAACTTCTTCACTGCGAAGTCAACCATCCACTCCTCCACTTCAGATCATCGTCCATCCATCCACTGGAACCCCCACAACTCCTCCTCAATCATCTGCAATCATAATATCCTCATCTTCCCAACCGCAAGGATCATCTTCTGCACTTTCCTCTGTTAGCAGTTCAACAATGGCCCAATCTCCATGGAATAACCCTGGGGTAGTCTTGATGCCTGCACCCTTGAGTCAAATACCGACCCATCCTGAGAAATGGCTGCCTAAGTTTAATCCCGAGGCAAGCATGCTAGTAGAAGAGCACATAAACAACTTTATGCTATCCATTAATCTCAATGGGGTTCTTAATGAAGATGCTGTTGTTCGGATTTTTCCTTATACTCTGCAAGGAACAGCAGGATCATGGTATTTTTCATTACCCTCTGGATCCATCACTAGTTGGGACATCTTCCAAGAGCAATTCCTGACCAAGTTTGGTGATGACAGGTCTACGGCAACGCTAATCAATGACCTATCCTACCTTAGTGCCGAATCTAGAGAGCCTATCAAAGATTTCAATTTACGTTTCAATAAAATCCTAAACGAAATTCCTACTGCTTCCTAGCCCAGTGAAGAAGTACGAAGTGAATGGTATATCACTGCTCTACCATCGAACATCACAATCTTCATGGACAGGGCTAATAAAACAACCTTAGCCGAAAACATGAAAGAAGCAATAGCAGTAGAGAAACATATAATAGCCCTAGAAAAGAAATCCGCGATAGAGGAACGGAAATCCAAGAAAGTCACCTTCGAGGAAGACTCCAAGAAGAAACAAACAAAAGATCCATTCGATTTGGAAGGATTGCAGAAAGTTCTAAAGACCATGTCCAATGAAATGGTTGACATCAAGAAGCAAGTAGCAGAAACTTCTTCAAAAAATCCCTACAGAGCTTTTAAAAGAGGCCCTTTAACGGATTCAAAGCCACCCAATGCTATTTCAAACGCTGAATATGAAGAAGAGGAAGAGGAAATTGCCATTGAAGGGCAAACTGATGAAGAAGAAGTTGTAGAATTACAAGGAATGTGGGATTTCATCCTCCCACAAGAAGAAGATCAAGAAGTATTCCCAGTTAGCACACGAAGTAAAAATCAGCTTGATCCTCCCCAGACTACCCCTAAGCCAAAGAGCGCAAGCTCTCCAATAAAGGATAAAGTCGCAACAAAGAAAACGACATCTAAAGCGACTCAAACCAGCCTAGTCCAAACAGATGCATCAAATCCATCTAAAACACTGATCGTGTCGGATGAAATGGAGTACAATATTATAGAAGACATGAAAAAGACTAGGGCCAACATCACTCTTTACAAATTGAGCAAGTTAAAGCATCAACAGAAGATAATGTTGAAAGAATTACATGCTGTGCCAGTTGCACCTTTGCCTGCCGCTGTACTTTCTCAAGCTTCCCATAGCATGGGAAGACCTCCAACTAATGCGATCAATAAGATTGATCCAAATGACATCGCTCTAATTGGAGGAAGATCGAGATCTCATACTCCCCCATTTCTCCTTACTTATGAAATTTTCAATAAAAATGTGCACAATTGCTTAGTGGATTCTGGTGCTTCATCAAATATTTACCAAAGTCCATATGTGCCAAGTTAAACATTCAACCACAGAAGTCCGCTGTGTGCATAGTTCAACTAGATCGATTTCAAGTCGAAGTGATTGGCGAACTAAATCAAGTAACCATAAGGCTGTCATCCAACCCAACGGTATGTCAAGTTATTGACATTTTAGTTACTGATATTCCAGAATTTTATGGCCTAATTCTTAGTAGGGATTCGTCAGAAAAACTTCATGGATACTTCGCAACTGACTGGTCACACATGTGGCTGCCCTACAATGGTAAACCAAATCAAATAAAAGTTGAACGAGAGCTACATCAGAAATACATAGTAACGGAGCTAGAGGGGGAAAATGAACCAGTAGCATATAACAATAGCATTATTGGCAATTACTCAGTAGATTCTTTCCTCGACAATTTTAACGCTGACATGTCACCTTATTTAGAACACTCTGTTTTGTCCCAAGTTGAAATTTTTTCTCAAACGGATAGTTCAAAATGTATCAATTTTTTAGATAATCCTGTAAATAAATCTTTGTTTTGGAAATTATTTTTTGATGGTTCTAAATCTAACGAAGGAGCAGGAGTAGGATGCGTTCTAATTAGTCCAGAAGGAGACAAAATTATGCTAACGTGCACACTCGAATTTGATTGCACCAACAATACAGCAGAATATGAGGCTTTGGTCCAAGGGTTGTATAAAGCAATCGGGTTAAACGTCAAGTACCTTCAAGTTTTCGGAGACTCTGAGATTGTGGTTAGACAGGTACTTAACACTATACATTTCTTATCAGGTCATTTAAAACATTATCAATCCTTAGTTCAAGATCTGACTGAGCATTTTATAGCATTTAATATTTCTTCAATTCCCAGACTCCAAAATGCAAGTGCAGACCTTTTGGCTAACGTAGCTTCTAAGCTTATTCCTTTAGAAGATTTTAGTCCAGATAGATTTTCAATAGAATTAATCTTTAGACCATCTATTCCTGATAACATCACAAATTGGAGAGTATTCAACAACAATCTTGATATCATAAATTTCCTCACATTTGAAGGATCCTACTCCAATCAAATAATTGACGAAGACCAACATGATCGACAATTGCAACAAGATAGCACTAATAATGCTATACCTAAGTTGGTAGTCAAGTTAGAAGACTTGTACGATTTGAAAGATCGGTTTAAAAGGTATACCAATTCAAAACTCCAAAGTTCAACTTTGAACTACGAATTAGTAAACCTAGGAACCGATGCCAAACCACAAAACATTAATCTAGGTCTCAGCCTAGCCCCTGAAGAAAAATTAGCGTACATTCGTCTTTTGAGACAATATAAAAATGTTTTTGCCTGGAATTATGATGAGCTCAAAACATATGACACTTCCATCATCCAACATACTATTCCAATGATCGATAACGAAAACCCTGTCCAACAAAATTTGAGAAAGATCCATCCTAATTTAGAAAATCATATAAAAATCAAACTCAATAAGTTATTGAAAGCCAGAATAATCATTCCTGTCAGACATTCTAAATGGGTCTCCAATATGGTACCTATTAGAAAGAAAAACAGAGATATTAGGATTTGCATTGACTTTCAAAACCTTAACAAAGCCTGTCAAAAAAATAATTTTCCTTTACCACCTATGGAACAAATATTACAGGCAGTGGCGGGCTCAGAATTACTGTCTTTCTTGGATGGATTTTCAGGATACAATCAAGTGTTGGTACATCCTGATGATCAATTAAAAACCACGTTCAAAACTAAATGGGGCACATACGCATATCGAAAGATGCCATTTGGTTTGATTAATGCTGGTGCCACATTTCAGAGAGCCATGGACATCACATTCAAAGGTTTAGTCAATAAATCTGTAGTAATTTATTTGGATGATATAACAGTGTATTCAAAGAGATGAAGCAACCATCTTAGAGATTTAAAAAAAATCCTCCAATGCTGTTTAAGGTATGGAATTTCACTTAACCCGAAGAAATCTTTTTTCGCATTAAGTGAAGGGAAACTTCTAGGATTCATAGTGTCAAAATCCGGAATTCACATCGATTCCGACAGAATCAAAGAGATTTCTGAAATATCCATGCCTCATGTTAGCGCTTGAAATTTCACCTCAGGCTGAGAAAGGTAAACCTCAAGGCTACATCAAACCATTTAGCCTCGTAGCTAGCCCTACGGGGCAGGAGAAGGCTCTCTCCAGTCAATCTCGGCAGATCTTCAATGAGATGAGATGACCAACAAGGTAACACTGATATTAGGCTAGTAAACTGATTAAAAAGGTTGATTTGGGGTTTTTTGGGTTTTTGGTGGCAAATTGAGGAATTGCAATTTTGGGTGCGGGGATTTGACACAGTTTCTGCAGGGGGTTCTTTGGGGCGAGGTAGGAGACCGTATTGATGCCTTTGATTGAGGTGAGTGGATGGAAAAGACCGGTGAGGAGCTAAGGAGAGCAAATAATACTTTGAATTCTCCTTAAACAGTAGAAAACATAGAAATTAAACAAATTTAAAAGCAGAGCATGGCAATCATGAATTCTTACTTTAACACTTCATTTGTTTAATGTGCAGCAGTAAAGGAAAGGAAATGATTCAAATAAACACAGTTACAAGAACATTGAGAAACACACCATCAACACATGAGTCCACAAGAATCCCAAAGAGGACTGCAAAACCCTGGTCTTCCTTAGCCAAAAATTGCAGAGATACAGTGAAATAATACAATGATAGCTTCTCCCTCAAGAGTCCAACCATGAAAATGAGCAAGAAAGTACATAATATAGATGATCTAACCTCTTTCCCTGCCTCCATGGGTCGAGCTCACTATCCTAGGAGCTGTTTCAACCACTTCTAAACTAAGCACTACAATCTAGGCAGTCAAAACAACTTGCCTCTATAAGCTAGGAAACCAATCCATTCATTAAATATTTACCCTTTACATGAATGAATCTTATAGAAGTGTTAAACAAGAGTAAAAGTGTCTTAGAGTTACAATAATTACATCAAAGATAATCATCTTCCACCCCAAAAAGTCAAACTGGGTCAAAACTGCGTTTTCTGGGCTGTACAATGCAATCTGGCAAAAACTGCCTGACGGGTCGCGCGCCCCTGCCTGACGGGTCGCGCGGCTTTGGAGCGATGTTTGAGGCAGTTGCAGGTGTCAAAATTGAGAAAAAGTGGGCTTGTTGGAAAGGTCTGTGAGTCTACTTTCCAACCCAACTGGAAGTTTTGAATTTGGAGGTCATTTGCCCTGTCAAAACTTAATTCTCCCAAGACTAGTTTCTGCAACTCAAAAAAGGGCCAGAAAGTCATTTTTTGGTAGTTTTTTGACCTTTTGGGGGACCAAAACTGCACAAAATCTCAAGTCCATCCATGGGAATATGTAACTTTGCATGAAAAATCTAGAAATGCTGAGTTTTTACCAAATTGAGTTGCCATGATGTAGGGTCGCGCGCGGGGTGAGACCCGTTAATGGGAAAAACCTGCAAATTGTTAAAAATTGCCAAAATTCACCCAAAATTCTCAATTTTTTTTGGGATTTGTGTTGTGGCTGAGCTAATTAGTGCCTTGATCTTTGAGGGAAGCCTCAGCCAAGATACGGAGTGGATTGGTCTTCTTTTTCCGTTTAAGGGCCTCGGACAACCGCCTTTGAAACATTTTCATCTTGGCCTTGCACACATGCATTCTTGCCCAGTAATGGTTTTTCATGTTCCTCAACAATTTCTTCTCTTGGTTGGCCTTAGCCAACAGCCTATCTAAGTTTGCATTCTCCTGGATGAGCATGGACTCTCGGTCAGCGGGCAATGGATCACCGGGTCTTCTTCGGTTCAAGACTCGGTCACTACGAATCCTCCATAACTCATCAAGTGCCTGCTCATCTTCTAACTGTTTGTTGCGCTGCTCAAGGTAGGTGATGGTCCATTGTGCCCCCTCTAACCTCCTCTGCAAGGCATCATTTTCAGCTCTGAGATGCTGAATGATCTCCTTTTCCTCTTGGCTAGGAGAACTAGTCTCAAGATCCACAAGCTCAATATCTGGAACCCCTGATGGCCCCTCATGAATCATGGGCTGCTTGCCCCTCTCTGGTACCTGTGCTGGTGAAAAAAGCGAGGCCCCTTCCACTTGATGTGGAGATAACACTCGCTGAGCCGATGATGAAGGCGAGACCCCTTCCTCTTGCTGTGGAGATAGTACTCGCCTAGCTGCTGCAAATAAGGCCCTCGGGCCTTTCTGATATGTAACCAGAGGTGAGGAGCTGACATGTCTAGTGACAGGGATGTCATGCTGCTGTGATGGTCCTCCCTCCTCGTGAAGAACCCCATGATGTGGTGAAGGTGGTGCTGTGAAAAAATCTCGAGAGATGAACTCATCCCAAGAGATGCCCTGCTGAGTCAACTGATGCAATACCACTAGCTGAATCAAACCATAATGATAAAGGCTCCTGTACTGCTGTGCCGGGCTCTTCCTCTGCATCATGGACACCATCTTCTCAATGTTCTGGTAGAAGAAAACAGGGATGTTCATCATCCTCACTCGGGTGAAGTGCATCAGGAGGCGAATGTGGTATGAATACACTTGTGAAAATATGCCCTCACAAGTAAAATAATGCATAATGAGCCTCATGATGGGAGCATACTCACTCCTGAGAAATCTGAAGGGAAACACTCCTGTCAAGTGTCTCATGAGTGCTGGTCTAACGAAAGGCTCAAAATGAACACTATCCAGCACTTTGCGTTTATTCCATATCTCTCCAACATTAGGTATCCCTGTGGCCTGTGCAATCACCTCAGGTGTCAAAGTGAACTCTACCCCAGCAAGGTTGACATGTCTATCATGCAAGTGCAAGACAAAGAGGCGGGCCAATTCTCGGTGATGCTGAATACAAGAGATCCTCTCACAAAAATCATAACATGACATATACTGAAAGCAAGAGACTGCCATAGGACAGGCCTGTAATTCTGCTAAAGATGTGGGCTCCTCTCGCCTGTGATGTCCACCTTTCCCACCTTTATGTGGCCTCCTCTGTACCTCAATCTCTGGAGATGATGAATGGTCATCACTCTGCTCATATGTTTCAGTGTCTGACATGTTTGAGGAGCAGAATGGACAAAATGTACTGCTGTTTCTGCCTTTAAAAATGCTGAATTCTATGCTGTTTCAAGGGGACAATGACATGAGGGAAATGTTAGGGGAGGGACCTCTTTACAAGGAATTGGGAATACATGAACATAACAGGGAATTTAAGGAAACATTGCAAACAATTTTTGCATATAGGAATACATTTTTATACTCAGGGATATTGTGAAATCATTTGCAAAGATCACTACATATGGGAATACAAGTATAAAAAGGGAAAATATGGGAATATGAATACATGTATTAACAGGGGAAGATAAGGAAATATACAAAACTTTTTACATATTCACCCACAAATTGCTGTGTTTTCTCATGCATATGGTGCAGCAAGATTAGGGTTTGAGTGTTGTTGATGCTTTGGGAGAGGGGTAGGGTTTGTATTTTTAGTGATTAGGGAGAGGGGATGATTTGCATTTTATTTATGGAATAGTATGGGAAGCTAGACATGAGTACACATATGAGTGGAAAGGGGAAGGAGGGAAACAATTACAAAGGGAAAAAACCTTGAAACAACACAAACCCTAGCACATTTAACCATTAACATTACAGTCATTTGAAATTTCATCCACTTGCACAATTTAACTTTTAAACACAAGCATGAGGGTCATCAATCATAACCAACCACCAAACTAAAGTGTAGAGGGCCTACCTCGAATAATCTTGAAGATTTGAGGGAGTTTGAACGGTTTCGAATTGAATTTGCAGGGGAAACCTTGACGGGTCGCGCGCCACGCCAAACGGGTGACGCGCGCTTGATGGGTCACGCCCGTTACAAAATACACTGCGGAAATGGTGCTGACGGGTCGCGCGCACCTGACGGGCGCGCGCGCGCGCTTGGCCTGACGGGTCGCGCGCCTGGCCTGACGGGTCGCGTGCCTGTCCTGAGCCCGAATTCGACCAGACTTTGCCCAAAACTCTTGAATGCTTGCCCACTCTCACTCCTCAATGCCTTGGATGTACAATGAGAGTAAAAGGAGGGAGATTGAGTGTTTATAGTTTTCATTTGAAAAAATTTCATGCTCAAACCCACTTTCTAAAGTTTTCTCATTGACACTTTTTAAAACTGACTTTTTGGCTTCCTTTGTCCTGAAATTGACTCTTTTAGTGCTTTGACTTGATTCTTTTTGCAGGGAGATCATCTGAGGGATCTTGGCAAGGGGACCAGGGTTACTGCTGCCCTTTTGAAGTCTTTTTGAAATTTCATCACTTTTTACAAAAATTTAAAATGACCTTGGGTTTAAAAACAGAGTTTTTAAATCCAAGGTGAAAATGAACTGTACAAGATAAAAATATCAAAGAAACAACTTTACAATCCTCCCTCTGGCTTGCTGAGCACTTATGAACTTTCAGAGACATGACCTTGTAGAGATAAATGACCAAAACCCTAGACCTAGGAATTGACTTCAAGACAAAACAAGACAAGCTTTGAAAGAGCTTAATGACTGATATGACCTGATCCAGCAATGCCAAGAGGGGCACAAAGAAACCAGCTCCTCCATCAGGGTTATGGCATGCCTAATGGAATGCAAAACATACACTGATGAGACTCCTACCTATGCAAATGCAAAGAGTTTTGATCGCTGATGGAGGGCTTCAAGACCTACACTAACACCTCATAACAAAAAATCCATGCAATCTTTCCTTGGTCAGATCAACTTTGTAAAGAGATTCATTCCAAATTTTTCACGAAGCGTGTCTCCTTTGCAAGCCATGATTAAAAAGAACTCAAATTTTAAATGGGGCCAAGATGAACACGAAGAATTCAACCTGATCAAACAAGATATTATTAATGCTCCATCTTTAGCAACTCCAAATTTTTCAGAGCCTTTTATTTTATATACATTTGCCTCAGATAGGTCATATGCTGCAATACTCACTCAAGCAAATCAAGAAAAAGCGGAAGCCCCAATTGCGTTTTTCAGTTCAAATTTACAGGGCGCTGAATTAAATTATTCAGACATGGAGAAATAGGCTTTTGCTGTTTTCAAAGCGGTCAAATACCTTTTTTGCTCAAAACCCATACTAAAATTATAGTATCGTTTCCAGCGGTAAGGAATATTCTAGTACAGAAGGATGTGGGTGAGAAAAGGGCCAATTAGGTTACTGCCTTATAGGATTATGACATTGAGATTAAACCAACAAACATTGTAAGAGGCCAAGGCTTTTGCAAAATGCTGGCTGGAGCGTCGCAAGTTTCTGAAATTCCATCTGCAGAGGTACAAATGTGCGAGGTAAGCCTAAACGATGCAGAGTCATTATATGATGATATCATTTATTATCTTAAGAATGGGTATGCTCCTTCACACCTCGATCATACTAAGAAAAGAGCCCTAAGGTTGAAAGCCAAACAATATCAGCTCATAAATGATATTCTTTTTGGAATAAATTATTATGATTCAGTTCTTCTTAGATGTCTTGAGAAATATGAAGCTGAAAAAGTTTTGTAGGAACTCCACGATGGGCCAGTAGGCGGACACTATGCTGGAGATGCTACTGCACATAAAATCTTGCGCGCAGGCTATTACTGGCCCACGTTATTTAAAGACTCGCACAGTTACGTGAGGAAATGTCAAGTCTGCCAAACTACTGCTGGAAGACAAAAGAAGCCATCCTTGCCACTACAGCCGGTTAACATTGAGCAACCTTTCAGTCAGTGGGGATTGGACATAATAGGTGAGATCATTCCTCACTCTTCTAAGCAGCATAGATATATCCTTATAGCAACAGATTATTTTACTAAGTGGGTAGAAGCAGTTCCACTCAAGACGGCTAATGCTGAAAATATCATTGATTTCATAGATCAATTTATAATCACCAGGTTTGGATTGCCTTCCGCTTTAATGTTTGATAATGCATCATACTTTTATGGAAATGCAATGACTGAATTTGCACTTAAAAGAGGATTCAAACTTAAATATTTGGCCAATTATTACCCACAAGGCACTGGGTTAGCTGAGTCTACAAATAAAAACCTAATCAGGATTATCAAAAGAACAGTTGACCAAAATCATAAGAATTGGCATAAGGCTTTGATATATGATTTATGGGCAGACCGACTCATTTAGCAATTCCCTCTTGGTCTCTAGTTCAATACATTGATGAAGTACCAACTTCCTCCTTACAGCTAAGACAAATGGAAATAATCAAATTAGAAGAACAACGAGAACAGGCTAAGAAAACCGATGCTCATCATCAAGCACTAGTAAAATCCTCTTTTGATTCAAACATAATGACCAGAAAAGATTTCCAGATGGGAGACTTAGTTTTAAAATGGGACAAGGCTCATGAAGAGAAAGACAAACATACAAAATTTCAAAGAATGTGGCTTGGTCCTTTTCAAATTTTAGAAGTCATAGGTCCATCAACGTTTGTGTTACAGGATTTAGCAGGTACGAGAGATCCTTTGCCTGTTAACGGACAAATTCTCAAGAAATATTTTCCATAGAAGATTATTCTTCTATTTTTGTAGAGTAGTTGTTTTTCTTTCTCATAATAAAACCAGTTGTGAGTGGTTACATTAGGCATTTACGAAAAAGACACCAATTCTCTTTCAGATTTTGAACTTTTCACTTGTATAAATAGCAAATCTTTTGGAAAACTGATCTTTATTATTGATAGATACAGTTAAAGACTAGCCTAGATATGATACTAGTTTCAACTTCATAAAGTTTGATGAAAACAACCTTTAGAAGAAATTGTTTTATCTCAGTACAATGAAAGGTATTGATAAAAAAATAAAGATTCTCTGTAGAACAGCTGTTTCCAAAAACTCTATTATTGTCGTCTAGAGCTATCTTAAGGAAACAATGACTTCCTCCCTGCTAAGGAAATCACAACTTTCTAAGGAACAACCCAAGGATACACTTTATCTTGAAGAATAAGAGGTCTCATCACGAGCCGGCTTATCATAATCACAGATATTATAACTTGCTGACTTTGCCAAATACTGTACACCACAACAGGTTAATGACTCAAGATTGTTGCAATCAAAAGACAAGGGGTCTCATCATGAGCCAACTTGTTCAGCAAAGTTATAAATCAAGTGAATGACTGTGTCATAATTTGGCTACCAAACCAAGACATTGTTCTTTAAGAGTAAAAAAGAAAATCAAAGCAATAAGTGTGGATATGGATTCTTCTTTGAAAGTTGTAGGCTGCTTTAAGTAGGATATAGGATCATTGCTGGGTAACAGGTAACCCTGTCAAGGCTATAAACGCCTGCTGGCAGCAGAGGCTCTACCTACGACAAATGAGCATATTTAAAACTGGTTTACAGAGAAGACTTTGTTTTATCTTTACAGACCAAGTAACGGCTGATGTAAATACAAGGACTAGCCTGAGGAAGCAAATAATCAAAATTGAAAATAGTTGAAACAAAATGTCATTGACAGGTTAGAGCATAATGTACTTTATCTTTCCATAATAAAGTTTAATTTTCTGAATTTTGTTTTGTTTTGGAAGTTTAGAAAATTCAATAGAAAAAAAACAGAGATAACTGGTTCTTCAAAGTGAATCGCTAATCGTTGTGGCCACCAACAACCCCCCTCCTTATTTAGTATTAGCAATAACACTATGTAAGTGGGGACCCTTAGTAAAAAAATTTCAAAAAAAATCAATTAGTGCTTTTATGTCACTCCTTAAAAAATATCGCATCGTGTCAAGAACGATAGGGCATTTTCTTATGAGTCAAAATGATAAAATGCGAAATTGCGACGTGAACTCCATCGCATCGCATGCATTAATAAACACTCACGTTGGAAAAACTTAAAAATCGCCGATATGCAATATCGCATATCACATCTCGCAAAATTGCATAAAATACACATAACGATTAAACGATTGAGAAAAATTGCGATCTGCGATCTTTGCGATATTGCGATCTGCGATCTTTGCGATGTTGCGATCAAACAACCTTGTGATAGAACAACATGATGAAATTGTGGTAATGCGATACAGCGAAATGCGATACTGCGATGCAAATTGCAGAAACATTCCAAGGTAGATTTTCCTGGCTCAATATTCAAGAAGTTTTTCCATAAACCAAGAACTGGTTACGCGCTTTAATGATAATTAATGAGTTATATGCTAGTTGTTAATAAAATATGGTTTTGTGTTGTTCGAATAGCCAGTTCACGTAAGGTGGTGTGTTTTTTCATATCCGTAGCATTTAAAACTTTCCTGTCGTTATTTATTATCATTACTCTCTCCTCACTTGTGAACTGTAGGAACGAAGAACAAAAGTTACACAAAGCAATGTGCAGGAAGCTATGGGGAAAAAGGGTGAAGCTCCAATGTCTAAAGACAGAGAAAAGGCGCCCTTATAAACAGATACCGCATGCAACAGAGCAGCAGATTCACCGAATGCTGCTGAGCCATCCATTACAGATCTTTCATTTACAACAATGGTTAAATGGGTACTGAGCGATGCTGATATCAGAGACAGACAGTTTAATGCTCGGGATCAAGAGCTCACGAAAGCATTATTTTTACAAATTTTGAGCTTTATACCCGATAAATAAAGAGGCGAAAAAGGCGAAAAACGCATCAGAGAAGCCCGGATCAAAGAACAGAGGCAGTTTCCAATGTGCGAATCGCGCATCGCTGAGAAAATTGCTCGAGAAGGAAAGCTTCTAACTGCTCAATCACCTATAAGCCCGAAAATTGCAAGAAAGAAATGATAAAAATAAACTGGAAATAGAAAGCTAAAGAAAAGGCAGAAGCAATTCAAGGGTTAACCAAGTTGAACTGAAATTATTATTGGGCATACACGATAAAGCCACATAGTCAGTGGATGACTCTCAAGTATATCACCGATTTTGCTGAGAAGAGGGTGCCAGCTCTTGCCACTTCTGTTTGCTTAGCTCAACCAAAAGCGGAAGACAATCAGCCGACTCTACCCAATCAAATACTGAATGCTTGCAACGTTAAGGAGTAAATGCAGAAATAGTTAGATATTAGATTTAATTTTTAGAAATAGTTTTTCTTAGAAAAAGGGCGGTCATTTAAACCGTATCCTGAATTTTTGTACATAAGTTATTATTAGATTTAGTTAGTAGTATTTAAACCCTTCTCATGCATTTAGAGAAGGGTCCAAAAATTTCTCAAAAACTTGTCCTCAGAACATGCACTTTTGCACCCTCCGAGGAGGTTTTGATGAATGAATGGAACATGATTTGTTGATGTTTTCATTTGATATCTGCTACTGATGTTGCACTTTTTTACTCTTAGTGGATGTTAGAGCAAAGAGAGATAAATCATTGTCGCTTGAAGCTCATGAGTAAGACTAGTCATAAATGGTACTTTTATCTCTTGACCATTTCTGCTTATGTGTTAAAGTGATATACAGTTTTTAGTTGTTTATGTATTATTGCATGAATGTCTGAGTTATCATTTGGCACTTTTGTACGGTGATAGCTATTTATTTATGCTTAATGTATGAATAGCTCATTATGCGATATGTTTTTCACAACCGTTTCGTCTAACTTTTTATGCGAAGTGGTTCATCCTTATTGATTTCTTTTCTCATAATAGTTGAATGATCTTTATTACCAGTTGTTATTTGAAATCTTTTTAGATCGCATAATAGAAGAATTACATCCTGGGTTAGTATAGACTTAGATGTTGTTGCTTATTAGATTACAATAGCATAGCATTAGATTAAAATCAGAATTAGAATATCTTAATTAGGAACTGTTAGATCAGGAACATCAAATTCTACACACACACACTCATAGATTGGGAAACTGGTCCCATATCCCCAGTCGGACCCACTATACCAAACGGATAAGGAGCTACCAACCAAGGTCCGGACCGGGTGGGTATCCCCCTTGTTGTAGACCCGATTTTCGGGGTTTCAACATAACCACACCTCACAAAAAGGCGTATCCATTAGGTTGGTTATGTGATAAAGCACAACTACAAGTGACTAGACAATGTAAACTTAGGTTTTCTTTTGGGTCAACATTTGTAGATGAGGTTGAGTTAGATATAGTTCCTTTGGATATATGTGGAATTGTTTTAGGAAGTCCTTACTTGTATGATAGAAAAACTGTTTTCTATAGAGCTGAGAACAAGTATCAACTTGTTAAATATGGAATCGAATATATTGTAAGAGCTCATAAACTCAAGAATAATTATACTCTCATAAACTCAGGGCAGATGAAAAGAATTGTAAATTCATGCAAACAATTTTTACTGATGGTTGTAAAGGAAAAGAAACCTGATAAAACCAATGTATTTTAGGGCTGTGATGCTAAACATCAAGATGATTTAGAAAAAGCTGTTTTAGAATATGATACACTGTTTCAAGAACCTAAAGGTCTGCCACCCAAAAAGGAAATAGTACATGATATTAATTTGCAGCAATATGATCCATTGCCTAACATCGAAATGTACAGGTTGTCTACTTTAGAGAATGCAAAAATAAAGAAACAGGTACAAGAGCTGCTCGAGAAGGGGTTCATCAGACCTAGCACATCACCATGTGGGTATCCAATTGTCTTGGTGAGAAAGAAAGATGGCTCATGGAGAATGTGCATTGATTACCGAGCACTGAATAAGATAACGATAAAAAATCATTATCCCCTTCCTCGCATAGACGATCTATTGGATCAATTAAAGGAAGCTATTTATTTTTCCAAGTCGGACTTTCATAGTGGCTATCATCAAGTCCGAGTTGCAAAGCAAGATGCATGGAAGAATGCTTTCAAAACAAAGTAGGGCTTGTATGAGTGGTTGGTTATGCCTTTTGGCTTAACTAATGCTCCTGCTACTTTCATGAGAGTAACGAATGATGTACTCAGACCTTTTCTTGATGATTTTGTCATTGTATATTTGGATGAAATTCTTATATTTAGTAAAACATGGGAAGAACATTTAAAGCATGTTAAGCGAACTCTAGATGCTTTGAAAAAAGAAAATATTTATGTTAAGCTCTCAAAATGTGAGTTTGGAAAAACATCTTTGAATTATTTGGGTCATATTGTAGGGGGTGGTGAATTGAAGATACATCCCTCTAAGGTTGTAGTCATTGTAAACTGGCCTAAACCCAAATATGCTACAGAAGTTAGAAGCTTCTTATGAGTAGCATAGTATTGGAGAAAGTTTATTTCTAACTTTTCCTTAATTGCAACTCCCTTACATGCTTTAACAGGATTGAACAAGGTGTTTCAGCGGGGAGGCAAAAAACAGAAAGCCTTCGACATCTTGAAAGAAAAGATTAGTACAACACTAGTACTAGGATTGCTCGATCTTCAAAGACCATTTGAGATTGAAACGGATGCCAGTGACTATGCCATTGGAACAATGTTGATGCAACACGGTAAACCCATATGTTATCATTCTGAGACATTTAATTATGCAGTAGTTAACTATCCCACATATGATAAAGAATAGTATGCATTAGTACAGAGTGTGAAAAAGTGGAAACATTACTTAATGGGCAAAGAGACAGTTATACATACTGATCATCAACCACTTCAATATTTACACTCCCAAACTAAGTTGTAGCAATCAAGACATTATAGATGGATGGGTTTTCTACAATAGTTTCATCTAGTCATCAGGTACAAAAAGGGCATATACAAAAAATTTGCAAATATTTGAGATTGAAACGGATGCCAGTGACTATGCCATTGGAACAATGTTGATGCAACACGGTAAACCCATATGTTATCATTCTGAGACATTTAATTATGCAGTAGTTAACTATCCCACATATGATAAAGAATAGTATGCATTAGTACAGAGTGTGAAAAAGTGGAAACATTACTTAATGGGCAAAGAGACAGTTATACATACTGATCATCAACCACTTCAATATTTACACTCCCAAACTAAGTTGTAGCAATCAAGACATTATAGATGGATGGGTTTTCTACAATAGTTTCATCTAGTCATCAGGTACAAAAAGGGCATATACAAAAAATTTGCAAATATGTTGTCTAGTCCAATCATAAATGCATCCACTATACTTGAGCATAATTCAGTATTGCATGAAAGCTACATTGAACAATATGCTCAAGATATAGATTTTAAAGATGTATATGTAACTTTAGGTCATGGCAAACAAGTAGAAGAATTGGATTATCATGTTAAGGACCAGCTCTTGTATCATTTTGGGAAGCTATGCATTCCACAAACTGAAAGAGTAAAGATAATTCGAGAGGCACACACTTCTCCAATATCAGCTCACTTTGGTGTAAGTAAAGAAGTTGCACAACTCCAAAGATTTTGTTATTGGCCAAAAATGAATGAGACAGTTTCTAGATATGTAAGAGGGTGTACCATGTGTGATAAAAGCAAGCCCAGCAATAGAAAACTAGGCTTGTAAACTCCACTACCAGTTCCTTCTCATCCTTGGGAAAGTGTTTCCATGGACTTTGTTTGAGGAATGCCTAAATCTAGGAAAGGTCATGACTATTTATATGTTGTTGTGGATAGGTTCAACAAAATGTGTATTTTAATACCTTGTAACAAAAAGATTACAACTGAGCAAGCTGCAAGGTTGTTCTTTTAGCATGTATGGGTTCATTTTGGATTACCCACTTCCATTATATCTGATCGAGATACCCTATTTGTTGGGAAATTTTGGTCAAGTTTGTGGGAATTGATGGACACTAGGTTGAAGAAGAGCACAAATTTTCATTCGCAAACAGATGGCCAAACAGAAGTAGTCAACAGGACAGTGACCTAGTTGCTCAGAGGCTATTGCAGCAAGCATCCCAGGCTTTGGGATGAACACTTATGTTATGTGCAGCATGCTTACAACCAAGATAAACATTCTTCTACACATAGATATCCTTTTGAGACCTATTTTGGTTTCACACCAAGGTCTCCCTTGGATTTTGTCTTTGGTAAAGACATAGCGGTTGATGGACACAATGATGTGGACAAGGCAACCAAGTTCATCGAACAAATCCAAGAGATTCACGAGGCAGTACAGGAATAGCTGGAGAAGAGCCAAGCCAAGTACAAAGCAAGGCATGACAAGCATTGGATGGAGCATAGTTTCTAAGTTGGTGATCAAGTATGGCTGTATATCAGCAAAGACAGAATGCAAGGTGAAGGTAAGAAGCTGAAGCCAATAAGGTATGGACCTTTCAAGATACTTGAGAAAATTGGTGAGAATGCTTTTTGCCTTGATTTTCCAGCTTACATGCACATCTACTCAGTTGTTAATGCAGACAGCTTGAGATTATTTGAACCTTCATTAATTTAAGATACCAAAGAGCAGAGTCAATTGCCTTTTATTGATGATCTATTTCCTGAATATTTTAATGAATTGCAGGAAGATACAGTTCTGGACAGGAATGTGAGAACTACGCGTAAAGGAGATGTTGAGTACCTCAGGATTGGACTCAAAGGTTCAAAACCAAGCAGTGCGAAATGGATAAAAATTGGGCAAGTGAGGAATCAATACCCTCACTTGATTGATGCTTAAAAATAAACATTTGGTGGTCCAAAATCTTTTTTAGTGGGAAGGCCGTGATCCGAATTGGAACCTAAACACTCTCTAAGTTTTCATAAAATCATTCAAATTATGCCATACAGATTCAAGTCTTAGAAAGATCACGCTATCAGAAGGAATCCTCGTGACAGTTACAATTGTGATTAGCGCAGAGCAACGAGGACCCTCGGTCAAGCGCATAGATCGTTGGCCCATGGTAACGTGCACTAGTGCAAATTGGCAAAACTAGAGGCTAATTCAAGAAACAAGGGTGGTTTTTGATACGTGATTAGCGCTAATCGCGTATCGCAGGGAGTCCCCCTCAGTGAAGGAAAGCCCTGAAGTGCCCGGACCTGAAATGGCAATGAAATGTGGAAAAGTAATTAATTCGGTTCCGTGGATTCCACAAAACCAGCAGGATATCTAAAGGCCTCAAGGTGGTAAGCAGTTTCGACCAAGTCCCGCACAATGCCACATATTGAGTGACATGCATCCGGTGGAAGAGAGAGAAAACCGCTCACATTGGATGGGTAAACGTCATCCTACTTACTTGCCCAATATGAACGACGACTGAAGGATCTAGGGGACCTAGATCAACGACAGAGGTGCATCCCGATAAATGACCAAATTTGAAAAAGATAAAGAAAGATTACATGGGATTTGAAGTCCGATGTGGATGATGAGTTGGAAAAAGATTCATGTTTTGCGGGCTTCTTGGAGCAAACAGAAATAACGGCCGTTCAAATGTGTCCAAGGAACCTGACACACTCACCCATTGCAAAATTAGGTGGCCACCTCCCTGTGAAGTGTTACCTAGTGATGATGGCACAGAACAGGGGAGTTTGAATGGATAGAGGCAGGAAAAACAGAACGCTGGGAAGCGGAAACAAACCAATAGAAAGTAGACTGGCTTTAAAGCCATAAACTGATAGAAGCAGAGGACAGACACACAGAGACAAGTTAGTTAGACGCAGAAAGCTAAGAGCAGAGAATAGAGAGAAGAAGCCGAGCTCACCTGAAGGCAGCATTGAGCCTGACAGAGCCAGAGGGAATCAGAGAGTCTGTGCACTCTAGAGAAAGCTTGAGAGGTTCAACCGAGCTCCTCGGCATAGGCCTATCATGTATGAGTTTCAGATTGGGCTCATATTACTGTGACTAGAAGAGGTCAAACATCAGTAAGGAGAGTCTGTGTACTCCAATACTATTGATTCATATCTGTTGAGTGAGACTCAAATTGAGCTCACTGTTGTAAAGAAACTTTGGTTTGAAAACATAATAGAGAGGCCACCACTGAAAGCTGGACCAGGACACGTAGCCCAGGAGTATTGGGTGAACTCCTTATTAAAATTGTTGTTTTACATTTTTCTTGTTATGTTTTCTCTAACTGCCTTAGTGTCTATGTATTTTTCAATCTTATCGATCCATTGCATAAAGTAATATAGGCACATCCATGCACATGAGTCTGTAATACCTTTAATTCTTTGTCCTGGATAAATTCCAGATCACCTATGCTGGGAATTTGAAGTTTGTTTCTAGAATTGGTTGTACACATTGGACTTTAAAGTCTCATTCCTCTATTTAATATAAAGGAACCTTGAAAATATATTCTCATCATCTGAAGAACTAGTTCCCGTGGACTGAATGATTTCTAGAGGCTCTCCAGCTGATGTAGAAATTGATGAGGTTGGAACATTGGTTGTAGGAGGAGTGGTTGAAACACTAACTCCTGCTGATGTAGAAACTTTCGAATCTCCTAGATCAATTATAACTGGTTGAGTTTCTTCTGTTGAAGTAACCAAGCAAACCTTTGGCTTCTTCTGTTGAAAAATAAATCCTTTCATAATCTTCTTAGTAGATGAAGTCTCCTCTCTTACCCTTTTTTGTTGCTTTCTCTGAGTAATTGGAGTCTGTTCAGTGGGGGTGGATACAACTTGTTCATCTACCTGTTGAAGTGTCCCATCAACCCATTTCAATTGATTCATGAATTTTTCTATTTATGGATTTGGATTATGATTATAGGGAGTAATTTTTAAATCAACTCTCAAGGAAGAAATAATACCAAAAGGATCATAAGACCAAGTGAAGTTGGGCTAGAAATTCATCTTCTTTAACAATTTATCTGCCTCAACACCAGCTGATCTGGTGTTGCAAATGAATGATTCAATTTGTGCTTTGATCTTGAATTGAGACTTCCTTTTTCCTGACAAAAGGTGCAGGTCATCCATGTTGATCAGCTACCTAATATATTCCAGAGAAAGATTCTCATAGGAACATTTTTGGGCAACTTATATGGTGAAAGTTCACAACCATATACCCTTATCTCTGTGTAATTCTAGTATAAATACCAGTCACCTGTTTTAGTCTGCTCACTTAAGTGTAAAATCATTTTAATTTCATCTCCAATACTTAGCTCTGTATGACTATCGAGGAGCTGTGCCACTGGTTGTATGAATGTATCTACAAATTCTGAAAATGAGGAGGTGGCAGAAGTTTTCCTGAATATTTATGTCCAATGAATCACTGATTGATTGACTCCTTGTTCATCCTACTTGCTGAGCTTGATAGGCAAAAGATCACCCTACTAAAAAAGAAACATGTGAACAATTACAGAGCTATAACTGAACACTCCCTGTATAGTAAAATTCATAAATTATTCATGTATATTATCAACCAAGAATTGGCTGTAATTATACATGAGTGTTGGTTGCTGATCTTTGTTAAAGTTGGAAAGGAAACCAAGGATAGTTTCATCAATAGACTATTCATTAGAATATCCTAATAAGTATGAAATCAGAGAAATACAATGTCTAAACGCTTCAGGAAACATGGAAGATGAGTAGGGAGGATTTCTTTTTGGTAATTCTGCATCCTCAAGTAAAAAGATTTCAAAAATTTGGGCTCTCTGCGGAAAGGTTAACTTATGGTATAGTTCCATAAGTGCTGCTGATGAAAAATGGCTGAGAGAGTCTAATTGAGGGATTAGGAGCATCTGGTTTATGGTTTTAGCAGAGATGGTGATCAAAATGTCTCCATTCTGAGCCACCACTACTCTTTTTACAGGGTCATATTTGGCTTGACACCAGGTGATTAAGTAAGGGAAATCATGTGTTTTTGTGAAACTAAAGAAAGGTAATAGAGATTCCAAAAATATGATTGGGTTTTGCTTGTCGAGGTAATTTTATTTGAGCCATAAGTGCAGTTCATAGAAATCGAACTCACACTTGGATTCTGTAATTTTAAAGAGTGAGTCTACTAGAGGAACATGGTCAAGGTCGAGCTGGGTTGGAGTAGCAGTGCTTTCCTGTATACTCTTCTTTTTAGCTTTCCCTTTTGGGGCCATGCTGGTAGACAGAAGGAGGAGCGATTCTAGTAACATATCGATTGAATAGGAAAAAGTCCTACATAAACTATTTACCTACAAATAATAGAAAAGAGTCAGAGGAAAGTGACAAAGAGGCAGGTATGGGTTTATTTATAGCATGCCGGGAAGGGCTAACGGTTCTATTCATGACCGTAGCAGTTTTAATGCACATGAGAGGAGCTACAATGGGTGATTATAAATGGGTATGATAGTAGGGCAGCGAGAAAGTGAGGTGGCAATGGATATGATGACTGGGCAACATGTATGCGAGGTGGTAACATTGGATTGGTTAGGGGATAATGGTTGAGGTGTGGGATGAATGACTGTTGGTGGAGGGAAACCACGAGCGATTTGTGGGGGGGGGGTAGTGAGTGGTTTACGATTTTGAGCGCAGGGGGGGGGGGTGGGTGGTGGTGCGGAGTAATAAGGTGGTGACACGTAGGGTTGGGGCATCTGCCATTGAAACCACTTTGCGGACCCCCCCGTCACATTAACGAGAAATGGTTGAGGGGGGTGCGAATTCTCTCCCCGCTGTTGATCCAGGTGGGGAGTAGATCAATTGTTGAATGATGCACTCTATTTATGAAAGCCGACAAGACATTTTGTCTAGTAGTGCCTTTGGTCCAAATAATTAATTCCGATTAAGGAAATTAATCATTTAAATGAGAAGCCTTTTCATTTATTCTTTTTATTTGAAATTGAATCCTTTATTTCTTTTTGCTTCCCTAACATTTTTATTTTCTTTTGCCTTCTTTCTTTAGGGCAACTAACTCCTAACATTTTATTGATATGGATGCATATAAAATATAAAATTTTCATAACATTTTTTTATTTTTCTTTCTTTTCCATCCATATCCTAACTTAACATTTTGAATTTATTTTTGACTAATATACTAACTTATCAAAACCAAATAATGTTACAACAACACCCAGATCCCCTACTATTCCTTTTAGGTCTGAGAAATTAGTAGGAAACAAGTCCTAGTACTCGCATAGTAGCTCCGTAACTTTATCAACTGTATCTTCGTCCCATTAATTGTCTATCTTTGCAAACTTCGATTGCACCTCAGACCCAATATTTACTTGCCTGGTCTTCAAAGGTTCTGATATATCAGGGTTCTCCTCTTTAACTCCTTCAACATCACGCTGTCCCTTGGTCTCTGAAATGTTTACTTTTCTTGGATCCTCTTCTTCTTCAACATTCACATTGTAGCATTCCAACACATGGTGCAGTTGTGTAATCCAGTCTGGTTGTACCCATTCCACCGATTCTTCAGGCGTTCTAAGAATAACGACCTTAATCTCTTGTAGCGCTTCATCAATGCATTCAAATCCATCCTCAAAGCTAAAAGTTAATAAGCAGATCTCCCTAAAGATGTCCCATTCGGCCATCCCATGGCATAGCTCTGTTTCCAAATACCAATTCATTGGAATAGTATCTAAGGTGTGACAGAAGATATGCACCCATTTTGGCTATGTCTCTTCTCCCCAAGCTTTATTCCACCACACGAATTGCTTGTGCGAATCATCCCTTCTGCTAGATTTCTTAGTTATCTAGGTATTAGCGTATCCAAACCTCAGCTTCATCATTTGCTTGTATTCCTTCCAGTCAACGGAGATTTCCTTATGTGTACCCGACCATTGGGTAGGCATAGTGCACATTGCCAATTCAAGTGCCTAGAATCGATGTTCCTGAGGCACCTCCCTTTCAAACTCATCCAAAAATATATTAACATCATTTAAGCCATCACAATGGGGAAGTTTTCTTACCTCTGTAGATACGCACCACAGTGATTTTGTCATCATATTACAACGTAGCGTAGAGATCTTATGTAACCTATTCTGCCAGTGTTTGAGCTCTTCATTTGATTCTGAGGTACATGAGCTGTCTCTATCCCACGTGATCTTCCCATCTGCTGTGGGATTGATCCAATCTTCATCGTGCATAGTAATTTTTTAAATTTGATCCAAATCATCATCCTCCTCATAGTCATGGACTGGTTCAATGTAGTGTGCTCCTTCAGCCGAGTCTAGTGGCACAATAAACTTTAGTTCCTTCTTCTCAAAAATCATCCTCCACTTCTTTATATTGATCACCGCGTACATATCAAAGGCCCAATCAATTCCTATTAGCGCAGGGTAAGGATTGCTATCAACCACTATTTCAATTACCTCAAAGTTAGCCAATGTACTCACTCCTTCAATGTCCACAATTACCCCATACATGCACCCCATAGGAATGATCTTCTGCTGATTAAACATGCATAGCTATATAGGAGACCATTGCAGCGCAAGTCTCTCCATCCTTTCCCATGTGTTCTTACGTAGCACGTGCGCAACAGAAACGAAATCTAAGATGACTTGGTCCATTTCATATTCTCCTATCTGTGTGGTCAGCTTCATCTTGTGCTCTGTTTGCTTCTTGTGCTTACCTAGTTTCCTCACAGTGTGCTATTTTGAAGGAATCTTAATATTACCCGTATAATTTTCTATCAATTCCTGCAGCCCTTCTACTACCTTCTTATCCCTCAACAACTTCATACAAATTTTGAGAAAAGTGGCTAACAATGAAGGATCCACATCTTTCACTTCACTATTTCCATCTAGATTTTCCTGGCTTCCTGACGTAGAAGCCTCAACAAATTTCTTCTTAGCTTCCATCAAAGTCTCTTTAGCCCATGTGGTGAAGTAAAATTATAAGTGCAGACATGAACGAATTCCTCTACCCCGATAATGGGTCTAGCCACAATAGATACATTCTATGGAAGATTTCCTTAGGTTAGAATCAATCAAGAGGGCCTACCTCTTGGTCGCTTATCCTGCTTGATGATGTCCTTGCTTGCTCGCTCCAGCAATCTCTCGCTTCCTTCTTCAAGTTCTTGAAACAAGTAAACAACAACAACACATAAACATAATAATAGACAAATTGCAATTCAACCTACTTAACAAGTCAAGAAAAATTAAGCCATGAATATGTAATATTACAAAACATGTAGGAAATAAATCGATAGTTGCATATATTAATATCAAAGATAGATTACAACCATTCATCTTGACGTCGCAGTATTCCTCTGACATGACCAGGTTCCCCCACACTTCTGCTAGCATTCCATGATGGCTTCAAACAACAATAGTTTAAAGGCTCCTCCCTTTGGGCTTCACTCCAAACCAAACACACTTCTCCCTCACACAACTAGGTAGCTACAACTAGTAATAGCTTGCTTGTCTACTCCAAAATAGTATCAACACTCAACAATAACTCTGCCAAAACTATCAACTGTGACTATAATACCCACACTAGCGTGTGCTTGGGAAAAATGGAGGTTTATATAGGATGAATGGATGGGAGATGTGTCCTCATCTCATGGGAGAAGGGCTTATCCCTTGAGGTAGTTCCATCATTATAGGGGAAAGGAGCCCAAACTGTCATCCTCGACCCCATCCGACCAAACCATTTACCAAACTTCCGTTACGGAGCTTCTAGAGCTGGAATCTTTGACTCTAATTTAAAAAACTTTCCATAATAGGACCAATGCGACTGAAATACAACTCAGTCGCTCCGGTCGGTGCAAGGAGTAGTGCTAATCTCTGCACAATATCACAGGGGAGACAAATGCCATTAGTTTCGGTCTTATAAACTGGGCAAAATAGAAGTTTAAGGGGAAATGGTGCAAAAGGGGAATGATTTTCTCATGGAGAGGGACATAATGGGCGTTTCTCCATGAAGGCAAAGCATGCGGGGTTCAATGTAGAGGTCCTCCAAGATCAAGGAACGAGGAGTACAGGGACAGTGAGAAAATGATGTGTAATATATGCCCCCTAAAGCGTGAAGGTCGAGCTGGAGTGAAGGATGAAATGCTTTATAAATTAGTGAGGGGAACCATAGTCTGCCATTGAAAAACCTGTAAGCAAGTATAGATACATATACATAAACTGAGATCTCTATCAAATGATACATGAATCATGGCATGGATGCAACCATCCATAGAATGATCATGTAAATGGATCCAGGTATGGGTGCAACCATCCGTCTAGGAGGATCATAATGAAACCAAGGTATGGTCATAACCATCCAATAATGAGAAGGATCAAATATGATAACTCATGGTCTGGTCCTAGACAGCCATCTGAAAGAGACATGCATATCATCATAAACCATGTCACACCACTTCGCAACCTAGACTTGTGTGATCTGAGTCCAGGGTCTTGCGCTCCAACACGGCTCGATCAAAGTATAGATTCCAGCATGGGAATAGATGTGTTGACGTTGAACATGCTAGAAAGTCGCTTGATTACCAATCAATGATGTAAACTATTAACATGCATAATAGAAACCACCAATAATGACAATGGCCCTCAAGGTACTATCAACATAATTCACGAAATGTGAAGACAGGAACTAGAGTCTAACACCCGTGAAATAACTCGATTGAAAGCCAATGATGTGAACTTGTCGTCGAGTGTGAAGAAATTGACATTAAGGCATGCAAGCTCTAAGGTACTGGAAGGGAGTCTCTCGGTCAACTTCCTGGATAATGAGTTCAAGTCGAAGGAAAGCGACCATGTCCAAGGAGGTCCATAATGAATCCCACATTATCGACGTGAGATGAGAGGATGAAAAATGATTTTTGGATGATACAGAGAATCAGAGGTAAGTGTAAGTGCAGATGGACAACTCTTGAACATATCACCGACACAACTGGAAGTTTGGCAGCTTTTGGATGCATATGATTGGTGGTCATGATGACATGGCAGAGATCAAATGGGAGGCAAAAATGAATGACCCAAACCCAGGAAGGTCAACGATACAAAGGAGGATATCCCAACCCGACACGAAGCAAAGAGTGTCATGTTCAATAGTGAGCTGCTGACACAACTGATAGATTTCCAAATTTCCCCCCAACATTTCTGGAAGGTACCCCAATTATTTTTTAATCGTGAGCTTGAAGGGGATAGCATATGCTTGCATTGTAAGTTCATCCTTTGGACGAATCTGACCTAGTAAGTTTAACGAGCCCTAGGAAGGAGAAGCTCATGTTCGTCATGCTGATGCATCCAATGTCATTTAATAGTTTAATGAGTCTGACAAAGGTGTAACTCGGTATCTTTTTCATGTTTAGAGAGTTTGAAAAAGACACGTAAAAGAAAACTCCACATGGTCCCTTTTTGTACGTTTGTGTCTCTTGAGCCTGAAAAGGTAAAAAACAATACTCGAAAGAACCACTTGACCATTTCAGTCAAGGAGTACCTTTTTCGTAAATAGTGCCTCCTAGCCTGAAAAGGGGGTAAACTTGTACTAGGCACATAGAGTTTCACACCCATTAACGAGTTTGAAATGACAAGGGCTCGACCATATTTTTTTTTAAAGGGTCGGAAAAGAGCTTGACAACGGACCCCTCATTTTATTCTCTTTTACAAGTAAAAAAGTGAAAAATACTCGGCGATCTTTTCATCTTTTACGAGTCAGAAAAGAGCTTAAAGGTGATTCGCCCTGGAGGAACGAGTGGTATAAAGGGTAGCAACTGGTTCTGGCAATGGTGGAATTTCTCAAAACGTCTAATGGTGAAGAGGCTGGCTAACAAAACCACTCATCATTGCGGTTCCTCAGGAAAGGAAAAACAACCAAGTGAAAGCATATGATCAGCAAAAGAGATGGTGGCGATGGAATGAAACAACCAAGGCTCATCTAACATAAATTAGCTGAAAAAAACAGCAATCAAGAGATGTAAATTGGGCATGGGTTCATTTTGACACAAGATTGAACCATGGAGAATTTTGCTTGGATTCAGTTTCATGTTTACACAAACTTGAAACGAAAAAATATGCTTGCTATAAGTTTGCATGCCCCCGTCATAATGAATCAATCGAGGTACATGCCCCCCAAGCTTCATTTCAATCAACTAGATGGATGGAATGAAGGTTCACTTTTGATATCTTGGAAAGACTCGACTAGGATTTTACGAGATCTTAATCAAAGACTCGATTTGGAAAAGGGAGGTGTTTCATTTTTTAATGAGGTTGACACAGTAAAAGAACTATCCTTGAACATCTATTTCATTTTTTAACGAGGTTGATACAGGAAGAAACTATCCTTGGACTCCATGATTCATTTTTTAACGAGCTTGACACAAGACAAGGAACTATGCTCTGACTCCTTTTTTTCATTTTTTAACAAGGTTTACACAAGACTGGGAACTATCCTCATGACCCTATTCATGAACCATATGAGAACATGGCTCCCAAGAGGTCTTCACTAGATGGAAGAACCACGCTTTGGGAAGAATACATGTCATTTGGTACCAAAGATAGATCGAGTTTTGTGTGATCATTAGCAGATATGGAGATGGAACAGGTAGCCACATAATTCACCTGTGGCAGGGAAGGTACTACTTGAAAACAAGAGCCGATTCACAATTCTCCCTTCATGCTGAAAACAAACCACACAGAAAAGTGAAGAAACAAGAGCTCCCATGACATAAACATAGTCACGTCCAAGGAGAAGATTGAAATCTAAGGGACCTTGGACTACCATCACATCTATAAAGACGGTCTTTCCTCCCAAAGTAATAGGGAACTTCAGAAGGATCCCTAAGGGCTGCCTGGTTCCTCCGTTGAAAGCCAATAGATTCTAGGTGATAGGCACAAGCTGTGGGGAACCCAAAGCTTGCCAAGTAGTGGAAGACATGATGCTAATAGTTGCAACTTCATCTAATATAGTGCCATGTACTACCATATTATAGGCTTGTACTATGATCTAGAAAGGCACATAAGATGGGAGGCAAAAAGTATTCAATGGAACCCAATCGAAAGAGACAACAAAACTACTTGGTGGGGGTATCATATGATTGCCCCCATGCTCTGTAGGAACAGGAGAAGGACTCTCCTGAACAACAGGGATGGGAATTTCACTCTTCGATTCATAAGAATCTGAGGAAACAAGAAGAACACGAGCAATATGATCACCACTCTCTTCGGGAATAAAGTGAACAACGGAAGGTGGAGCCAAGTCAACACTCTTTTCGACCAATGGTTGGTTGAGAAAAAACACAAGAGAGCCTCGCTCAGGAAGAGAAGGATGAGCAAGAGATGAATCCAAGTCAATCTCTTTACCAACCGGGAGAGGGTTAGAAGAAAGCCTCTGATAACCAACAGGAAGTTGGGGTTGAGGAGCTGCAAGGTTTTCCAAAATATTGGAAGCTTTGTCCATAAGAGGACAAAGGTGAAGAAGATGCTATCCTTCAAATAACCTATAGGGGAATCTAATCTTCCCCTTCTTCTTACCATCATTAGCTAAAGGTGTAACATCGACATGATATCCAGAGGTTGACGGGGATGGTCGGTTCAGGTTTTGAGACCATAACTCTAAGAGTCTAGGAATTCCAGGACAGTCTCGAAGGAGATGGTCACCCTTACATAGTCTGTAAGGAAATTTTACCTTCTGTGGTGGATCAGAAGGTTTGTCTAAAGGAGGTGCATTTGGAGTAACAGCCACATGGTTGGCCTCTCATTTATCTAACTTCTTCTTCTTCTTCTTAGCCTCCTGGTCACTGGATTTCAAACTTTCACCAAGCGAAGTAGAAGAGGAGGGTGAAGAAATGGGGGAAGAAGGCAAGGGGTCAACCTTAGAATCATCGTGACGTGATTCGAATGAAGGAGATGGAAAAGCAAGAGCTAGGACACTTGGAACCACCAAGGTTGAAAATAACTAGATAGGTAAACCAATGGTTAACCCAGGGAGGGACAACGTTGCCATATAAGAAGCACCAACATTTCCAAAAGAAGGAAAAGGACTAGGATTCCCATCCGAGGGGAATCCTTGACTGGTAGACTCTGGAAATGTTTCCATTAGAATCGACCCTAAAGAATCACTATGGAAGATAACTTTAACTAGGAATATTTCGTGGGAAGTTAATTTTAAGACACTGAAACAAAACTTTGCCTTTTCATATTTTAAGAGTCGAGAAAAGGATGAAAGGTGACTCTATCACTTTCGATTGGAAATGAGCTCAAAAGGACAAGTGCTCGAATGACCTTTTAAGTTTAATGAGTCAAAAGTATCAAATGAATACTGAGGATGATCTAGGTATAAATGATTACCAGGCAACTTTGAACTGTAGAATACCTCTCGATGAACCAAGAAGTACGAGCAGGAAATATCCCCGAATGTTGTGTTTGGTGTATCACGTTTGTAAGGCGACTGATTGAGCTTCCTAATGATAAAAGTATTGCAGCCTAGTGGGGTATCCCGATATATACTCGATGGTACGAGGAGCACAAATCTATACTAGTGCTGTCTAATGCCGAAACTAACGACAGCTGCTAGGTTTAAATATCCCGGAACATGTCTCTAGCCTAGACCTTCTAGATATGATCGTTAATGTCAAATGCTTCCTTAGTTTAATTGAATTCATTTTAGAGTTAGTCTTGAGTTAAGTTTCAGTTTTTAGGTCTTAGTGATGCTACTCAAAAAACCTAAAATGCAACTAAATGGGACAAGACCCTTTCAATTCGATGAAATTCCTACACTAGAGAGGGTAGAAACTACTCAATCAAATGCAAACAATAATGCAACTGCAAACGAAATGATCTTTCACTACTTCATTTTTCCAAAACATATACTAATGAAAACTGCATTCCAATTCCTAATTCCCTGACAAGCACTTATTTATTAGTCCTTTCAAAATGAAAAAGTTTCTCTTCCTTTTTCAAATGCTGATGCAGTTCTAGTTTTTGAGAGATGCAAATCATAATGATGCAACAAGCTAGAATTTCATACTTTCTCATGAATCAACGAAACAAACTTTTTGCATACAATCTTTTAATGAAAAAGTTTTCGAGACTATGATATCTTCAAGCAGATGAAAGCATTTCATTCAGATCAATGAAACACCGACTTTACCAAACACAAGACCAACAATGTAATATATGCCAGAAAAATACGTTCAAGATGGTAAATGAAACCTTTTTCAAACTTGTGCAAAAATAGGTCAAAGTCGTAAAAGGACCAAAAACAAATGCAAGGAGCAAACACACCCTCACTCGGACTTGATGACTCCATAAGCTGCTGAATGGGTGACTAACTAGATGCCCTAGTGTCGCTGACCACTCGATGACTCAATAAATCAAATAGCAAGATGACAAGCCAACAAGCAAGAAAAAACCAAATGAAAAGTAGCTTCCTAATCAGGGAGAAAACAATAAAAAAGGCTCACGGGGTAAAAAACGCAAGAGTAGAACACACTGGCCAAGATTGGGGTCAAGCCCTAATCTTCACTTACATGCATCAACGTGACTGCCTAACTGAAAACAAGCGCCAAAGGCTTGTTGGCGCGGCTATTCCTCAGTAATTCACATTGGTCAGTGCGACTGTCAGTAGATTAAATGCGTTGGCCGAGGTAACTGAGGAATTTTTTTTTTTTTTTTTTTAAACAGGGACTATATCTTCTACTATGAATTTTAGAATGAGGCCAGTAAGCTAGAGAAAGACACAGAACCAAAGGGAAAACATGAAACTAGGAAAGTTATCATGAAATCATGAAATCCAAAACAAACAAAAGATGGGATCTCCCGAGTGGAGTCGCCAATTTGTGGTGAAGTAAAATTATAAGTGCGGACGCAAATGAATTCCTCTACCCCGATAATGGGTCTAGCCACAACAGATACATTCTATGGAAGATTTCCTTAGGTTAGAAACAATCAAGAGGGCCTACCTCTTGGTCGCTTACCTTTCTTGATGATGTCCTCGCTTGCTTGCTCCAACAATCTTTCGCTTCCTTCTTCAAGTTCCTGAAACAAGTAAACAACAACAACACACAAACATAATAATAGACAAATTGTAATTCAACCTACTTAACAATTCAAGAAACATTAAGCCATGAATATGTAATATTACAAAACATGTAGGAAGTCAATCGATAGTTGCATATATTAATATCAAAGAGAGATTACAACCATTTGTCGTGATGTCATAGTCTTCCTCTGACAAGACCAGGTTCCCCCACACTTCTGTTAGCATTCCATGATGGCTTCAAACAACAATAGTTTAAAGGCTCTTCCCTTTGGGCTTCACTCCAAACCAAACACATTTCTCCCTCACACAACTAGGTAGCTACAACTAGTAATAGCTTGATTATCTACTCCAAAATAGTATCAACACTCAACAATAACCCTACCAAAACTATCAACTGTGACTATAACATCCACACCGTCTTGTGCTTGGGAAAAATGGAGGTTTATATAGGATGAATGGATGGGAGATGGATCCTCTTCTCATGGGAGAAGGGCTTATCCCTTGACGTAGTTCCATCATTATAGGGGAAAGAGCGCAAACTATCATCCTTGATGCCATCTGGCCAAATCATTTACCAAACTTCCGTTATGGAGCTTCTAGAGCTGGAAGCTTTGACTCTAATTTAAAAAACTTTCCATAATAGGACCGGCATGACTGAAACACAACTCAGTCGCTCCGGTTGGCATGAGGGGAAGTGCTAATCTCTGCACATCGGTGCGGGGGAGACAAAGGCCATTAGCATCGGTCTTGTAAACTGGAAAAAACAAAAGTTTCAGGGGAAATGGTGCAAAAAGGAAATGATATGCTCATGGGGAGGGACATAATGGGAGTTTCTCCATGAAGGAAAAGCATGTGGGGTTCACTGTAGAAGTCCTTTAGGATCAAGGAATGGGGAGTACAGGGACAGTGACAAAATGCTATGTAACATCCTGGTTGAGGTTAAACCCAACTTCCTTTTTAGCATCCTTGCGCACCTGTCCCTTGGTTTTTGGTTGCATTCCATTATCTTCACCTATGGCCATACCACAACTCATTACGATATTGATGTTATGATCCTCTTCTCACGGCTCCACTCTCATCATATGGTTATTCTGCATAGGCTGCTAGGTTTGCATCTTCTTTTCTTGCATATTTTCTATAAGTATTGAGAAATATTCTATCACATGGTCGAACTGTGTGTAATATTGACAAGATGGATGGGTTGGGTTCAGACAGTCACGTGTAAAATGTCCAGCTTCACCACAGTTATAGAAGATAAATTTTCCACGACCTCTGCCATCCCCTCCCCCTCTTCCTCTTCCATGGCCTTGACATCCTCCGCGCGCTTCACCCACGCTCTAATCTTGAGGCCAATTTTTCTCCTGAATTCGATAGGTAGGGGTTCTATCCATCATTAATTCATAACTTTGACAATGGCGCTCATCATGACCTACAGATTTGCAGAAATTGCAAAACAACTGCTAGGGGGTCTATACAAACTTTTGTAGTAAATGAAAATGGTCTATCACATGCTGTCTTGTAACGTGACAAATAGCACACCACAACGCTGCTATTGTGCTCGACCTAATGATATTTTCTGGCTTCAGGGGGATAGCCCCCCCCCCCAATAAGATAATTATGATGAACCGGACAATGGTCCTTATCATGGGCATGGCCCTTGCATTTGAAGCATCAAACTTATGCGTGAACTTCAAGCTGGGCTTCCTTTCCCTTCTTTAGGCTCTGCAACTCCAGGTGCAGACTTTCCAACTGCAAGTGAATCTATTGTACTCCAATATCATCGTGATCTCCACAAATTCTTATTGATTTGCTATATTTTGTTGTGATAATGATAATCTTAGGTGGGGAAAAACAAAGCAATGTACCAATGTTTGTTTTGTTAATTCGTGATGTTCATATTAGCTTTCCGGATCAAGAATTTTACCCTTTGATCGAAATCCCATGAGGAGTCATTTACCATTTGTTGTATTTCATTAAACTCTATAATAGACACGTTTGAGACTTAGGATTCTTAAACTCACTGTTCAACACTTGCCGAGTCTCTACCAATGTCATGCAAGGTTTGTCTTGACAGTACTTGATATACCAATTTAGCGCCCTATCCTGCAGCGCTATGACCAACTGTGATTTCTTTAGATTATCATCAGTGATCTACTGCACTATCCACACAACATTTACAACAAACCAGAATTGCTTGGGGTCTTCGCTCCATAACCCTTTAAATATCAACATATTCATTGCGTTTTCCATGTTGAATGGTGGAGGTGGAGGTGGAGTGGATGGATGAGGTATTCGTGGGATTCCCTAACTTACCAACTACAATGCACTTCGTGGTGTATTTAGAATAGTTCCTTCATCATCGCTTGAAGAGGATCCCAATAGAAGTGTTGGGCGCGAGATCCCCTAAGGGAAGTTTTAGGGCTTAGAGCCTAGACTTTGGTCAAAAGTTGTAACCCCGATGCAAAGACTCCACATTTTGTGGGCGCGGAGCGCGTAGATTGTGAAAGAGTCATAGGGCTGTCCACCCTCAATTTTGTAATGTAATGTCGGCTGTAGAAATCTACCCATGGTCTGTGGACCATGGGATTGTATACATAGAGTGAGGCTCTAAGTAGTTAAGACAATGAATGAATGAACCAATGATGGAAAAGATGAAGATTTGAGTCATATTTGAAGTGTAAAGTCTACTTTTGGGTCATAGAGTAGGAGAAGGCTTTGCAGCTGAGTGCACAGAGGCTTAGTAGTCTGCAGTTGAGTGCGCAGACCCCTGCAGCTGAGTGCGCAGGGTGAGTCGAGTCTGTAACAGTTGGAGCATTAATAAAGAGAAGTTTCATATCCATTATGCGTATTTATTTCTTGTTTTATGCATCTGTTACATTTAATATACATTACACTTTTAATGCTTATATGATGCGCGAATAGATAAGACTATATTTATTAAGTGAATACAAGATATAATATCTATGTCACACGGAATAAGAAGATCTTGTGGACAAGATAGACCTTCCTAGAATCTAAAGAAGACCTAATGACAAGCAAACCAACCAGACACTATTTTTCTCTAAATATGCTTTTATAAACAATGGCAAACAAGTGTTTTTAGGGCCTACCTTAGGTCCAACACAAGCTTGTGGATGCCCTCGCTCCTTCGATCCAAATGAGCTCCTTTGTCGCGAATCTGCAAACACAAACAAGGAAAACAAATTAAATAGCACCTGAAAAGCCAAAATCATAAAACATATTTAACATGAAAGTCAAGGAGTCCATGAAACAAATAACATAAGATACTTGTTGATAAAAATGAGTTTGATTGTATTAATTCAAAAGAAGAAGAACTTTACAACCTTTGCCTTGACGCTGTACAAGCTCCTCCCAGGGTCCAGCAAGAAGTCTTTTCTACTTTGACAAGTTTCACTCACTCCCCAATGAAGCCAAAAAGGTATGTGATCTCTCCTCTTAAGATCAACTAGGAAGTCTTGATTTCACCAGCATTTACCCTAAAAAATGTTCAGCTTCTAACCTCCCCAGCAACCAGCCCAATGCCTGTATTTATAGTGCAATGGAGGGAGGTTACTAGGTCCTCCTTCAAAGGGATAAAGCCCTCCTTCAAAGGGATAGCTCCTCTCATCAAGGGATTAGCTCCTTCTCTTCTGGGATGCATGAACCACCTCAGAGCGAACCATCCACGTCAAAATTCCTTCTAGAATCCTCTAGAATTAACCCAAAGTGAGTTTTTTAAGATAAAACTTGCGCCTTTTGACTTTCACAGGGGTCCGCACCTACACCGTTAGGGACAGAGCGGGCAAGTCCGCAGTTTTTGTACACAGAAGGTGCGGGACCGCAGGTGACAATGAGAGAAAATGCGGAACCAGAGTTACATTGATTTTTAATGTCTTTCTCCCATTTCCAAAGCTTGAATTGAAGAGCTGAGGTCTGAGACTTGCTTAGGAGGACAGTACAAGTGATGATGGACCCATACTGACTGCAAATAATCATGGTGACGATATTTTTGTGTAACAGATTGCCCCCTAAAGTGCGAAGTCTGTAGTAGATGAGGATTTCATTGATCATTTAGGAAGAGTGAAGTACTTTATCATTTCGAGGATCATCTTGCGGAGAGCCTGGTTGGAACCTGTAAAAACATTCAATGCAAGATATATATATGATATCATATCATCGCTGAGGTAGGCATTCCCATACTCAGATCAAAACTGACTAGAAAAACTAACTACTGCTCTGATATAGGAATGATCTTGTAAAACATCACAAGTATAGACACAGGTGGACACAGTATGGACGCAACCATCTGTTTATGAATAGTCCATTATATAATGAATACAATATTCCTCGCAGCCTGGATTGTGGAAACCAGATCCAGGGTCTTCATTTCTACTTCCCGAAACAGTACGATTCTTTCCATGTGAATGAATGTGTTGATGTCGAACATGGTAGAAAACACTTGATTACCAGTCAATGATTTAAACTATTAACGAGTGTGAGAGAAACCACCAGTGATGTCAATGGCTCTCAAAGTACCCAGTACAATCCATGAGATGCGAATAAATGTGTTGATCTCAAGGCACTGATGATTTCTAGATCATCTTTCTAGATAATGAGCTGATGTCGATAGAAAGCGATCCGTTGTAGGCAAGACCACAACACGAAATCATAGATCAAGTTGAAGAAATTTAGTTGCAAGGAATGACTCAGGGATGGTCAAGATGGATGAAAAATATTTTGCAGATGAATGGCTTATTGGCAGTGACCTCTTGAACACATAATGACACGACAGATGGTTTGGTGTCAATTGACCCAAAGTTAATACCCAGAAATCGGCTGAAGACTTTCAATGTGGTTTGATCAACTATTAGGCAAAGCATTTCCCAACCTAGGTGAACAAAAGTGTCGTGTTCAAGAGTGGTTACAAAGTATGACAAACATATTCATTTTTCTCTCTTTTCCCCCACCATTTCTGGCAAGTACCTCTTTATTTTTGACAAGCTTGAGGAGGATAACATTTGCTTGATTATAAGCTCATCCTTCGGATGAGTCCAACTTAGTTTAAATTCAAACCCTAAGAAGGAGTGGTTCGTTCCTGTTTGTAATTGAACAGGTCCTTTACTGTGAAATTTTAACGAGTCCAGTATAGGAGAAACTCGGCGTTTTTCAATTTTAGAGAGTCTGAAAAAACTTAAGAAGACTCCAGGGTTGACCTTTTTCGTAAATTTGTGTCTCCCAAGCCCGAAAAAGTATAAAATAATACTTGAGAGAACCGCTTGATCTTTTACGACCAAGGAGTACTTTTCGTAATTGGTGCCTTTGACCCGAAAAAGTAAAAAAGCGATCAACGACACGTCGTTTTATAACCAATATCGAATTTGAAACGAAAAAAATTCGACGATCTTTTCATGTTTTTACGGTCGGAAAATAGCTGTAAGTGGACCATATTTTAATTCCGTTTTAACGAGTTTAAAAGAAGAACTTGGCAATCTTTTCATGTTTCAGGAGTCAGAAAAGAGCTTAAAGGTGACTCTAAATGTTTTTCGTCGAAAATGATAGATTTCGCCTGAATAATCCTTTATTCTGCACAAAAACACAAACATTACTCATACCTGTTTGAAATGGATAAAAATGTCGCAAAAATACCTTTCCAAAGTGAAACATAAACAAGTTTGCAATTTATTTACTCAAAAAACTTATAAAAAGGGCCTTTGTCAATTCATTTTTACCGTTTGAGTTTGGGTGAGAAAATAGTGCTTTTGCTCAGAAAACTTCCCGTGAATATTGCGGAAAATCCAACCGTCGGAATCGAACGCCGTCTTCTCTAGGTAATCCACATCATCCTACTCTTCATTTTTAACCATTTCATTTTTTGTTTTAGTCATTTATTTTCATTTTTGGGAGGGTTTTTAGGCATAAAACCCGCGCGCAGGGGCCCGCAGGTTTACCACTGCTGGCCTGCGGACCTCGACTTTTCCTCCATTGGGAAAAAGCTCGGGGTCCGCACCTTCCATGTAGACAAAGTGCGGTCCCACACACTGTGTCTAACCCGGAGGGTGTGGTCCCCGTTGCAATGGTTTTTAACCCAAAAATTCTCAAAAATGGACTAATTAAAATAATTTCTAGCAATTTAATTTATCCTTATACTTGATGTAGAGAGTACATCATGCTAGATTGGCGTGAACGAGAGCATGAGGACGTGGATGCCGCCGCATGGAATCATCAGCCTTCACTTGATGCTTTGAGGGCGTGCGGCTTGTACAAATTCTGGGCCATTCCTGGCATGAGGGCTCAGTTGGATTTCTTACAGTGGATGGTTGACAGATGGAGCGTACAGGACCAGTGCTTCTTCATTGCAGCCACCAGCTCGAAATCGAGCTGGCAGACATATATTTCTTGACTGTTTTGCCTAAGAGAGGTGAAGACTTGACTTTGTTTGGGGCTAAGGCAGGTGGCCAGTCTGTCGATAGCCTCAGGTTAGAGTACTGCAACAGCCAGGCTAGAGACAAAGGGATAGACATAAAGACCATATCCCGTCCTGAGCTCATGGTGATTGCGTTCACTGTCACCAGACTTTGTGGGGCTGCCGCATTACATATTGCCACCGGATCCCAGATGCGTATGGTAGTTGATTGCTTTCGAGGCACCATCTTCAACTGGTGCGATGCTGTGTTGGCCAATGTGAAAGGCCAAATGACCAGGGCCAAGAACTTACGACTAAAGACCTTTGGTTATGGGGCTTTGGTCGTGAGTTTTGGCCTGGAGAGGGTTCCTATGCTGATCCCGCAGCACCTTACTATTGGAGCTGGGCTTCCTCGAGAGCCCAAACTGATGCGATGGGTCGCAGTTATGGCCCGTCACTCGGACGAGAGGACAGAGGTTGCTCGATTCAAACCTGAGTATTTCCAATGGCTGGAAAACCAGGTCTTTTCTATTCAGGACTTCCCTTATGCTGGGATAGATTTTCGTGGTGACCCAGACATGGTTCTTCCACCAGGAGAGCAGTGGGATGAGTCAGGTAAAATCCTTTTCAACATTTTTCCTATTTTAATTTTTGTTATTTTTTCCATCGTCTCAAAACTGATAGTAAAAAAAAATTTCAAATGCAGATGTGGGTCCACAGTGACCAGCCGCTCTCTGGCCTTACGAGAGGAAGCAACCAGTTGCACCCGCACCAGCCCCACAGGATGAATCAGTAGAGGTTTTGGCCGAGTTGGAGGGTCATCTCGAGTGCTTGACAGGAGATATTCCGGAGACCACTATAGATGACATTGCTCATCGACTTCAGCGCTATGTGATTGGGGTCTCGGGACCTTTTAGGAGGTTCCTTTGCAAGGTGGCCCGTGTAGTGGTTTCTTATAGAGATCATCACCAGTGATAGGATGATCGCTTATTGTGGGCACATGTGACATTTTTGTTTTTTGTACTTATCATTTTTGTCGATCATAAGGTGTTTTCCAACCTATGATCGAGGACGATGTATTTTTTGACACACTCCTATATATATATCACTATTACCGGCTTATCTCGTAAATCATGTTATGGAATGGTTTTAAATTTACATGTATGATTATTGCAAATATCTATTTAACATTTGAGAGGCAATTGCATCTGCTAATGTATTTAAAGATCTTGGAATATGCTGATATTCAATATAATCAAATTCACGTTCCAAGATATGCACTCTCAAAAATAATCTTAATAACACTGGATTTCTAATGGCATACACTCTATTAAGCTGTAATACAACGAGTTCAGAATCTAACTTCACTATCAAACTCCGAATCCCAAATGAAATAGATTCAGATAATAACTCAATCACTGCACTATCCTCGGCAATGTTGTTCATTGTTTGATGAGGCTTACCCCATGTATAGATACTAACTCGTCAGAGGGTGAATAGATAACCCAAGCTGCGGAAGAGATGTTTCGTGTATTACGACAAGCACCATCAGCGAAACCAATGTATGTTTGGAGAGGCATCGACATCTGCAATATCAAGAGTAAAACCAAGATAAGCAGGAATAATGACGAAAAAAGCCTCTCTAATCTAAGCACACTTTTTAAACTAAAACACACTAGCTAGAAAGAAAAACTATCCTAACTAAAAATGTCCATACCCATCCGTTAAGCATAATACCTCTTCAAGTAAAGACCATTTCTGGGTTTACCCAAAGAGTCCCCGTCAAAGTCTACCAATTCATAGGCCCCTTTGGCTAGATTTCGCTTGACAACATAGGGACCATGCCACATAGGAACGAATTTTCCACGCCTAATTTATCATTAGCTTGATCGTAAACTAAGACTAGATCTCCTTCCGAAAAATTTCGAGGGGTCACATTTCGATCATACTGAGCTTTCATGCGTTTTGCGTGAGTATCGATGGCCAATGCAGCATCACGTCAATTCTCATCTAATTGAGCCAAGTATAAAAAAACTTTTTTCCTCTTCGGAAGTGGCTGGAAGTAACTCGATGGCCATTTGCAGTGACGGGATTTCACATTCAATGGGTAACACGTCTTCCAAACCATAGACTAGTTGGAAAGGAGTGAACCCTGTTGATGTTTTTACTGAAGTTCGGTACGCCCAAAGCGCTAAAAATAGCATGTTGTGCCAATTCGACCGATGAATCCCAATGATTCGTCGGATCATGACAACTAAAACTTTGTTGATGGATTCAACCAGACCATTCACTTGTGGATAATAAGGGGTTGAACTATCGTGACGTAAACCAAGCTGGCCTGTAAGTTCGGTCATCATAACGTTTCGAAAATGGCGCCCATGATCAGTGATTATCGCTTGCGGGACACCAAACCTAGCAATTATATGATTGAATACGAAAATTGCAGCTGTCTTGCCGTCTGCCTCAAATGTAGGCATCGCCTCGGCCCACTTAGTAAAATAATCTACCGCAAGGATGATATACGCATGCCCCCCGCCGAGTGAGGGTTACATGTAATAAAATCGATACCCCATTTGGCAAAAGGACCAACGGCAATTATAGGGTGGAGAGGAGCAGGTGGAGCGCGCATCTTTCGATCAGAAATTTGGCAGTTGTGGCATTTTCGGACAGCCGTAATACAATCTTTAAATAAGGACGGCCAGAAGTAGCCAGCGCGCAATATCTTTTGGGCTGTGGCAAACCCAGACATATGACCACCACACGCTCCAGAGTGACAGCCATTTAGAACCCTTTCAGCTTCCTCGTGAGTTAAGCAATGTCGAAAAATAGAGTCCGCCCCATGGCGATAAAGAGTATCTCCAATAACACTGAATTGTTGGGACTGGAATCAAATTTTTCGACGTTCTGACCTTGAAATTTCTGGCCGAAAGGATTGGGTCTGGAGATAAATGATGATATCCCCATACCACGGATCTAAAGTGCTGTTTAGAAACAAGGATTCGTCCGCAATGGGCTCCTCTGCCACAATTTCCGTGTCAGCACGCGGGAAGTCACACATTAACTCCGCAAAAACTAAAGATTTCTTAGACTTGGATTTCTCAAATTCCAAGTCGAACTCCTGCAGGATAACGATTCATTTAGAGTACTTTCCCCCTAGCAATTGCTTGGTCAAAATGTAGATCATAGGGTTGCAATCCGAAATTACTGTAGTTTTACGTAGTAAAATGTAGTGATGAAAACGTTGGACAACTTGAACGGCTGCCAATGCCAATTTCTCCACATGTGAGTATTTAAGCTCAGTTGGATTTAAAGTTCGACTAAGGTAATATATCACATGTTCAGTTCCGAATTCATCTTCATGTACTAAGACCATTCCAATGGTGGAATGAGAGGCGGTGAGATACAAGAAGTAACCCTGGTTGTAGTTGGGAGGATGCAACAACGGTGCATGGGTCAATGCGTGTTTGAGTGCATCAAAAGATTTCTGAGCTATCTCATCCCAATAGAATGGAGTATTCTGTTTCAACAACTGGGTAAAACCCTTTGTAACCTCATCGTAGTTAGGAATGAATCGTCGTAAAATGTTTGCTTTCGCTTGCAAACTTTGGAGTTGGCGAAGACTCGAAGGAGGAGGCAATTTGATGATAGCTTCGACCTTCGAGGGATCAACGCGAATGCCGGCTTTCAAAACTACAAATCCCAGCAATCGACCCATTTCTATACAGAAGACACATTTGTGTGGGTTGAACCGAATCCGATAATGCCTACACCTCATAAATATTGCTCGTAGATGGACGAGGTGATCAGCTCGATGTAATGAATGAGCAGGCAAATCATCGAGATAGGGTTGCACAATGTGCTTGATGTCATGAAACGCATAAGACATCGCCCTTTGAAAAGTTTCTCTGGCATTCTTAAGCCCAAAAGGTAAATTGCAATAAGAAAATGTCCCCCATGGACAAATGAAAGCCGTTTTTGGTTGATCGGTAGGTAGAATATTGATTTGATTGTATCTGGAAAAACCGTCCATGAAGGAGAATATTTCGCTGCCGGCACAATCATCAATGATTTGATCAATATAGGGTGTTGGGTAATTGTCTTTTGGATAGACTCGATTAATGTCCCTATAGTCGATGCATATTCTTATTGTTCCCTGTTTTTTGTTAACCGGAACAATATTCGATACCCAATCCGTTAACGGGATCGGATAAATGAAACCTGCTTTCAATAATTTTTCAACTTCTTTAATTGCAGCAGCTTTTCATGGGTGAATCTGACGCAAATGTTGCTGGACGGGTTTAGCGTCCGGGTAAGTCTTGATCTCATGAACAACAATCGCGGGATCAATACCTGGCATTTCCTCATAGGACCAGGCAAACACGTCGCGGAATTCTTGAAATAGGGCCTTATATAGTTGAATTTCGTCATCTGTACATGAGGCACCTATATGAATGTTCTCAACAATTCCGGGCTTAACCGAAATGTCAATAGGAATAGTTCGAGAGATGTTTCCCAAATTTAACTCTGAATCGGGACGTTGCATTGGATTCTGAGGTTCCTTGACATATTCAGTTGTAAAAATTGATGAGAAATCATTTTCAAAACGATCAATCTCGGGTAAAAACGAAGATCTGTGATGGAGATCTTCCCATGGTAAATCATCTACACATAGGATTTCACGAATTTGCTCACTAGAGTGAACAAGTTCAGAAAACGTGATTAAATCCAAGCTTGATGTGAAAACTGATTTCTCAAGGACCACATTCATTAAATCATTTTCGGTTGAAAATGGGTCGGCAAAAGACTGCACGGCTTCATAGCCAATTTCATATGGACTCAAAGGCATGGCATTACCAAATGAGTCTATCTCAGATTCAGAAGGAATGATCCAAGGATCATCATAAACAATGGTGTCTGATGTAATCATTGAATGGTTGCAAATGAAGACGATGCGTTGATCGGAGGAAAAGGAAAAGTTCCCAGTAAACCGACATCTTTAACTAGTCCTACTCCAACATCCTTATATGGGATAGTTGTTTTACCGACATGCTGAATACTCTCAGAAGAGGCTGGGTCGGATGAAAAATAAGCCAGCTGGTCTATTGTTACGATCTTTCCATTATGTGGAAACTTTATTACTCGAAAGACCGATGAAATGACCGCTGTCATAGCGTAAGACCAACTTCGACCCAAGAGAAGGTTGTAATCTAAAGGGGCATCAACCACCTCCACATCTAGACTAATGGTTTTTCCTTCAACCCCTATAGGCAAATCTTGTAGAATTCCAAAAGGATGAAACCCACGGCCATCAAAGGCCTTTAGAATCGTCGGGGATTGATTTAGCGAAGGAGAACCAAGCGATCTCCAACACTGTATCGACATAATACACGTTGAGGCTCCCTCATCAATTACAGTCCGATGAATAGGCCTGTTTTTGACTATCACTGGAATCTGGAAAGCCATTTGATGAGGCAAACACGGTGTACTATTTTCTAGATCGAAAATTATTAGGTTCGAGTCCTGAATGTCAACAACTCCTATAGCCGACAAAATTAATTTACGTTGTGCTGGACATGATTGTAGCACTTCCAAAGCCGACATTGCTGAGGGTGAAATAGCTAAATCCTCAACAATGTTATAATTTTGAGTCGCTCTCGCATGTGGATTGAAAGCGGACTTTCGAAGTATACCCTTGGCGGGCGGTTTGATTACCAAGTCTGGATTAGGTTTCTCGATCTGTAGTGGATCGGAACCGGGAGCTGAGGTTGATGGATTAGAATGAGAAGATTCTGCTTCTTTACCATCAACAGGACTTTTACTACCATAATCTTGCGATCGAGTCGCAATCCTAACATGGGACATCATCAGTATGGGTTCTTCATTGGCACTCGAGGATGAACCTATCATCTTACTGTCTTGAGCCAGAAAAGGATCCTTCAAAACAGTAGGAGTTTGGAACCCTTGACAATCTTCGCAACCTCTGAACGATGAGGGCAGTCTCTTGTAAAATGTTCATCGTCACAAATGAGACAAGGATAACGAGGTTTGCACTTTTCATCATTGGATTTCGCCTCTTCAGGTTTCTCCTTTGAACTTTTGTCCGTTTTATTCTTCTTCTTTCCTTTCTTCTTTCCACCGGATTTTGATTTGGCTGTAGATGACTCTACAACGTGAATATCGGCGGAAATCTCTGTAGAAGAATCTCCTGTTGGGGAATCAGGCAAGGTTATAATAGGAGAAAAATTCTTGGAAGATTTCTTCTTACTTTTAGTGTTAACCGCACCAATCATACCATCGGCGGCATGAGATCCCGAAGGAGCTGCAACGATTTTATTTTGCTTGGGAAGATCGGGGATTTTCTCGTGTAACGTATCTGACTGAGTGTAGACCAGGTCAAGGTACTGTGCTTGAGCAATCACTTGCTCCTCAGTAACAACTCCGACTTTAGCTACATCTTCAGTGATCTTTGGCAACAAAGATTTTACAAACCACTCGGCCAAAATCTGATCCGGAATAAATACCTTCACTAAACGCCGTCGACGTCTCCACTCATGAATATGATTTGAAATATAAGTAGACGTCGATTGTTTTAACGAAGTTAAAAATTCTGTGCCATTGTCATATCGGACTGGCAACTGAAAATGAGTTAAAAACGAGGTAGCTAACTGACTCAAATTATAAAAAGTGCCTCGCGGTAATTCAATGTACCACTTGGCCGCGAGACCAATTAGAGTGTGTTGGAAAAGTCTAAGACAGATTGAATCACCTTAAATGGAGTTAGATGCACACCAGAGGTGGTAAGTCATCACATGGTTCGACGGGTCCTCTCCTGATTTACCTTCGAACTTGGGAATGTCACTGGGCAACTTATTCGGCATTGGCGGCCAAAACGGAAGATAATTAATGGGATCATTCGTTAGGCATGACAAGTCAGGCAAGTCCAAAGTTGTGATAAACGGTAACTACCGATTAGGATCCCTAAAACTCTGGGTCATGAGACTAGCCCTAGGAGGAGGATATCCAGGATAACTAGGAATAGGAATTGCGTTTGGGATATTATACCCTCCCGGAAAACCAGGATTAACCGGACCGTACTGGGGTTGTTGATAAGTGTACCCAGGATATGGTTGATACTGATAGACTGGCTGCTGCACAGCAGGACCGAATTGGTACTGTCCTTGGTACGGTTGATAAGTAAATTGTGGTTGACTTGTGACAACTGTACTTGAACCAGGTTGTCCTACAGGCATCTGAACCGAAGTTTGAATCGTAGATCCAGACGGTGGTAAAGATATCTGAGGAGTAGATACAGGAACAGTAGAAACCGGAGCTGTCGATACTCCAGAAGTAGGTGGGGTAGAATGAACAGATGTTGCGGCAGTTGTAGTAGTCGTTTGAGGCGGAGTACGAGGTGTACTAGGCCCAGGCTGAGAAACTACCGAAGGTATAGAAGTTTGAATGTTAGATTGGACTGGTTGCTGGGGTGAACCAGAAACTAAGGGTTGTCCAGTTTGAGATGACAACTGTACACTTGGCTGCAACACCTGTTGAGTTTACAATGGATCCCACACTATATTCATTCCGGGGTACTGACCCATAACAGGTTGAGAATACTGAGGACCATAACCGGGTTGAGGGTAGGATTGATAATTGAAAGGTACATTTCCCATTCCTTGAACATACATTTGACTGGAGGGTGGTTGGAAACCTTGGTTCGAGTACTGACCTTGGGGTTGATACCCTTGAGGCACGTACTGATACTGGGGTTGACCTTGAGGTGTAAATTGATACTGAGGTTGACCTTGGGGTACATATTGACTCTGGGGTTGACCTTGAGGACCGTACTGTCCCATAGGTATGTACTGTCCTTGAGGTTTCCCCCCAGATGCAAATTGTTTACCTTGAGGTTGCCCCCCAGGCGTTAATTGAGGCTGCCCCCCAGGCGGTAACTGGCCACCTTGAGGTTGAGGATTGGGAATAGAACCTAATATCATAAGAATTTCTTCTACGCTCAATGGCTTAGTACCATTGCTTCCAGTTAATAACCCTTGCTCAATGGGTTGAGGAGATGCTCCCGAAAAAGCACCAGAAAGGGACTAATACCCGGAGGGAACAGAAGGACCGCCGTAAAAAAGGATTCAGGCGATTGAGTAAACATGGATGACTGTCCTGACATATTTACGGGAGTATAATAACCTCTAGGTGTTGGGTGATAAGGAGCACGAGGTGGTGAAAAACTTAACCCTGAGTTTTCTAAGAAATTAGTCAAAGAAAGATACCAAGAAATGCTCCTAGGTGGACTGTAAAAAACTGATTCACGCTCCCTTAGCTCAATAACAGGTTGATTTTCAGGGATAGGGATGCCTACTTCTTCTTCCGGAGCAAGTTCTTCAATAGCAATAAGTCCAGAAGGAAGATCTTGGGTGATTACTCTTTCTACCCTAGGTGAACCAGGACCACTAGAAGTTGGAGAAACAAAACCCGATGTCGGAGTAGCAGCAAATTCACTTTCAGGCTCGGATATTTCAGGTTCCTCACCTATATCACTAGTAGATGAAAAGCTACCAGTAACTTCGGAAACAGACACTGACTGTGGATTATAATCTGCTACTAACGGTTGAAAATCAGGATGTACTATCAAAGAAGATTCTCCTTCTTCAGGTGACCCAACTCTACTGTCTCTAGGAGTTACAAGGACTTTCAAGCCTTCAAGCTGGCTCGGTACTTCCTCAGGAGGTTGGCCCCGAAGTCTACGGGACTTCCTCAGTAACTCAGCCACGTTTACAAACTCAGGAGATTGGCCCCGAAGTCTATGGGACTGCCTTGGTAATTCAGCCACAGTTAAAGAATTTTAACTACTTCACACACAAACAAAGTAAAATCTCAATGAAAACCACCTAAAGTCTCTAAAGAACCAAAAAAATTTGAATCACACGCCTAAAGAATCTAGGAGATCAAACACACACAAACAGTAACTTTCTGTACTGAAAACACTAGTTGGTGATGAAATCCAACATCGCAGAGTTCAATACAGAAATGGCGGTTGGAACAGTTACCCCGGCAACTTGCTTAATGAATAGACTGGCACAAGTTCCTCCACTTAACCGTCTCGAGTGAAGAGAACCCCCCAGAAAATCCAAGTGAGTCTAGCCGACGTCTGCTCCAGGTACAGTGGGATCTTCCCACCACTGTCACCTCAGGAAGAGTCCTAAAGAATATGGCCACTAAGGTTACCAACTGAGACAAATACACTTGGGGGAACAGTCTACGATCCGATACGCATGCAAGGGCAGAGTAGCAAGCTCAATCCCCTTGAAGGCTCCTTGACATAATACAAGGTTTACCAACAAGTGACCCCAGGCTCCTCGACAATGGTTAATTTGAGGTTTACCGTTTTTAATACGTGAATATCTGGCGTCGTTCCCAATGAGGAAGGATTGATTCCCACACTGGTTCGGACACGATCTCGTGCTTCTCCTTTAAGAGGAGCTTTCCCAGAACATAAATGCAACAATTGGATTTCTTCCTTACCACAAGATACAGCTACTTGTTTGTTTTTACTGTCTTGGAGAGTTAATTACTCTCCTACTCCAAGACACTAGCGTAAGCTAAGTTGGTGTATCAGAGCCCTAGAAATAAAAATGTTACTAGATGAATTTTACTTTAAGCGTTATTTTTTATTGGTTTTTGTTTAAGTCCAAAGGTGCGGAGATGAAACTCGTGGTATGAAGACTCGACTCAAAATCACTAAAAATGCACCTAAGATGATTTAAACAATCTTTTTCTCTTCGATGAACTTCTAAACTAAAAAAGAGTTTGAGAATGCAAATACTTTGTAAACACAAATCTTTCCTAATCAAACAAATTAAAAGAAGAGTTTTTGTCCTTTTCCAATGCACTCAAAACGAGACAACTAGTTATTTCACAAAAATTTCCCTTTTTCGTTTCAAAGCACTCAATCACTACAAAACAAACTTTTTCCAAAAGAGATTTTTATATTTTTTATAAAACACTCAAAACTAACGAAAATGACTAACTTTGAGATCTACAAATTATAAAAACCTATTTGAAGTCAAAGCCTACTAAAACTGTTTTTTAAGAGAAGATAATCACAAATAAGAAAGTTTTGTAAAGAGAAAACTCAAAGCGGATTCCTCAACAAGGGGAGATTTCATAAATGGTCAGACTCATAAGAAGGATGGTAGACACTAAGGTGATCTGAAGTCCCTACAGCTTCTAAGATCAGAGCCACTACATAACCAAAATGAAAAACAAGCCCAACAAGCAAAACTCCTAGGAATTTCACCTAAAACCCTAACACTAACGAAATCAACCTAAGGAAAGCTTCTGACAAGTTATATGCAGGTCTGGGCAGTGGATAACAATTTCTAAACAAAAAACTAAGCTGACTAATAGAGGAAATCTTAGGTTTTTCAAAATTTTGACAGGGTCCGCAGGCCCACAGTTGACACAGGTGCGGTCCTACTCTGTGCTAAAAGCCAAGCTGCGGGTAGGTACGCACTGTGTCAAACGGCTAGGGTGCGGTCCTCTCCCAAAGCTATGAAAAACAAAAAATAACCCTGGATCTACAAACTCTACCCAATTTTACACACAACAAGCCAAAAACAGAAACAAAAACACAGTTTCTCAGGTCAAAATAAAAACAAGGAAAACAATCAAGTTCCCCAGTGGAGTCGCCATTTTGTCACACGGAATAAGTTGATCTTGCGGACAAGATAGACCTTCCTAGAATCTAAAGAAGACCTAATGACAAGCAAACCAACCAGACAATATTTTTCTCTAAATATGCTTTTATAAACAATGACAAACAAGTGTTTTTAGGTCCTACCTTAGGTCCAACGCAAGCTTGTGGATGCCCTCGCTCCTTCGATCCAAATGAGCTCCTTTGTCGCAAATCTACAAACACAAACAAGGCCAACAAATTAAATAGCACCTGAAAAGCCAAAATCATAAAACATATTTAACATGAAAGTCAAGGAGTCCATGAAACAAATAACATAAGATACTTGTTGAGAAAAATGAGTTTGATTGTATTAATTCAAAAGAAGAAGAACTTTACAACCTTTGCCTTGACACTGTACAAGCTCCTCCCAGGGTCCAACAAGAAGTCTCCTCTACTTTGACAAGTTTCACTCACTCCCCAATGAAGCCAAAAAGGTATGTGATCTCTCCTCTTAAGCTCAACTAGGAAGTCTTGATTTCACCAGCATTTACCCTAAAAAATGTTCAGCTTCTAACCTCCCCAGCAACCAGCCTAATGCCTGTATTTATAGTGCAACGGAGGGAGGTTACTAGGTCCTCCTTCAAAGGGATAAAGCCCTCCTTCAAAGGGATAGCTCCTCTCATCAAGGGATTAGCTTCTTCTCTTTTGGGATGCATGAACCACCTTAGAGCGAACCATCCACGTCAAAATTCCTTCTAGAATCCTCTAGAATTAACCCAAAGTGAGTTTTTTAAGATAAAACTTGCACCTTTTGACTTTCACAAGGGTCCGCACCTACACCGTTAGGGACAGAGCGGGCAGGTCCACAGTTTTTGTACACAGAAGGTGCGGGACCACAGGTGACAATGAGAGAAAGTGCGAAACCAGAGTTACATTGATTTTTAATGTCTTTCTCCCATTTCCAAAGCTTGAATTGAAGAGCTGAGGTCTCAGACTTGCTTAGGAGGACAGTACAAGTGATGATGGACCCATACTGACTGCAAATAATCATGGTGATGATATTTTTGTGTAACAATCTATTTACGGGAAGTTGCCTAACATTTGTAAGAAGATAAGTAAGATTCACGGTGTAGATTGGGGAAATAACACAGTTCGTTGCCATAGCAGCGCGAAAGCACCTCAAACCCTGGTTAGGGCTGCACGAAAGGCGATTATAATAGATCTCGAGGGTATTGAAGGTTAGAACAGTGCACGAAGTAACCTGAACGAATATAGGCATAGTTGGACTAAATTGACACCTTAGACATCTCAAGGGTGCAGAAACTTGGTTCCAACATCCCCCCATACTGCTTCGGGTGAGACTTCAGTCTACATTCCGAGGGCTAATGCCAAAAGGGCTAGTAGTGTAGGGATTTGTTTGGGTAAATAAATCCAAACCTGGGTCAGGCCCCCTCAAGCTAACAAATTGTTCCATTGCCGGGATCGAAATCTGCATAGAGATGTCTAATGTTGTATCATTGGAATCCAACTAAGAAGGAAATTGAAGTCTGGTTGGACAGAAGAATTCAAGAGTTCGCTACGCAGGAGAATAGGAACCTATGACTATCAAAAGAAGAGTGGTTAGACTGTTACCTATACACGGAGATCCATGAAATCTTCTTCGCGTCCTTCCCTACTGAGCTATATGAGTGGATCACGAAGCTAGCAGATAGCCAAGGGAGGTGGAAGCTTGACGATCCTATTGTGTGGACCCCAGAGTTAGTGCGAAGGTTGGAAGCAGCAGAGGATAAGATTGCATGCGCCATTAATCATTATCTCGATCGTATTATAGGAGGATTCATTACTAAGTTTGTGGTTGACACCTCAGTTAGCTATAGCGAGGTAGAGCGACGCTTTCTCAAAGGGCCGCGAGGTAAGTACGTAAAGTCTTTGAATACTTGGATTAAAATTCTATTGTTCAAAAAGAGGTTTATGCAGTTACCTTGATGTCTGGGGCTACGCGAAGTGGAAAAACCTAAAGGAACGAAGGAAGTAAGTGACTAGAAACTAGCCCCTTGATTTCATCTCTGAAAGGGGACGAGGAAGAGCTTGTGAAGGTCTCATCACAAAGTGTGATCCATCTGATAAGGAAAATAATTCCATGAATACCACCTCTGCCCACACTACCACCAACTTCACCACCATCACCTCCATCTTCACCCGTACCACCTCTACCACCACCATCACCATCACGATTCAATATGGCAAGCATAGTGAATTTGCCTGGGTTCAAAGGTTTGGGAAATGAGGATCTGGACCAATTGGTTCGTGATAAGAGCCGTATGGGAAGCACAAGGAGTTACATATGAAAATATAAAGAAAGCAACATTGGTTAGCACCCTATAGGATCACGCGCTGACCTGGTATACTAAGCACTCCAATGATAATCCAAATGCAGGAATCATGGATATTCAAGCAGTGCTAAACAGATAATTTAGCAGGTCGAAGTCTGAAGCACAGTTGATCATTGTATTCAAAGAGATCACAATGCTATCAGGAGAGACTCCTTGGGAGCTGGATAAGAGGCTGGAATGTACGATTCGTGAAGCTAATATGAATTTGACGGATGGTCAACATCGCGAGTGGTTTGTAGCCTCACTAATCCCACATTTAAGAAGTGCGCTATCGCAACAGAAGATAACGACTCAGGTGGAGGCCTTAGAGATTGCTACGAGGCTACATGAGACCTCGATGCAGGATCCTAACCTAGGAGTTCAACAGATCCATGCGTAGCTGAAGAATTTATGCCTTGAGATGCAGAGTCTGAAATAGGACAGGACAACTCGGTCAGAAGTGCGCGAAGAGGTGTGGTGTGTAAAATGCAAGGGTTAGGGTCATGACAAGGACCACTGCCGGTGTTCACAAATTACCTCATGGGAGGAGGACTGTTTTGTTAAGGCCAAAAGTTCAAGAAGGACCTAGCGCGACACTTGCTTTGTGGTGCGCGATTTGTCAAATAGCTGGAAAACATGATACGAACAACTGCCATTTGTTACAAAAGTATACACAAAATTCGCAACAATTGTTCTGCAACTTTTGCAGGTCGGTGGGACACGATGAGCGCACTTGTAGAAGCTATGAGTTGATGATGGATAGAAATCCCACCTACAAAGTGTAGGCTGAAATGTGGCCCCTAGACCATAATGCAGGAACGGCGTGAACATGGTTTCAGGAGCACGAATGAGGACGAGGCAAAGGATGACCTAGAAGAGGTCACAGATAGTTGATATGTTACAATTGTGGAGGGCCAGGGCATTATGCCCACGATTGTACGAACCCAACACATCCGTCGTGTTTGTATTGTACCTTGTTTGATCATGAGACATAATATTGTCCTATGCTGATAACTAGGATATGCGACAAAGGAGCGCTACTGCCTCCCTTGACTTAGAACCTACAGATGATGAGGTCTGAGGCGTGCGAGGAAGATTTGAATGTGAAAATTATGCTCCAAAGTGGAATCCCAGTTGGATATGACAAAGGAAAACAACCAGAAGATAGTACTTGGGTTTGCAAAGCTCTGGCAAAGGAGGCCAATTTTGATTTGGAGCATGCTCAGGAAACCTTCAATGAAGCTAAGAAGAGCTTCATTGAGGCCTCCACGTCAGGAAGCAAAGATAAACAGGAACCAAAGATGGACCCATCCATGCTCACAAAATTCTTGGAAACTTGTATGAAGCTACTGTGTGACAGTAAGGAGGTAAAAGGGTTACAGGAACTCATTATTAGATGCACTGGGATCACGCCAGTCGAACTACGCGTAGTTAGGAAGATATGAAAACATAAAACAAGAACGGGAAGAGAAATGAGACTAACCACGCAGATCGGAGAATATGAGATGGATCAAGTCATCTTAGATATGGGATCGGATGTGAATGTTCTGCGGAAGAAAAAATGGGAACGAATGGGGCAACCTACGCTGTAGTGGTCTCCTATTCAGCTACGAATGGTGAACCAACATAAAATAATACCCATGGGGCAATTGTAGGGAATAACTGTGGATATTGAGGGAGCGAGTGCGCTGGCAGACTTTGAAGTGATAGAGATTGTTGATGACAACAATCCCTACCCCGCACTCTTAGGAATTGATTGGTCCACTGACATGAACGGGGTGATTAATATGAAAAAGTGGAAAATGATTTTTGAAAAGAAGTCACTACATGTAATTGTACCCTTAGACCCTGCTGAAGGATCACACTATACAGAGCCAGTGCGTGACTATGAAAGTGATGATGATTTGGACTGCATCTATAAGATAACAGCATGAGACTAGGACTCAGTGAACCCCAACGCGGATGGCCGATTGCATGGGAGTGCAAGAGCTCCTGTACCTTGGATTTTGATGAAGAGATTGAGCGATGGAAAAATTGATTACATGAGGTAACTGCACTGAATTGTAATATGATGATAAGGTTGCTGCATTGTGTATCAAAAGAAGTAAGAGACCTGCCTACTTATGATGGTTTAAGTGAGGTATATACCTTCTTGGATAAATTTGAAAGAGAAGTGCTGGAAAGGCAATGATTCTAGGAATTGGATTGGGTACTGCGCGCTACAACCGTGAGATGGTGGGGTACGCACAAAGGGAGCTTTGAGGATTGTTGTGAATGTAGGAGAATGATGTGCACGCGATTTTGGAAGCCTAGGATGTAATTGATAGACAAGTACAATGGACGGGGTGATCCACACATGCATCTGGGCAGGGGGGTGCAGGCATATGGAAAACAAGCTACGCGGATGCGCATGGACTTCGTGCTGAACTATATGATCAATAAGCATGTGTTGGGGGTGTTATCACTCAGGTTGTCCTTAAGCTCTGGAAAAGGATACGACCGAGGTAACCACAGACCAACTTTGGACTGCAGGTTCTAGCCAACCTGTAGTCAGAGAGGGCTCTCTCTTTTAGATTTAGCTTTGTTGAAAAGGATTTTAGGCTAGGTCTTGAGTTCAGAGGGTTTTTGTTTTTTTTTGGTGGGAAAATTGATGTTTTCAGACAGAGAGGAAAGGCACAGTCTGGAAGTTTCAAACCATTGGGCGTGGAGTCGAGGAGGAGAACTGCTGGTGCATTTCTTCGGTCACAAGAGAGGGAAAGTGGAGCAAGATAGCTGAGCATGAAACAATATTTCAGGTTTAAATGATGGAAAGAATGCTAAGTAATGAGAGGCAGTTAAGAATCTCTCAATCAGCTTAACAGAGGAGGTAACAGAGCGCTACCTAGGGGCAGTAAAGAATCCCTAGATAATTGGCAAACACAGGTGAATCGGGGTAAACATGAGCGAGGAGGAATTCATATTCATAACCAATTCAATCATAGGAAAACATAGAGAAATAGCAGAAATTGAGCATAGAGTGTATTTAAACAAATTCTAAGCTATTCTTTCTTTCTGCTATTTAGATAGTGGTAAACAATAAACAGAGGTAAGATGCACTTATTGCTTCAGGCTGCAGCACAAGAATTCCATCTTCATATCTCCAAAAACATTCATTTACAACAGTCAGTTTGCTCTCCAAGCTTTCAACAATCTTTGATTATAGAAAAATTCAGGTATACAATGCGAGTCTCTAGTGAAAATTCTCAATCAACCAACCCTTGAAACAATGTAGAGGGCGGTATATATAGGGAAAAACTATCTACAGAGTTGCTTTATTACATCTTGAGCTAATCAGGTCATAAAGAATAATTAATTGACCTAACTCTAGCAGAAATAAATGCATGAAATAACTCGGGCTGCGCTGAGGGCGGCCGTATCAAAACTGGATAAATTTTGTAGTCCTTGACGGCTTGGTGCAGTGTGTTCTGCAATAAATGTGTGCTGGTTTCTGCCTCTTTGCTGTCTGTTTGCATTTAAAGCTTTAACTGTGATTTGAGGGCAAGGATGGGCTTACGCCTCTTGATTTGACTTTCTGGGGGGCTCATCAATGTTCCAGTGCTTCGAGCCCCTAAAAAATCTTCGGCTGATACTCTTTGGCTTTTCTTATTCCTCTGATACTCTTTGGCAATAAACCGATGCTGTTCTGACGTGCTGTGGGACTAATCACAAATTAATGGCCGCTGTTCGGCCTCTGTTTTCTTTAAAACTGTTCTCTGCTCCTCTCGGCAAGCATCGCGAAGAAAAATGGTTGATTCGACGCCTTTCGGGCTTCCTGGGGGCTACAAAACGAAAAGATTCCTTGAAGATTCCCCATTCTGGCCCAAAAAAATGCCTCAAAAACTGATTCCGGGGCTCCGAAGTGCGATTTTTGCTCCTTCGCGCCAAAAAGTGCTGATGACGTCAGCATGACATCAGCGGATGTGACTTCGTACGGCGGGTGACGTCAGCGATGACGTCAGCATGATGACGTGGCGGGATGACATCAACATGATGACGTCATCATGTACGGACGGTGACGTGGCAGGTGCAGCGGCAGGGTACGGTGGCAGGTGACTCGGCAGGTGACGTGGGGCTTACGTCACAGGGGAGGGCGGTAAGCGGTTTTGGGCGCACCGCCTTAGCGCCTGGGCGGTTTTGGGGGGAGGGGCTCCACCACACCCCAGAGCCTGACGCGTGGAGGGAGTACGGCGGGTAATACCGCCCATCTCCCAGACGCTAAAGCTCGGGCAGTTGGTGCGCGAAAAGGCCCGCCCATCGTAGATTTGGGATGGGCCAGATCTAACGGCTGGCGGGGCGGACAAAGAGACGGAGGGTTAGGGCGAGGGAATATACAGGGAATATCCTGAATTTAATAATGCGCGCGGGGGTTTAAACTTAGGGAAAGGGGTTTTATGGGTTTATAATGAGCGCGGTTAATGTATTTACAGTCAGGGCTTAGGGATAAGGGGTAAAGCGTGGTTTCTTGCGCGCGGGTTTAAATATTTATGCACAAAACTTTGGTTTAGGGGCGGAAAGAGGGTTTTTGAGGGCTAGGGAAGAGGCTGTTAGCATGACCAGGTGTCATCTAACCCCTGTGATGACTCGGATGGGCTAAAAACAGCCCCAGATGGACCATTTTTTCTGGACTTATAAAAAATATGGCTATATTGCCAGGGAGGGGATATTTACATAGGAAATTTTATATACAACGTTTTAGTAGGGGAAGGGGGAAAACGGATAGGGAGTTATGTAATACTGTTGGTAGTTAATATGAAGGTGATCAGCAAGCGCTAAGGTCAAGGACCTTAGGCTATTTTGGGGAAAAGACCTTGAAAAGAAATAAAATTCCTTGAGTGAAGCAGATCTTCACCAAGGCAACTGATATGGATGATGATGAAACTAAGAGGAATCAAGAAGATCTTGACCTCTTTGGGAAGTTAGTAAGTGACTTGGGGAATTAGAAGAAGGGGGAGTTAGTTATGTCCACCTTTGAGCTCCTTTGCATGAAAAATGCCTGCACTGTGATCTGTAAAGATAAAGCACATTGTAACACAAAATTGATCATAAATCATCATTCTACAACCTCACAGCTACCTACCCGGCCTACTCACCTAACATTTTTTCTTCTTTTTGGTTTGGGTGCACTTAGACTTGTAGACCCAGATTTACAATTTTTCTTTTGAATTTTTCCTATCTAAATCTACACTTATTTCTGCCAGGGCCCATATTAAACAGTTGGGTCCCTTTGATTCTATACCTATCTACAGATCTGCCAAGATTAAACTGTTTGGACAGATATCATTCTCTATATTCTAAAACAGGAAATTGAAACCTAGGGAGACCAAGATTAAACTGTTTGGACCTCCCTTAAATGAAAAACTCTTCAAAACGGGAACAACTAATCAAAAATGGAATACAACAGTGCATTTGGACTAGCACACTTCATGGCTTTCTTCTTGGAAATATGGAACACTGCAGCCTGCAAAGTATGACATATTTGGCATGTAAAAATGTCAATCATGAAAGATGAAACCCTGTTGCAACAGGAGGCTAACAGTGGCTCCACTTGGGGATGGCTTTTCCTTGTGAAAAGCCAAGAACAACAGGTCAAATTGCCTTGATCTTCTATGGTTGTTGTAGATTGAAAACATTTGTTCTGGCTTTTTATTTATTTATTTTTTTTAAATATAAACTTTGAACTATGAACCACCTCCTCCTCAACTGAATTACTATGAACTGTACAGCATCGCCTGCTTTCTTCTGCGTGCTTAATAATTATGTACAACATTGTTTGAGCATTATGCCTCTGAAAATCATGGGTCAAAACTAATGTATCTCCTCTGACTCTGGTCCTGAACAGTTACTGATCAATTTCTTCTTCCTTGTCAACATTCTTTTGGCTGAAGATTACAATCTGCAACAGCTTGCCTTTACCATGATATATTGTGATGCTTCTGTGCTATTCTTCGCTGTTGTGCTGGAATTAGTGCAGAGACAGGGCCTTTAAAACTGGAATACTTGCATCGGCTGGATCTTCACAGATTTACTGCTGTTCTTTAAACAATCGACTTGCTTATACAAAAATAAAAACAGAGTGGTGATATACACAAATAGGACTGTACAAAGATATATACAAAACTGCATTGTGTCCCTTAAAAGGGATCATAGTAATGTTTCAGCATACGGCCATTGACAGGGCCTTCTTCAGCAGAACAATCCTCTATAGATATGAGAAAATAAGTGTTATTTCCCTGAACAACAGAAATAACCAATGGACCTCTCCATAGAAAATCAAACTTGGCATGTTTGCCCTTGTCTTCCCTTCTTGAGTCCCATCTTAGAACTTTGTCACCAACATTGAAATCTTCAACCTTAGCTCTCTTATCAAACATCTTTTTGAGCTTTTCTTGCACAATTTGAGCTCTGTCATAAACTTGTTCTCTGGTTTGCTGCAGATGGATGGTCTGATTGATTCTTCTTTGAATGTCATTCGGTTCAGCCTGAATCTCTTGTAATAGCTTGAAAGTAGGAATGCCTAGGGATGAAGGAAATCTGGCCTCCATGCCATATACTAGCTCATAAGGGCTCATCCCAATTGATCTTTTGCTCGAAAATATGTTTGCCCATAGGGCATTTACCAGCTTTTTGTGCCAGTTCTTCTTGTTTTCTTCCAGCACTTTCTTTATGATGTTGATGAGGCTTTTGTTAGATGATTCGGCCAAGCCATTACCTTGAGGGTAATAGGCTGTGGAGTGGCCCAAGGTAATATGAAATCTGTGGCAAAAATTGATCATCTTTTTGGACTTAAAGGCAGCGGCATTGTCAGTGATGATTTTCTCAGGGCAGCCAAATCTGGAAAGGATATTGCACTCAAGGAATTGGATAATGATGGTGTCATTGGCTTGTCTACAGGGAATGGCTTCAACCCACTTAGTGAAATAGTCGGTGGCTGTTAGGATCCATTTGTGCTGGCCTGAGGAAGAGGGATGGATTTCTCCAATGAAGTCAAGACCCCATTGTTGAAAATGTTTTTCTGTGGAGATGGGTTTAAGGGGCAGGGGCAATAACTTTCTCTTGCCCTCAAAAATTTGGCATTTGTGACATGACATGGCAAACTTCTTTACATCTGCAAAAAGAGAGGGCCAATAAAAACCAGACCTTAAAATTTTATTAGCAGTGGACTTCCAATATAGATGTCCTCCACAGTCACCTGCATGGAATTCTTTCATGACATTGTTAGTTTCATTCAGGGTTAAACAATTAAGCAATATACCTTCATGATTTCTCCAAAATAATGCACCATCTATAACACAAAACTTTAAAGCCTTCATTTTCAAAAATCTTTTCTTGGTTCTGGACAATCCTGGGGGAGCACACAGGTTTAACAATACAAAGCATATATCAGTGTACCATGGGGATTGTAAAAAGATTTCACTGATCTGCGGAGTCGCCAGCTCCGGTTCATTGTCCAGCTGGTTAATCTCTAAGGCTTGAAAGTTTGTTTCGGACATCAGTTTAGCTAAACCTTGTCCCTTTATCAGCTTGGTTGGTTTTATTTCTATGTCATATTCAAGGATGTTTGCAATCCACTTGCCTCTTTTGCCTTCTAATCCTTCTTGGGTCAGTATGTCTTTTACAGCAGCATGTGGGACATAGGCAATCACGTGTGAATATAGAATGTACACTCTGAAATCCTTGATGGCCTTAACAAGTGCGTAGGCCTGCTTTTCCATTATTGGGTACTTCAAATGGGCGTCTCTTAAGGCTCTGCTGAAAAAAGCGATTGGTTTTTCAGCTCCCTGTTCATCCTTTTGCAAAAGGACAACGGCTATAGTGTGATCAGATGCAAACGAAAATATGATAAAATCTTTGTCAAACTGTGGGCTAGTTAGGACAGGGGTTTGTGTTAAGGCTGATTTGATACTCTCAAATGCTTGCTTGGTTTAAAGAGACCATTTTACCTTGGCATCCTTCTTTAACATGTTGCTTAACAATCTTATCAAATCAGCTAGATTTGGAATAAATCTTCTCAAGAAGTTGATTTTCCCAAGGAATGCTTGTAGCTCTTTAATGTTTCTTGGAAATGGGATCTGGAGGATGGCTTGTATTATTTCGGGATCAATTCTGATCCCATCCTTTGTTATGATGTGGCCAAGTAATTTGCCTTCTTCAATGCCAAACAGAGACTTCTTGGGGTTCAAGGAAATGCCATATTTCCTACATGTCATGAAAATTTGCCTGAGATGCTTGAGGTGTTCTTCGTCAGATTTGGAAAATGGGGTTAAGTCATCAAGGTAGACAACTAGGAAGTCATGTATTTCTTTGGCAAAAGCAATATCCATTGCACGTTGAAAGGTAGCACCAGCGTTTTTAAGACCAAATGGCATCTTTACATACTTGAATATTCCCCAGGGTGTAGTAAAAGCAGTTTTGTCTTGGTCGTCCGGGTGAACAAGTATTTGGTTGAAACCTGAAAAACCATCTAGCAAAGAGATTCTAGATGATCCCACTACTCTTTGCAAGATGTGGTCCATTTTAGGCAAAGGGTAATGGTCTTTTAGGGAGACTTGATTTAAATTTCTGAGATCTACACAGAGTCTGATTTCGCCTGTCTTTTTTCTCGTAGGAACAAGATTGCACACCCATTCAGAAAATTTGATGGGTGCTATGATGCCTGCTTCAAACATCCTCTTTACTTCCTTCTCAATCGGGGGAAGAAGTATAGGGTTAATTCTGCTAAGTTTCTGCTTGAAGGGTTTCTGTTTGGTTTTAAATTAATGGTGTGTTGGATCATCGAGGTGTCATAGGATTTCAGATCCTCATAGCTCCAAGCAAATACATCTTGGAACTCTTTTAATAAGTCAATGTACTGGGCTTTTGATCAGGTGGTAAATTTTTCAACAGTTTGATCATTTTTGGCTTTTCTACTGTCCCAATGTTATGTTCCTCTATCTCAGTGTTTATGGGCTGCAATTTTGGCTTTCTGGGCACGTCATTAGCATCAAACATGTCTTCTAATGGGGTTAGGCCAGCAGGCAGAAAGTTATCCTTTAAGTCAATGATGTCTGCCTCTGTTTTGGCTATATCCTCCAAGTGTATTTGTTTCAGCTGTTCTATGTTTTCTTTGTCAAAAATAGTTAGTTTCAGGATTTGCTTGACTGTTGCAGCTGTTACATCTTGTTGATTTTCAGTTGTTTGGTGTTCTGTATCTGTCATAGCATCCATGTCAATGTTAATGTTCGAAAACTCATGCTCAAGGGTGAGGAAATTGTTAATCTGGGCATCATTTTCGAATACTTGCCAGTCTTTAACGTTATTTGGGACTGCGGGCCTATGTTTTATTTCAGCTGTGAAGTGATGGTTTGGGTCAAAAGGAAGCTTGCATGTACTAGCCAAGGTGGCTAAGCTGTGTGCATGAATGTTGTGATTTCTTGAAATCTTGTCAAGCTTGAATTCAGTGAATGCCTGGAGTATATTAGTAGCAGCGGTCCTATAGGCTCTCATTCTATTGTCATTGGTTACAAAATTGCCCTTCATCTGTTGTATGATTAAATCAGAGTCTCCTAGAATAGACACTTTTGCAGCTCCCAAAGCTCTGAGGAGTTTAAGGCCTAAAAGCAGAGCTTCATACTCTGCCATGTTATTTGTGCATTTGAAGTTTAGTTTGTAGGCATGTCCTTCTGCATGGTTGTTATATGTGTTGTGAATCCAGACACTTGCCCCTGCTCCTAACTTGTTAAAAGAGCCATCAAATTCTAAATACCATGTGATTTCCTGCTTATGGTCAGTATCAAGAGATTGAGCTGTTTTAGGATTGGGCAGATTTAAAATTTCTGTTTGGGGAACTCCTTTTGGTATGATGGTTGCATTAGCTATTGTGACAGTCTCGAGGGTATGTACAACTGATTCTTCATTGATGTGTGCTTGTTGCTCTAAAGCGAAGGGCTCATTATCAATTAAAACATTTGTATCATCATTAAACAAAATAAAGGAATCCATATCCGAGTGGATTGAGTAAATGGGAAAATTTTCAGGCTTGCTCTCACTACTTAGCACATATTTCATGAGAGTTTCTCTACACAGTCTCTTTGGTTGCCCAAAGACTGAAATGGTGGCATAGGAAAGGTCTAATTGAAGGGATCCTTGGAGCTTTGCTCCCCATGATCTTGACAGGAGCATACCGTACTTTGGTGGAATGTCAGCAACCACTACATCCATGAGGATGGTCTTGTTGGGATATTGGACTAAGAAGACACACAAGTCTTTGATGAGGCCTAAACATTTCACTTGACTTGAGTCAAATGAGTACAGATCTTTGTAAGGTATTGTAACATCAAGATTCAGTTTTTCCATAACTGCTTTGGGCATAAGATTGTGCAATGCCCCTGAGTCAAACATAGCATTGTGCAAAACTTTGTCATGTATATGCAAACTGACATAAAAGGGTGGGACAGGTCCATGTGTTGATTTTCCGTTAACTTCTGGGCCAAATAGCAGCTCTGGGGTGTCGTCTAAAACATTTACATCATCCTTAACCTCTGGCATTTGAAGTGATCTTTGAATTTGCTGCCTATATACATCGTGTTTGGCAAGTTCTGAGAGGGGAATGGATATTTTTAACTTAGCTATTTCTGTTTCTAAGTTAAATGGCTTTTCCAGTGGAGTTTTGGTGTTGATAATGACAGTTTTTCCTGTTTCATTTGGATTATCTGCGTTTTGCTCTTGTTTATCACTGCTATGGGAAGTTTTTGCTTGCGGTCTTTCAACTCCAGGAAAGTTTTTGGGAACCCTGTTCGAGATTTATTTCGAGGAAGAAGGTGGCAAAGGCTGATGTTTGGAAGGCTGTAGTTCTGTTATGTCTTCTACAGTCACTTGATGCGGGTTTGGAATAGGTATATCAGCTGGTTCTGTTATGACAGCCTTTCCTTTAGCCTTGCTGGGTTGTTTGCCTTCCTTTGTTTTACTAGGTTCGGAAATGTCAATGGTCCTAGTTCTCAGCTTATATTGTTTGTGTACTTCATACACAACGGTATCATAACCTTGTTTAAAATCAAAAGACTCGCCAGACCTAGTCTGAAACTGATCGTAATCGGGTTCATTTTGGTCTTCTTGGGACAGGACAGTTTGGTGCTCACCCTTTAGATCCATTAAGTTCATGTGAGTGTCCTCTATGGGTTCACTAGAAGTAGATCCTTCAACATAATTATCTTGGAAAGGGGGTCTTATATCATGGTCTTGGTTAGGCCTACCAGCATTTGTGTTCTGCGTTTTCCTAAAGTTTGGGTTCCTTATGGTATTAGACTGTTGTCCTTCCCATGATGCTTTTCTCTCAACATTTTCTGCTCTTTCTCCCAGCCTTTGTAGGGCACTGATGATAGCATCAAGCTTTTGATCAAAAGCTGAGGGTTCTTCCTTAAGGTGGTTCTTCTTTCCATTCTAGCTCTGTTTCTTTTGGCAATTAAATTGGCTTCTACGCTAACAACAACATTTTGCATGTCTGCAAGGGTTTGAGGAGCTCTTTCTTTTAACTGGTATGCCATATCCGGTTCGAATCCATCGGGAAATTTGTACAAGGCCAGATCAGGTGGAGGCCTTAAGTTCTGTGGTATTGCGTTATATACATTATTGAATCTTGCACAGTACTCCAAAACAGTCTCTTGAGGACCTCTTTTGATCGTATCATATTCAGCTAGTATGTGCAAGGGGTCTTTTTTTTTCTCCCATCTATTGGTAAAGGATTGGTAAAGCTCATTTGGCATGGTTATGGAATTTGCAGCAAGTGATCTGAACCAAGTTCTTACATCACCTGTCAAACTCTGAACACAAATTCTCATTCTTACGCTATCATCGTCTATCTCATAGTTTTCAAAATAGTCTTGCATCTTTTTGGTGTGCTGAAGGGCTGTGAAAGGATCGGTGCTATAAAAATATTTGATTTTAGATTGGTACACTTGAGGTAAAGCCCCAGCATTAGCAGGTAATTGCAGGGGTGCATATCTATTAGCCATATTGGCAGGTATAAGTGGAACAACGAGGATAAGTGGAACAACTGGAGTAACGAGGATCATAGGAGTAACTGGAATGCTGGAAACAATAGTAGTGTTAGTATGTACAATGAATGAAGGTGTGGAAGGAGTACTACGAGATGTAGATGATGAACTGATGGAAATAGGGTTTGAACGGAACAAAACCTTGACAGGAGTCGGAAAACAGCTAGGGTAAGTTGTTTTAGGGCTCAAATCAGCAAAATTTTCCTGTCCTTCTTGCTTCCTAAGGATTTTCGAGATTATGTTAGGGTTTTCAAAAACAGATGGAGGGTTGGGATCTGGGTTTGATCTGGTATATCGTGGATTTTTCTTGGGAGCCAGCTTCCGAATTTTTTTTTTTTTGGGTATTTTTCCTGGGAATGTTTTTGTAATTGACAAGGGACTAATTAAAATATGGGACAGCTTGTTCGTAACTTAAAACTAGCATGAAGATTGACTGAAGCAACATTTATTTACTCCTGTTAATGCAAAGCAAAAAACAGTCTCAAAGGCTTCCTGGCTGACATTCAGGCTTCATCTGTAGTTTTAAGAGATAAACAGCAATTGGAAAGTTTGATTTATGGTCTCAGTAGAGCTTTCTTACCTTCTTCGTGAAACTATCTGAGGAAGTTCCCCAGTGGAGTCGCCATTATGTTATCACTCAGGTTGTCCTTAAGCTTTGGAAAAGGATACGGCCGAGGTAACCACAGACCAACTTTGGACTGCAGGTTCTAGCCAACCTGTAGTCAGAGAGGGCTCTCTCTTTTAGATTTAGCTTTGTTGAAAAGGATTTTAGGCTAGGTCTTGAGTTCAGAGGGTTTTTGTTTGTTTTTGGTGGGAAAATTGATGTTTTCAGACAGAGAGGCAAGGCACAGTCTGGAAGTTTCAAACCATTGGGCGTGGAGTCGAGGAGGAGAACTGCTGGTGCATTTCTTCAGTCACAAGAGAGGGAAAGTGGAGCAAGATAGCTGAGCATGAAACAATATTTCAGGTTTAAATGATGGAAAGAATGCTAAGTAATGAGAGGCAGTTAAGAATCTCTCAATCAGCTTAACAGAGGAGGTAACAGAGCCCTACCTAGGGGCAGTAAAGAATCCCTAGATAATTGGCAAACACAGGTGAATCGGGGTAAACATGAGCGAGGAGGAATTCATATTCATAACCAATTCAATCATAGGAAAACATAGAGAAATAGCAGAAATTGAGCATAGAGTGTATTTAAACAAATTCTAAGCTATTCTTTCTTTCTGCTATTTAGATAGTGGTAAACAATAAACAGAGGTAAGATGCACTTATTACTTCAGGCTACAGCACAAGAATTCCATCTTCATATCTCCAAAAACATTCATTTACAACAGTCAGTTTGCTCTCCAAGCTTTCAACAATCTTTGATTATAGAAAAATTCAGGTATACAATGCGAGTCTCTAGTGAAAATTTTCAATCAACCAACCCTTGAAACAATGTAGAGGGCAGTATATATAGGGCAAAACTATCTACAGAGTTGCTTTATTACATCTTGACCTAATCAGGTCATAAAGAATAATTAATTGACCTAACTCTAGCAGAAATAAATGCATGAAATAACTCGGGCTGCGCTGAGGGCGGCCGTATCAAAACTGGATAAATTTTGTAGTCCTTAACGGCTTGGTGCAGTTTTTTCTGCAATAGATGTGTATGGGTTTCTGCCTCTTTGATGTCTGTCTGCATTTAAAGCTTTAACTATGATTTGAGGGCAAGGATGGGCTTACGCCTCTTGATTTGACTTTCTAGGGGGGCTCATCAATGTTCCAGTGCTTCGAGCCCCTAAAAAATCTTCGGCTGATACTCTTTGGCTTTTCTTATTCCTCTGATACTCTTTGGAAATAAACCGATGCTGTTCTGATGTGCTGTGGGTCTAATCACAAATTAATGGCCGTTGTTCGGCCTCTGTTTTATTCAAAACTGTTCTCTGCTCCTCTCGGCAAGCTTCGCGAAGAAAGATGGTTGATTCGGCGGCTTTCGGGCTTCCTGGGGGCTGCAAAACGAAAAGATTCCCTGAAGATTCCCCATTCTGGCCCAAAAAATCTAGAATCGCTCATCAAAAACTGCCTCAGAAACTGATTCCGGGGCTCCGAAGTGTAATTTTTGCTCCTTCGCGCCAAAAAGTGCTGATGATGTCAGCATGATGATGTGGCGGGATGACGTCAGCATGATGACATCATTATGTACGGACGGTGATGTGGCAGGTGTAGCGGCAGGAGGCCACGTGGCAGGTGACTCGGCAGGTGACGTGGGGCTTATGTCACAGGGGAGGGCAGTAAGCGGTTTTGGGCACACCGCCTTAGCGCTTGGGTGGTTTTGGGAGGAGGGGCTCCGCCACACTCCAGAGCCTGACGCGTGGCGGGAGTACGACGGGTAATACCGCCCATCTCCCGGACGCTAAAGCTTGGGCAGTTAGCGCGCAAAAAGGCCCGCCCACCGTAGATCTGGGACGGGCCAGATCTAACGGCTGGCGGGGCGGACAAAGAGATGGAGGGTTAGGGCGGGGGAATATACATGGACTATCCTGATTTTAATAATGCGCGCGGGGGTTTAAACTTAGGGAAAGGGGTTTTATGGGTTTATAATGAGCGTGGTTAATGTATTTACAGTCAGGTCTTAGGGATAAGGGGTAAAGCGTGGTTTCTTGCATGCAGGTTTAAAGATTTATGCACAAAACTTTGGTTTAGGGGCGGAAAGAGGGTTTTTGAGGGTTTTTTAGGGCTAGGGAAGAGGCTGTTAGCATGACCAGGTGTCATCTAACCCCTGTGATGACTCGGATGGGCTAAAAACAGCCCCAGATGGACCATTTTTTCCTGGACTTATAAAAAATATGGCTATATTTCCAGGGAGGGGATATTTACATAGGGGAATTTTATATACAACGTTTTAGTAGGGGAAGGGGGAAAACTGATAGGGAGTTATGTAATACTGTTAGTAGTTAATATGAAGGTGATCAGCAAGCGCTAAGGTCAGGGACCTTAGGCTATTTTGGGGAAAAGACCTTGAAAAGAAATAAAATTCCTTGAGTGAAGCAGATCTTCACCAAGGCAACTGATATGGATGATGATGAAACTAAGAGGAATCAAGCAGATCTTGACCTCTTTGGGAAGTTAGTAAGTGACTTGGGGAATTAGAAGAAGGGGGAGTTAGTTATGTCCACCTTTGAGCTCCTTTGCATGAAAACTGCCTGCACTGTGATCTGTAAAGATAAAGCACTTTGTAACACAAAATTGATCATAAATCATCATTCTGCAACCTCACAACTACCTACCCGGCCTACTCACCTAACATTTTTTCTTCTTTTTGGTTTGGGTGCACTTAGACTTGCAGACCCAGATTTACAATTTTTCTTTTGAATTTTTCCTATCTAAATCTACACTTATTTCTGCCAGGGCCCAGATTAAACAGTTGGGTCCCTTTGATTCTCTACCTATCTACAGATCTGCCAAGATTAAACTGTTTGGACAGATATCATTCTCTATATTCTAAAACAGGAAATTGAAACCTAGGGAGACCAAGATTAAACTGTTTGGACCTCCCTTAAATGAAAAACTCTTCAAAACTGGAACAACTAATCAAAAATGGAATACAGCAGTGCATTTGGACTAGCACACTTCATGGCTTTCTTCTTGGAAATATGGAACATTGCAGCCTGCAAAGTATGACATATTTGGCATGTAAAAATGTCAATCATGAAAGATGAAACCTTGTTGCAACAGGAGGCTAACAGTGGCTCCACTTGGGGATGGCTTTTCCTTGTGAAAAGCCAAGAACAGCAGGTCAGATTGCCTTGATCTTCTGTGGTTGTTGTAGACTGAAAACATTTGTTCTGGATTTTTTTTTTTTTTTTTTAAATTTTAAATATAAACTGTGAACTATGAACCACCTCCTCCTCAACTGAATTACTGTGAACTGTACAACATCGCCTGCTTTCTTCTGCGTGCTTAATAATTATGTACAACATTGTTTGAGCATTATGCCTCTGAAAATCATGGGTCAAAACTAATGTATCTCCTCTGACTCTGGTCCTGAACAGTTACTGACCAATTTCTTCTTCCTTGTCAACATTCTTTTGGCTGAAGATTACAATCTGCAACAGCTTGCCTTTACCATGATATATTGTGATGCGTCTATGCTATTCTTCGCTGTTGTGCTGGAATTAGTGCAGAGACAGGGCCTTTAAAACTAGAATACTTGCATCGGCTGGATCTTCATAGATTTACTGCTGTTCTTTAAACAATCGACTTGCTTATACAAAAATAAAAACAGAGTGGTGATATACACAAATAGGACTGTACAAAGATATATACAAAACTGCATTGTGTCCCTTAAAAGGGATCATGGTAATGTTTCAGCATACGGCCATTGACAGGGCCTTCTTCAGCAGAACAATCCTCTATAGATCTGAGAAAATAAGTGGTATTTCCCTGAACAACAGAAATAACCAATGGACCTCTCCATAGAAAATCAAACTTGGCATGTTTGCCCTTGTCTTCCCTTCTTGAGTCCCATCTTAGAACTTTGTCACCAACATTGAAATCTTCAGCCTTAGCTCTCTTATCAAACATCTTTTTTAGCTTTTCTTGCACAATTTGAGCTCTGTCATAAACTTGTTCTCTGGTTTGCTGCAGATGGATGGTCTGATTGATTCTTCTTTGAATGTCATTCGGTTCAGCCTGAATCTCTTGTAATAGCTTGATAGTAGGAATGCCCAGGGATGAAGGGAATCTGGCCTCCATGCCATATACTAGCTCATAAGGGCTCATCCCAATTGATCTTTTGCTCGAAAGTCTGTCTGCCCATAGGGAATTTACCAGCTTTTGGTGCCAGTTCTTCTTGTTTTCTTCCAGCACTTTCTTTATGATGTTGATGAGGCTTTTGTTAGATGATTCGACCAAGCCATTACCTTGAGGGTAATAGGCTGTGGAGTGGCCCAAGGTAATATGAAATCTGTGGCAAAAATTGATCATCTTTTTGGACTTAAAGGCAGCGGCATTGTCAGTGATGATTTTCTCAGGGCAACCAAATCTGGAAAGGATATTGCACTCAAGGAATTGGATAATGATGGTGTCATTGGCTTGTCTACAGGGAATGGCTTCAACCCACTTAGTGAAATAGTCGGTGGCTGTTAGGATCCATTTGTGCTGGCCTGAGGAAGAGGGATGGATTTCTCTAATGAAGTCAAGACCCCATTGTTGAAAAGGTTTTTCTGTGGAGATGGGTTTAAGGGGCAGGGGCAATAACTTTCTCTTGCCCTAAAAAATTTGGCATTTGTGACATGACATGGCAAACTTCTTTACATCTGCAAAAAGAGAGGGCCAAAAAAACCAACCCTTAAAATTTTATCAGCAGTGGACTTCCAATATAGATGTCCTCCACAGTCACCTGCATGGAATTCTTTCATGACATTGTTAGTTTCATTCATGGTTAAACAATTAAGCAATATACCTTCATGATTTCTCCAAAATAATGCACCATCTATAACACAAAACTTTAAAGCCTTCATTTTCAAAAATCTTTTCTTGGTTCTGGACAATCCTGGGGGAGCACACAGGTTTAACAATACAAAGCATATATCAGTGTACCATGGGGATTGTAAAAAGATTTCACTGATCTGTGGAGTCGCCAGCTCCGGTTCATTGTCCAGTTGGTTAATCTCTAAGGCTTGAAAGTTTGTTTCAGACATCAGTTTAGCTAAACCTTGTCCCTTTATCAGCTTGGTTGGTTTTATTTCTATGTCATATTCAAGGATGTTTGCAATCCACTTGCCTCTTTTGCCTTCTAATCCTTCTTGGGTCAGTATGTCTTTTACAGCAGCATGTGGGACATAGGCAATCACGTGTGAATATAGAATGTACACTCTGAAATCCTTGATGGCCTTAACAAGTGCGTAGGCCTGCTTTTCCATTATTGGGTACTTCAAAGGGGCGTCTCTTAAGGCTCTGCTGAAAAAAGCGATTGGTTTTTCAGCTCCCTGTTCATCCTTTTGCAAAAGGACAGCGGCTATAGTGTGATCAGATGCAAACGAAAATATGATAAAATCTTTGTCAAACTGTGGTCTAGTTAGGACAGGGGTTTGTGTTAAGGCTGATTTGATACTCTCAAATGCTTGCTTGGTTTAAAGAGACCATTTTACCTTGGCATCCTTCTTTAACATGTTGCTTAACAATCTTATCAGCTCAGCTAGATTTGGAATAAATCTTCTCAAGAAGTTGATTTTCCCAAGGAATGCTTGTATTCTTGGAAATGGGATCTGGAGGATGGCTTGTATTCTTTCGGGATCAATTCTTATCCCATCCTTTGATATGATGTGGCCAAGTAATTTTCCTTCTTCAAGGCCAAACAGAGACTTCTTGGGGTTCAAGGAAATGCCATATTTCCTACATGTCATGAAAATTTGCCTGAGATGCTTGAGGTGTTCTTCGACAGATTTGGAAAATGGGGTTAAGTCATCAAGGTAGAAAACTAGGAAGTCATGTATTTCTTTGGCGAAAGCAATATCCATTGCACTTTGAAAGGTAGCACCAGCGTTTTTATGACCAAATGGCATCTTTACATACTTGAATGTTCCCCAGGGTGTAGTAAAAGCAGTTTTATCTTGGTCGTCCGCGTGAACAAGTATTTGGTTGAAACCTGAAAAACCATCTAGCAAAGAGATTCTAGATGATCCCACTACTCTTTGCAAGATGTGGTCCATTTTAGGCAAAGGGTAATGGTCTTTTAGGGAGATTTGATTTAAATTTCTGAGATCTACACAGAGTCTGATTTCGCCTGTCTTTTTTCTCGTAGGAACAAGATTGGACACCCATTCAGAAAATCTGATGGGTGCTATGATGCCTGCTTTAAACATCCTCTTTACTTCCTTCTCAATCGGGGGAAGAAGTATAGGGTTAATTCTTCTAAGTTTCTGCTTGAAGGGTTTCTGGTTTGGTTTTAAAGGAATGGTGTGTTGGATCACCGAGGTGTCATAGGATTTCAGATCCTCATAGCTCCAAGCAAATACATCTTGGAACTCTTTGAATAAGTCAATGTACTTGGGCTTTTGATCAGGTGGTAAATTTTTCGACAGTTTGATCATTTTTGGCTTTTCTACTGTCCCAATGTTATGTTCCTCTATCTTAGTGTTTATGGGCTGCAATTTAGGCTTTCTGGGCACGTCATTAGCATCAAACATGTCTTCTAATGGGGTTAGGCCAGTAGGCAGAAAGTTATCCTTTAAGTCAATGATGTCTGCCTCTGTTTTGGCTATATCCTCCAAGTGTAGTTGTTTCAGCTGTTCTATGTTTTCTTTGTCAAAAATAGTTGGTTTCAGGATTTGCTTGACTGTTGCAGCTGTTACATCTTGCTGATTTTCAGTTGTTTGGTGTTCTGTATCTGTCATAGCATCCATGTCAATGTTAATGTTCGAAAACTCATGCTCAAGGGTGAGGAAATTGTTAATCTGGGCATCATTTTCGAATACTTGCCAGTCTTTAACGTTATTTGGGGTTGCGGGCCTATGTTTTATTTCAGCTGTGAAGTGATGGTTTGGGTCAAAAGGAAGCTTGCATGTACTAGCAAAGGTGGCTAAGCTGTGTGCATGAATGTTGTGATTTCTTGAAATCTTGTCAAGCTTGAATTCAGTGAATGACTGGAGTATATTAGTAGCAGTGGTCCTATAGGCTCTCATTCTATTGTCGTTGGTTACAAAATTGCCTTTCATCTGTTGTATGATTAAATCAGAGTCTCCTAGAATAGACACTTTTGCAGCTCCCAGAGCTCTGAGGAGTTTAAGGCCTAAAAGCAGAGCCTCATACTCTGCCATGTTATTTGTGCATTTGAAGTTTAGTCTGTAGGCATGTCCTTCTGCATGGTTGTTATATGTGTTGTGAATCCAGACACTTGCCCCTGCTCCTAACTTGTTAACAGAGCCATCAAATTCTAAATACCATGTGATTTCCTGCTTATGGTCAGTATCAAGAGATTGAGCTGTTTTAGGATTGGGCAGATTTAAAATTTCTGTTTGGGGAACTCCTTTTGGTATGCTGGTTGCATTAGCTGTTGTGACAGTCTCGAGGGTACGTACAACTGATTCTTCATTGATGTGTGCTTGTTTCTCTAATGCGAAGGGCTCATTATCAATCGAAACATTTGTATCATCATTAAACAAAATAAAGGAATCCATATCAGAGTGGATTGAGTAAATGGGAAAATTTTCAGGCTTGCTCTCACTACTTACCACATATTTCATGAGCGTTTCTCTATACAGTCTCTTTGGTTGCCCAAAGACTGAAATGGTGGCATAGGAAAGGTCTAATTGAAGGGATCCTTGGAGCTTTGCTCCCCATGATCTTGACAGGAGCATACCGTACTTTGGTGGAATGTCAGCAACCACTACATCCATGAGGATAGTCTTGTTGGGATATTGGACTAAGAAGACACACAAGTCTTTGATGAGGCCTAAACATTTCACTTGACTTGAGTCAAATGAGTACAGATCTTTGTAAGGTCTTGTAACATCAAGATTCAGTTTTTCCATAACTGCTTTGGGCATAAGATTGTGCGATGCCCCTGAGTCAAACATAGCATTGTGAAAAACTTTGTCATGTATATGCAAACTGACATAAAAGGGTGGGACAGGTCCATGGTTGATTTTCCGTTAACTTCTGGGCCAAATAGCAGCTCTGGGGTGTCGTCTAAAACATTTACATCATCCTTAACCTTTGGTATTTGAAGTGATATTTGAATTTGCTGCCTATATACATTGTGTTTGGCAAGTTCTGAGAGGGGAATGGATATTTTTAACTTAGCTATTTCTGTTTCTAAGTTAAATGGCTTTTCCAGTGGAGTTTTGGTGTTGATAATGACAGTTTTTTCTGTTTCATTTGGATTATATGCGTTTTGCTCTTGTTTATCACTGCTATGGGAAGTTTTTGCTTACGGTCTTTCAACTCCAGGAAAGTTTTTGGGAACCCTGTTCGAGCTTTCTTTCGAGGAAGAAGGTGGCAAAGGCTGATGTTTGGAAGGCTGTATTTCTGCTATGTCTTCTACAGTCACTTGATGCGGGTTTGGAATAGGTATATCAGCTGGTTCTTTTATGACAACCTTGCCTTTAGTCTTGCTGGGTTGTTTGCCTTCCTTTGTTTTACTAGGTTCGGAAATGTCAATGGTCCTAGTTCTCAGCTTATATTGTTTGTGTACTTCATACATAGCGGTATCATAACCTTGTTTAAAATCAAAAGACTCGCCAGACCTAGTCTGAAACTGATTGTAATCGGGTTCATTTTGGTCTTCTTGGGACAGTACAGTTTGGTGCTCACCCTTTAGATCCATTAAGTTCATGTGAGTGTCCTCTATGGGTTCACTAGAAGTAGATCCTTCAACATAATTATCTTGGAAAGGGGGTCTTATATCATGGTCTTGGTTAGGCCTACCAGCATTTGTGTTCTGCGTTTTCCTAAAGTTTGGGTTCCTTATGGTATTAGACTGTTGTCCTTCCCATGATGCTTTTCTCTCAACATTTTCTACTCTTTCTCCCAGCCTTTGCAGGGCACTGATGATAACATCAAGCTTTTGATCAAAAGCTGAGGGTTCTTCCTTAAAGGTGGTTCTTCTTTCCATTCTAGCTCTGTTTCTTTTGGCAATTAAATTGGCTTCTACGCTAACAACAACATTTTTCATGTCTGCAAGGGTTTGAGGAGCTCTTTCTTTTAACTGGTATGCCATATCCGGGTCGAATCCATCGGGAAATTTGTACAAGGCCAGATCAGGTGGAGGCCTTAAGTTCTGTGGTATTGCGTTATATACATTATTGAATCTTGCACAGTACTCCAAAACAGTTTCTTGAGGACCTCTTTTGATCGTATCATATTCAACTAGTATGTGCAAGGGGTCTTTCTTTTTCTCCCATCTGTTGGTAAAGGATTGGTAAAGCTCATCTGGGGTGGTTATGGAATTTGCAGCAAGTGATCTGAACCAAGTTCTTACATCACCTGTCAAACTCTGAACAAAAATTCTCATTCTTACCCTATCATCGTCTATCTCATAGTTTTCAAAATAGTCTTGCATCTTTTTGGTGTGCTGAAGGGCTGTTAAAGGACCGGTGCTGTCAAAATATGTGATTTTAGATTGGTACTCTTGAGGTAAAGCCCCAGCATTAGCAGGTAATTGCAGGGGTGCATATCTATTAGCCATATTGGCAAGTATAAGTGGAACAACGAGGATAAGTGGAACAACTGGAGTAACGGGGATCACAGGAGTAACTGGAACGCTGGAAACAATAGTAGTGTTAGTATGTACATGAATGAAGGTGTGGAAGGAGTACTATGAGATGTAGATGATGAACTGATGGAAATAGGGGTTGAACGGAACAAAACCTTGACAGGAGTCGGAAAACAGCTAGGGTAAGTTGTTTCAGGGCTCAAATCAGCAAAATTTTCCTGTCCTTCTTGCTTCCTAAGGATTTTCGAGATTATGTTAGGGTTTTCAAAAATAGCTGGAGGGTTGGGATCTGGGTTTGATCTGGTATATCGTGGATTTTTCTTGGGAGCCAGGTTCCGAATTATTTTTTTTTGGGTATTTTTCCTGGGAATGTTTTTTGGGAGCCAGCTTCCGAAGTGATTGGGACCTCTGCATACCCGCAGTATTATGGGCTCATAGGACGACATGCAAGAAACTGATGGGACATACACCTTTTAGGCTTGTCTATGGAGTGGAAGCTGTAATGCCTATGGAATACATCGTGCATAGTATACGCATAGTAGCGCTCACAGGTATGATGGATTGCGGAGCCTTGGAGGAGAGGCTCGTGTAGTTAGAGGAACTCGAGGAAGAATGATTTTTGGTTGGTTTTCACCAGCAGGTACAAAAGTAGCGCGAAAAGGCCTGGCACGATCGACATATTAAGTTGCTCACCTTGAAGGTGAATGATTTGGTGTTGTTCTATGATAGTAAGTTCGATAAATTCCCAGGTGTTACACAAAATATTGTTATCATGACTATTTGCAGTCAGTATGGGTCTATCATCATTCATACTGTCCTCCTAAGCAAGTCTCAAACCTCAGCTCTTCATGTCAAGCTTTGAAAATGAGAGAAAGACTTTGAAAATCAATAAAGCTCTAGTTCCGCACTTTCTCTCACTGTTACCTGCGGTCCCGCACCCCCTGTTCATATTATCTGCGGACCTGCCCGCTCTGTCTCTAAAGGAGTGGGTGTGGACCCCTGTGAAAGTAAAAAAGGCGTAAGTTTATTCTTAAAAACTCACTTTGGGTTAATTCTAGATGATTCTAGAAGGAATTTTGACATGGATGGTTCGCTCCTAGGTGGTTCATGCATCCCAAAAGTGAAGGAGCTAATCCCTTGATGAGAGGAGCTTATCCCTTTGAAGGAGGGCTTTATCCCTTTGAAGGAGGGCTTTATCCCTTTGAAGGTGGACCTAGTAACTTCCCTCCATTGCACTATAAATTAAGGCATTGGGATGGTTGCTAGGGAGGTTAGAAGTTGAAAATTTTTGAGGGTAAATGCTGGTGGAATTGGGACTTCCTAGTTAAGCTTGAGAGGAGAGATTACATACCTTTTGGCTTCATTGGGAAGAGAGTGAAACTTGTCAAAGTAGAGGAGACTTCTTGCTGGACCCTGGGAGGAGCTTGTACAGCATCAAGGCACAGGTTGTAAAGTTCTTCTTTGATTTAAATTAATACAATCAGACTCATTTTTCTCAACAAATTGTCTTATGTGATTTGTTTCATGAATTCCTTGATCATCATGATAAGTATGCTTTATTATATTGGCTTTTCAGGTGCTATTTAATTTGTGTGCTTGTTTGTGTTTGCAGATTCTCTACAAGGGAGCTCATTTGGATCAACGGAGCGAGGCTTCCACAAACTTGCATTGGACTCAAGGTAGCCCTAAAACACTTGTTTGCCTTTGTTTATAAATTGCATATTTATAGAAAGATAGAATTTGATTGGTTTGCTTGTCGCTAGATATCATTAGATACTAGGGAGGTCGGTCTTGTCCGCAAGAACGAATCATTCCGTGCGACAAAATGGCGACTCCGCTGGGGAATTGATTTTTTGATTTGCTTTACTTTGACTTGAGAAACTGTGTTTTTGTTTATGTTTTTGGCTTGATGTGTGTGGGATTGGGTAGGTTTAGTAGATCTTGAATTATTTTTTGTTTTTTATACTTTTGGGAGAGGACCGCACCCTCTGCTTGTAACACAGTGCAGAACTATCCACACTTTTGCTTTACACACAAAGCGGTACCACACTTGTGTGGACACCCTGTCAAAATTTTAAAAAACTTAAGATTTTCTCTTTCAGTCAGCGTAGGATTTGTTTAGGTGTTTTTTGCCTCTGCCCAGACCTGCATGTGACTTGTCAGGAACTTAGGTTAATTCCTTTGGCATTAGGGTTTTAGGTGAAATTCCTAGAAGTTTTGGTTACCGGGCTTGATTTTCATTTTGGTCTTGTAGTAGCTCAGAGCTTAGAAGCCTTAGAAGCCTCAAATCACCTTGGTTTTTACTGGCCTTCTTATGAGTCTGACCATTTGAAAAATCTGCCTTTGTTGAGGAATCCATCTTGTGTTTCTCTTTGCGAAACTTCGAAAAGATTTGTGTTAAAAGTTTTGGATTTCATTTTTAGAAAAGAAAACAAAAGTTGGTTGTTTTTTGACTGATTTGTGATTCTGGACAAATTAGTCCTTAGTTTGATTATAGCTAAGTAAAACATCCTTGAAAAGAAATCTTGTAAGCTTTTACTTCAAATAGTTCTTAGAATTTATAGATTTCAAGATTAGATTTTTCCATAGTTTTGAGTGTTTTATAAAAATAAAAAAAATCTCTTTTGGAAAAGTTTGTTTTTGTAGTATTTGAGTGTTTGAAAGAAAAGAGAAATTTTTGTGAGCATAACTAGTTGTCTCATTTTTGAGTGCATTGGAAAAGACAAAAAGCTCTTCTTTTGATTTGTTTTTTAAGAAAGATTTGTTTTTACAAGCATTTGCATTCTCAACTCTTTCCTAGCTAGAAATTCATTGAAGGGAAAAGATTGCTTATCATCTTAAGTGCATTTTTTAGTGATTTCGAGTCAAGTCTTCACACCATAAGTTTCATCTCCGCACCTCTTGACTTAAATAAAAACCAATAAAAATAACACTTAAAGTAAAATCTATCTAGTAATCTTTTTATTTCTAGGGCTCTATATCACCAACATAGCTTAGGCTAGTATCTTGGAGTAGGGAGTAATTAACTCTCCAAGATAGTAAAACAAACAAGTAGCTGTATCTTGCAGTAGGAGATAAAACCCAATTGTTACATCTATGCTATGGGAAAGCTCCTCTTAAAGGAGAAGCACGAGATCATATCTGAACCAGTGTGGGAATCAATCCTTCCTCATTGGGAACGATAGAAGATATTCACGTATTAAAAACGGTAAACCTCGGATTAACCATTGTCGAGGAGCCTGGGGTCACTTGTTGGTAAACCTTGGATTATGTCAAGGAGCCTTCAAGGGGATTGAGCTTGTTACTCTGCCCTTGCGTGCGTATCGGATCGTAGACTATTCCCCCAGGTATATTTGTTTCCGTTGGTAACCATAGTGACCATATTCTATAGGATTCTTTCCTAAGGTGACGGTGGAGGGAAGATCCCACTGTACCTGGAGCAGACGTTGGCTAGACTCACTTTGATTTTCTGGGGGGTTCTCTTCACTCGATATGGTTTAGTGGAGGAACTTGTGCCAGTATATTCATTAAGCAGGTTGCTGGGGTAACTGTTCCAACCCCCATTTCTGTATTGAATTCTGCGACGTTGGATTTCATCACCAACTAGTGTTTTCAGTACGGAAAGTTACTGTTTGTGTGTGGTTTGATCTCCTAGATTCTTTAGGCGTGTGATTCAAAATTTTTTGGTTCTTTAGAGACTTTAGGTGGTTTTCATTGAGATTTTTCTTTGTTTGCGTGTGAAGTAGTTAAAATATTTAATCGTGGCTGAATTACTGAGGAAGTCCCGTAGACTTCGGGGCCAACCTCCTAAGTTTTCATCGAGCTAGCCTGAAGGGCTACGAGACCTTGTAACTCCTAGAGACAGTAGAGTTGGGTCACCTAAAGAAGGAGAATCTTGTTTAGTGGTACATCTTGATTATCAAGCTCTAGTAGCAGATTATAATCCACAATCTGTTTCTGTTTCTGAAGTTACTGGTAGTTTTTCATCTACTAGTGATTTAGGTGAGGAACCTGAAATATCTGAACCTGAAATTGAATTTACTGCTACGCCAACATTGGGATTTGCCTCTCCAACTTCTAGTGGTCTTGGTTCACCCAGAGTAGAAAGAATAATTACCCAAAATCTTCCTTCTGGACTTATAGCTATTGAAGAACTTGCTACTCCGGAAGAAGAAGGTATCCCTATCCCTGAAAATCAACCAGTTATAGAGCTTAGGGAGCGTGAATCAATCTTTTACAGTCCACCTAGGAGCAACGCTTGGTATCTTTCATTGACCAATTTTTTGGAAAACCCGGGACTAAGTTTTTCACCACCTCGCGTTCCTTTTCACCCAACACCTAGGGGTTATTGTCCTCCGTTAAATATGTCAAGAGAGTCATCCATGTTTCTCAATTTCTAGAAACCTTTTTATACGGCGGTCCTTTTGTTCCCTTTGGGTATCAGTCACTTACTGGTACTTTTTCGGGAGCATCTCCTCAACCTATTGAACAAGGGTTATTAACTGGTAATAACAGAACTAAGCCGTTGAGTGTAGAAGATATTCTTATGATGTCAGGTACTATTCCTAATCTGCAACCTCAAGGTGGCTAGTTACCACCTGGGGGGCAACCTCAAAGTCCTCAATTATCGCCTGGGGGGCAACCTCAAGGTACCCAATTTCCGCCTGGGGTGCAACCTCAAGGACAGTACATACCTATGGGATAGTACGTTCCTCAAGGTCAACCCCAAACTCAGTATGTACCTCAAGGTCAACCCCAGTATCAATATGTACCTCAAGGTCAACCCTAGTATCAGTGCGTGCCTTAAGGTTATCAACCTCAAGGTCAGTACCCAACCCAAGGTTACCAACCACCTTCCGGTCAATCATTTGTCCAAGGAACTGGAAATGTACCTTTGAATTATCAACCCTACCCTCAACCCAGTTATGGTCCTCAGTATTCTCAACCTGTTATGGGTCCATACCCTGTAATGAATTTAGTGTGGGATCCATCTCAATCTCAACAGATCTTGCAACCGAATGTGCAGTTGTCATCTCAATCTGGACAACCCTTGGTTTCTGGTTCACCCCAACAACCTGTCCAGTCTACTATTCAAACTTTTGCACCTTCTGTAATTTCTCAGTCTGGGCCTAGTACGCCTCGTACTCCGCCTCAAACGACTGTTGTGACTGCTGCAACATCTGTTCAATCTACCCCACCTACTTCTGGAGTATCGACAGCTCCAGTTTCTACTATTCCTATATCAACTCCTCAGACATCTTTACCTCAGTCTGGATCCACAATTCAAACTTCGGTTCAAATGCCTATAAGACAACCTGGTCCAAGTACGGTTATCACAAGTCAACCTCAATTTACTTATCAACCATACCAGGGACAGTACCAATTCGGTCCTGCTGTGCAGCAGCCAGTGTATCAGTATCAACCATACCCTGGGTATACATATCAATAACCTCAACAACCCCAGTACGGTCCAATTAATCCTGGTTTTCCGGGAGGATATAATATCCCAAATGCAATTCCAATTCCTAGTTATCCTGGATATCCTCCTCCTGGGGTTGGTCTCATGACCCAGGGTTTCAGGGACCCTAATCGTCAGTTACCATTCATTGCAACTTTGGACTTGCCTGACTTGTCGTGCCTTACGAATGATCCAATTAACTATCTTCCGTTTTGGCCGCCAATGCCGAATAAGTTGCCTAGTGATATTCCTAAGTTTGAAGGCAAATCAGGAGAGGACCCGTCGAACCATGTGATGACTTATCACCTCTGGTGTGCGTCTAATTCTATTTCAGATGATTCAATCCGTTTAAGGCTTTTCCAGCGCACTCTAATTGGTCTTGCGGCCAAGTGGTACATTGAGTTACCGCGAGCCACTTTTTATAACTTTAGTGAGCTAGCTACTTTGTTTTTAACTCATTCTCAGTTGCCAGTCAGATATGACAATGGCACGAAATTATTAACTTCATTAAAACAGTCAACGTCCACCTACATTTCTGATCACATTCATGAATGGAGACATTGATGGCATTTAGTGAAAGTTTTTATCCCGGATCAAATCTTAGCTGAATGGTTTGTCAAATCTTTATTACCGAAGATCACTGAGGATGTAGCTAAGGCAGGAGTCGTTATTGAATAGCAAGTAATTGCTCAAGATCAGTACCTTGACTTAGTTTATACGCAGTCAGGTACGTTACACGAGAAAATCCCCGACCTTCCTAAAAAAATCAAATAACTGCAGCTCCTTCAAGGTCTCATGCCAGTGATGGTATGATTGGTACAGTTAATACCAAAAGTAAGAAGAAATCTTCCAAGAATTCTTCTCCTATCATAAATTTGCCAGATTCCTCGACAGGAGATTCTTCCGCGGAAATTTCCGCCGATATTCATGTTGTAGAGTCATCTACAGCCAAATCAAAATCCGGCGGTAAGAAGAAAGGGAAGAAGAAAAATAAAACAGATAAAAATTCGAAAGAGAAACCAGAAAAATCAGAATCAACTGATGAGAAACGCAAACCTCGTTATCCTTGTCTCATTTGTGATGAGGAGCATTTTACAAGAGACTGCCCTCATCGTGCAGAGGTTGCGAAAATTGTCAAAGGTTCCCAAACACCTGCTGTTTTGAAGGATCCTTTTCCTAGTCAAGACAGTAAGATGATAGGTTCTTCCTCAAATGCCTCCGAGGAACCCATAATGATGATGTCCCATGTTAGGATTGTGACTCGATCGCATGATTATGGAAGTAAAAGTCTTGTTGATGGTAAAGAAGCAAAATCTTCTCATTTGAATCCATCAAGTTCAACTCCTGGTTCCGATCCACTACAGATCAAGAAACCTAACCTAGACTTAGTAATCAAACCGCCCGCCAAGGGTATACTTCGAAAGTCAGCTTTCAATCCACATGCGAGAGCGGCTCAAAACTATAACATTGTTGAAGATTTGGCTATTTCACCTTCAGCAATGTCGGCTTTGGAAGTGCTGCAATGATGTCCAGCACAACGTAAATTTCTATTGTTGGCTATAGGAGCTGTTGACGTTCAGGACTCGAACCTTATAATTTTCGATCTAGAAAATAGTACACCGTGCTTACCTCATCAAATTGCTTTCCAGATCCCAGTGTTAGTAAAAAACAGAACTTGTTATAGGACTGTGATTGATGAGGGAGCCTCAATGTGTATTATGTCGATACAATGTTGGAGATCGCTTGGTTCTCCTACGCTAAATCAATCCCCAACGATTCTAAAGGCCTTTGATGGCCGTGGGTTCCATCCTTTTGGCATTCTACAGGATTTACCTATAGGAGTTGAAGGCAAAACTGTTAATCTAGATGTGGAGGTGGTTGATGCCCCTCTAGATTACAACCTTCTCTTGGGTCGTAGTTGGTCTTACGCTATGACAGCTGTCATTTCATCGGTCTTCAGGCTTATAAAGTTCCCTCATAATGGAAAGATCGTAACTATAGACCAGCTGACTTACTTTTCATCCGACCCAGCCTCTTCTGAAAGTATTCAACATGTCGGAAAAACCACTATCCCGTATAAGGATGTTGGAGTAGGACTAGTTAAAGATTCTAGTTTACTAGGAACTTTTCCTTTTCCTCCTATCAACGCATCGTCTTCTACTGCAACCATTCATATGATTTTGTCAGACACTATTGTTTATGATGATCCTTGGATCGTACCTTCCGAATCTGAGATAGACTCATTTGGTGAAGTTATGCCTTTGAGTCCATATGAAATTGCGTATCAGGCCGTGCAGTCGTTTTCCGACCCTTCTTCAACCAAAATCGACTTAATGAATGTGGTCCATGAGGAATCATTTTCAATGTCAAACTCAGATTCAACAACGTTTTACGAACTTGTTCACACTGATGAGAAAATTTGTGAAATCCTATGTGTCGATGATTTACCATGGGAAGATCTTCATCATAGATCTTCGTTTTTACTTGAGATTGATCGCTTTGAAAATGATTTTTCATCTATTTTTACGACTGAATATGTCAAGGAACCTCAGAATCCCATGAAAAATCTTGATTCTGAGTTAAATTTGGGAAACATTTCTCGAACTATTCCTATTGATATTTCGGTTAAGCCTGGAATTGTTGAAAACATTCATATAGGTACCTCTTGTACGAAAGATGAAATTCAAACATATAAGGCCCTATTTCAAGAATTCCGTGACGTGTTTTCCTGGTCATATGAGGAAATTCTAGGAATTGACCGCGCAATTGTTGTTCATGAAATCAAAACTTACCCGGATGCTAAACCCGTCCGGCAACGTTTGCGTCAGATCCACCCACGAAACGCTGCTGCTATTAAAGAAGAAGTTGGAAAATTACTCAAAGCAGGTTTCATTTATCCAATTCTGTTAATGGATTGGGTATCGAATATTGTTCCTGTTAACAAAAAGCAAGGAACAAAAAGAATATGTCTCGACTATAGGGACATTAATCGAGCCTGTCCAAAAGACAATTACCCAACTCCATATATCAATCAAATCATTGATGATTGTGCCGGCAATGAAATATTCTCCTTCATGGATGGTTTTTCTGGATACAATCAAATAAATATTCTACTTGCTGATCAACCAAAAACGACTTTCATTTGTCCATGGGGGACATTTTCTTATTGCAAATTACCTTTTGGGCTCAAGAACGCCGGGGAAACTTTTCAAAGAGCTATGTCTTACGCGTTTCATGACATCAAGCACATTTTGCAACCCTATCTCGATGATTTACTTGCTCATTCATTACATCGAGCTGATCATCTCATCCATTTACGAGCAATATTTATGAGGTGTAGGCATTATCGAATTAGGTTGAATCCACACAAGTGTGTTTTCTGTATAGAAACGGGTCGATTACTGGGGTTTGTTGTTTCGAAAGCCGGCATTCGCGTCAATCCCTCCAAGGTTGAAGCTATTGTCGAATTGCCTCCTCCTTCGAGTCTTCACCAACTCCAAAGTTTGCAAGGGAAAGAAAACTTTTTACGTCGATTCATTCCTAACTACGCCGAGATCACAAAGGGTCTTACCCGGTTGTTGAAATAGAATACTCCATTCTTTTGGGATGAGATAGTTGATAAATCTTTTGATGCACTAAAACACGCGTTGACCCATGCACCGTTATTGCATCCTCCCAACTACAACCAGGACTACTTCTTATATCTCACCGCCTCGCATTCCACCATTGGAATGGTGTTAGTTCAGGAAGATGAATTCGGTACTGAACATGTGATATATTACCTTAGTCGCACTTTAAATCCAACTGAGCTAAAATACTCACATGTGGAGAAATTGGCATTGGCAGCTGTTCAAGCTGTCCAACGTTTTTGTCATTACATTTTACTACGCAAGACTACAGTAATTTCTGATTGCAACCCTATGATCTATATTTTGACCAAACAATTGCTAGGGGGCAAGTACTCCAAATGGATTGTGATCCTGCAGGAGTTTGACTTGGAATTTGAAAAGTCTAAGTCGAAGAAATCTTTAGTTTTTGCGGAATTAATGTGTGACTTCCCGCGTGCTGACATGGAAACTATGGCAGAGGAGCCCATTGCGAACGAATCCTTGTTTCTAATCAGCACTTTAGATCCATGGTATGGGGATATCATATTTTATCTCTAGACCCAATCCTTTTGGCCAGAAATTTCAAGGTCAGAACGTCAAAAAATACGATTCCAGTCCCAACAATTCAAAATTATTGGAGATACACTTTATCGTTGTGGGGCAGACTCTGTTTTTTGACGTTGTTTAACTCATGAGGAGGCTGAAAGGGTTCTACATGAATGTCACTCTGAAGCGTGTGGCGGTCATATGTCTGGGTTTGCCACAACCCAAAATATATTGCGCGCTGGCTATTTCTGGCCGTCTTTGTTTAAAGATTGTATTAACGTGGTCTGAAAATGCCACAACTGCCAAATTTTTGATCGAAAGATGCGCACTCCACCTGCTCCTCTCCACCCTATAATTGCCGTTGGTCCTTTTGCAAAATGGGGTATCGATTTTATTACATGTAACCCTCACTTGGCCGGGGGGCATGCGTATATCATCCTTGCGGTAGATTATTTTACCAAGTGGGCTGAGGCGATGCCTACATTTGAGGCAGACGACAAAACTGCTGCGATTTTCGTGTTTAATCATATAATTGCTAGGTTTGGTGTTCCACAAGCGATTATCACTGATCATGGGCGTCATTTTTGAAACATTATGATGACTGAGCTTACAGGCCAACTTGGCTCGCGTCATGATAATTCAACTCCATATTATCCACAGGCTAATGGTCTGGTTGAAGCCATCAACAAAGTTATAGTCATCATGATCCGACGAATCATTGGGATTCATAGGTCGAATTGGCATAACATGCTACTTTCAGCGCTTTGGGCGTATCGAACCTCAGTAAAAACGTCAACCGATTTCACTCCTTTCCAACTAGTTTATGGTCTGGAAGCTGTGTTACCCATTGAATGCGAAATCCCATCATTGCAAATGGCCATCGAATTACTTCCAGCCACTTCCGAAGAGGAAAAACATTCATTATACTTGGCTCAGCTAGATGAGAATCAACGTGATGCTGCATTAGCGATCGAAACTCATGCCAAACGTATTAAAGCTTAGTATGATCGAAATATGACCCCTCGAAATTTTTTGGAAGGAGACCTAGTCTTATTGTACGATCAAGCAAATGATAAATTAGGCGCTGGAAAATTCGTACCTATGTGGCATGGTCCTTATGTTGTTAAGCGAAAGCTAGCAAAAGGGGCCTATGAATTGGTAGACTTTGACGGGGTCTCTTTAGGTAAACCCAGAAATGGTCTTTACCTCAAGAGGTATTATGCTTAAATCTGGGTGTGGAGATTTTTAGTTAGGGTTAGTTTTCTTTCTAGCTGGTGTGTTTTAGATTAAAAAGTGTGCTTAGCTTAGAGAGTGTTTTTCGTCATTATTCCTGCTTATCTTGGTTTTACTCTTGATATTGCAGATGTCGACGCCTCTCCAAACATACATTGGTTTTGCTGATGGTGCTTGTCGTAATACACAGAACATTTCTTCCGTATCTTGGGTTATCTATTCGCCCTCTTATGAATTGGTATCTATGCATGGGGTAAGCCTCAGTCAAACAACAAACAACATTGCCAAGTATAGTGCAGTGATTGAGTTATTATCTGAATCTATTTCATTTGGGATTTGGAGTTTGATAGTGAGGTTAGATTTTGAACTTGTTGTATTACAGCTTAATAGAGTATATGCCATTATAAATCCAGCGTTATTGAGATTATTTTTGAGAGTTCATCTCTTGGAACGTGAATTTGACTATATTGAATATCAACCTATTCCAAGATATTTAAATACATTAGCAGATGCAATTGCTTCTCGAATGTTAAGTAGACATTTGCAATAATCATACAAGTAAATTTAAAAACATTCCATAATATGTTTTACAAGATGAGCCAGTAATAGTGATATAGTATAACATAGGAGTGTGTCAAATATACATCGTCTTCGATCATAGGTTGAAAAACACCTTATGATCGGCAAAAATGATAGTACAAAAAGCAAAAAATGTCACATGTGTCTACAACAGGCGATCATCCTATCACTGGTGATGATCTCGATAAGAAACCACTGTACGGGCCACCCTGCAAAGGAACCTCCTGAAAGGTCCTAGGACCCCAATCACATAGCGCTGTAGCCTAAGAGGAATGTCATCTATGCTGGTCTCTGGAATGTTTGCTGTCAAACGCTCTAGATGACTCTCCAATTCGGCCAACGTCTCTGCTGATTCATCTTGTGGGACTGGTGCTGCTGTAGTTGGTTGTTTCCTTTCATATGGCCGGAGAGCGGCTGGTTGCCGTGGACCTACATATGCATTTGAAACTTTTACTATCAATTTTGAGACGAGATAAAAAAAAAATATTAAAATAGAAAATGTTGAAAATGATTTTACCTGAATCATCCCATTGCTCTCCTGGTGGAAGAGCCATGTCTGGGTCACCACGAAAATCTACCCCAGCGTAAGGAAAGTCCTGAATAGCAAAAACTTGGTTCTCCAACCAATGGAAATACTCAGGAGTGAATCGAATGACTTCTTCCCCCTCCTCAGGATGACGGGCCATAACTGCAACCCATCGCATCAGTTTGGGCTCTCAGGGAAGTACAACTCCAACAGTGAGATGCTATGGGACCAACATTGGAACCCTCTCCAGAACAAAGCTCACGACTAAAGCACCATATCCAAAGGTCTTCAGTTTCCGTTCTTTGCTCTAGTCAGTTGGCTTTTATATGATCCAACACAGCATCACACCAGTTGAAGATGGTGCCTCGAAAGCAGTATACTGCCATCCGCATTTGGGATCCAGTGGCTATATGTAGTGCCGCGCTTCCGTAGATTTTGGTAATAGTAAACGTAATCACTTTCAGTTCAGGAAGGGATATGGTTTTGATGTCTATCCCTTTGTCTCTAGTCTGGTTGTTGCAAAACTCTAACCGGAGGCTATCGACAGACTGGCCACCTGGCCTAGTCCCGAATAGAGTCAAATGTTCACCTCTCTTAGGCAAACCAGTCAAAAAGTAAATGTCTGCCGGCTCCATTTCGAGCTGGTGACCACCAATGAAGAAGCACTGGTCCTGTATGCTCCACCTGTCTACTAGCCACTGCAAAAAGTCCACCTGGGCCCTCATGCCAGGTATGGCCCAGAATTTGTATAAGCCGCATGCCTTCAATGCATCAATCGAAGGTTGATGATTTATCATGGCGAGATCTACATCCTCATGTTCCCGTTCTCACCAATCAAGCATGATATATACTCTACATTCAAGAAAAAGGCGAATTAGAATATCTAAAATAAAATTTTTGTGTGAAATTTGAGAAATTTAGGTTTAAAAATTCTTGTCGGGGACCACACCCTCTCTGTTAGAGATAGTGCGTGGGTCCACGCTTTGCCTTCACGGCAGGTGCGTACCCCTGACTTTTTTCCCTTTACGAAAAAGTCGGGGTCCACAGGTTACCTATGCTGTGCCTGCGGACCCCCGCGTGCGGGTTTCTAACCTAAAAATCCCTTAAAAAATGAAATCAAAGCCTAAAAACAAATTTGAAATGGATGAAATGAAAGAGTAGGATGATGTGGATTACCTGGAGGAGACGGCGTTCGATTCCAACAGAAGGATTTTCTGCAATCTTCACGGGAAGTTTTTGACCAAAAGCTCTATTTTCTCACCCAGAACTCAAACGGTAAAAATGAATTTACAAAAGCCCTTTTTATAAGTTTTTTGAATAAATGAGTTTTTAATTTGTTTATGTTTCACTTTAAAGAGGTAACTTTTGAAGCATTTTTATCCATTTTAAACAGGTATGAGTAATGTTTGAGATTTTGTTCAGGATAACGGATTTTTCAGGCGAAATCGGTAATTTTCGACGAAAAAACATTAGAGTCACCTTTAAGCTCTTTTCTGACTCCTAAAACATGAAAAGATTGCTGAGTTTTTCTTTTTAAGCTCGTTAAAAGGAACTCAAAAGACGGTCCACTTACAACTCTTTTCTGACCGTAAAAACATGAAAAGATTGCCGGATTGTCGTTTCAAATTCGATATTGGTTATAAAACAACGTGTCATTGATCGCTTTTTTACTTTTTCGGATCAGAGGCACTAACTATGAAAAGTAGTCCTTGGTCGTAATGATCAAGCAGTTCTCTCAAGTATTATTTTATACTTTTTCGGGCTTGGGAGACACAAATTTATGAAAAAGGACAACCATGGAGTCTTCTTAAGTTTTTTCAGACTCTCTAAAAATGAAAAACGCCGAGTTTCTCCTATACTGGACTCGTTAAAATTTAACAATAAAGGACCTGTTCAATTAAAAACAGGAATGGACCACTCCTTCTTAGGGTTCGAATTTAAACTAAGTTGGACTCATCCAAAGGATGAGCTTATAATCAAGCAAATGTTATCCTCCTCAAGCTTGTCAAAAATAAAGAGGTACTTGATAGAAATGGTCGGGGAAAAGAGAGAAAAATGAGCCTATTTGTCATACTTTGTAACCACTCTTGAACATGAAACTTTTATTCACTTGGGTTGGGAAATCCTTTGCCTAATAGTTGATCAAACCATATTGAAAGTCTTCAGCCGGTTTCTGGGTATTAACTTTGGGTCAATTGTCACCAAACCATCTGCTGTGTCGTTATGTGTTCAAGAGGTCAGTGCAAATAAGCCATTCATTTGCAAAATATCTGTCATCCATCTTGACCATCCCTGAGTTAGTCCTTGCAACTAAATTTCTTCAAACTTGATCTATGATTTCGTGTTGTGAGCTTGCCTACGACGGATCGCTTTCTATCGACTTCAGCTCATTATCTAGAAAGATGATCTAGAAATTATCAGTACCTTGGGATCTGCATGCCTCAAAGGCAGGTTTCTTGCTTTCGACGATAGGTTGCATCATTGACCTTCGATCAAAGGATTCCATGACATGTTCGACATCAACACATCTATTCACATCTCATGGATTGTACTGAGTACTTTGAGAGCCATTGACATTACTGGTGGTTTCTCTCACACTTGTTAACAGTTTACATCATTGACTGGTAATCAAGTGGTTTCTACCATGTTTGACTTCGACACATTCATTCACATGGTTAGAATTGTACTATTTTAGGAAGTAGAAATCAAGACCCTAGATCTAGTTTCCACCATCCAAGATGCGAGGAATTTTGTATTCATTATACAGTGGACTATTCATAAACAGATGGCTGCATCCATACTGTGTCTACATGTGTCTATACTTGTGATGTATTACAAGATCATTCCTATATTAGAAAAGTAGTTAGTTTTATAGTCAGTTTTGATCTGAGTATGGGAATGCCTACCTCAACGATGATATGATCTCATATATATATTTTGCATTAAATGTTTTTACAGGTTCCAACCGGGCTCTCTACAAGATGATCCTCGAAATGATAAAGTACTTCAATCTTCCTAGATGATAAATGAAATCCTCATCTACTACAGACTTCGCATTTTAGGGGGCAATCTCTTACACAAGATATTGTCACCATGACTATTTGCAGTCAGTATGGGTCTATCATCATTCATACTGTCCTCCTAAGCAAGTCTCAAACATTAGCTCTTCATGTCAAGCTTTGAAAATGAGAGAAAGACATTGAAAATAAATAAAGCTCTGGTTCCGCACTTTCTCTCACTATTACCTGCGGTCCCGCACCCCCTGTTCATATTACCTACGGACCTGCCCACTCTGTCTCTAAAGGAGTGGGTGCGGACCCCTGTGAAAGTCAAAAAGGCACAAGTTTATTCTTAAAAACTCACTTTGGGTTAATTCTAGATGATTCTAGAAGGAATTTTGACGTGGATGGTTCACTCCTAGGTGGTTCATGCATCCCAAAAGTGAAGGAGCTAATCCCTTGATGAGATGAGCTTATCCCTTTGAAGGAGGGCTTTATCCCTTTGAAGGTGGACCTAGTAACTTCCCTCCATTGCACTATAAATTAAGGCATTGGGATGTTTGCTAGGGAGGTTAGAAGCTGAACATTTTTTAGGGTAAATGCTAGTGGAATTGGGACTTCCTAGTTAAGATTGAGAGGAGAGATTACATACCTTTTGGCTTCATTGGGAAGAGAGTGAAACTTGTCAAAGTAGAGGAGACTTCTTGCTAGACCCTGGGAGGAGCTTGTACAACATCAAGGCACAGGTTGTAAAGTTCTTCTTTGATTTAAATTAATACAATCAGACTCATTTTTCTCAACAAATTGTCTTATGTGATTTGTTTCATGAATTCCTTGATCATCATGATAAGTATGCTTTATTATATTGGCTTTTCAAGTGCTATTTAATTTGTGTGCTTGTTTGTGTTTGTAGATTCTCTACAAGGGAGATCATTTGGATCAACGGAGCGAGGCTTCCACAAACTTGCATTGGACCCAAGGTAGCCCTAAAACACTTGTTTGCCTTTGTTTATAAATTGCATATTTAGAGAAAGATAGAATTTGATTGGTTTGCTTGTCGCTATATATCAATAGATACTAGGGAGGTCGGTCTTGTTCGCAAGAACGACTCATTCCGTGTGACACCAGGGAAGCTTAGAATGCATTAGATGGGAACATATGTTATTAATGAGATCACAGATGGAGGCGCAGTGCAGTTGGTAAAGTTAAATGGAGAACCTTTCCCAAGAAAAGTGAATGGCGGTCAGTTGAAGCCATACACAGGTGGCTCGGCTATCTGACTAGCCAACAAAGGAATAGTCTTAGTGCTCTAGGTAGCTAAAAGGAGGCATGGAATTATAAACTACTCTACCTGGGAGCTGCGTGATTTTAGGACTGCTCGCAGTAGCAAAGTGTCACAGGGTTTGTGACAGTGCGAGGGTCGCTGCGTTGCCACACGGGTTGGCTGGAAAGTGACCGTTATAGTCACTATTCACGATGTGATGCTTGGTTTGAGACCAAATGGAGCGGGCGATAGACATTTAAGGTGAACTTTATGGGTTAGATTCTTGAAAATATGCCGCCATGTGAGCATTAATGGACCGAATGTGGGGGGAACGATCGAATTCAAATTCGAAAGGTGCTATAAATTACAAAGGGCTGCCCAACAAACAACACTTGGCCATTTGAGAATTGAGCTGTTGCACGCCCAAAGATTCATGAACCTATATTTGTTTGATCTTTTGAAGTCAAAGGCATTGTTTGAGCACTTACTTGAGCTGTTGAGAGAATTGTGGAATAGTAGTATGGCAGCGCCTAAGGAAGCTATGGATACCGGAGAACTGACCGTTGAGGAGGCCACACAGGCCATGACGGTAGGAGAAACCCTAGAAAGTGCTGGGATAGTCGCAGAAATCCCTAAATTGTCATGCATGCAGAGACCCAAGAAAGACAAGCAGTCTATGGTACCGGTGTGCGTGTCGCCTGAAAACCCGCTGAGAACTAAGCTTACCATGGAAGAAAAACGGAAGGTGATCAATTTGGAAGCTGATAAGGAGGAAGAAGACTTCGAAGAAATCATGGTAGAAGAGGAAAATGATGTAGAGATGGAGGTGGAAACCCAGGGTGCGGACCCTCTGACCAGGCTGCCCGCATATGTTCCTCCGCGCAAGGGTAAAGCTAAGGTGCCTAAAGATATAAATGAGAGAAAGAGCTCTCTACAGACTCCGCTGCTCCTCGACGACATTATTTTTGATGGAGCGCACTTGGGGCGAGTGCGATATTAAAATTTGAAGACTAGGATCTCGCGGACCATGAGACGTTCCCACATTTGGAAACTGTGCAGCTAATGCGCCAGAAGAAAAACACACCGCCTAGAGTCATCAAGTTAGAGCTGTGCCAGTGGCTGAGAGGTGTAGAAAAGGCAGGTTTGCTAAACCTGCTCTGGGTGCCACATTACCATCATGCCCCAGTGACTATTTTTGTCATCAGGAAACTCCTCTGCCTAGTGCATAATGGGTGCTTGTGGCTGGAGGAGCTCATCCCCATCACGGATCATCTGATTCACAAAATTACCCGGCTCCCTTGCAAGGGGGATGATCCAACGAATATCTTGGAGGGTAAGAGTGATGATTTGTCCATCGCGGAGGCCATGAAGAAGAAGTTAAAGCCGGAGAAGAAGAGAGGATACATGATTTCCAGCATCAACAACGCTGTGGTCAAAGTCGCGACACAGATATTGGTCGGAAAGGATATGAAAAAGTGCTGCGTGGATGAGGTGCCCGCGCCAATGGTTTCACTTGCAGCGCAATGCACAGAAGGGGTCCAGTTTAACTGGGCGAACTACTTGTGCGGAGAATTCATTGAGAACTACTGTGAGGCACAGGATTAGGGGAAGAATTTTCATTATGCATGGCTACTGTTGTCCATAGTTCTGGTGGCTTGGGAATTGCCTGAGGACCACCAGTTCCCAATGATTTCGCAGGATATTCTGGAGGAAATGAAGTATGCTTCGTTGTGGGAAAATAGAGATGCGTATCGGATCAGAGACAACAAAATATTCTGGGTGTTCATGGAGATGAACATCAGAATGGGGATTAACCACAAGCCACGCTTATCACCCACTGTTTATAACAGTCTATAGAGCTTTGCGGAGTTCAAGGCAGAATTCCACCATGTATACATTAGGGCACAGAAGGACCCCGCGAAGACATGGAACAAGCTCCCTTATCTGGCTATAGATGATGTCATATTTGCCGTCCTTGAGTCATGGCCGCTGGAGTGGTGCACTCCAGCCAGCTCCATGGTGGAAACAGATAAGTCCACCGCGCAGAGGAAAAAGGATGAGGCAAAACTACGGATGGCACAATTGGTAGAGAAGTGAAGAAATGAAGCAGCAACAACCAAGACACAGGAGGTGCGAGACACTGCGAAGGTGGCAGAATAAAAACAAAAGGTAGCAGAGAAGGAACGTGAAGGCCATAAGTCGCCTTTAGCCGAATAGAAAACAGATGCAGAGGAAGGTGGTGCAGACCCATAGACAACGTCCACATAGCTGAAACAATAGTGCCCAAGAGAGAAGGTAGGGCCGCAGAAGAAGTCGAAGGCTTCAAATGTTTCTTTTGACCCAATCACCCTCACATTGGGGGATCTACATGACATTGGGGAGATGGTGAGGGACGTCACCGCAGAGGCCCTCCAGCAGTTTGTGGAGGAACACTAGGTGGTGTTGGGGTCTCTCCAAGCACAGATATAAGAGTTGCAGGTGCACACTCCAGAGGCTGGTACTGTGTCAACTAGCCTCACACTAGGCATGACCATGGCTGAGGAAATGCTACACTCCCGAATGACCAACACTATAGTTCTGCCAGAGGGAGCACTCGTGACAGAAAATGATGCTGACAGGCCTATGGTCAGCGGGCTGAAGGGGATCAGGATAAATATGGCTACGCTCCCTTAGGAGACACTCTATGATTTGCAGGATGGAGTTACTGTAGAACTACGAGCTAGGGAGGGTCGCGCGCTCTAGGTCATGAGAAAGCAACACATTAACATCAAACAGTTGAGCCTGCAGCGCGATGAGGTAGTGGTGTAGAACCGATAGCTAGTGTAGGTGGTCGAGGAAGCCCACTAGATGGTCCCGTAGCTAGCCATCCAAGCAGAGGAACCAACTGAGGCGCGCATCCAGAAACTAGCAGCAGGGGTGCGTGAGGCTAAGGAAGAGATGGCCAAGGTTTAGCTGGAGCTGAACCTTCAGATAGTTGAACTAAAATTGAAGGCATAGCCTTAAACTCTGTCAGAGGTTAAAGAACAGCACGTCAATGCCATTACAATAGCCATAGTGGAGGTCAACCATGCAGTAAAGGACTGCACAAAGCTGTTTGAGGAATCATTCGATGTTCTCACCACTTTGCAAGAGGACCCAAACATACAATGCCTAGAAACAGAGGTGCGTGAGCTACAACAAAAGTACGGTGAAGTAAAAGGGACCGCACAGATGGTTTCCCTTACACAGAGGCTTGCACGGATGCAGCAAGCGAAAGCGCTCAAGGAGTAGGTGGATGCTACTCGACATAAGGAAACTGTTTTGAATGCGCGCTTACAATCGTGGATTGGTGAGGCATATGTCATTACAACCTCTATTGAAGCAAAGATCGCACATATGCAAGGAACATGAGAACAGGTTCAAGGAAGTAGTTTAGCTACAACAGTCTCTGAACAGTGCATCTAGGAAGTGCAAAAGGCAGTCGTTCAGTGCACTACCAATCTTGTAACAATTTAGGAAGAATTGGGAGGTCTTCATGCAAAGATCTCCACACCGACAGAGTGACTTGAGGGCGAGTCATGACATTTGTGTTGGGGGCCTGTTGGTTTTAGGATCCCCCAAGGGAAGTTTTGGGGCTTAGAGTCCAGATTTTGGTCAAACGTTGTAACCCCGATGTAAAGATTCCGCATTTTGTGGGTGCAAAGCGCGTAGATTGTGAAAGATTCATAGGGTTGTCTGCTCTCAATTTGGTAATGTAATTTCGGCTGTAGAAATCTACCCATGGTCCGCAGACCATGGGATTGTATAAATAGAGCGAGACTCTAAGTAGTTAAGACAATGAATGAATGAATCAATGATGGAAAAGATGAAGAGTTGAGTCATATCTGAAGTGTAAAGTCTAGTTTTGAGTTGTAGAGTAGGAGAAGGCTTTGCATCTGAGTGCACAGAGGCCTAGTAGTCCGTAGCTGAGTGCGAGGACCCCTGCAGCTGAGTGCGTAGGGCGAATCGAGTCTGTAACAATTGGAGCATTAATAAATAGAAGTTTCATATCCATTCTACGTATTTATTTCCTGTTTTATGCATCTGTTACATTGAATATACATTACACTTTTAATGCTTATATGATGCGCGAATAGATAAGACTGTATTGATTAAGTGAATATAAGATATAATATCTATTTATGCAAAGTTTCCTAACATTTGTAAGAAGATAAGTAAGATTCGCAGTGTAGATTGGGGAAATAGCATAGTTCGTTTCCATAACAGCGCGAAATAATCTCATCCCTTGGTTAGGGCTGTGTGAGAGGAGATTATAATAGATCGCAAGGGTATTGAAGGTTAGAATAGTACGCGAAGTAACCTACATGAAGATAGGCACAGTTGGACTAAATCGACACCTCAGACATCTCAAGGGTGCGGAAACTTGGTTCAAGCATCCCCCCATATTGCTTTGGGTGAGACTTCAGTCTGTGCTCCGCGGGCTGATGCTGAAAGGGCCAGTAGTGTAGTGGTTTGTTTGGATAAATAACTATGAACTTGATTCAGGCCCCCTCAAGCCAACAAGAAGACAATATTCAGATCCCGATTTTCCATTCCTTCTAAAGGGTTTTCTGCTTCACGTAGTCCCAAACATCAAGGTAACAACATAACCCGTTTCTCACACAACAAGATATTAATTCAAGTTTTCAGAGATTTTAAATACTTACCTTGTGGTCCCTTGAAGAGCCTATGCTTTGCTTCACTATAGTTGATGGATGTATCAATTACGAGCTCAGTGACAAATCCTCCTTTGATACTACCAATCTAGTGATCAACAACCTGCGCGATGTTGTTTTCTGAAGCTTCCAAGCGCCTCACCAACTATGGCATCCACACAATAGGATCATCAAGTCTCTGCATACCCTAACTGCCTGCTAATATAGACAAACACTTGTGCAATTCGCAAGGGAAGAAACATAAAAAAAATTCTGTTTCGTTTGAGTATAGGTATCTATTCAACCACTATTCCTTAGATAGATATAGATTTATGTTCTCCTGAGCTATGCATGCTTGTTCCTTCTGATCGAGCCATTTCTCAATTTCTTTCTTAGTAGGAAACCACTTATTCGAAATCACACATTGCCTAGATTGATCCTGGTCCCAACAACAAAACCATTTGTTGGCTTAAGGGGTCTTGACCCAGGTTCAGCTTTAACTGCGCCAACTAACAAAACTCTAACTGCTAGCCCTTTTGGCAACAACCTGTGTAGCACAGTCGAGAGTATCACCTGAGGTAGTATTGGGGGATGCTAGAACCAGGTTTTTGCATCCAAAGGCCTATGTGATGGTTTCCTAAGGTTCTTAGGGTTTAGATCTACCTTCGCGTAGATATATTCCTTCCAACTATCAAGTACTACAACTCTATCAAAATTACCTTCAGATCTTCGCTAAGGTACTTAATTGTACTTATCATCCAGAAAGATTATAGATCTACTAGTTCCGTGTAGTAAATGTGTATTCTGAAGCCCTTATGGCCTAGATCTACCATCGCACAGATCTACCCTTTCCGTGTAGGTTTTAAGCCCATACAAAAATTACCTATATACGAATTCTAAAACACAAAAAATAAAAAATGCGAGAGAATAACACATAAAAGGCAGATACATAAATATTTTCCCCTAGATCCGAAAAATGGGACTACTAGCTTGATTTTTCATTATGTTCCTTTCAATGCTACAATACATATACATACACGTCGAAGCATCCAATACCATGGACCGAAAACCATCACGCCCAAAACCATGTGCGAAAACCATGCACAAAACCATAGGTAGGTCCGCCCACCTAATATAGGGTCCAAAAAAAGTTTTCCCGGGGCGCTGCCCTAGACCCCATAGAGGGGGGCTAACCACCCCCCTCAAACCCATTGGGACCCCTCCGTTAACTAAGTGAGATAGTCGTGGAAAGAATATAACACAACCCAACATTCTCCCATTTGTTGTTTTCTTTCCACAAGGGTCCATAGGAGAACTTAGTCATTTATACAACCCTGCAATGCCCATTATTTCTCTACACCAAGAGAAATTCTAAGTGCTCACAGATTTTGTCAATGCATCTGCAGTATTCTTAAAAGTCTCTACCTTTAGCAGAAACACCTTTTTGTCTTCTATCATATTCCTCACAAAGTGATACTGAACATCAATGTGCTTTGTCCTTGAATGGTAAACAGGGTTCTTTACCAAGAAAATTGCACTTTGGATGTCACAGTCTATCCTTATAGCTCCCTATACTAACCCCATACTTGAACACAATCTCTGCAACCAAACTGCTTCCTTGCTTACACGAGTGGTTTCCATGTGTTTCGCCTCTGTAGTTGATAGTGCCACTACAGATTGTTTCTTACTCATCCAACTAATTGCACCTCCAAATAGTTTAAACACATACCCACTTGTAGATCTTCTCTGATCCAGATCTCTAGTCCAGTATGCATTAACAAAGCCATGAATATTCAATAATCTGTCCAATCTTGGTCTTCCTTGGTAGCATAAACCATAATCACTAGTGCCACGCAAATACCTGTAAACCCGCTTCACTGCTACGAGTGCTCCTTCCCTGGTTTTGACATAAACCTACTCAATACTCCCATTGCATGTGCAATGTCTGGTCTAGTATAGACCATCACATATATCAAGCTACCGACTGCACTTGCATATGGAACATGAGACATGTCCTCTTCCTCTTCTTGTGTCTTGAGACACTGTTCAACAGATAATTTCACACTTACAGGAATAGGAACCTTCACTGGTTTACTATCCTGCATATTAAACTTCTGCAGTATTGTCTTGACATACTTCCTATGGTTTAACCAGAGCTTCCTCTTTGCCCAATCTCTTTTAATTTCCATGCCAAAAATATAGTTTGCAGCACCAAGATCTTTCATGTCAAATTTTGAGGACAATTGGGTCTTCAAATCCTAGATAATTTCTTGTCATTTCCAACCAACAACATATCATCCACATACAAGACCCGATAAATGATAAGGTCACCAATTAATTTAAAATACACACAATGATCTTCTTTGCTTCGGGTGAAGCCAAGTCCCCGTATAAATGTATCAAATTTATGATACCACATCCTTGGTGACTATTTTAACCTATACAAAGAATTCTTTAAATTTCATACTAGTTCTTTCTTACCCTTCACTGCAAAGCCTTCAGGTTTCTTCATGTAGATCTCCTCGTCTAGATCCTCATGAAGAAATGTTGTTTTCACATCCATCTGTTCTACCTCAATATGAAAATCAGCAGCAACAGATAAAAGTAATCTAATAGAAGCTACCTTAGCAACATGAGAAAAAATATCACCAAAATAAATTCCCAGCACCTGGGAATAACCTTTTGTTACCAACTGAGCTTTGTATTTCTCCACCTTTCCTTTTTCATTTGTCTTCTTCTTGAACACCCATTTGCTGCTAATGGGTTTCCTTCCAGATGGCAACCCCACCAGATCCCAAGCCTCATTTTTGTGCAAAGATGCCATTTCACCAACCATGGCTTCTTTCCAGAGTTTTCCATCCTCTGAATCTACTGCTTCCTTCATAGTTATGGGATTATCATCAGTCATAGATAAAGAAAAAATTGAACAAAAAGTAAATGGCCTAACCTTTCTGGCTGCTTTCTTTCTCGAACTAATCTTCTCATAACAAGAGTTTGTGGCTCTTCATCTTCTGATTCCTCTTCTTGCTGTAGAGTCCGATTCTTCCTCCTTTATCTCAAACTTTATCTTCTCATGTTCCTTTGAATGGAATTCATGTCTAATAACATTTTTCACCTCTCTAAACACCACATCTCGGCTGTACACAACCTTCCTTGTTACTGGGTTCCAAATATTATAACCCTTTAAACCATCCTTATACCCAATAAAGATGCACTTTCAGATAAACTATCCAACTTTGTTCTTTTCTCCTTTGGAACATGTACATATGCATCACATCCAAATACCCTTAGATGTGAAAGAGAGGGTTTCTTACTAGCCCATACCTCTTTTGGAGTCTTATCTTCAAATCTTGATGAAGGTGATCTATTGACCAGGTAACATGCAGTCTCCACCACCTCTGCCCAGAATTCTTGTCCTAACTTGGCACCACGGAGCATGCTTCTTTCCCTTTCCATCAACGTCTTGTTCATTCTTTCTGTAACTCAATTTTTCTTAGGTGTGTATGGAGTATTCTTCTGTTGTGCTATACAACACTTCTTACAGAATTCTTCAAATTCCTTCTTGCAAAACTCTCCATCGTTATCTGTCCTTAGCAGCTTTATCTTCTTCTCTATATGGTTTTCCACCAGAGCATTAAATTCTTTAAACCTGTAAAAGACTTTAGCTTTCTTTTTGAGGAAATACATCCATGTATTCCTTGAGAAGTCATATATAAATGATACATAGTACACAGACTTACCCACTGATGGAATCTTCACTGGTCCAAACATATCACTGTGCACAAGCTCTAATATCTGTTTCACGCTCTTACCACCAAAGGGGAAACTCACCCGATTTTGCTTCCCATATACACAATTTTCATAGAAATCAAAATCCAGAGAGCTCTTAGTCATGCCTTCTACCATACCTTTACCATGAAGTATTCAAAGGCCCTTCTCTCCAATACGTCCAAGCCTTTGATGCCATATCATGGTATTTTCTATAGATACCACTAGATTTTCTTGCAGCTTGTCCAGAGTTCCAATCCGAACTCCCCACATCAACACCAGTGTTCCCCGAACCATCTTGCAGGTATCCTTATCAAACATTTTTTTAACACCCATACCATCCTACTTGCTTATGGGAATCAGATTTCCGGCCAATGCAAGAATATGCAGAACACCCGAAAGTGTTCTAACTCTTCCACCTTGCAACTTCAAATTTACTTTTCCGCGACCAATGATTCTAGCCTTCCTATCATCCCCTAAGAAGACATCACCACCATTGTATTTATCATACTCGTAGAACCACTCTCTATGGAGAGTGAAGTGAAAGGATGCACCTGAGTCAATCAACCATGCCTCATGATCTACATGTGTACTTGAAGAAGCCAAGTACACATCCCCACCTTCATTTGAGGTGGGTTTTGCCTTTGCAGAAGGAGCATCATCAAATCCATTTCCTTTGTTAGGATCTTAAGATTTACAATCCCTTTTGTAGTGCCCTTCCTTTCCGCATTTCCATCACAACTTTACAGGTTTTCCTGGAGATTTAGATCTCCCTATAGATTTAAATCTCCCACTCAATGATTTTTTATTTTTATTTTTTTCAAGGATCGTCCTCATATAGACAAGGCATCACCATTCTGGCTCTCCATATTTTTCCATCTCATCTCCTCCATCAACAAGGATGAGACTATCTCATCAAACTGCAAGGAAGTTGCATTGCTACCTATTGCAATAACCATACTATCCTACCAGATTAACTAGACTATCCCATGAATCTGGTAGAGAACACAACAAATTGATGCATGCACCTTCATCTAAAATTTTAATATCAATAGATAATAACTGACTTACCATAGTATTAAATGCGTTCAAATGCTCTGTCACCGAGTCTCCATCTCTCATCCTCAGGTTATACAACGTTTTCCATAGGAACTGTTTATTCACCAGAGACTTAGATTGGTACAAAATCCCTAACTTGTCCCACAAAGCCTTCACCGTAGCTTCCCCTGAGACATTTAGCAATACTGAATCTGAGACACACAATCATATTGTGCTCTTTGCCTTCTGATCCAACTTCTTCCATTCTTCATCGAACACTCCCATTGGTTTAGTACTCGGATCTACCATGATACACTGATCTTTATCCATCAACATATCCTCCATCTTGAGTTTCCACAACTCAAAAATCTGACCATTAAATTTCTCGATCTCTATCTTTCCACTACCCGCCATCTTCTTTCACCACCAGAATCAATCTCGTAGATCTCCCACTGAACAGGGTCTACCACATGCCCAAGAAAAAACCCTCAGCAACCCCTTGAAGCCAAAACAACTCTGATACCAAATGTAGGTTTTAACCCTGTACAAAAATTACCTACATACAAATTCTAAAATACAGAAAATAAACAATGCGAGAGCATAACACATAAAACACATATACACAGAGATTTTACCCTGGATCACAAAACCAGGACTACTAGCTTGATTTTTCATTATGTTCCTTTTAATGTAACACTACATATATATACATGCCAAAGCATCCAATACCATGGCCCAAAAACCATCGTACCAAAAACCATGTGCGAAAACCCTGGACAAAACCATAGGTAGGTCTGCCAACCTAATATAGGGTCCAAAACAATTTTCCCCGGGGCACTACCTAGACACCATAGAGGGGGGCTAACCGCCCCCCTCAAACCCCCTGCGACCCCTCTGGTTAACTAGGTGAGCTAGTCATGGAAATAATATAACACAACCCAACATTTTGGACAACTAACTACAATAGATCTATTTGACGACTTCCCGATGTTCATAAAGGAGGTTAATTATATTTATTATGCATAGATATTATAGATCTGCCCATTTCACATAGTAAATAAGCGTTAATTCACATAAAATAGATCCCAGAGTGAAGACACATAAACTTAAATAGAAGTAAATAACAAGGCACAAATGCATCCAAATTGCTTTCCAAATAGTCTTTATTATGAATAAGCGTTCAAATATAGACTTCTCTTCCTTGCGCACTCAGCTGCAGGGGCCCACGCACTCAGCTTGTGGACTTACCAAGGTCTCCACGCACTCAGCTGCAAGAGCCTTCCCCTTTCGCCTAAGTACAAGAAACAAACTTTTCTTGCCTTAGCACCTTGCCCTTACAATGATTCTTCACTTCAAGTTATCTTCTAAGACTCACTATGACTCAACTACTTATAGCATTTTCTTTACAATACCATGGTTCGTGGACCATGGGCAGGTCTCAAAATAGCTCTATCACCTACCCACCTAAGGGACTAAAGCCCCTTTGACTCTACTTAGCTTCACACTCCACTTTCCACATTTCGTGGAGACTTTACCTTTGCTACAAAAATATATTGCAAAAATGACTCGAAATTTACAAAATTGACCCCAGGGACCTTATCCTAACACTGATATGACTGTTGAAGCTGCCTTTGGTGGTTCTGAAGCTGCTAGTAATGATCCTTTGATGGTTGTATGGAAAATCTGGACATGGGTAAGGCTGTTTTTGAGTGTGTTCTGTGAGATCATTATTTTCCCCCTTCCCTTCTGCAATTTCTAGAGAAGAATATAAACATTTTATGTTCTCTGCTAACTGAAACTTGATGATGTAGGTCCTTTGTCTTGTGTGCATGTGCTTTTGGAATCAAGTATTTCTTCTTGCTAGGTGATCAATATTCATGTAACAATTGATATGAGGTCCTATGGCTACTGAAGGATCAAAATTGAAATCCTAAAGTGCGCTCATGGTGACTGAATTCTAAATCTGATGCTTTAGCTGTGGTCTGATAGGTGATTTACAGACTGCTACAGGATTATGTGTCTTCCTGTAGTAGTCACATAGACCTTGCTAGGATCATTATTTCCTTTAGATGATATCTTCAAATATACTTATAATTCATGAGTAATTTGTTGACAAGGATTAGAGGCCTTTTTTTTTATGGTGGAAGAGATGGAAGAAGGGGTGAAAATGGGTTCTTTTCATGGACAAAGATGAAAATGAGAGTGGAGAAGAGGTCAAGTGGTGTGGAAAATGAATGATGAGGCTGTGGTGGACCCATCCTCTTGTTCCTAGATGAAAAACATGATATCTAAATCCTTTTTCTATGCCCATCACACTCTTGTAGCAATTTTGGTCACTCTTGTAACAATTCTGGAATGCTCCTGTAGAATATTTTTTTTATCCATATCATCCAAAAAATAGATCAGATTAACCTGAAATTTAGTGAGATTTTTTCCATCATCCTTATGCATCTCACCATAAAAATTCTTGGCCAATAGATGCACAAATATCGAGACATTTTAAAAATGGATGTAGGCAATGAAGGCCAAATTTTCAGAAAGTGTGCATCGAAATTCACTAAAATTCATTGAGAATGTTACCATAATCTATATTAATTTCCTCGTGAAACAACGCAGCCAATGGATGCACATTTTTCAAGATATGGTAAAAATAATTTCTGACCTATGTATTTTGTGTTGAGGAAAGTGTAACTAGGTTTGGTCTTCATAAATATGAAGTGTACTTTTGATTCTTGTATTTTGTAAAAGAAAGAAAAATGATTATTATTATTATTGAGCTTGGGTTTCTTGCCCAAGAAATTTGTTTTATAGGTCAAGCACTAATTGAAAGTGCTTCTATGGTTTTCCTAGGTCAAGAAATCAAATATGGACATTGTCATAATATGAAGACCCCATCAGGCATCTTGTAAATTGTAAAAGTATCCCCTTCTAGATCCAGAAGAAAAATTAGGTCAAGTGGGGCAGTTGGAGGCAAATAAGAAGCAGTTCTAGTCCACATATGTGAAGTAGCAGCTGCTGCCAGGGGCCCGAAGTTGTAGATCTGTAGTTAGGGCCAAAAATCTGTGGCTAGAGGTCGAAGAAGTGTTGTTGGAAGAGATTTTGCTAGGATTGGAAAGCTGTAAAGCAAGAACATTATTGAGAAGTCGATAATAGTCTTGGAAGGGTTCCTGTGTTGGTCAAAGGTCTTGGTATTCATCATTACATAATGTATAAGAAGAGATTGAAGGGTATTCCTCTCAAGAGGAGAGGTTTTTCCCTGGCTTGGAGCTTATATCTTATGTACTTGTATCTAGTTGATCTTCTTGTTTTGGTAGTTGTTTGATGATTCAAGAACACAAATATAATAATAATAATAATAATAAGATAATCCTAATAAGTAAAAAGACATCACAAGTAGTTATCATAGTTGGAAGAATCATTAATGTCATCTTGCCTTAGATTCTTCAACATGGTATTAGAGCTATGGTTCACACAAGGCATGAAGAAGGTAAACTCTATTATGAAGAGGCTTGAAAAGAAATTTTCATCATTAGCAAGTCTCATCAAGCAAAGTTTCAAGGTAGTATGGAATAGTCTCTTCTCTTCCAAATATCTCAAATCTTCAAAGAATGAAGGATTTTTCTCAGCCCTCACCGGAACATTTCAAGATGAAAATATATGGGTGATAGATAGTGGAGCTTCAAGACACATGACTGGATATCACAAGCTACTAAAAACCCTATCCAAAGAAAAGTCCTCATACTTTGTGGAGCTTGGTGACAACAAGATATATCCAGTAAAAGGCATTGGATCTACATCAATTGAGCTGGAAGGAGGAGGTAGCATTCATCTCAACAACATTCTATATGTTACAAGTTTGTGCAAAAAAAGTATTTCTATTTCATCATTAAAAGAAAAAGGAGGTATAGTTTCTTTTACAGATGGTAAAGTATTGGTTTGGGCTAAATATTATAGCACTGAAAAAGCTAGAACCACTAGAGTTTGAGAAGGAAGACTCTATAGACTCTCATATTCTCTAAGTCAAGCACTTGTCCACATTGAGATAAGTCCATGTCAAATTTGGCATAGAATATTGAGCCATATTCATTACAAGATCTTGCCAACTCTAAACTCCATTGTAAATGTGATACAAAATCTCAAAGAAGAGCATGAAGAAGTCTGGAAAGGCTATGCTCTAGGAAAGAATTCAAGGAAACCATTTGCACATAGTACATCTAGAGCTCAAGAGATTCTAAATCTCATCCACTCTGATGTATGTGGTCCCATGTCTAAATCACTTGGAGGTAATCTATAATATGTTACCTTCATTGGTGATCATTTGAGGGAAACTTGGGTTTATTTACTTAAATCCAAGGGGGAAGTATTCATAAAATTTCAAGAATTCAAGGCAGAGGTAGAAAATCTTACAGAAAGAAAGATAAAGATTCTAAGGTCAGACAATGGAGGCGAGTATGCTTCCAAAGAAGTAATTTATTTCTGGAAAGAGGCTGCAATTAAGAGGGAGCTTATAGTTCCATACAATCTCAAGTAGAATGGAGTAGCTGAATGAAAGAATAGAGATATAGAAGAAAGTGTCAAGGCTATGCTCCATGATCAAGATCTACCAAAATTTCTATTGGGACAAGCAATGAAGACTACAATATACATCCAAAATAGAAGTCCTCACAGGTCAATTGGCAATATAACTCAAGAATAAGTCTTAACTGGGAAGAAACCAAATATTGATCATCTCCAGATATTTGGGTGTCTTGTATATATTCACATTCCCAAGGAAAAAATAAATATGCTAGGTCCCGCAAGAAAGAAAGGAATATTCGTTGGATATAATAACTCTTCCAAGGCTTACAGGATCTACATAAAGGAAGGACATCAAATAGAAGTAAGCAAAGATTTAATTTTTGATGAGAGCATTTCCTTCAAGAAATCCAAAGATCTCCCATCCGATTTTGATGAGGAAGATATTCTTATGTTTGAGGAAGAAGTTAATAAGTAAGAAGAAGTATCTCATCATGAATAAGAAGGTACCAATGAACCAATACCTCTCCCTGAAAGAAGAAAGAGACCTAACTGGTTAACTTCTACACTTCAAGAAGCAAAAGGTCACACCACAAGAGTAAGATTCAGGGAGAGAAAGAAATCGAAAATATACTTAGGATATGCAGCATACATGTAAAAGCTCATTGAAGTTCAAACTTCCACTTTCGAAGAAGCAACCAAACACCAAGAATGGAAGAATGCAATGAATGAGGAATGCCAATCTATTATGAAGAATGGAGTCTAGGAAATTATCTGAAGATCGAAAAGCAAATCAGTGGTAACCTCTAAGTGGTTGTATAAGATCAAGCATGTTTCATATGGAAGCATAGATAAATTCAAGGCTAGATTTGTGGCTCAAGGCTTCTCTCAGGAAGAAGGCATTGACTATGAAGAGACCTTTGATACCACAACAAGGTATACCACGATCTGATCTATGATATCTCTGGTAGCATCAATGGGATGGAAGGTACATTACATGGATGTCAAAACAACATTCTTGAATGGTACCATAGATGAATAAGTCTACATAGAAAAACCATTGGGATTCGATGTAAAGGATAGAGAAACTCATGTTTGTAGATTGAAGAAGGCACTTTATGGCCTCAAGCAATCTCCCAGGGCATAGTACGCTAGAATCGATGCATACTTGCAAAGTTTGGGTTTTAGGAAAAGTACGACATGTCCCAATATCTACATAAAAGTAGAGAATGATGAAGATGCCATCATTCTTCTATATGTATATGATCTTATAATAATTGGTGATGAAGGAATAATTCAAGAATGTAAGAAATTTTGGTAGCTGAATTCGATATGAAGGATCAAAGACTTATGAATTATTTTCTAGGACTGGAAGTTTGGCAAGAACTGAATGAAATCTACCTAGGACAAGGAAAGTATGTGATTGAGCTATTGAAAAGGTTTGACATGATGGAATGCAAACCCATGACAACTCCGATGATCACAAACTTGAAAATGTTAAGGAATTCTGAATCTAGTCCAGTGGATCCTACTAAGTACAGACAACTAATTAGCTCCCAGATGTATCTGGTGAATACTCAGCTAGATATATGTTTTTTAGTAAATGTTCTTAGTCAATTGAAAATGGAATCTAGACATGATCATTGGATAGCTGCCAAGAATATATTGAGATATCTACAGGGAACTGTCCACTACTGTCTGAAGTATGAAAAAGGAAAAGATGTTCATCTATAAGGATTTACTGATTCCGATTGGGGATGCAGTGAGAAGGATGGAAGAAGCACTATAATGGGATGTTTTAGCTTGGGATCTGTTGGGTGCATATAAGGTGTCTTTTAGAACTCCTAATTGCCTCACATTAATTATCAACTTGGGTAAGTCTTTTTGTTTCAAGAGTGTACACAATATGTGCAAGTGATGGAAATCATTATATCTATAGAGAGTAATGCTTTAAGATAACTTATCAATTTCAATACAAGAGTAAATGGATCAAACCATAAATCTCAAGCTTGTAACTTCAAGGAAATTAACCTATTCAAGCATCAAAACTAAATCTTAATCGAAACCATACTCAATCTTAATCAAGAGATTCTAATTTTAATTACATCAACTGAGTGCACCGTAGCAATAATAGAGCTCCTTCAGCTGAATCTAGACTACTGCATAGAAATAAAGCACCTGATCTAATCAATAACACTCTGTCCCTTAAGTAACAAGAAATGATTCTTATCTAATAATTAATTCAATTCACGACATAAATGAATGAAATCAATTGACAAAATTAAGAATTAATGAAATGAATACACAAAATCCACACTGATGAAAGTAAATCAATCATAAATATGTAAAACAAAATAATCAAACTTGTAGTAAAGGAAAAGTTAAAGTATAAAATAGGAAATAACAGTGAAATCCACCAGTGACCGGGCCCAAGCCGCCAGCGAATATTGCTTAACTACTTCATAATATTGCGAATGAACAACAACTCAAATTATGTATTAATCATCAAATTCAAATGTCATTACAACGCGATGTGTTCTTCAAAATCAGGCTCTGTATATTAAAATTACAACTGAAGTAAAAAGGTGAGAAGTTTCCTCCTCTCTATTCCCCCCCTTTCCTTTGATCTCTGTTTTCATTTAAATATACAAAGAGCAAAGGGAAGTTAAAACAAAGCTTATTACAAAATGATTTCCATTACAAATTTGGATTATACAAAAAAAATTGATCAGCAAGATCATATCTGAAAGATCTTTCCATCAACATTCAGCAGGAACAAGTCGAATTTGGTATTGCAATTGGAAGAATTTGGAAAACAACCACAATAGCAAATCTGAGAAAATCGTCTTCGAAGAACCTTCTGTTTCTCTTAATACAGACCAAATTTTGGAAAAATACTCATACAAAACTAATTCGGTCTGTTCTGGACAAAACCCATGTTTCAGATTTTCTAGATTCTCCTTCATTTGTCCGAAATGTCCAATGCAAAATCGTCACTTCTTATTCCAACGAATTTCTGAGTTGGAATATTTAATTGTGAGTTGGAGATCAAATTTGCAATTTGGAAAAGATCTTGGAGGCTAAAATCATGAGTGATGTTACAAAAAATCCATTAATAAACCATCATTGGTAAAATCATGCATAATAATCATCAATTTATTAAAAATAAAGGAGAAAAATAGTATTTATCCATAAGAGCATAAATAATTATAAAATGGAATTATATGATAAATTATGATAAATGATGTGATAAATAATGGTAGAAATGGGTGAAATAGGCGTCAAAAAGTAATAATAATAATGAAAAGTTAGCGTCCCAACAAGATCCTCCATGGTCTCTTGTATGAGAAGAAATAAAGAGATAGTGGATTTGAGTAGTGCTAAGGTCGAGTAAATTGTAGCCTGTGAAGTGAGCAGGGAAGCAGTCTGGTTAAGGAAGTTGTTATATGATTTGTTTGTTGGACCGTTGGACCTTACCATAATACATTGTGATAATACCAACTGTATAAGACTATTTGAGGACCCGTATTTCATGGAAAGGTGAAGCAAATAAACAACAAGTACCCCTACATTCAACAATTGGTACAAGATGGTGTACTGAAGCTGGAGTATATCCCCACCGATGATCAAATTGCTAATATTATGAAAAAATATCTTCCTAATAAGAAGCTTGTGTATTTTAGAAACAAGCTTAGATTGGTTAACATATCTTCCCTAGTTGAGAGGGAGATATAGACACATCATTTTTGTCTTCATTTTGGAAGAAAGAATGGAGGATTGAGTAATCATCTGGAATTTGATAATCTTTGAGGAAATGGTAGGGAATACAAGATAAGAGTAGGCAAGAGGACCGATATTCTTTGAGGGCTAGGGACCCAAGATAATAATAGTCTTAGAAGTTCATAGTTGGTGAACACCCGGGTGGGTATGTACCTTGAGAGACAATGATGAAGGTGTCTATAATCATTGGTCTCTCCAACATTGTGCTTTGATCTATTGAGAGATAGAGTTGTTAGTCAAGGACTTTCTATGTGACAATGTTGGTTATAATGATGTTATACAGATGGATTACTAGTTTGACTCTTCTTATGAGATCTCTTAAGTATTGAGAATGTACCATTTATGAATACCTCCCTAATTAAGAGGGAGTGTTGAAGAAAGTGTAACTAGGTTCGATCTTCATAAATATGAAATGTAGTTTTGATTCTTGTATTTTGTAAAATAAAGAAAAATGATTATTATTATTATTGAGCTTGGGTTTCTTGCCCAAGATTTTTTTTTATAGGTCAAGCACTAATTGAAAGTGATTCTAGTGTTTTCCTGGATCAAGAAGTCAAATAGCATCATTGTTATAATATGATGACCCCATCGAGCATCTTCTAAATTGTAAAAATAATTATTTTTGTATTTTACTGAGCCTTCCAAGACCATGTTGGCCTGCTAGCCTATTAAGTCATCCTAGAAGTTGGAATTCATACCCATGGAAGACCTATATATAGGAGACAATTTGACCTCATTTGGAAACATTAATTCCTCTCTCTCTCATGTGAAGGAAGAAGCAGAAAAGGGCAGAAAATAAGGAAGAAGAAGGAGAAGAAGTGTTTGTGTTCCTCTCTCTCTCTCTTTCTCTCCACATGTATGAAGAAGAGGGCTATAATTATACAAATTTTCGCTAGGTTTTCGTTGTGAGGGTTCTATCTGATGAGAAAGGGTTGAAGGAAGGGCCAAAAAATTCCCCTTCTAGATCCAGAAGACAAATTAGTTCAAGCAGGAAGCTGGAGGCAAAGAAGAAATAGTTCTAGTCCACACGTGAGAAGTAACATCTGCTGCTTGGGGCCGATGTTGCAGATCTATAGTTAGGGCCGAAAATTTGTGGTTGGAGGTCGAGGAAGTGTTATCGGAAGAGATTATCCTGGGTTTGGAAAGCAGTAAAGCAAGGACATTATTGAGAAGATGATCTTGGTCTTGGAAAGGCTTCAGTGTTGGTCAAAGGTCTTGGTATTCATTAATTAAAGAATCCATAAGAAGAGATTGAAGGGTTTTCCTCTCAAGAGGAGAGGTTTTACGCTGGCTTGAAGCCTACATCTTGTGTACTTGTATCTTGTTGAATTGCCCTAGATTCTTCAAGATTTTGGCCTCCTATAGCAAAAAAAAACCTTCATATAACATTTTAGGACAATGAGAAAAATGAATGGGAAAGGCTTAGAAATGATGGGTGGATGTTCGAAATAGATGAGGGTGATGGATTGGCATGGACTTGGTCGTGTTGGAGCATCTAGGAAAAGGAGGAGAAAGCCCGAGTTTGACTTTCTTCGACTAGGTTTTTGATCAACTTTTTCTTTTGGTGCTAAATTGTTATTGTTGCTTGAAAGGTTGGAGGGAACCTGCATTCATCAAAGAGAGATACATGGAGCAAATAATAATAATAATAATAATTATTTTTTAATTTTTATTTATTTATTTATTTAATTTTTAATTTTAATTTTATTTATTTATTTATTTATTTTATTTATTTACTTTTTTTTTTCTAAGGCCTACTAACTGCCTTAATGAGGTTTTCAACTAGTAGGTCTGTCTAGGCTCCTCAAAGGAGGTTTTCACCTAGGATATATATAGTTTTTTTCTTTCCAACCCATTGAACACCTCAAGGAGGTTTTCAATCAGTGAGCCAATCTCAAGTGCCTCTAAAGAGGTTTTCACATGAGATTTTATTTTTTCCTCCTATTTTTTCCTTTTACCATTTTCTTTTAATCCAACTATACTTGAAAAAACAAAATCTCTTTCAAGTATAGGAATAATTCCAATGGAGCCATATGCACATCAATATGACATATAAAACCGTGTGTAGGCTCGAAATATATTACTTGACATGTACCTGAATATGAGAGACCAATTGCTTTGACTGAGATGAGATAAAGAATTGTTCAAGAACAGTGTGTTACTGCAACTTAATGATTGTCTAAAACCATATTTAAATATAGTTTTGATGCCCCTGGTCCACTTACACATTTGGATCTCTTTCAATGTACTCTTCTACCATGAAATTCAAATAATTCTCTTTTTGTTGATTATTCTCTTGAACAAATGGAGGATCTGATGGTAAACATGATAAAACTTTCTCAATCTTTGATTCTGATGTCTGTTGTCCATTTAGTGCAACGCATGATCTTCTTGGAGCTACATAGCATAGATTCTATTGTGATTGACTTGCTCCATTGTTGTTACAGATCCATTTGGGCACATCACTCCCAACATTCAGATCAGTTCTATTAGGGCTCATCAAACCCTAATCCAGTTTCTACATGCCTTAGACAAGTCATCACTTTGAATTCCTCCTTCCCTGAAAGTTTCCTTTCCTGAAGCCCTCTAGAAATGCCTCCTTGAGGGACCAGCGTAGCCTTGGTAAGGGGTAAATGCACTTCAGTGCAGGTAGGCCCATTTTAGGGTGCATTCAGAGCACTTAGGCCCACTTTTACCTACGCTGGGAGAGATTGAGCGAAATCCTCATAGGGTTATGGGAATATTCTTATCTTCTGGAGCCTTCTAGAAGATTCCCACACTTATCATCTCCTATGAGCTCAAAATTGGATAGGGAATGAGTGAAGTAACCTCCTATCCTCTCATCCCTTCCTCCATGGAAACTAACTCTAAGTTTGGAAGGCCATTTAATACCCTCATTTATGATCAAACCACCTCCATTTTCCTATAAATTGAGCATTTATCTAAGCGATGAGGGGATGGACTTTGAGAATTTTAAAGGAGATACTTTTGGTTTGAGGTTTGAGATTCTAAGCAAGTATTGTTATGCTACTGGAGTGTTGTGCTTTTGATGTGATGTTGGATGGAACTCAAATTGGAGGAGTGACATTGGATCAGACTTCATGGTTGTAACTTTTCCTTCTACTTAATAAAGCTATTTACACATTTTCCCATATTCTTGTCTTTATGTATGATGATTATATGTATAAATGATTTTGATTCCATTTGCTTATAGCAGATAGATCTCTTGCTTTGATTGGTTTTTGTCCTCTGTTTATGATTGCAGGTACTTGTCGAGCAGATTAAGTTCAAGAAGGAGCAACGGGAACCATACAAAGGAGACAAAGGGAAAGTGAAAGATAACAAGTAGGTCCCTTGTCTTATTTATTTTTTATAGAAAAATGTTAAGCACTTTAATTTTGTTGTTCTAGGTGTAGCTACCCACCTAGGGAAATTGTGTTTATCTGTAGATGCAAAATTCCACATAACAAATTAGCAAATCAACTGTGGAACAATCATCGTTCCAGGAAGTTTAAATTCATCCTAGTACACCCTAGTAGACTTTAATTACTTCCATTGATCTTGTTTCATCCTTTTTGAAGTTTGTTTTGGTAAAAATTGTGCTTGAAAGCCCCTAGGATGGCCTCTCTGGCAACAACGCAGGCTTGGTCATGACACAGAGTGCTGCAAAGCACCCTTGGCTTGAGGACAGTGCTCTGAAGCACACTGTCTCCCATTCAGGGCTGCACTGATCCTCCTTAGGTAAAAAATCCCACCTTTGACTTGATTTTTCCCAAATTTCCTTCTTTTTTTGCTTGCTGAAAGATCAATGATTGTTGTACTTCTGAAATCAATTTGTGTTTCCTTTCCTAGCCCTAATTTGGCCTTGATTTTTTAGTGTTTCTTAAATTATTTCTTTATCACTATCAATTCATTGTCAAAGTTAGTTTATATTCAATTAATATTTGCTCAAAAGAAAGTGTCGTAAAAGTCTTAATTTCTTTCGAAAAGGAACTGTCGTAATGTCTTCATTCTTGCAAAAAGATTAATTGATTTTATGTGCATTAGTTTCCTTTTGTTCATCTCAACATTAAGGGAATTGAAAAGAAAAACTTGCATCGTGCATTGAAAAAGTTTGTGTGTGCTCATAGGAATAGTTTAGGGAAATTTCATTAGATGTGCTCTTTGTTCTTTGATTAAAAGAATCAGATTTCTCTATCCCTACTAGCTAAGGTTTTCATTGTTCAAATTGAATGAAAAGAATGCTTATCATATTATTTACATTCTAGGAATTTCAAAGACATCAAGTGGTGAACCTTGAAAGGCAAATTCTTAAGAGGATCAACTTAAAATTTATCTCAATTAACCTAATGGAGCATTGTCACCTAACGCAAAACGTTTAGAGGTTCTAGGCTAGAGACGTGTTCCGGCATCATAAAACATAGCAATTGTCGTTAAATTGTCTGCGATACATTGCGAGTGTGATACCTCATTCCATGTACGTGAGTATATTGTAGCTCATCCATGTACTTTAAGGTATATAGGGCGGTGTTAGAGTACGTAAAGTATAAAGGAATGCTCACACTGTGCAGTTTTGCATTAGACAGTGCTAACACGAATTGGGCCTCCACATACTTTCAGGTATATATGGGAGGACTACATTAGGTTGCTATCCATCCTTAGGTAATCGAGTCGGCCACCTTATACATTGTGATACATCGAACACAACATTCAGGGAGATTTCCTACACATATGTTAAGTCCTTGGTTTACTGAGGCAGTATATTGCAGTTCACATTTGCTTCGTAATCCTTTTTCCTAGATTATCCCTCTTTTGTTTTGTTATGTTATTTTAATTAAAATAAAATTAATTGACCTTGGATAAAATCCTCCATTCTCACTCCTTAGTTGATCTTAGGTTGAGACATATGGCAACAACTTCGGAGTCCACTGATCAAGGAATTCCTTTTGTTGAGAGTCCTAGTCCTTTTCCTCCTTTCGAAAATATTGGTGATCCTTATATGGCTAAATTGTCCCTTCCAGGATTTACCATTGGCTTTCCAATATGGTTGTTTTCAACCTGCTTGGTTCAAAATGTCGTGATTTCTCCGCAATCAAGTATTCCTACAACTGGACAAAATAAACCTCCAGTTGATCCTAAAGCTGAACCTTTACCTTCTTCATCAGTTATTTCTTCCTCCGCTTCTTCCTATTCGCTTGGTGAAAGTATTGGCACTAGTAACCAGGTGGCTAAGAAGAAGAAGAAGAAAGAGAAGAAGAAGAAGAAGAAGAAGAAGAAGAAGAAGAAGAAGAAGAAAATTCAACAGCGGGGCAACCAAGGAACCATTGCTTTGAATGCAACTTCTGATGCGAAATCGTTCGATAAGCCTCACAAAATTCAATATCCTTGAAAACTTTGTGCTGGAGACCATATTGTTTGAAATTTCTCTGGTATTCCTCAGATCTTAGAAGAATGGTTTTCTTGTTCACATCATCCCGTGTCATCAACTTCTGGAGATCATGCTGGTGACACACCATCAACTAGTGGTAGAAAAGTTCATGGAAAGAAGGATAAAGTTAAGTTTCCCTGTAGGTTATGTGAAGGAAATCATCCCATTCACCTTTGTCCCTATCTGGATGAAGCCAAAAAAGTGTTGGATAATTTTCCATCTTCTTCGCAGTGACTTCCATATGGTTACAGGAGACTCTCCCTTAATCCTTCACTAGTTGATGAGTTGACTGACCCAAATCAACTGTCGGTCAAACCCACTCTCTCTGAATGTGATTCTCATGAGTCTATACTTGACCAATCATAGGTCAAGGAAACAATTGACCCGATTTCACCTTTAGTTCATCATACCTCTCTCGTAGAGAGTGAGTATGATACCACCTAGGTTCTTTTTGTTTCTTCAGATTCTAATGAGCTTGGAGGAAACCCTCTTGTTCCATCAAGATAGGAGGAAAATCCTCCTGTTCTTGTAACTCAAGGGGGTAATTATCCCATTCTTACGGTACCCCCTCCAAGTAGTCTAGTCACTTCCTTTGATTGGAATTAACTAGCAAGATGTTGTCTTCCTTCTTATGTGCCTTTCGAGATCATAGTACAGGTTTGTAATATGGTTGTACCTGGCACTATTATAGATGAAGGTGCATCTGTGAGTATCCTTTCCTCCACTACTTGGCAAGCGCTCAGTTTGCCACCACTTGTGCATGTTACCCAGAATCTGTTGGCTTTTAACAGAGGAACCAATCAACCATTAGGGATCCTTCCTTAGTTGCCTATTACTTTGGGAGGAAAAATTGTTTATCTCAATGTGATGGTAGTCCCAGGCCCTTTAGATTACAATTTACTTCTTGGGCGTGACTATGTTTATGACATGGGAGCTATTATTTCAACACTCTTTTGAGTGATGTGTTTCCCGCATGAAGGCAGAATTGTCACCATTGACCAGCTTTAAAAAATGAAACAAAAAATATGAGGAGAGTTCCTTGTCTTGTGTCAACCTCGTTAAAAAATGAAACAAAAAATACGAGGATAGTTCCTGGTCTTGTGTCAACCTCGTTAAAAAATGAAACAAAGGAATATCAATAGAGTTCATTGTCTTGTGTCAAGCTCGTTAAAAAATGAAACAAGGAATATGAGGATAGTTCTTTTACTATGTCAGCCTCATTAAAAAATGAAACAGGTCCCAGAGCATAGTTCCTTTTCTTGTGTCAAGCTCATTAAAAATGAAACAAGGAATATGAGGATAGTTCTTTTTGTTGAAATATGGAAACAAGAATATTCCAATTCAATTTGTCCTTGAATTAAATTGTGAATTAAAATCGAATTTAGTATTAACAGCTACTTGGAAATTATTTATAATTTATTTTAAATTAATTAGTTGGATAAATTCAAGTTAGAAGTATTTTTGAAGTCATGCAAGAGTTATCCCTTAAATTAAGGAGATAAGATTGAGTTATAATTGAGTTATAATTAGTTAACTCAGTTTACTGAGTTAAGTCTAGTTAAATTAGTTCCAAAATGTTTGAGGAACTAATAGTGAGTTAACAGTCAGTTGATGCATTAATGCACTCAACTAGTGATACTCTAGTTAATTGAAGCTTCCCTCATCAGAAACTCATGCATGTCTATTATGAGAAAGACCCAGTTGAGATTAATGTTCAAGGACAGTGTACTATCAGTTGTATGTGTTTTCTCATGGAGAAAAATCATGCATGCAGTCAAGGATTTAGCCTTGAGGATTGCACACTTTTGAGGATTGAACATCCACTTGGTAATAGAAAGTCATCCAGAAGGAACAACGCAAGGATATAGGAGCTTGGAGGGTAGAGAGGAAGGCTAGAGAGAAGCCAAGATTTCCTGTGAGCATCTTGAGGATTGTACTGAGAGCTGGCTAGCTGTGAGAGGTAAGGCTTTATATAATTCCTATGTATTTCCACCATGTATGATAATACAATAGTGTGGGGTTTTTATCTAAGGATTTCCCCAAAGTATTTTCATGTGTATTGTGCCATTGATTCTTCTTCTTCTGGTTATATTGTTCAACTCGATCTTTAAGCTTCCACAATTTGATAGTAGAAGTAGGTTATAGTATTCTGCTTTGATTTATATTGCATTATCAGGTTAACCTATCACAGATTTTCTACATGGTATCAGAGGTGTGAACAATATACTGAGAAGAGAATTCGAAGTTTGAAGTTCAGGGTTGCAGGTTCAAATTGAATTCATATCATACTTCAAGGTTGGCCAATGGCGTTTTATGGCTTGAGACTCGACTATGTCTTGGACAGTAGCTCGAATTACATAGCATGGAAAGATAGAATGAAGGCTATATTATAAGACAATGGCTTGAAGGAATTCATTGATCAAGAAATCCCAAAGCCAACTTCAACTAATGCACAAGAGTTGGCTGAGTGGAAGAAGTGTGCGGCGAAGGCGAGACAGATCATCCTTGAGGGAGTTTGAGACCATATTGTCTTGAGTCTCATGGGAAGGATACTCCATTTTCAATGTGGAAGACATTGAAGGACCTCTACTAGAACAATAGCGACCATAGGAAATTGGCACTCAAGGATAAGCTTCAAAGAATCAAGATGGAGAAGGGTGATACTATTTCCACATATCTAAACAAGCTCACCACCTGCAGAGATGGGCTTGACAGTGTGGGAAGAACTACTGTCAATGATAATATGGCGAGCCTTGCTCTCCTTGGCCTTCCAAAGCATTGGAATAGCTATTAGGACTCTGTTAATGCGAGGGAGACACTACCAGATTGGGAACGACTATGGTCGGATCTTATGCAGGAGGAGATCAATAGGAGCATACGAGATGGTTCTTCATCCAAGAATGATGATGAAGAAAATATGGCCTTAGCAAGTAAGGCAAGGAAAGGGAAGGGGAAGGCTTCCCATTTCCAATTTAGTTCTTCTCATGGAGGTAAGAAGGGTGACATGTCTAAAGTAAGATGCTTTAATTGTCACAAGATGGGACATTATGTGACTAATTTCCCATTGAAGAAGTCCAAGAAGGGATCCTCAAAAGGATTGGAAGGTGAGGCATTAGCCTGTCAGTTCGAAATGGAATTTACCCTCATCGCGTGCATGGTGTCATCGATGATGGGTTGTTTCTGGTATCTTGACAGTGGAGCCTCATTCCACATGATTGGTGATAAAAATTTATTTAGTGCCTTGGAGGAGAAAGACCTCAAGATGCACATAGAGATGGGTGATGATGGAAGGTGTAGTGTTTCAGGAGTGGGCATGGTTGCTTTTCAGAGGGAGCATGGAGCTCCTCTCACCTTGATAGATGTGATGTATGTGCCTGGACTAAAGAAGAACTTGGTAGCAGTCGCGATGTTGGAGGACAAAGGCTACGATGTTGTCTTCAATAAAGGAAAGGTGTTCCTAAGAAACATAAACATGCGTCAGACCAAGAGGATAGTGATTCAGGTGAAGAATATTTATAAAATAGAGGTAGATGATTGTGCAACATTGAGTATAAAAGCAGGATTGGTACAAAGCCAAGACATTGGCGAGTTGTGGCACAAGTGGTTGGGCCATTTGCATCATGGGGCTTTGACGATAATGCAGTAGATATCTACAGGACTTCCCAAAGGTAAACTTGAGCAAGTTGACACATGCAAAGGTTGTACCTTGGGAAAGTACACCAAGTCTTCCTTTCATGATCAAGACAGTTGAGCAGAGGCTGTCTTAGAGCGATTTCATACTGATTTGTGTGGACCATTCTCAATGGCATCCACAACGAAGCAAAGGTATTATGCTATTTTCATTGATGACTATTCTCATAAATGTTGGATTTATTTCATGTAGAAGAAGGACCAAACCTTCACAAAGTTTTGTGAGTTCAAAGCTTTGGTCGAGAAAGAGTCAAGGAAGAAGATCAAGGCCTTGAGAAGTGACAATGGTGGAGAATATGTCTCTAAAGGGTTTAAGGACTTCTGTTTAGTGGAAGGAATTGAACGAGAGTTGACAGTACCTAATAACCCATAGCAGAATGGGGTGGCCGAGAGGAAGAACATAACTATTGTAGGGGCAGCAGGGGCAATGTTGCATGACCAAGACCTACCACTTCGCTTATGGGCTGAGGCATGCAACACAACGGTCTATTTGCAGAATAGAAGCCCGCATTGCATACTTGGGATGAAGACACCATAGGAAGATTTCTCCCGTAAGAGACCAGATGTGGGTCACTTCAGGATCTTTGGCTCATCGGTAGATTTCCATGTGACAAAGGATGCACGAAAGAAGCTTGAGTCGACAACAGAGTTGGGGATATTTGTGAGGTACACTGATACACCTGACAACTATCGGGTGTACTTGCTTACCAGTCGGAGGACAGTGGTTCATAGAGATCTCAAGTTTGATGAGCAAAAGGCCATGCGAGTTTCCCTTGAGAGGGAACTCCAACTACAGGCTGTGGAGGAACTGTTGGTTCCTAAGGAGGAGCAGCCTCAGACTGATGCAGAGAAGCCACATGCAGAGGTTCCAGGAGTGGAGATATCTAATCAAGCAGAGTCTTCTAGAGATGGATGGAAGTGCACAAGAGAAGTTGACAGATTGTTGGAGGATGTGAGAGAGAATGTGGGAGCACCATCTTCTCAGCGCAGATAAAGAACGTCACCTGAGAGGTACACTGGATACATGGCCCTTATTGAGGAATGCGTTGAGACCAAGTCATATTCCTTTGAGGAAGCAGTGCAGTAGCCGATTTGGGTTGATGCTATGGTGGAGGAGTATGACTCCATAGTTCGTAATAGTGTTTGGGATGTGGTTCTGAGACCGGAGAACAAGTCAGTTGTGAGTTCTCGTTGGCTTGACAAGGTAAAGCAAGCCGCTGATGGTAGTGTGGAGAAGCATAAGGGAAGATTTGTTGTCTGTGGCTTTTCACAGGGCGAGGATGATCATGTTGCTACAGTATATATTTCGGCAGAGGAGAAAGATGCTGACATTTTGACAAAGGCATTGTCAAAGTGTAAATTCAAGTTCCATAGAGACAAGATTGGGATGGCAGATAATCCCTTTCTTGTTGAGAGGGAGTGTTGAAATATGGCAACAAGAATATTCCAATTTAATTTGTCCTTGAATTAAATTGTGTATTAAAATCGAATTTAGTCTTAACAGCTACTTGGAAATAATTAATTAATTTATTTTAAATTAAGTAGTTGGAGAAATTCAAGTTAGAAGTCTTTTTGAAGTCATGCAAGAGTTATCCCTTAAATTAAGGAGATAAGATTGAGTTATAATTGAGTTGTAATAAGTTAACTCAGTTTACTAAATTAAGTCCATTTAAATTAGTTCCAAATTGTTTTAGGAACTAATAGTGAGTTAATATTCAGTTGATGCATTAATGCACTCAATTAGTGCTACTCCAATTAAGTGAAGATTCCCTCATCAAAAGCTCATGCATGTATATTATGAGAAAGACCTAGTTGAGATTAATGTTCAAGGACAATGTACTATCAGTTGCATGTGTTTTCTCATGGAGAAAACTCATGCATGCAGTCAAGGATTTATCCTTGAGGATTGCGCAGTTTTGAGGATTGATCATCCACTTGGTAATAGAAAATCATCCAGAAGGAACAACGCAAGGAAACAGGAGCTTGGAGGACAGAGAGCAAGGCTAGAGAGAAGCCAAGATTTCCTGTGAGCATCTGTGAGGATTGTACTGAGAGCTGGATAGCTGTGAGAGCTAACGCTTTGTATAATTTCTATGTATTTCCACCGTGTATGATAATACAATAGTGTGGGGTTTTTATCTGAGGATTTCCCCAAAGTATTTTCATGTGTATTGTGCCATTGATTCTTCTTCTTCTGGTTATATTATTCAGCTCGATCTTTAAGCTTCCGCAAATTGATAGTAGAAGTAGCTTATAGTATTCTGCTTTGATTTATATTGCATTATCGGGTTAACCTATCACAGATTTTCTACATGGTATTAGAGGTGTGAACAATATACTGAGAAGAGAATTCAAAGTTTGAAGTTCAAGGTTGTAGGTGAAAATATAATTCATGTCATACTTCAAGGTTGGCCAATGGCATTCTATGGCTTGAGACTCGAGTATGCGTTGGAAGGTAACTTGAATTACATAGCATGGAAAGATTGAATGGAGGCTATATTAGAAGACAATGGCTTGAAGGAATTCATTGATCAAGAAATCTCGAAGCCAACTTCAAGGAAGAAGTGTGTGGTGAAGGCGAGACAGATCATCCTTGAGGGAGTTCAAGAACAAATTGTCTTGAGTCTCCATGGGAAGGATACTCCATTTTCAATGTGGAATACATTGAAGTACCTCTACCAGAAGAATAACGACTAGAGGAAATTGGCGCTCAATGATAAGCTTCGAAGAATCAAGATGGAGAAGGGCAATACTATTTCCACATATCTGAACAAGATCACCACCTTCAGAGATGAGCTTGGCAGTGTGGGAATAACTACTGTCGATGATGATATGGTGAGCCTTGCTCTCCTTGGCCTTCCAAAGAGTTGGAATATCTACCAGGACTTTGTGAATGGAAGGGAGAAACTGCCGAATTGGGAACGACTGTGGTCGGATCTTATGCAGGAGGAAATCAGGAGGAGCACATGGGATGGTTCTTCATCCAAGAATGATGATGAAGAAAATCTGGCCTTAACAAGTAAGGCAAGGAAAGGGAAGGGGAAGGCTTCCCATTTCAAATCAAATTCTTCGCATGGAGGGAAGAAGGGTGACATGTCTAAAGTAAGATGCTTTAATTTTCACAAGATGGGACATTATGTGACTAATTTCCCATTGAAGAAGTCCAAGAAGGGATCCTCAGAAGGATCGGAAGGTGAGGCATTAGCCTCTCAGTTCTAAATGGACTTTACCCTCATCGCATGCATGGTTTCATTGATGATGGGTTGTGTCTAGTGTCTTGATAGTGGAGCCTCATTCCACATGAACGATGATAAAAATCTAATCAGTTCCTTGGAGGAGAAAGACCTCAAGATGCGCATAGAGATGGGTGACGAAGGAAGGTATAGTGTTTCAGGAGTGGGCACGGTTGCTTTTCAGAGGGAGCATGGAGCTCCTCTCACCTTGATAGATGTGATGTATGTGCCTGGACTAAAGAAGAACTTGGTATCGGTTGCACTATTGGAGGAAAAAGGCTACAATGTTGTCTTCAGTAAAGGAAAGGCGTTCCTAAGACACATAGACACGGGTCAGGTCAAGAGGATAGGGATTTAGGTGAAGAATCTCTATAAAATAGAGATAGATGATTGTGCAACACTGAGTACGAAAGCAGAATTGGTTCAAAGCCAAGACATTGGTGAGTTGTGGCATAGGTGGTTGGGCCATTTGCATCATGGGGCTTTGAAGATAATGCAATAGATATCTATAGGACTTCCTAAAGGTAAACTTGAGCAAGTTGACATATGCAAAGGTTGTACCTTGAGAAAATACACCAAGTCTTCCTTTCACGACCGAGACAGTCGAGGAGAGGCTATCTTAGAACAAGTTCATACTGATTTGTGTGGACCATTCTCGACGACATCCACAAGGAAGCAAAGGTATTATGTGATTTTCATTGATGACTATTCTCGTAAATGATGGATTTATTTCATGTAGAAGAAGGACCAAACCTTCACAAAGTTCTATGAGTTAAAAGCTTTGATTAAGAAAGAGTCAGGGAAGAAGATAAAGGCCTTGAGAAGCGACAACGGTGGAGAATATGTCTCTCAAGAGTTTAAGGAATTCTGTGGAGTGGAAGGAATTAAATGAGAGTTGACGACACCTCATAACCCACAAAAGAATGGGGTGGCCAAGAGGAAGAACATAACTATTGTAGTGGCAGCATGGGCAATGCTGCATGACCAAGGCCTACCACTTCACTTATGGGCTGAGGCATGCAACACAACGATATATTTGCAGAATAGAAGCCCACATCACATACTTGGGATGAAGACACCAAAGGAAGCTTTCTCCCGTAAGAGACCAGATGTGGGTCACTTCAGGATCTTTGGCTCATCGGTATATTTCCATGTGACAAAGGATGCATGGAAGAAACTTGAGCCGACAACAGAGTTGGGGATATTTGTGGGGTACATTGATACACCACACAACTATCGGGTGTACTTGCTTACCAGTCAGAGCAAAATTGTTCGCAGAGATCTCAAGTTTGATGAATAGAAGGCCATGCGAGTTTCCCTTGAGAGGGAGATCCAACTATAGGTTGTGGAGGAATTGTTGGTTCCTAAGGAGGAGGAGCCTCAGATTGATGTGGAGTAGCCGCATGCAGAGGTTACAGGAGTGGAGACATCCACTCAAGCAGAGTCTTCCAGAGATGGATGGAAGTGCACAAGAGAAGCTGACAGATTGTTGGAGGATGCGAGAGAGAATGTGGGAGCACCATCTTCTCAACGTAGACAGAGGAGGTCATCTAAGAGGTACACTGGATACATGGCCGTTGTTGGGGAATGTGTTGAGACCGAACCATATGCCTTTGAGGAAGCAGTGCAGCAACCGATTTGGGTTGATGTTATGGTTGAGGAATATGACTCCATAGTTCGTAACACTATTTGGGACGTGGTTCTGAGACTAGAGAACAAGTCAGTTGTGAGTTCCCATTGGTTTTACAAGGTAAAGGAAGCTACTGATGGTAGTGTGGAGAAGCATAAGGCAAGATTTGTTGCCCGTGGATTTTCATAGGTTGAGGAGGATCATGTTGTTGCAGTATATATTTCGAGAGAGGAGCAAGATGCTGACATTTTGACAAAGGCATTGTCAAAGTGTAAATTCGAGTTCCATAGAGACAGGATCAGGGTGGCAGCTAATCCCTTTCTTGTTGAAAGGGAGTGTTGAAATATGGAAACAAGAATATTCCAATTTAATTTGTCCTTGAATTAAATTGTGAATTAAATTCGAATTTAGTCTTAATAGCTACTTGGAAATAATTAATTAATTTATTTTAAATTAATTAGTTGGAGAAATTCAAGTTAGAATTCTTTTTGAAGTCATGCAAGAGTTATCCCTTAAATTAAGGAGATATGATTGAGTTATAATTGAGTTGTAATTAGTTAACTCAGTTTACCGAGTTAAGTCCAGTTAAATTAGTTCCAAACTGTTTGAGGAACTAATAGTGAATTAATAGTCAGTTGATGCATTAATGCACTCAACTAGTGCTACTCTAGTTAACTGAAGATTCCCTCATCAAAAACTCATGCATGTCTATTATGAGAAAGACCTAGTTGAGATTAATGTTTAAGGACAATGTACTATCAGTTGCATGTATTTTCTCATGGAGAAAACTCATGCATGCAGCCAAGGATTTATCCATGAGGATTGTGCAGTTTTGAGGATTGATCATCCACTTGGTAATATAAAGTCATCCAGAAGGAACAACGCAAGGAAATAGGAGCTTGGAGGGCAGAGAGGAAGGCTGGAGAGAAGCCAAGATTTCCTGTGAGCATCTGTGAGGATTTTACTGAGAGTTGGCTAGCTGTGAGAGCTAAGGTTTTGTATAATTTCTATGTATTTCCACCATGTATGATAATACAATAGTGTGGGGTTTTTATCTGAGGATTTCCCCAAATTATTTTCATGTGTATTATGCCATTGATTCTTCTTTTTGTAGTTATATTGTTCAACACGATCTTTAATCTTCCATAAATTGATAATAGAAGTAGGTTATACTATTCTGCTTTGATTCATATTGCATTATTGGGTTAACCTATCCCAAATTTTCTACACTTTTACTGTGTCAACCTCATTAAAAAATGAAATAGGTCCTAGAGCATAGTTCCTTGTCTTGTGTCAAGCTCATTAAAAAATGAAACAAGGAAGCATGAGCATAGTTCGTTGTCTTTTGTCAAGCTCGCTAAAAAATTAAACAAGGAATATGAGGATAGTTCTTTTACTGTGTCAACCTCATTAAAAAATGAAACAGGTCCTAGAGCATGGTTCCTTGTCTTGTGTCAATCTCGTTAAAAAATGAAACAAGGAATTTGAGCAGAGTTCCTTGTCTTGTGTCAAGTTCATTAAAAAATGAAACAAGGTCCCCTGGAGCAAACTTCTAATTCGCATCTTTCAGTTGATCTTGAAAATGAACCTTCATTCCATCCACCTGATAACCACGAGTAGTCTACTTAGGTGAATGGAATGAAGCTTGGGGGGCATGCACCTAGAATCAATTCATCATGCTGGGGGCATGTAAACTAATCTCACGCATAGTTTTTCATTTCAAGCTTGTGTAAACATGAAACTGAATTCAAGCATAGTTTTTCGTTTCAAGCTTGTGTAAACATGAAACTGAATTCAAGCATAGTTTTTCGTTTCAAGCTTGTATAAACATGAAACTGAATCCAAGCATAGTTCCCTATGGTTCAAGCTTATGTAAAAATGAACCCATTTCCATTTTGACCCTCGTGATTTCCATTCTATCAACCACTTCCATCAGATGAGCCTTAGTTTTTCTCCTTCCATCGTCACTATCTACGTGGCTAATCATACGCTTTCACTTGGTTGTTATACCCTTTTTGAGGAAAAATTTCAATGAGTGGTCTTATTAGCAAGCCTCTTCACATAAATCAACATGTTTTGAGAAGTTCCAACATCACTAGAACTAGCTTCTATCATAGACACCACTCGTTCCTCAAAGAAGAGTCCTCTTTAAGCTATTTTTAGACTCTAGAAATATGAAAAGATTGTCGAGTGCTTGTCCTTTTTAGCTTGTTAATGGATTGGAAATGACATCTACTCCGCATAAGTTTAACCCTTTTCCAGACTGAGATAAATTATTTACGAAAAAGGAATACGTTGATCGAACATGGTCAATAGGTTCTCTCTCGTATTATTTTACAGTTTTTTAGACTTGAGAGACATATCTATGAAAAATAACTTGTGGAGTTTTATTTTTGTCCCTTTTAGAACTCTCTAAACATGAAAAGGATTGAGTTATCATTGTTGTTAAACTCGTTAAAACATTAAATAGTGACAAAATTGTACATCATGACAAGACTGAGTTTCACCTTCGCTAGACTCGTTAAAACATCACATAGCAATGGATTCACCTGAAGGGTGGAATTATACAACAAGCATATGTTATCCTCCTCAAGATTGATAAAAAATAAAGAGGTACTGGTCAATAATGACTGGTTAAAATGGGAAAAGGGGTAAACCACTTTATGGCAGCAGGTCGCTCTTGAACATTACACTTTCACTTCATCTCTGTGACTACCTGGGTTGGGTTATCTACTTGATGGTAATCATACCTTGGTCTATCATACCATCCATTACTTTGGTTTTGGGTCAATGTTGCCAATTCATTTAGTGTCGCCGACATGTTCAAGAGAAGTCACTTAGTTAAATTCATCCTTTACAATACTCATAAACCTTCATTTTCATGACTGCCATTCCTAAACCTTGTGTCGTTAGTCACATTTCGTCTCCAAAAATCATTACACTCGTTTCGTGTCATTGATGTGGGATACATCAAGGCCCTCCTGCAACGAGTCGCTTCTTGTCAACATTAGAACATTATCCAAGAAGTTGACTTAGAAACACCCTTCTAGTACCTTGAGGATTGCATACATCAATGGTAGGTTTCTCGCTTTCGGCGATAGGTTGACATCACTGGCCTTTGACCGAAAGACTTTGTATGGTGTTCAACATTAAAGCATCCATTCACACCATGGAGAATGCACTACAATACCTTGAGGATCATTATCATTATCTATGATTTCTCTCGTGTTTGTTAATGGCTTACATCATTGGCTGGTAATTAGATGGTGTCTTCCAATGTTTGACTTTAGATCACATATTCACATGGTTAGACTTGTACTCGAGCAAACGATTGAACGATATAGAAGACCTTGGATCTAGTTTCATCCATCCAGGCTACGATTTCAGGAGAGTACTAAATCATTTGTACGGTCACTTTAGACTGATGGTCATCCCATCATGGGTCTATATCTATATATGACTATCTATGTACATGTAATGAAAGTTTATATGCTGAGCATGGGTATGCCTTCCCTTAGCGATTCATGAAAAATCCAAAATATCATGATATTATGTATTGTAATTGATGTAGTTCACCATCCACTTTAGAACCTCCTCATTACATCGTAAATCATATCACTCGACATTATCATTTTTTGACTTCATGCTTTAGGGGGCAGCTATTACAGATCCATTTGGGCACATCACTCCCAACATTTAGATCAGTACTATTAGGGCTCATCAAACCCTAATCCAGTTGCTACATGCCCTAGACAAGTCATCACTTTGAATGCCTCCTTCCCTGAAAGTTTCCTGGCTTGAAGCCCTCTAGAAATGCCTCCTTAAAGGACCAGCATAGCCGTGGTCAGGGGTAAATGCAATTCAGTGCAGGTAGGCCCATGTCAGGGTGCATTTTAGAGCACTTAGGCCCACTTTGACCTGCGCTGGGGAGATTGAGCGAAATCCTCATAGGGTTCTGGGAATATTCTTATCTTCTGGATCCTTCTAGAATATTCCCACACTTATCATCTCCTATCATCTCGAAATTGGATAGGGAATGAGTTAAGTAACCTCCTATCCTCTCATCCCTTCCTCCATGGAAACTAACTCTAAGTTTGGAAGGCCATTTAATACCCTCATTTATGACCAAACCACCTCCATTTTCCTATAAATTGAGCACTTATCTAAGTGATCAGGGGCTGGAATTTGATAATTTGTAAAGAGATACTTTTGGTGTGAGGTTTGAGATTGTAAGAAAGTATTGTTATGCTACCAGAGTGTTGTGCTTTTGATGTGATGTTGGATGGAACTCAAGCTGGAGGAGTGACATTGGATTCGACTTCATGGTCGTAACCCTTCCTTCTACTTAATAAAGTTGTTTGCACCTTTTCCCATATTCTTGTCTTTACGTATGATGATTATATGTGTAAATGCTTTCGATTCCATTTGCTTATAGTAGATAGATCTCTTGCTTTGATTGGTTTTTGTCCTCTGTTTATGATTGCAGGTACTTGTCAAGCAGATTAAGTTCGAGAAGGAGTGACGGGAACCATACAAAGGAGAAAAAGGGAAAGCGAAAGATAACAAGTAGGTCCCTTGTCTTATTTATCTTTTATAGAAAAAGGTTAAGCGCTTTAATTCTGTTGTTCTAGGTGTAGCTACCCACCTAGGGAAATTGTGTTTATCTATAGATGCAAAATTCCACATAACAATTGTCCTCTTGGTAAACTTCCTTCAACTTTGGTAATGATGGGAAATATTTAGTAGCATGTGATTTTGCATGGATAACACAAATATCAACATCTTCATTTTTCTCATTTTTCATTCTTAACATTTCTACTATTTCACTTAGATGTTAAGAATTTATGTTTTAAAGTTATTAAGCAATTTTCCAAGTTCAACTTGACTTACTGATCTTCATGTTGATTTACTTATTTTTTTCCCTTCCTCTTGATATGCATTTGCATGTTTCACAAATTTCTTCAAATGATAATTGGTATAAACCACCTCTACTCATGAGATCAAGGAGATCAATCCACTCATCCCTAATTGTTCTAAGTAAGAGGGTTTTTAGTGTGTCAAATCTTAAATGATGTAATTTTTCCCTTTTAACATTATACATAAATCTTTTTACTAGATCCTCAAGGCTCCCATCTTCTTTTTGAGTCATTTTAAATATTTATTCTTTAAGATCATGATCTTTATATTTTTCTAGAAATATCTTTTGCATATAATTCCATGATATTATTTAATTAGTCCCTAAACTCATGAATGATTTAAGAGCTCTATCCTTCAATGTTGCTGGAAACAATCTCAAATTTCGAGTGTTTAATACGTAACCATAAGATCTAGAAATGATTTAAAATTCAAAGAGAAAGGTTTATAGATCCTCTAACCTCATACCATGGAAGTTGGGAAGGAAATATGGAGGGAAGTTATTCATATGCACACTAACAATATCTTAAATGGGAAATCCAAGAGGATCTTCTTCATTGTCATCATCTCCATCCATTTCTTATACCTTCTCCACCACCTGTTATTCTTCTACCAACAAAAGTGGATGGTGATGTGGTTCTTACTACACCACGTGATCAAATGGGGGAGGTTGGTGTTGGAGAAGTACTTTTTGTTTTGTTTTTATATAAAAAAATTGAATGTGAATGCTAATTCAATGCAATTTTCTGTTCTTGAAATGAAAGATTCCTAATGCATTTTTTTGTTTTTGTTTTTGCAGAAAGTAAAAGAAACGAATCAACTAGGGAAGAAAACAATGCATACTTTGACACATCCCCGACAACGGTGCCAAAAAGTGATGAGCCCTAGTATTGCAACAAGAATGTTGCAACTCCCAAGGCTACTAACTTAAATTATCAACCCAGGGTTCGTACAAATTTAAGATGTGTTAGCATTATATGTGTAACATGCAATGTGTCCTTTCGTTGATATGATGTAATGAAGTAAGGAGAGATTACATACCTCTAAGATCTCATTTTGAAGAATGCAAGGCTTGTCAAAGTAGAGGAAATTCCTGTTTCAGACCCCAGGAAGAGCTTGTTCAACATCAAGGCTGAAAAGGTTGTAAGGTTCTTCTACTTCAAAGTCAATACAAATAAGTTTGTTTTTCTCAATAAACTGTTCATTTATGGTATATTTTATGGATTCCTTGATCACCATAATAGACATGATTTATTATATTTGATATGCAGGTGCTGTTTGCTGTTTGCTTGTTTTTGATTATAGGTCTTTAAAGATAACTCTTTCAGTCGATCGAGGGATGACTACAACGAACAAGCATTGGATCTAAGGTAGGATCGTAACACCTCTATAGTCTTTATTTGTAAATTGAACATGTCTAGAGAAATATAGATTTATTTGTCTGTTTGTTGCTAGATTATCATGTGATGCTAGGGAGATCGGTCTTGTCCGCAAGATCGATTTATCCGGCCAACAAATTGGCGACTCCACTGGGAAATGAATTTGGTTTTTGGTTTTCCTTTGTTTTGACTTGAAAAAATTGTTTTCATTTCTGGTTTTTGATTGATGTATACTGGCTTGGGTAGTTTTTAAATCTGGGAGTATTTTTTGTTTTTTTTCAAAGTTTTCAGGGCACTGCACTTTCTATTCACAGACAGTGCGGGCATTTCTGTACTTCTCCTTTAGTGAATAGAGTGGGACCACACCTGTTACTTCTAGAGCCTACAGACCCTGTAAATGTTTTTGGGAAACCTAAAATGCCTTTTTCCAGTTAGGTTTAGGTTTGATTTAGAAGCTTTAGGGTCTACCCAGATCTATGTTTTTCCTGTCAAAAACCTCTTGTGAGTAAGTTCCGATAGTATTTTTGTTTTAGATGATTTTCTAGAAGTTTGCATGTTTGGAGTGGTTTTCACTTGGTCTCTGTAGTGACTCAAAGAGCAGAAGCCCGAGAAACCTTAGAACACCCTGGTGTCTTTTTGTCTTCTTGAGGAGTCTGACTTGGTTGTGAAATCTATCCTTTGTGAGAAATAGATTCTGTTTTCTCGTTGCAAATCTTTGAATAAACTTTGTCATAAGTTTTGAATTTCATTTTTACAAAAGAAAACATATCTGGATGTTCTTTGATTAGTTTGTTTTTATGAACAAATGAATCCTTAGTTTGCTGAACAACTAAGTAAAACGTCCTCAAAAAGAATTGAAGCTTTCATTTATTTAGATTAAAATGATTTTTAGATCTCAAAATTAGTTTTTGTAGTTTTGAGTGCTTCTCTAGAACTTGTAGATCTCTTTTGAAAGGAAAAATGTTTTTCTTGTAGTTTCGAGTTTTGAAAATTGAAAGGGATTTATTGTGAGAATTAATTATTAGTCTCGTTATGAGTTCTTATTGAAAAAGAAAAAAAATATTTTCTTTTCATTTCCATGTTGAAAGAAAGATTTTATTTTTAAAGAATTGCGTTCTCGAACTCTTTCTTTTAGCTAGAATTTCATTGAAAGAAAAACTAATTGCTTATCATTTTAGGTGCATCTTTTTAGTGTTTTTGGAGTCGAGTCTTCACACCATCAAAGTTTCATTTCCATAACTATTGACTTAAAGAACAACCCATAAAAGCAATGCTTAACTAAAATTGACCTAGCAATCTTTTGTATTTCGAGGGCTCTTATCACCAATATAGCTTAGGCTAGTATCTTGGAGTAGAGAGTAATTAACTCTCCAAGATAGTTAAAACAAATGAGTAGATACATCTTACGATAGGAAATAAATCCAATTGTAATTGATACATTCTTGGAAGCTTCTCTTAAAGGAGTCAATCACGAGATCATGTCCGAACCTTTGAGACAATCAAGTCTGTTTCATTTGGAAAGATAGAAGATTTGTGCGTATTATAAACGGTAAACCTTGGATTAACCATTGTCGAGGAGCCTGGGGTCACTTGTTGGTAAACCTCGAATTGAGCATTTTGAGGAGCGTTCAAGGGGATTGAGCTTTGTTACTCTGCCCTTGCGCGTAGATCGGATCATAGACTGTTCCCCCAGTTGTATTTGTTGCTGTTGGTAACCTTAGTGTCCATAAACTTAAGATTATTTCCTACGGTAAAAGTGAAGGATGGGTCTCACTATACCTAGAGCAGACGTTGACTAGACTCACTTGGGCTCTTTGGGGGGTTCTCTTCACTCGAGATGGTTTTGTGAAGAAGCTTGTGCCAGTCTGTTTCATTAAGTAGGTTGTTGGGGTAACTGTTCCAACCGCCCTTTCTGTATTAAACTTCTACTAAGTTGGATTTCATCACCAACTAGTGTTTTTAGTACCGGAAGTTACTGTTTGTGTGTGGTTTGAACTCAGATTTTTAGGCGTGTGATTCAATTTTTTGTTTCTTTAGAGACTTTAGGTGGTTCTATTGAAATTTTCTTTGTTTGCATGTGAGTAATTAATATTTAATCATGGCTGAATCACTGAGACAATCTCTTAGACTTCAGGGGAAACCTCCTGAATATTCACCAAGCTAGCTTGAAGGGCTACGAGCTCTTGTATCACCTAGTGATAGTAGAGTTGGATCACTAGAAGCCAGAGAGTCATCTTTAATTGTTCATCCTGATTATCAAATACAAACAACAGAGTCCATTCAAGAGCCAATTTCATTTTCCGAAGTTACTGGTAGTATTTCTCCTTCCAGTGAATTAGCTGAAGAACCTAAAATTTCTGAGCCTGACACTGAACCTGCTGTTACTCCACCTTCAGGATTTGCTTCTCCAGTTTCTAGTAATCCCGGTTCACCTAGGGTAAGCAATATCATTACTCAAAATCTTCCTTCTGGCCTCATTTCTATTGAAGAACTTATTAATCCAGAAGAAGACATAACTCTTCCCGAAAACCAATAGATTTTAAATCTTAGGGAGCATGAATCAATATTCTACAGTCCTTTCAGGAGTGATGCTTGGTATGTTTCATTGAAAAATATTTTAGAAAATCTAGGTCTTAGTTTTTCTCCACCTCGAATTCCTTTTCATCCTACGCCAAGAGGTTATTATCCATCATCCATTATGTCAAGGCAGTCATCTATGTTTTCCCAAACATCCGAAACATTTTTATCTAGCGGTCCTTCTGTTCCTACGGGGTACCAGTCACTCTCTGGTACTTTTTCAGGAGCATATTCTCGACCGATTGAACAAGTGTTATGATATGGAAATAATGGAACTCAAGCATTGAACGCAACAATTTCTTATGATGTCTGGTAGTATTCCAAATCCTCAACCTCAAGGTAGTCAGTTACCGCCTGGAGGGCAACCTCAAGGTAGTCAGTTACTGCTTGGGGGGCAACCCCAAGGTAGTCAGTTACTGCCTACTGGGAAACCCCAAGGTAGTCAGTTACCACCTGAAGGGCTTCCTCAAGTTTATCAATCTTCAGGACAATACATACCCCAAGGTCAACCTCAGACTCAGTACATACCTCAAGGTCAACCCCAGTTTCAGTACATACCTCAAGGTCAACCCCAGTTTCAGTACATGCCTAAGGGTTATCAACCCCAAGGTCAGTACCCAACTCAAGGTTTCTAACCGCCTTCTAGTCAACCATTTTTTCAAGGAGCTGGAAATTTACTGCCTAATTATCAACCCTACGTTCAACTAGGTTATGGTCCTCCATATGCACAACCTTTTGTAGGTCCATACTCCGGAATGAATATGGTGTGGGATCCATCTCAAACTCAACAGACTTTGCAACCTAATGTGTAGTTAATTAATCAACCTGGACAACCTTTGGTTTCTGGTCCAACCCAGTAACCTGTCCAACCTACTATTCAAACCCCTACATCTGGTACAGTTCAGCAGCCTGGGCCTAGTTCCCCTCGTACTCCGCCTCAAACTGCTGCAACTACTACAACCTTTGTTCAACCTACAACACCTGTTTCTAGAGTATCAGCAGCTCTGGTTTCTACTACTCCTGCATCAGTGCAAATTCCTCAAGTCTCTGTGCCTCAGTCAGGACCTATGGTTCAGACTTCGGTCCAGATGCTTGCGAGACAAGCTAGTATGATTTCTACAATTTCCACAAGCCAACCACAATTTACATATCAATTGTACCAGGCACAGTATCAATTCGGTCCTCCTATGCAAAACCCAGTTTATTAGTATCAACTGTATCCTGGCTATATGTTATGAAACCAACTCGAGAAAAGATAGAAAAGATAGATCAACGCCTTAGAATTCAGCCTCTTCAAGGGGGAAACCTCCTTTACATTACATAAATGAACAATTCTTTGATGATACAAATGAAAAGACCTCCTTTCTATATATAGAAGTCTAAGGGGTCGTAACATAATGAGAGCCGACATAACAATAATAATGTAAGGGCACAATAATAACAATAGTGGGCTTCTATGGGGCACAATAGTAACAATATGGGCACTAAATGGGTACATCAATATAATAAGTGGGTTATACTAATAACAATAAGGGGTTACACTAGTAGTATAGGGGCCTAACATGCCCCTCTCCTTCAAAAAGCGTTGTCCTCAACGCTTGAGTAGTTCTTGATGCTTCTGTATAAAATTCTTGTCCTCCCATGTGGAATATTCAGCGGGTAAGTTCTTCCACTTGATGAGATACTCTGAAATTGATCGATTTCGTAGCTGTCGGGTTCTTGTTTCTTTGACTGCTCCAGGTTCCAATATGATTTTTCCTTCCTCTTTAATTTCTGGCAATATTGTTTGAATTGGGATCTTTTGCAAATTTTGAATAAGTGGCCATACTTCTTCGTCCTTCTTCCATTCATCCCTTGCTTCGTTTATCCAATATGGTTGGTAATATAAATAGCACAAAAAAATGCTTCCACATCCTCATCCTTGAAGAGTCTTCCCACTCAGTAAGGTCGCCATTTTTTAAGTGCCTGTTGTTTCGTTTGATTTTGCACCGAAGTGGCGTTATCCTTTAAAAGTTGGAGAACTTGTTGTTGATGCTCGATGTGATCTTTCACTACTTGAACCTTTTTCTTCTTGATATGTCCTTCTATCTCTAGAGTTTGAGGAGTGGTAATTTCTTCCAATCCTTTACAAGATATGGTCGGATTTATTTCTTGATGCTCGATGTGATCTTTCACTTCTTGAACATTTTTCTTCTTTATATGTCCTTCTATCTTGATAGTTTGAGGAGTGGTAATTTCGAACAATGAATTACAAGATATGGTTGGATTCATTTCTTCTTTCTCGATGTGGTCTTTCACTTCTTGCACCTTTTTCTTCTTGATATGTCCTTCTATCTTGAGAGTTTGAGGAGTGGTAATTCTTGCCAATGCCTTACAAGATATGGTCTGATACATTTCTTCTTTCTCTGGGGTGGGGTCCTGGCGTATATCTTCTTCTTTTGTTGTTTCTTGATCCTTTTCTTCCTCCTCTTCATATTCTATGTAAAATAATTTCTTCTCAGCACACTTATGACCTTTAGTGCATTTGCTATCACAATTGTAACAAAGCCCTTTTTCTCTTTTTTCTTCCAATTCTTGTGGTGTAACCCTTGTAGGTTGTGGAAGGCTAGGAGAAACAACACTTCCATCTTTATAGTTTTGAGGGGTACACTTTCTGGTTTCCATAATTTTGCTTTCCACTATGTCACAAAGCCCTTTTACTCTTTCCAATTGTTGTGGTGTTGCTCTAAATAAGGTGTTGCTCTTTGTATCCTCATAATGTGCTATCATTTCCTCCATGAAAATTGACCACGTAACAAGTTTTTTACGAGAACAAAGCCCTTTGTACCATAAAAATTGATCTAGTTCTAAATATGAAGATGCAATACATACCTTTTGTAACAGTTGTACACCATGTATATCAAAATATTGCTCCATCTGAAGTATCCAATTTACCGGATCCTTGCCATCAAACTTCCTCATATTGCTTTTTCTTGATTTTAGGAGCTCTACCTTGAAACGACTGTAACTCTGTACTTTCGGATCTTTAAGTTTTGAAATTTTGATCTGTAGTAGCCCTCTATGTCCTCTTTCCAATGCCACAAGTCTGATCCAAATTAGATTCTCCAAGAAAGAGTTATGCACAATCTCCCAAGATGACCTGATTATAGACTAGTTCAGTAGAGCTAACTTGTACGACATGCCACGAGTCACTGTTTCAACCTTTGGATCTAAAAAATGCATACAAGAAACTACAGTCTGTCCTATTTCTGTACCTTCTTACGAAATTTCAATCTGATCCCCAGAGAGAAAGTTATGACGATTTTCCCCAAGTCATCTGTTTTGAATGTAATTCAGGAGTCTGGAAAAAGACCAAATTCCTCAGATCATATCTCCGCAAATGTCGCGCGAAAAGCTCTGAAATTTGGACCCAAGGTTCAGCGCGATTTCTTCTCAAATAAGTTTTTTTTGCGACTTCTGAAATGTCACAGAAAAAAATTTATAGCGAAAATGCCACGATGACCTGTTTGGAGCAGCGAAACCCTAGAATCCAAAGCTCTGATACCAAATGTTATGAAACCAACTCAAGAAAAGATAGAAAAGATAGATCAATGCCTTAGAATTCAGCCTCTTCGAGGGGGCAACCTCCTTTACATTACATAAATGAAAAATTCTTTGATGATACAAATGAAAAGACCTCCTTTCTATATATAGGAGTCTAAGGGGTCGTAACACAATCAGAGTTGACATAACAATAATAATGTAAGGGCACAATAATAACAATAGTGGGCTTCTATGGGGCACAATAGTAACAATATGGGCACTACATGGGTACATCAATATAATAAGTGGGTTATACTAATAACAATAAGGGGTTACACTAGTAGTATAGGGGCCTAACACTATACTTATCAACAACCTCAACAACCCCAGTTTGTTCCAGTTAATCCTGGTTTCCCAGGAGGTTATAACATTCCTAATGCCAATCCGATTCCAGGTTACCCTGGATATCCTCCTCCTGGAACTGGTCTCGCTACTCAATGTTTTCACCACCATAACCGTCAGTTACCATTTATGGCAACTTTGGATTTACCTGATTTTTCGCACCTTACGAATGATCCAATTTACTATCTTCCGTATTGGCTGCCAATGCCTAATAAGTTTCCTAGTGATATCCCGAAATTCGAGGGTAAGTCAGGAGAGGATCTATCAAATCATGTTATGACTTATCACCTCTGGTGTGTATCTAATTCCATCATTGATGATTCAATTCGTTTGCATCTTTTTCAACGAACTCTTATTGGTCTTGCTGCCAAATGGTACATTGAGTTACCACGAGCCTCTTTTTATAATTTCAATTAGTTATCCACTGCTTTCTTAACTCATTTTCAGTTGCGTGTTAGATATGAAAATGGCACGGAACTATTAACTTCACTAAAACAATCAACGTCCACATATATTTCTGATCATTTTCACGAATGGCGATGTAGAAGGCGTTTAGTGAAAGTTTTCATTCCGGATCAAATTTTAGCAGAATGGTTCATTAAATCATTGTTACCTAAAATCACTGAAGATGTAGCTAAGGGAGGAGTTGTTACTAAAGAGCATTTCATTGCTTAAGCTCAGTACCTTGACCTCGTTTATACGTAGTCAGGTACTTTACATGAAAAAATCCCTGATCTTCCAAGACACAGTCAAATAACTGCAGCTCCTTTAGGGTCTCATGCCACTGATGGTATGATTGGTATAGTTAGCACTAAAATTAAGAAGAAATCTTCAAAGAATTCTTCTCCTATAATAACTTTACCTGATTCCCTGACAGGAGAATCTTCCGCTGAAATTTCTGCCGACATTCATGTCGTAGAATCATCTATGGCCAAATCAAAATCCAGTAGTAAAAAGAAGGGGAAGAAGAAAAATAAAAAAAATTCAAAAGATAAAACAGATAAAAATGAATCTACTGACGAAAAATGAAAACCTTGATATCCTTGTTTCATTTGCGACGAGGATCATTTTACCAAAGACTGCCCACATCGAGCAGAGGTTTCGAAAATCGTTAAAGGTTCTCAAACGCTTGCTGTCTTGAAGGATCCTTTTCCTACTCAAGATAGTAAGATGATTGGTTCTTCCTCCAATGCCTCCGAAGAACCCATTATGATGATGTCTCATGTCAGGATTGCGATGCGATCGCAAGATTATGGTAGCAAAAATCCTGTTGGTGGTAAAGAAGCATAATCTTCTAATTCAAACACATTAACTACACCTCCTGGTGCCGGTCCACTACAAATCGAGAAACCCAACCCTGACTTAGTAATCAAACCACCTGCTAAAGGTATACTTTGGAAGTTAGCTTTCAATCCACATGCGAGAGCTACTCAGAATTATAACAATGTTGAAGACCTAGCTATTTCCCCTTCAGCAATGTCGGTTTTGGAAGTGCTGCAATTGTGCCCAACATAGTGTAAATTACTATTGTCTGCTATAGGAGCTATTGATATTTAGGATTCAAACCTAATAATATTCGATTTAGAGAATAGTACACCCCACCTCCCTCATCAAACGGCTTTCCAGATTCCAGCGTTAATAAAAAACAGACCTTGTTTTAGGACTGTGATTGATGAAGGAGCTTCTACATGTATTATGTCGATCCAGTGTTAGAAATCACTTGGTTCTCCCACACTCAATTAGTCTCCGACAATTCTAAAGGCTTTTGATGGTCGAGGGTTCCATCCTTTTGGTATTTTGTAGGATTTACCTATAGGGGTTGAAGGCAAAACCGTAAATCTAGATGTGGAAGTGGTTGATGCCACTCCAGATTACAACCTTCTCGTGGGTTGCAATTGGTTTTATGCTATGACTGCTGTTTTTCATTGGTCTTTCGGCTTATCAAGTTTCCTCATAACAGAAAGATCATTACGATAGAACAACTGACTTATTTCTCATCTGACACAGCCTCTACAGATAGTATTCAACACATCAGTAAAACGACTATCCCTTACAAGGATGTTGGCATAGGTTTGATCAAAGATTCTGGTTTACTAGGAACTTTTTCCTTCCCTCCTCCTAACGTATCGCCTTCTATTGCAACTATTGATATTATTTCATCGAATAATTTTACTTTTGATGATCCTTGGATCGTACCTTCCGATTCTGAGGTGGATTCATTTGGTGGCACGATGCCTCTGAGTCCCTTTGAAATTGCATATCAGGCCGTATAGTTGTTTTCTGATGCCTATTCAACCGAAACTGATCCAATGAATGTGATCCATGGAGAGTCACTTTCAATATCAAACTCAACTTCATCAACACTTTCTGATCCTGTTCATTCTGATGAGCAGATTCGTGAAGTATTGTGTGTTGATGATTTACCATGGGAAGATCTGCATCACCGGTCTTCGTTTTTACCTGAGCTTGATCATTCTGAAAATGATTTCTCTCCTATTTTTACGACTGACTATGTTAAGGAACCACAAAATCCATTGCAACATTCTGACTCTGAGTTAATTTTGGAAAATATTTCTTGAACGGTTCCTATTGACATTTCAGTTAAATATGGAATTATTGAAAACATTCATATAGATGCTTGTTGTACGGACAATGAAATCCAAACTTACAAAGCCCTATTTCAAGAATTTCGTGAAGTGTTTGCCTGGTCATATGAAGAAATGCCAGGAATTGATCCATCAATTGTTGTCCATGAAATTAAAACATACCCAGATGCTAAACCTATCTGATAACGTGAAAAGCTGCTACTATCAAAGCTGAAATTGAGAACTTACTTCATGCAGGTTTCATTTATCAAATTCCTTTAACCGATTGGGTATCGAATATTGTTCTTATCAACAAAAAACAAGGAACGATAAGAGTATGTATTGACTATAGGGATATTAATTGAGCTTGTCCTAAAGACAGTTATCCAACACCCTATGTCGATCAGATTATTGATGATTGTGCCGGTAGTGAAATGTTTTCCTTTATGGATGGTTTTTCTGGTTACAATCAAATCAACAGATTCCCTGCTGATCAAGCTAAAACAACTTTCATTTTTCCATGGGGTACATTTGCTTATTGCAAATTACCTTTTGGATTGAAGAACGTTGGAGCAACTTTTCAAAGGGATATGTATTACGCATTTCATGACATCAAGCACATTGTGTAGCCTTATCTCGACGATTTACCTACCCATTCATTTTTTTTTCTACATAAGACTATTTCTATTATATTAATAGGGTAATGGTAAATTTACATCATGACCGAAGTCAAGAACTCTGCTCCTGTAGGAGGCAGAACTGTCCAAAACAAACATATATGAAAACTGTCTAATTTTACGTCCCTCGCAGGGGATCGATCTGTGATACATATGACAGTGCAAAAACTCCAAAAAACTAAGAAACACCAAAGATCCCAGAACCTATTCGCCTTACAGTCGTGCCCAGTGGTGAGGGGCATTCTGCCAAAAAAAGAAGCATGGGTGGACGTGCTAATCATCAAGGGGCTCTTCTATGATGCGACACCAGCCCATGTCTGGCAAATCCTCTGTCTGAGTCGTGTTCTGAGCAGCGGGATCCAGGTCAACCATCATCGCTTCCTGAGCTCTGCCCGCCTGTTCATTTGCCTCCTGCTGAGGAGCATTTTCAACATCCAACTGTAATGAAGAAGAGGGAGCCGGGATTGCCCTTGAATTCCTTGACTGTATCCTTATATCTTCTGCTTGGCTTTCTTCCTGAAAAACCACTGTGAAATAGGCAGTGATCCTAGGTCTGTTCAGTGCGCTATCAAAGGTAAAGATGGTGGAACCAGAGGTAGGGATAGGTCTGGGGTGAGAGCTAGTGGCGCGAGATCTTCCTCTTCTGCTACGTGTTAAAGGCCGTCACCTCCTTGACAATTCAATGGAAGATGATTTAGTTGGAGCCCTCCTCGGCTTCCCATCCTTGGTCTCAGACGAGGCATCTTGATAGTGACGACAGCCAAGGTCCAGGACTACAGCACCAGAGCACTAACCAATTGTTGGCAGCAGCTTTGCCTTCTAGTCGAGCCTCCTTTGCTGAGCTTGAACCCATCCTCCTGGTGTGCCAAACCTGGATCAGAGAAATCCCTGCTTGTATACGAAACCAATGACCAGACAAAGAGATGAGTTACTGAGATATGTAAGTGAAAACAACAGTATGAAACACCGAAAAGAAACGCGGGTAGGAGAAGATCTAGCTTCGCTGGGATGGCCAAGCCCATCGACACAAGAACCCGTTTCCCCTCATGCGCCCTGGAATTCGTTGCGAGACCGGAGGCAAGCGGGAAGAGCAGAAAAGCCAATGAAGTTTCCGTCTCCCCAGGCCCTCCCCTGGCCTTATCATTCTTTGTCATGCCTCAGGAGGCTCCTCCCATAACTGCTACATTGATGGTTCGTGCTTTCTGCTGCATGCTGGTGCGTGCGAAGGTGATTTCCATCACTGTAAACCTGGTGTGCGAGCTGAACCGATTGCCTTGCAATCCCAAATACCCATCCATACGCTTATGCCATGCACCAGATGCCGTATCCTCTTTACATTCCTTGTACTGGTCAGGCAAGTGGCGTTCTGCCTTGCCCAGCCCCTGTCCTGTTAGTTTAATTCTCACCGTAGGCACCCACATTCAGGATTTACCTGCCCATTCATTACGTAGAGCTAATCATCTCATTCATTTACGAGCTATCTTTATGAGATGTAAGCATTATTGAATTCGGTTGAATCCACACAAATGTGTATTCTGTGTAGAAACAGGTCTCTTACTGGGATTTATAGTATCAAAGGTAGGCATTCGTGTTGACCCCTCGAAGGTGGAAGCTATTGTCAATCTACCTCCTCCTTCAACTCTTCGCCAACTCCAAAGTTTGTAAGGGAAAGCAAATTTTTTATGTCGTTTCATTCCTAACTACACTGAGATAACGAAAGGTTTTACCAGGTTGTTAAAACAGAATATTCCATTCTTTTGGGATGAGATCGCTGATCAATCTTTTGATGCACTCAAACACGCATTGACCCATGCACCGTTACTGCATCCTCCCAATTACAACCAGGATTACTTTTTGTACTTCGCCGCTTCTTATTCCACCATTGGGATGGTTTTATTTCAAGAAGATGAATTCAACAGTGAACATGTGATTTACTATCTTAGTTGAACTCTGCATCTGAATGAGATTAGATATTCACATGTGGAGAAATTGGCCTTGGCAGCTGTTCAAGCTGTCCAAAGATTTCGTCACTACATCTTATTACACAAAACCACTGTAATTTCTGACTGTAACCCTATGATGTATATCTTGACCAAAAAGTTTCTAGGGGGCATGTTATGAAACCAACTCAAGAAAAGATAGAAAAGAAAGATCAATGCCTTAGAATTTAGCCTCTTCGAGGGGGCAACCTCCTTTACATTACATAAATGAACAATTCTTGGATGATACAAATGACAAAACCTCCTTTCTATATATAGGAGTCTAAGGAGTCACAATATAATCCAGCCGACCTAACAATAATAATATAAAGCTGCAAAAATAACAATAGAGGGATTCTATGGGGCACAGAAATTACAATATGGGGGTAATAGGGGCACAACAATATAAATAAGGGGTATAACTACAATAGTAATGGGGTAATTACTAGTATTATAGGGACCCAACATGCCCCTCTCCTTCAAAAAAGTGTTGTCCTCAATGCTTGAGCAGTTCTGGATACTTCTGCATAAAATTCTCATCCTCCCATGTGGAATCTTCAGCGGATAAGTTCTTCCACTTGATAAGATACTATGAAATTGATCGATTTCGTAGCTGTCGAGTTCTTGTTTCTGTGATTACTTCCGGTTCCAATATAATTTTTCCTTCCTCGTCAAGTTCTGGCAATATTGTTTGAACTGGGAGCTTGTCGCCTATAACCTTCTTTAAACATGAAACATGGAAAACTGGGTGCAATCGAGAAGCTGCAGGAAGCTCCAATTTGTATGCCATAGTACCAATCTTTTCCAACACCTTGTACGAACCATAATACTTTGGTGATAATTTATTATCCTTCTTAGCTTGCTTTAGGGACATTTGCTTATATGGTTGTAGCTGTAGGAATACCCAATCACCTACATCAAAACTTCTTTCACTGCGATGTTGATCTGCCTGTTGTTTCATTCTATTTTGTGCCAACACGAGGTTATCCTTTAAGAGTTGGAGGACTTGTTGTTGATGTTCGATGTGATGTTCCACTGCCTGAACCTTAGAATTTTCTCTTAAATATGATGTGATTGATGGTGGTTGGTACCCATAAAGTGCCATAAATGGGGTCATTTTTGTTGCTGTATGGAAGGAAGTGTTATACCACCATTCAGCCAGAGGCAACCATTTGACCCATTGTGTCTGTTTATCAGATACAAAGCAACGAAGATATCCTTCCAAACATTTGTTTACTATCTCAGTTTGCCCATCAGATTGAGGATGATAAGATGAGCTATGAGCTAACTGAGTACCAAGACAAGAAAATAATTCTGTCCAAAAATTTCTAGTGAAAATGGGATCTCTGTCACTTACAATAATCTTTGGGTTTCCATGTAGCTTTTGAACTGTTTCCATAAATGCAGTAGAAACTGTACTGGCTTTAAATGGATGTGATAATGCACAAAAGTGTGCATACTTGGTAAGTCTGTCAACTACCACCATGATGACACTCTTTCCCTCAGACTTGGGTAAACCTGTGATAAAATCCATTGAAACCTCCTCCCAACGTTGGCTTGGAATGGATAAAGGTTGTAATAGACCCAGTGTCTTAATTGTTTCAACTTTATTTTGTTGGCAAACCAAACATTCCGCCACAAACTTTTGAATATATGATTTAAGGCCATCCCAAAAAAATTCCTTCTTAACCCTGTGGTAAGTTTTTAAAAATCCTGAGTGCCCTCCTAAGGGAGAAGTGTGCAATTCCATAAGAATCTTTTGTTTTAGCTGGGAATTCTTACAGAGGTATAAGCGATCTTTGTACCATAACGAATCATTTTGCCAGCTAAATGTATCAGAAGTACTGGAATCTTGTTGTAGCTTTCGAATAAGTGCCCACACTTCTTCGTCATTCTTCCATTCCTCCTTTGCTTCGTTTATCCAATCTGGTTGGATAATAGAAATGGCACACAACAATGCTTCCATATCCTCATCCTTTCTTGAGAGTGCATCTGCCACCACATTTTGCTTCCCTTTTTTGTAGATGATTTCAAAGTCATAACCCAACATCTTTGTGACCCACTTTTGTTGCTCTTCAGAGGATAATCTTTGTTCTAAAAAGTATTTAAGGCTATCATGATCCGTTTTTACCTTGAAGTGTCTTCCCATTAGGTAGGGTCGCCATTTCTTAAGTGCATGGAGTATTGCCAACATTTCCTTCTCATAAATAGCTTTGCATAAAAACTTTCCCTTGATTGGACGACTTTCAAAAGCAATGGGTCTTTCATCTTGCATTAGAACAACACCAATTCCATTTCCTGAAGCATCACATTCCACAATAAAGGTTTTTGTGAAGTCCGGTGTAGCTAAGACCGGTGCTTGGCACATTGCCTCTTTAAGATGTTTAAAGGCCTTTGTTGCTTCCGGAGTCCATGAAAATGAATCTTTCTTCAATAATGTTGTTAGAGGTGCTGCTATTCTCCCATAATTCTTAACAAACTTGCGATAATACCCTGTCAACCCAAGAAATCCTCGCAGATGCTTTATGGATGTGGGGATTTTCCATTCCTTAATGGCTTTAATTTTGCTAGGGTCTACCTTAACTCCTTCATGAGATACAATATGACCCAAATATTCCACCTCCTGGACTCCAAAGAAACATTTGGATCTTTTTGCATATAATTGTTTCTCCTCCAATAGTTGTAGCACCTTGTCAACATGTTCAACATGATCCTTCCAAGACTTGCTGTAGATTAGTATATCATCAAAAAATACCAACACAAATTTTCTAAGGAATGGTTTGAAAATTGAATTCATCAAACCTTGAAATGTTGAAGGTGCATTGGTAAGGCCAAAAGGCATGACCAAAAATTCATAATGACCCTCATGAGTTCTAAATGCCGTTTTCGGAATGTCTTCAATCTTCATTCTGATTTGATGATATCCCGAACGAAGATCCAACTTGGTGAAGTAAATTGATCCATGCAATTCATCCAGTAATTCATCAATGACAGGAATGGGGAACTTATCTTTAATAGTGAGCTTGTTGAGCTCCCTATAATCTTGACACATGCGCCATGATCCATCCTTCTTGTGCACCAATACTACTAGAGCTGAGAAAGAACTTTGACTCGGTTGAATTATACCAGCCTCTAGCATTTCTGCAACCATATGTTCAATTTCACTTTTTTGGACATATGGATATCTGTATGGCCTGATGTTTGGAGGAACACTTCCTGGAATCAGATGAATAGCATGATCATGATCACACATAGGTGGGAGACCTTTGGGAGTCTCAAATACCTTGGAATGATTGTCCAGGACTTTTTGGAGATCTGGAGAAATAGATGATTCCAATGTGGAAACATCTAGCGAACATAATTGTGCAATTACACCTCTTTGCTCCTTTTTTAGAAGCTTTGTCATGCCATTAGAGCTGATTATCTTTCCTGGTTTCCCTGCAATACCCCTTAATTCAACTTCCTTTCCTTCCACAGAAAATTTCATGAAAAGTTCTTGAAAATTAAAAGCTATTGTACCCAAGGATTGTAGCCATTGGACTCCTAGTACAACATCAGCACCTCCCATTGGAATGGAAAGCATTGGGCTAGTCAATACATATTCTCCCATGGATAGCTTGATATTATGGCACTTTCCAGAACAATTTATTGTTCCTCCATTTGCAATCATCACTTGACACTCTGGTGCTGGATATAGGAAGCAATTCAATTCTTTTGCTACCCTACAATGAATAAAATTGTGGGTGCTTCCTGAATCAATCAACACTATTACCTTTTTCTTCTTGATTTGTCCTTCTATCTTGATGGTTTGAGGAGTGGTAATTCCTGCCAATGCATTACAAGATATGGTCGGATTTATTTGTTCTTCATATAGGCTTTGTTCCTGGAATATATCCTCTTCTTTTGACCTTTCTTGCTCCTTTTCTTCTTCCTCTTCACAATCTATGTAGAATAATTTCTTCTCAGCACACTTATGACCTTTTGTGTATTTGCTATCACAATTGTAACAACACTTCCGTCTTTATAGTTGTGAATGGTATGCTTCCTAGTTGCCATAATTTTGCTTTCCATTTTTCTTGCTAACTTGAATGCCTTCTCTAATGAATCAGGTTCCCAAAGGCGAACATCATGTTGGATATTATCCTTTAAAGACCCTATGAACACATCAATCCTATGCTCCTCTGGAATATCTTTTACCCTTATGTTCAATTTTTGGAACTCCTCAATGTGCTCCATTATTGAACCCTTTTGTTTGAGACTTATCAATTGGCTAAAAAAAGTGTTGCTTTTTGTATCCTCATAATGTGCTATCAATTCTTCCGTAAAAATTGCCCAAGTGATAAATTGTTTAGGAGAGAAAAGCCATTGATACCATACAAATTGATTTGGTTCCAAATATAAAGTTGCCATACGTACCTTTTGTGTGTTTTGCACATTATTGAGATCGAAGAACTGCTCCATCTGTAATATCCATGTGGCAGGATCCTTGCCACAAACTTCCTCATATCGATTTTTGGAATATGGTGGGTCTTCGATCCAACATTAGAGTCTATGGAATCATGATTAACATTTCTTTTGTTCACATCATGAGTTTCCTTTACAACCTTTTCACCATTAGTAAGTATTTCTTGTAGAAAATTTGTCAAATCTGTCTTCAAATCTGCCATGTCTGTCTTCGAATCTGTCCTCAAATATGTCTTTAGATCATCCATCTTAGCTTCCATGCCCTTTATCTTAGATTCCACGCCATTTATCTTAGCATCTGTTAGCTTTTGTGAGCGTGACATTTGTTGCACTTGTTCTTGTAATTTTGATATATCATGTAGCATTTCTTCCTCTTCTTCATGAGTCATGCTAGAGCTTTCAGGTTCCTTACTAGGTGTTTGCATTTTCTTTCCTCGGGGCATCAGTTACCGATAGTAATGCTTTACTATGCCCTTTGAATTCCTTCAAACCAAGCTTATGCAAAAATTTAAAAAAAACTACACACCTTTTTTTACTTTGTAGAAGCCTGATATTGAATCTGATGTATCTCTGTAATTTCGAATCATCCAGTTCTAAAAATGTGACCTGTAGTAGCCTTCTATGTCCTCTTTCTAATGCCACTAGTCTGATCCAAATTGGATTCTCCAAGAAAGAGTTATGCACAATCTCCCGCAGTGACCTGATTATAGACTATTTCAGTAGAGCGAACTTGTATGAAGTTCCACGTGTCACTGCTTCAACCTTTGACTCTAAAAAATATATAAAAGAAAACTACAGTCCGTCCTCTTTCTATACCTTCTTACAAAATTTCAATCCGATGCTCAGAAAGAAAGTTATGACGATTTTCCCCAAGTCACCTGTTTTGAGTGTAATTCAGGAGTCTGCAAAAAGACCAACTTCCTCAGATCATATCTCCGAAAATATCGTGCGAAAAGCTCTGAAATTCGGACCCAAGGTTCAGCTCGATTTCTTCTCAAATGGGTTCTTTTTGCGACTTTTGAAACATCACAGAAAAAACGTTATAGCGAAAATGCCACGATGACTTGTTTGGAGCAGTAAAACCCTAGAATCCAAAGCTCTGATACCAAATGTTATGAAACCAGCTCAAGAAAAGATAGAAAAGAAAGATCAACGCCTTAGAATTCAGCCTCTTCGAGGGGGCAACCTCCTTTACATTACATAAATGAACAATTTTTGGATGATACAAATGACAAAACCTCCTTTCTATATATAGGAGTCTAAGGAGTCACAATATAATCCAGCCGACTTAACAATAATAATATAAAGCCACAAAAATAACAATAGAGGGATTCTATGGGGCACAGAAATTACAATATGGGGGTAATAGGGGCACAACAATATAAATAAGGGGTATAACTACAATAGTAATGGGGTAATTACTAGTATTATAGGGACCCAACAGGGCAAGTATTCCAAATGGATAGTTATCCTACAGGAATTTGACTTGGAATTTGAAAAATCCAAGGCAAAGAAATCCTTGGTTTTTGCCGAACTGATGTGTGATTTCCCATGTACTGATACTGAAACTGTGGCGGAAGAGCCCATTGTGGATGAATCCTTGTTTCTTATTAGTACTCTTGATCCATGGTATGGAGATATTATTGTTTATCTCCAAACCCAATCTTTTCGGCCTAAAATCTCATGATCTCAGCGATGGAAAATATGTTTCTGATCCCAACAATACAATATTATTGGTGATACACTTTATCATCGTGGAGTGGATTCTGTTTTCTGACGTTGTTTAACTCATGAAGAAGTTGAAAAGGTTCTAAATGACTGTCACTCTGGAGCATGTGGCGGTCATATGTCTGGGTACGCCATAGCCCAAAATATATTGTGCGCTAGTTATTTTTGGCCATCCTTATTCAAAGATTGTATCTATGTAGTCCGAAAATGCCACAATTGTCAAATTTTTTATCATAAGATGCGCGATCCACCCACTCCTCTTCACCCTATAATTGCTGTCAGTCCTTTCACAAAATGGGGTATTGACTTTATTACATGTAACCCTCACTCGGTCGGGGGGCATGCATATATTATCCTAGCGGTAGATTATTTTACTAAGTGGGCCGAGGCGATGCCTACATTTTTGGCAGATGGCAAAACCGATGCAACTTTCGTATTCAATCATATAATTGCTAGATTTGGTGTTCCTCAATCTATTATTACTGATCATGGAAGCCACTTTCGAAACATCATGATGACTGAACTGACAGATCAACTTGGCCTGTGCCACGATAGTTCTACTCCATATTACCCGCAGGCTAATGGTCTAGTTGAAGCTATCAATAAATTTTTAGTCACTATGATCAGACGAATCATTGGTATTCATCAGTCGAATTGGCATACCATGTTGTTTTCAGCACTTTGGGCATATCGGACCTCAGTAAAAACATAAATTGGTTTCACTCCATTTCAACTGGTCTATGGTTTGGAAGCAGTGTTACCTATTGAATGCGAAATTTCGTCATTACAATTAGTCATAGAATTACTCCCAGCTACTTTTGAAGAGGAGAAATGTTTTTTGTACTTAGCTCAGCTAGATGAGAATCGACGCACTTCTGCAATAGCAAATGAGACTCATGCAAAATGAGTGAAAGCTCAGTACGATAGAAATGTTACACCTCACAATTTTTTAGAAGGAGACCTAGTTTTACTATATGATCAAGCAAATGATAAGCTAGGGGCTGGAAAATTTGTACCCATGTGGCATGGTCCTTACATTGTTAAGAGAAAGCTGGCAAAAGGGGCTTATGAATCAATAGATTTTGACGGTGTCTCTTTGGGTAAACCCAAAAATAGACTTTATCTGAAGAGATATTATGCTTAAATTTGGTGTGAAGATTTTTGTTAGATTAGTTTCTTTACAGCTAGTGTGTTTAGATTAGAAAAGTGTGCCTAGTTTAGAGAGTGCTCTTATCATTATTCCTTCTTATCTTGATTTTACTCTTGATACTGCAGATGTCGACGTCTCTTCAAACATACATTGGTTTTGCTGATGGTGCTTGTCGTAATACATGGAACATTTCTTCCGCAGTCTGGGTTATCTATTCACCCTCTGATGAGCTAGTATCTATGCATGGGGTAAGCCTTGGTCAAACAATGAATAACATTACAGAGTATAGTGTAGTGATTGAGTTATTATCCGAATCCATTTCATTTGGGATTCGGAGTTTGATTGTTAGGTTGGATTCTGAACTCATTGTATTACAACTTAATAGGGTTTATGCCATTAGAAATCCAATGTTATTAAGGTTATTTTTGAGAGTTCGTCTCTTGGAATGTGAATTTGACTACATTGAATATCAACATATTCTAAGACATTTAAATACATTAGCAGATGCAATTGCTTTTAGTATGATAAATAGACATTTGCAATAATCAAAACAGTAAAGTTAAAAACATTTGACAACATGTTACACAAGATAGCTGGTAATAATGATATATCATAACATAGAAGTAGTGTTTCAAATATACATCATCTTCGATCATAGGTTGAAAAACACCTTATGATCGGCAAAAATGATAACACAAAAGTCAAAAATGTCATGAGTGTACAAAATCGATCATCCTATCCCTGGTGATGATCACGATAAGAAACCACTGCTCGGGCTACCCTGCATAGGAACCTCCTAAAAGGTCCTGGGACCCCAATCACATATCTCTGCAACCTAAGTGGGATATCAACTATACCCGTCTTTGGAATATCTAGTGTCAAGTGCTCTAGATGATGCTCCAAATCAGTCAGGATCTTTGTTGATTGGTCTTGTGGGGCTGGTGTTTCTGTAGCTGGGTGTCTCCTCTCGAAAGGCTGGAGAGTGGCTGGTCGTCATGGACCCACATCTGCATTTAAACTTTTGATTATCAGTTTTGGACGATTTAAAAAATAAAAAAATTAGAGCTTAGAAAGTGTTGAAAATGATTTTACCTGAATCATCCCATTGTTCTCTTGGTGGGAGAATCATGTCTGGGTCACCACGATAATCCATCCCAGTGTATGGAAAATCTCGAATCGTAAAAAGTTGGTTGTTTAACCAACGAAAGTACTCGGGTGGAAATTGAAAAACCTTTGTACCCTCCTCAGGGTGGCGGGCTGTTACACAAAAATATCGTCACCATGATTATTTGCAATCAATATGGGTCCATCATCACTTGTACTGTCCTCCTAAGCAAGTCTCAGACCTCAGCTCTTCAATTCAAGCTTTGGAAATGGGAGAAAGACATTAAAAATCAATGTAACTTTGGTTCCGCACTTTCTCTCATTGTCACCTGCGGTCCCGCACCTTCTGTGTACAAAAACTGTGGACCTGCCCGCTCTGTCCCTAACGGTGTAGGTTGACCCCTGTGAAAATCAAAAGGCACAAGTTTTATCTTTAAAAACGCACTTTGGGTTAATTCTAGAGGATTCTAGAAGGAATTTTGATGTGGATGGTTCGCTCTAAGGTGGTTCATGCATCCCAAAAGAGAAGGAGCTAATCCCTTGATGAGAGGAGCTATCCCTTTGAAGGAGGGCTTTATCCCTTTGAAGGAGGACCTAGTAACCTCCCTCCATTGCACTATAAATACAGGCATTGGGCTGGTTGCTGGGGAGGTTTGAAGCTGAACATTTTTGAGGGTAAATTCTGGTGAAATCAAGACTTCCTAGTTGAGCTTAAGAGGAGAGATCACATACCTTTTTGGCTTCATTGGGGAGTGAGTGAAACTTGTCAAAGTAGAGGAGACTTCTTGCTGGACCCTAGGAGGAGCTTGTACATCGTCAAGGCAAAGGTTGTAAAGTTCTTCTTCTTTTGAATTAATACAATCAAACTCATTTTTCTCAACAAGTATCTTATGTTATTTGTTTCATGGACTCCTTGACTTTCATGTTAAATATGTTTTATGATTTTGGCTTTTTAGGTGGTATTTAATTTGTTCGCCTTGTTTGTGTTTGCAGATTCGCGACAAAGGAGCTCATTTGGATCGAAGGAGCGAGGGCATCCACAAGCTTGCATTGGACCTAAGGTAGGCCCTAAAAACACTTGTTTGCCATTGTTTATAAAAGCATATTTAGAGAAAGATAGTGTCTGGTTGGTTTGCTTGTCATTAGGTCTTTTTTAGATTCTAGGAAGGTCTATCTTGTCCGCAAGATCGACTTATTCCGTGTGACAAAATGGCGACTCCGCTGGGGAACTTGATTGTTTTCCTTGTTTTTACTTTGACCTGAGAAACTATGTTTTTGTTTCTGTTTTTGGCTTGTTGTGTGTAAAATTGGGTATAGTTTGTAGATCCAGGGTTATTTTTTGTTTTTCATAGCTTTGGGAGAGGATCGCACCCTAGCCGTTTGACACAGTGCGTACCTACACGTAGCTTGGCTTTTAGCATAGAGCGGGACCGCACCTGTGTCAACTGTGGGTCTGCGGACCCTATCAAAATTTTGAAAAACCTAAGATTTCCAATGTTAGTCAGCTTAGTTTTTTGTTTAGAAATTGTTATCCACTGCCCAGACCTGCATATAACTTGTCAGAAGCTTTCCTTAGGTTGATTTCGTTAGTGTTAGGGTTTTAGGTGAAATTCCTAGGAGTTTTGCTTGTTGGGCTTGTTTTTCATTTTGGTTGTGTAGTGGCTCTGAGCTTAGAAGCTGCAGGGACTTCAGATCACCTTAGTGTCTACCAGCCTTCTTATGAGTCTGACCATTTATGAAATCTCCCCTTGTTGAGGAATCCGCTTTGAGTTTTCTCTTTACAAAACTTCGAAAAGCTTGTGTTTGAAAGTTTGGATTTTCATTTTCAAAAAGAAAACAAAATTGGTTTTTCTTGACTTATTTGTGATTCTACATAAATTGGTCCTTAGCTTACATCTAGCTAAGTAAAACATCCTTAAAAAAGACTTTTAGTAGGCTTTGACTTCAAATAGGTTTTTATAATTTGTAGATCTCAAAGTTAGTCATTTTCGTTAGTTTTGAGTGTTTTATAAAAAATATAAAAATCTCTTTTGGAAAAAGTTTGTTTTGTAGTGATTGGGTGCTTTGAAACGAAAAAGGGAAATTTTTGTGAAATAACTAGTTGTCTCGTTTTGAGTGCATTGGAAAAGGACAAAAACTCTTCTTTTAATTTGTTTGATTAGGAAAGAATTTTTTTTACAAAGTATTTGCATTCTCAAACTCTTTTTTAGTTTAGAAGTTCATCGAAGAGAAAAATATTGTTTAAATCATCTTTGGTGCATTTTTAGTGATTTTGAGTCGAGTCTTCATACCACGAGTTTCATCTCCGCACCTTTGGACTTAAACAAAAACCAATAAAAAATAACGCTTAAGATAAAATTCATCTAGTAACAATTTTTATTTCTAGGGCTCTGATACACCAACTTAGCTTAGGCTAGTGTCTTGGAGTAGGAGAGTAATTAACTCTCCAAGACAGTAAAAACAAACAAGTAGCTGTATCTTGTGGTAGGGAAGAAATCCAATTGTTGCATTTATGTTATGGGAAAGCTCCTCTTAAAGGAGAATCACGAGATCGTGTCTGAACCAGTGTGGGAATCAATCCTTCCTCATTGGGAACGACGCCAGATATTCACGTATTAAAAATGGTAAACCTTGGATTAACCATTGTCGAGGAGCCTAGGGTCACTTGTTGGTAAACCTTGGATTATGTCAAGGAGCCTTCAAGGGGATTGAGCTTGCTACTCTGACCTTGCGTGCGTATCGGATCGTAGACTATTCCCCCATGTGTATTTGTCTCAGTTGGTAACCTTAGTGGCCATATTCTTGAGGACTCTTCCTGAGGTGACAGTGGTGGGAAGATCCCACTATACCTGGAGCAGATGTCGGCTAGACTCACTTGGATTTTTTGAGGGGTTCTCTTCACTCGAGACGGTTAAGTGGAGGAACTTGTGCCAGTCTATTCATTAAGCAAGTTGCTGGGGTAACTGTTCCAACCGCCATTTCTGTATTGAGCTCTGCGACATTGGATTTCATCACCAACTAGTGTTTTCAGTACGGAAAGTTACTGTTTCTGTGTGTTTGATCTCCTAGATTCTTTAGGCGTGTGATTCAAATTTGTTTGGTTCTTTAGAGACTTTAGGTGGTTTTCATTGAGATTTTACTTTGTTTGCGTGTGAAGTAGTTAAAAGTCTTTAACTGTGGCTAAATTACCAAGGCAGTCCAGTAGACTTCAGGGCCAATCTCCTGAGTTTGTAAACGTGGCTGAGTTACTGAGGAAGTCTCGTAGACTTCGGGGCCAACCTCTTGAAGAAGTACCGAGCCAGCTTGAAGGCTTGAAAGTCCTCGTAACTCCTAGAGACAGTAGAGTTGGGTCACCTGAAGAAGGAGAATCTTCTTTGATAGTACATCCTGATTTTCAACCGTTAGTAGCAGATTATAATCCACAGTCAGTGTCTGTTTCCGAAGTTACTATTAGCTTTTCATCTACTAGTGATATAGGTGAGGAACCTGAAATATCTGAGCCTGAAAGTGAATTTGCTGCTACTCCGACATCGGGTTTTGTTTCTCCAACTTCTAGTGGTCCTGGTTCACCTAGGGTAGAAAGAGTAATCACCCAAGATCTTCCTTCTGGACTTATTGCTATTGAAGAACTTGCTCCGGAAGAAGAAGTAGGCATCCCTATCCCTGAAAATCAACCTGTTATTGAGCTAAGGGAGCGTGAATCAATTTTTTACAGTCCACCTAGGAGCAATTCTTGGTATCTTTCTTTGACTAATTTCTTAGAAAACTCAGGGTTAAGTTTTTCACCACCTCGTGCTCCTTATCAGCCAACACCTAGAGGTTATTATACTCCCGTAAATATGTCAGGAAAGTCATCCATGTTTACTCAATTTCCTGAATCCTTTTTGTACGACGGTCCTTCTGTTCCCTCCGGGTATAAGTCCCTTTCTGGTACTTTTTCGGGAGCATCTCCTCAACCCATTGAGCAAGGGTTATTAACTGGAAGCAATGGTACTAAGCCGTTGAGCGTAGAAGACATTCTTATGATGTCAGGTTCTATTCCCAATCCTCAACCTCAAGGTGGCCAGTTACCGCCTGGGGGGCAGCCTCAATTAACGCCTGGGGGGCAACCTCAAGGTACACAATTTGCATCTGGGGGGCAACCTCAAGGACAATACATACCTATGGGACAGTACGGTCCTCAAGGTCAACCCCAGACTCAATATGTACCCCAAGGTCAACCTCAGTATCAATTTATACCTCAAGGTCAACCCCAATATCAGTACGTGCCTCAAGGGTATCAACCCCAAGGTCAGTACTCGAACCAAGGTTTCCAACCACCCTCCGGTCAAACGTATGTTCAAGGAACGGGAAATGTACCTTTCAATTATCAATCCTACCCTCAACCCAGTTATGGTCCTCAGTATTCTCAACCTGTTATGGGTCAGTACCCTGGAATGAATATAGTGTGGGATCCATTGCAAACTCAACAGGTGTTGCAACCAAGTGTACAGTTGGCATCTCAAACTGGACAACCCTTAGTTTCTGGTTCACCCCAGCAACCAGTCCAGTCTAACATTCAAACTTCTGTACCTTCGGTAGTTTCTCAGCCTGGGCCTAGTACACCTCGTACTCTGCCTCAAACGACTGCTACAACTGCCGCAAAATATGTTCAATCTACCCCACCTACTTCTGGAGTATCGATAGCTCCAGTTTCTACTGTTCCTGTATCTACTCCTCAGATATCTTTACCACCGTCTGGATCTACGATTCAAACTTCGGTTCAGATGCCTGTAGGACAACCTGGTTCAAGTACGGTTGTCACAATTCAACCACAATTTACTTATCAACTGTACCAAGGACAGTACCAATTTGGTCCTGCTGTGCAGCAGCCAGTCTATCAGTATCAACCGTATCCTGGGTACACTTATCAACAACCTCAACAACCCCAGTACGGTCCGATTAATCCTGGTTTTCCAGGAGGGTACAATATCCCAAACGCAATTCCTATTCCTAGTTATCCTGGATATCCTCCTCCTGGGGCTGGTCTCATGACCCAGAGTTTTAGGGATCCTAATCGGCAGTTACCATTTATCACAACTTTGGACTTGCCTGACTTGTCACGCCTAACGAACGATCCCATTAATTATCTTCCGTTTTGGCTGCCAATGTTGAATAAGTTGCCCAGTGACATTCCCAAGTTCGAATGTAAATTAGGAGAGGACCCGTTGAACCATGTGATGACTTACCACCTCTGGTGTGCGTCTAACTCCATTTCAGATGATTCAATCCGTCTTAGACTTTTCCAGCGCACTCTAATTGGTCTCGCAGCCAAGTGGTACATTGAATTACCGCGAGGCACTTTTTATAATTTTAGTCAGTTAGCTACCTCGTTTTTAACTCATTTTCAGTTGCCAGTCCGATATGACAATGGCACAGAATTGTTAACTTCGTTAAAACAATCGACGTCTACTTATATTTCAGATCATATTCATGAGTGGAGACGTCGACGACGTTTAGTGAAGGTATTTATTCCGGATCAGATTTTGGCTGAGTGGTTTATAAAATCTTTGTTGCCAAAGATCACTGAAGATGTAGCTAAAGCTGGAGTTGTTACTAAGGAGCAAGTGATTGCTCAAGCACAGTACCTTGACTTGGTCTATACTCAGTCAGATACGTTACACGAGAAAATCCCCGATCTTCCCAAGCAAAATAAAATCGTTGTAGCTCCTTCGGGATCTCATGCCGCCGATGGTATGATTGGTGCAGTTAACACTAAAAGTAAGAAGAAATCTTCCAGAATTCTTCTCCTATTATAACCTTGCCTGATTCCCGAACAGGAGATTCTTCTGCAGAGATTTCCGCCGATATTCATGTTTTAGAGTCATCTACGGCCAAATCAAAATCCGGTGGAAAGAAGAAAGGAAAGAAGAAGAATAAAACGGACAAAAGTTCAAAGGAGAAACCTGAAAAGGTGGAATCCAATGATGAAAAGCGCAAACCTCGTTATCCTTGTCTCATTTGTGACGATGAACATTTTACAAGAGACTGCCCTCATCGTGCATAGGTTGCGAAGATTTTCAAGGGTTCCCAAACTCCTTCTGTTTTGAAGGATCCTTTTCCGGCTCAAGACAGTAAGATGATAGGTTCATCCTCGAGTGCCAATGAAGAACCCATACTGATGATGTCCCATGTTAGGATTGCGACTCGATCGCAAGATTATGGTAGTAAAAGTCCTGTTGATGGTAAAGAAGCAGAATCTTCTCATTCTAATCCATCAACCTCAGCTCCCGGTTCCGATCCACTACAGATTGAGAAACCTAATCCAGACTTGGTAATCAAACCGCCCGCCAAGGGTATACTTCGAAAGTCTGCTTTCAATCCACATGTGAGAGCGGCTCAGAATTATAACATTGTTGAGGATTTAGCTGTTTCACCCTCAGCAATGTCGTCTTTGGAAGTGCTGCAATCATGTCCAGCACAACGTAAACTACTTTTGTCGGCTATAGGAGCTGTTGACGTTCAGGACTCGAACCTAATAATTTTCGATCTAGAAAATAGTACACCGCTTTTGCCTCATCAAATGGCTTTCCAGATTCAAGTGATAGTAAAAAACAGGCCTATTCATCAGACTGTAATTGATGAGGGAGCCTCAACGTGTATTATGTCGATACAGTGTTGGAGATCGCTTAGTTCTCCTTCGTTAAATCAATCCACGACGATTCTAAAGGCCTTTCATGGCCATGGGTTTCATCCTTTTGGCATTCTACAGGATTTTCCTATAGGGGTTGAAGGAAAAACCGTTAGTCTAGATGTGGAGGTGGTTGATGCCCCTCTAGATTACAACCTTCTCTTGGGTCGAAGTTGGTCTTACGCTATGACAACGGTCGTTTCATCGGTCTTTCGAATAATAAAGTTTCCACATAATGGAAAGATCATAACAATAGACCAGCTAGCTTATTTTTCATCCGACCCAGCCTCTTCTGAGAGTATTCAGCATGTCGGTAAAATGACTATCCCATATAAGGATGTTGGAGTAGGACTAGTTAAAGATGCCAGTTTACTGGGAACTTTTCCTTTTCCTCCGATCAATGCATCGTCTTCATTTGCAACCATTCATATGATTACATCAGACACCATTGTTTATGATGATCCTTGGATCATTCCTTCTGAATCTGAGATAGACTCATTTGGTAATGCCATGCCTTTGAGTCCATATGAAGTTAACTATGATGCCGTGCAGTCTTTTGCCGACCCATTCTCAACCGAAAATGACTTAATGAATGTGGTCCGTGAGGAATCACTTTTCACATGAAGCTCGGATTTAATCACGTTTTCTGAACTTGTTCACTCTGATGAGAAAATTCGTGAAATCCTATGTGTAGATGATTTACCATGGGAAGATCTCCATCACAGATCTTCGTTTTTACCCGAGATTGATCGTTTTGAAAATGATTTCTCATCAATTTTTACAACTGAATATGTCAAGGAACCTCAGAATCCAATGCAACATCCCGATTCAGAGTTAAATTTGGGAAACATCTCTCGAACTATTCCTATTGACATTTCGGTTAAGCCCGGAATTGTTGAGAACATTCATATAGGTGCCTCATGTACAGATGACGAAATTCATCTATATAAGGCCCTATTTCAAGAATTCCGCGATGTGTTTGCTTGGTCCTATGAGTAAATGCCAGGGATTGATCCCGCGATTGTTGTTCATGAGATAAAGACTTACCCGGACGCTAAACCCGTCCGACAACGTTTGCGTCAGATTCACCCATGAAAAGCTGCTGCAATTAAAGCAGAAGTTGAAAAATTATTGAAAGCAGGTTTCATTTATCCGATCCCGTTAACGGATTGGGTATCGAATATTGTTTCGGTTAACAAAAAAAAGGGAACAATAAGAATATGCATCGAATATAGGGACATTAATCGAGCCTGTCCAAAAGACAATTACCCAACACCCTATATCGATCAAATCATTGATGATTGTGCCGGCAGCGAAATATTCTCTTTCATGGACGGTTTTTCTGGATACAATCAAATCAATATTCTACCTGCCGATCAACCAAAAACAGCTTTCATTTGTCCATGGGGGACATTTTCTTATTGCAAGTTACCTTTTGGGCTTAAGAATGCCGGAGCAACTTTTCAAAGGGCGATGTCTTATGTGTTTCATGACATCAAGCACATTGTGCAACCCTATCTCGATGATTTGCCTGCTCATTCATTACATCGAGCTGATCACCTTGTCCATCTACGAGCAATCTTTATGAGGTGTAGGCATTATTGGATTTGGCTGAACCCACACAAATGTGTCTTCTGTATAGAAATGGGTCAATTGTTGGGATTTGTAGTTTCAAAAGCCGACATTCGCGTTGATCCCTCGAAGGTCGAAGCTATCATCAAATTGCCTCCTTCTTCGAGTCTTCACCAACTCCAAAGTTTGCAAGGGAAAGCAAACTTTTTACGACGATTCATTCCTAACTACGCCGATGTTACAAAGGGTTTACCCGGTTGTTGAAGCAGAATACTCCATTCTATTGGGATGAGATAGCTCAGAAATCTTTTGATGCACTCAAACACGCGTTGACCCATGCACCATTGTTGCATCCTCCCAACTACAACCAGGATTACTTCTTGTATCTCGCCGCCTCTCATTCCACCATTGGAATGGTCTTAGTACAGGAAGATGAATTCGGAACTGAACATGTGATATATTACCTTAGTCGAACTTTAAATCCAACTGAGCTAAAATACTCACATGTGGAGAAATTGGCATTGGCAGCCGTTCAAGCTGTCCAATGTTTTCGTCACTACATTTTACTACTTAAAACTACAGTAATTTCGGATTGCAACCCTATGATCTACATTTTGACCAAGAAATTGCTAGGGGGCAAGTACTCTAAATGGATCGTTATCCTATAGGAGTTCGACTTGGAATTTGAGAAATCCAAGTCTAAGAAATCTTTAGTTTTTGCGGAGTTAATGTGTGACTTCCCGCGTGGTGACACGGAAACTGTGGCAGAGGAGCCCATTGTGGACGAATCCTTGTTTCTAATCAGCACTTTAGATCCGTGGTATGGGGATATCATTGTTTATCTCCAGACCCAATCCTTTCGGCCAGAAATTTCAAGGTCAGAACGTCGAAAAATTCGATTCCAGTCCCAACAATTCATGATTATTGGAGATACTCTTTATCGCCGTGGGGTAGACTCTGTTTTTCGACGTTGCTTAACTCACGAGGAAGCTGAAAGGGTTCTAAATGACTGTCACTCTGGAGCGTGTGGCGGTCATATGTCTGGGTTTGCCACAACCCAAAATATATTGCGCGCTGGCTACTTCTGGCCGTCTTTATTTAAATATTGTATTACGGCGGTCCGAAAATGCCACAATTGCCAAATTTTTGATCGAAAGATGCGCGCTCCACCTGCTCCTCTCCACCCTATAATTGCCGTTGGTCCTTTTGCCAAATGGGGTATCGATTTTATTACATGTAACCCTCACTCGACTGGGGGGCATGTGTATATCATCCTTGCGGTAGATTATTTTACTAAGTGGGCCGAGGCGATGCCTACATTTGAGGCAGACGGCAAGACAACTGCAATTTTCGTATTAAATCATATAATTGCTAGGTTTGGTGTCCTGCAAGTGATAATCACTGATCATGGGCGCCATTTTCGAAACGTTATGATGACCGAACTTACAGGCCAACTTGGTTTACGTCACGATAGTTCAACCCCTTATTATCCACAAGCGAATGGTCTGGTTGAATCCATCAACAAAGTTTTAGTTGTCATGATCCAACGAATCATTGGGATTCATCGGTCGAATTGGCACAACATGCTATTTTCAGCGCTTTGGGCGTATCGAACTTCAGAAAAACATCAACAGGGTTCACTCCTTTCCAACTAGTCTATGGTTTGGAAGCCATGTTACCCATTGAATGCGAAATCCCGTCACTGCAAATGGCCATCGAGTTACTTCCAGCCACTTCCGAAGAGGAAAAACATTTTTTATACTTGGCTCAATTAGATGAGAATCGACGCGATGCTGCATTGGCGACTGAGACTCACGCAAAACGCATGAAAGCTCAGTATGATCAAAATGTGACCCCTCGAAATTTTTCGGAAGGAGATCTAGTCTTAGTTTACGATCAAGCTAATGATAAATTAGGCGCTGGAAAATTCGTTCCTATGTGGCATGGTCCCTATGTTGTCAAGCGAAAGCTAGCCAAAGGGGCCTATGAATTGGTAGAATTTGACGGGGACTCTTTGGGTAAACCCAGAAATGGTCTTTACTTGAAGAGGTATTATGCTTAACGGATGGGTATGGAGATTTTTAGTTAGGATAGTTTTTCTTTCTAGCTGGTGTGTTTTAGTTTAAACAATGTGCTTAGATTAGAGAGTGTTTTTTCGTCATTATTCCTACTTATCTTGGTTTTAATCTTGATATTGCAGATGTCGATGCCTCTCCAAACATACATTGGTTTCGCTGATGGTGCTTGTCGTAATACACGAAACATCTCTTCCGCAGCTTGGGTTATCTATTCGCCCTCTGACGAGTTAGTATCTATGCATGGGGTAAGCCTCGGTCAAACAACGAATAACATTGCCGAGTATAGTGCAGTGATTGAGTTATTATCTGAATCTATTTCATTTGGGATTCAGAGTTTGATAGTGAGGTTAGATTCTGAACTCGTTGTATTACAACTTAATAGAGTGTATGCCATTAGAAATCCAGTGTTATTAAGATTATTTTTGAGAGTGCGTCTCTTGGAACGTGAATTTGATTATATTGAATATTAGCATATTCCAAGATCTTTAAATACATTAGTAGATGCAATTGCCTCTCGAATGTTAAATAGACATTTGCAATAATCATACATGTAAATTTAAAACCATTCCATAACATGATTTACGAGATAAGTCGGTAATAGTGATATATATATATATATATATATATATATATATATATATAGGAGTGTGTCAAAAAATACATCGTCCTCGATCATAGGTTTGAAAACACCTTATGATCGACAAAAATGATAAGTACAAAAAACAAAAATGTCACATGTGCCCACAATAGGCGATCATCCTATCACTGGTGATGATCTCTATAAGAAACCACTGCACGGGCCACCTTGCAAAGGAACCTCCTAAAAGGTCTCGGGACCCCAATCACATAGCGTTGAAGTCGACGAGGAATGCCATCTATAGTGGTCTCCGGAATATCTCCTGTCAAGCACTCGAGATGACCCTCCAACTCGGCCAAAACCTCTGCTGATTCGTCCTGTGGGGCCAGCGCGGGTGCAACTGGTTGCTTCCTCTCGTAAGGCTAGAGAGCAGTTGGTCGCTGTGGACCCACATCTGCATTTGAAATTTTTTACTGTCAGTTTTGAGACGATGGAAAAATAACAAAAAATTAAAATAGGAAAAATGTTGAAAAGGATTTTACCTGACTCATCCCACTGCTCTCCTGGTGGAAGAACCATGTCTGGGTCACCACGAAAATCTATCCCAGCGTAAGGGAAGTCCTGAATAGAAAAGACCTGGTTTTCCAGCCATTGGAAATACTCAGGTTTGAATCGAGCAACCTCTGTCCTCTCGTCCGGGTGACGGGCCATAACTGCGACCCATTGCATCAATTTGGGCTCTCGAGGAATCCCAGCTCCAACAGTAAGGTGCTACGGGATCAGCATAGGAACCCTCTCTAGGCCAAAACTCACGACCAAATCCCCATAACCAAAGGTCTTTAGTCGTCCGTTCTTGGCCCTGGTCAGTTGGCCTTTCACATTGGCCAACACAGCATCGCACAAGTTGAAGATGGTGCCTCGGAAGCAATCAACTGCCATACGCATCTGGGATTCGGTGGCAATACGTAATGCGGCAGCTCCACAAAGTCTAGTGACAGTAAACGCAATCACCATGAGCTCAGGACGGGATATGGTCTTTATGTCTATCCCTTTGTCTCTAGCCTGGCTGTTGCAGTACTCTAACCTGAGGCTATCGACAGACTGGCCACCTTCCCTAGCCCCAAACAGAGTCAAGTCTTCACCTCTCTTAGGCAAACCAGTCAAGAAATATACGTCCGCTAGCTCGATTTCGAGCTAGTGGCCGCCAATGAAGAAGCACTGGTCCTGTACACTCCATCTGTCAACCATCCACTACAAGAAATCCACCTGAGCCCTCATGCCAGGAATGGCCCAGAATTTGTACAAGCCGCACGCCCTCAAAGCATCAAGTGAAGGCTAATGATTCCATGCGGCGGCATCCACGTCCTCATGCTCTCGTTCACGCCAATCTAGCATGATGTACTCTTTGCATCAAGTATAAGGATAAATTAAACTGCTAGAAATTATTTTGATTGGTCCATTTTTGAGGATTTTTGGGTTAAAAACCCTTGCGACGGGGACCTCACCCTCCGGGTTAGACACAGTGCATGGGACCACACTTTGTCTACATGGAAGGTGTGGACCCTGAGCTTTTTCCCAATGGAGAAAAAGTTGGGGTCCGCAGGCCAGTAGTGGTAAACCTGCGGGCCCCCGCGCGCGGGTTTTATGCCTAAAAACCCTCCCAAAAATGAAAATAAATGACTAAAACAAAAAATGAAATGGTTAAAAATGAAGAGTAGGATGATGTGGATTACCTGGAGAAGACGGCGTTCGATTCCGACGGTTGGATTTTCCGCAATCTTCACGGGAAGTTTTCTGAGCAAAAGCACTATTTTCTCACCCAAACTCAAACGGTAAAAATGAATTGACAAAGGCCCTTTTTATAAGTTTTTTGAGTAAATAAATTGCAAATTTGTTTATGTTTCACTTTGGAAAGGTATTTTTGCGACATTTTTATCCATTTCAAACAGGTATGAGTAATGTTTGTGTTTTTGTGCAGAATAAAGGATTATTCAGGCGAAATCTATCATTTTCGACGAAAAACATTTAGAGTCACCTTTAAGCTCTTTTCTGACTCCTGAAACATGAAAAGATTGCCGAGTTCTTCTTTTAAACTCGTTAAAACGGAATTAAAAGACGGTCCACTTATAGCTCTTTTCCGACTGTAAAAACATGAAAAGATCGTCAGATTTTTGTCGTTTCAAATTCGATATTGGTTATAAAACGACATGTCGTTGATTGCTTTTTTACTTTTTTGGGTCAAAGGCACTAATGACGAAAATTACTCCTTGGTCGTAAAAGATCATGTGGTTCTCTCAAGTATTATTTTATACTTTTTCGGGCTTGGGAGACACAAATTTAAGAAAAAGGTCAACCCTGGAGTCTTCTTAAGTTTTTTCAGACTCTCTAAAATTGAAAAACGCCGAGTTTCTCCTATACTGGACTCGTTAAAATTTCACAGTAAAGGACCTGTTCAATTACAAACAGGAACGAACCACTCCTTCTTAGGGTTCGAATTTAAACTAAGTTGGACTCATCTGAAGGATGAGCTTATAATCAAGCAAATGTTATCCTCCTCAAGCTCGTCAAAAATAAAGAGGTACTTGCCAGAAATGGTGGGGGAAAAGAGAGAAAAATGAATCTGTTTGTCATACTTTGTAACCACTCTTGAACACGACACTTTTGTTCACCTGGGTTGGGAAATCCTTTGCCTAATAGTTGATCAAACCACATTGAAAGTCTTCAGCCGATTTCTGGGTATTAACTTTGGGTCAATTGTCACCAAACCATCTGTCGTGTCGTTATGTGTTCAAGAGGTCACTGCCAATAAGCCATTCATCTGCAAAATATCTGTCATCCATCTTGACCATCCCTGAGTCAGTCCTTGCAACTAAATTTCTTCAACTTGATCTATGACTTCGTGTTGTGGGCTTGCCTACGACGGATCGCTTTCTATCGACATCAGCTCATTATCTAGAAAGATGATCTAGAAATCGTCAGTACCTTGAGATCTACATGCCTCAATGGCAGATTTCTCGCCTTTGACGACAATTTACATCATTGACTTTCGATCGAAGGATTCCGTGACATGTTCGACATCAACACATTTATTCGCATCTCATGGATTGTACTGGGTACTTTGAGAGCCATTGACATCACTGGTGGTTTCTCTCACACTTGTTAACAGTTTACATCATTGACTGGTAATCAAGTGGTTTCTACCATGTTCGACATCAACACATTCATTCGCATGGATAGAATCGTACTGTTTCGGGAAGTAGAAATGAAGACCCTGGATCTGGTTTCCACAATCCAGGCTGCGAGGAATTTTGTATTCATTATATAATGGACTATTCATAAACAGATGGTTGTGTCCATACTGTGTCCACCTGAGTCTATACTTGTGATGTTTTACAAGATCATTCCTATATCAGAGCAGTAGTTAGTTTTTCTAATCAGTTTTGATCTGAGTATGGGAATGCCTACCTCAGCGATGATATGATCTCATATATATATCTTGCATTGAATGTTTTTACAGGTTCCAACCAGGCTCTCCACAAGATGATCCTCGAAATGATAAAGTACTTCACTCTTCCTAAATGATCAATGAAATCCTCATCTACTACAGACTTCACACTTTAGGGGGCAATCTGTTACACAAAAATATCGTCACCATGATTATTTGCAGTCAGTATGGGTCCATCATCACTTGTACTGTCCTCCTAAGCAAGTCTCAGACCTCAGCTCTTCAATTCAAGCTTTGGAAATGGGAGAAAGACATTAAAAATCAATGTAACTTTGGTTCCGCACTTTCTCTCATTGTCACCTGCGGTCCCGCACCTGCTGTGTACAAAAACTGCGGACCTGCCCGCTCTGTCCCTAACGGTGTAGGTGTGGACCCCTGTGAAAGTCAAAAGGCGCAAGTTTTATCTTAAAAAACTCACTTTGGGTTAATTCTAGAGGATTCTAGAAGGAATTTTGATGTGGATGGTTCGCTCTGAGGTGGTTCATCCATCCCAAAAGAGAAGGAGCTAATCCCTTGATGAGAGGAGCTATCCCTTTGAAGGAGGGCTTTATCCCTTTGAAGGAGGACCTAGTAACCTCCCTCCATTGCACTATAAATACAGGCATTGGGCTGGTTGCTGGGGAGGTTAGAAGCTGAACATTTTTGAGGGTAAATGCTGGTGAAATCAAGACTTCCTAGTTGAGCTTAAGAGGAGAGATCACATACCTTTTTGGCTTCATTGGGGAGTGAGTGAAACTTGTCAAAGTAGAGGAGACTTCTTGTTGGACCCTGGGAGGAGCTTGTACAGCGTCAAGGCAAAGGTTGTAAAGTTCTTCTTCTTTTGAATTAATACAATCAAACTCATTTTTCTCAACAAGTATCTTATGTTATTTGTTTCATGGACTCCTTGACTTTCATGTTAAATATGTTTTATGATTTTGGCTTTTCAGGTGCTATTTAATTTGTTTGCCTTGTTTGTGTTTACAGATTCGCGACAAAGGAGCTCATTTGGATCGAAGGAGCGAGGGCATCCACAAGCTTGCGTTGGACCTAAGGTAGGCCCTAAAAACACTTGTTTGCCATTGTTTATAAAAGCATATTTAGAGAAAGATAGTGTCTGGTTGGTTTGCTTGTCGTTAGGTCTTCTTTAGATTATAGGAAGGTCTATCTTGTCCATAAGATCGACGTATTCCGTGTGACACGGGCCATCAAGGCAACCCAACAAACTATCCTAGGCTCTCAAGGAAGACTAGCATCAACAGGAAGATGTTGCGGGGATAGCATGGGGATCCTCTCTAGAGCAAAGCTGACTATGATGAATCCATATCCAAAATTTTTCAGCTGTCCATTTTTTGCTCTGGTTAGTTGGCCTTTCACATTTGCCAACACATCACGCACCAGTTGAATATTCTCCCTCGAAAACAGTCTATTGCCATCTACATTTGGGATCATGTAGCCACATGCAATGCTGCACTCCCGCATAACCTGGTAACAGTGAATGCAATGACCTTGAGCTCAAGACTGTTGATAGTTTTAATATCAATCCATTTGTCCTTCGTTTGATCATCACAAAACTCTAATCGAAGACTAGCAATAGACTGGCCACCTGGCCTAGTTCCGAAAAGAGATAATTATTTGCCCCTCTTGGATAAACTAGTCAAAAAATATATGTCCTCCAGCTCGATTTCAAGCCGGTGGCCACCAATGATGAAACACTGGTCCTGTATGTTGTTGGGCTAATTTATTGACTAAATTAACACAAGTATTTAATTATCAGTCCGGGTTTGTAAAACTTGGAGGCAAATCCACTGTATATGGACATTAGATATAATCAAGTTTAGAAGATAAGATTTGGAGATTTAAAGAAGTACATATTACAAATATAAACCTATTTTAACAATTTCTAATTCACTTATGTAATATATGAGGGAAGAGGCTCCTAACTTAGGAGAACTAGGTTATCCTTCCCTACAATACTACTTTCATGAAGATAAATCTAAGAGCACTAATTAACAATGGTTTATGATGCAGAAGATGTAAAAGAAGAGGCTCCTAACTAAGAAGGTCCAAATTGTCCTCCTTCACAATCCTACTATATCACAATCACCATTGCTTCAAACGAGAAATGCATAAATAACTTCAAATAAGAAAAGGAGAATGAAATTCAGTTTTAGTTCAAGATCAAATAGAAGGGGAATTTAAATTAAATTCCTGTGTGTTCCTTCATATGTAGATTAGAATTAAACCAATATTCATTCAACAATCATCACACATCTAAATTCATTTGAAACAAAAACTAGTCTATGAAAACTATGAAAATTGAACCAAGAAGTGTACTTAGCTTGGTGTGGGGGCCCTCCACCCTTGCCTTGAACACTTGAAGAAATCTCAGCTACAGAAACTTTAGTAAATCAACCAAGCATTAAAAACAAATTGGAATGAAACAAGTTCTTCAAATTAGCTCCCAACTCAAATTATACAATAGTTACATACAAATTCCATTACCATCCCAAAAGCCATCAAAGTCTTGGCTTTAAATAGAGGTTTAATGAAACAAATTGATCTATATTATCTCTAACACTCATATCTACTCATATCCACCTATCTAAGTCAAACTCATCCAATTCATCCCAAGAAATATGGTCAATCCCATAAAATCTCAAAACTGCCCTATTCCCTAGGGATTTTCTGCTGACTAGTCATGTTTGACCAGCCTTGACCGGGCCTAATAAAGCTTGTTCTGGCCGAACCAAGTGGAGTTAGCTTAGTCCTAGTTCCCAAGTTGTCCATCCATGCATCAAAATCGAGCCCAAGTGTCCTGAAAATATGTCATCCACATAGCTATTACGGGAATTTCTGATTCAGTCCAAAATTGCACTTGAAACTCAATTTTCATAAAAACTTCTAGAAATTACAAAATTAAAATTAAACACCTGAATATGCATAAAATACATCAAAATGAGATGGATATGATGGAAAATGGATGGAAAATATAAGAATTAGGTAAGTTTCCCTAAGCAAAAATAGACCAAAACTGAGGGCCAACATATGTTCCACCTATCTACCAACCATTGCAAGAGGTCTACTTGGGCCCTCATACCTTGTATGCCCCAGAAATTTAGCAATCCGCATGCTCTCAATGCCTGCATTGTGGGCATATGGTTTAATGCGACAAAATCCACATCCTCATGCTCGCTTTCTTGCCAAATAAGCATTTTGAATGTCCTACAATGCATAAAAGACATATTAGAACTAGCTAGTTCAAAATTTTTTGGGCAGAAATGGAGAAAAATTGATTTTAAAATTGATTTTCGCTGGGTCCGCACCCACCAGTTATAGACAGTGCGTAGGTCTGCGTGGCCTGTGAACAGCAGGTGTGGACCCACGACTTTTTTCTTTGTAGAAAAAAGTCGGGGTCCACAGGGGCCACATGTTGTGCCTGCGGACCCCCGCGAGTGAATTTTTATACCAATTTTTCCCATAAAAATTAAATCTAAAGCCTAAAATCAAAATGTAAATAGATAGAATGAAAGATAAGGAGGTCATGGATTACCTGGTGCTGATGGTTTTCGATTTCGACGGACGGATTTTCCAGAATCTTCACAGGAACTTTCTTACCTAAAAGCTCTCACTTTTCACTCTGAACTCAAATCGTAAAAATGAAGTTGGAAAACCCCTTTTTATAAGTTTTTTTGAATAAATGAATTTTTAATTTATTTATTTTTCACTTTAAAAAGGTAATTTTTAAAATCATTTTTATTTATCTTAAACAGGTATGTGTAATGTTTTGAGTTTTTGTGTAGAATATTGGATTTTTTGGGAAAATTGATCATTTTTCAACAAAGAGCATACTTTTATCACTTTTTCAGACTCTTTCAAAAATTTACGAAAAAGAGAAACATTGGAGTCCTCTTTAAGCTCTTTTCAGACTCTCGAAAATTGAAAAGATTGTCGAGCACTTGATTGTTCGAACTCATTAAAATAAATGAACAATCTTCCCTTCAGTATAAGTTTACCCCTTTTACGGACTGAAACAGACTATTTATGAAAAAGGTACATGTTGACTAATTACGGTCAATAGAGTCCTCTTTAAACCCTTTTCAGACTCGTTAAATATGAAAAGATTATCGAGCGTTTGTCTTTTTCAGCTCGTTAAAGTATTAAAAAGTCATCCCTTTTGTATTATTTTATCATTTTTTGGGCCTAAGGGATTATTTTATGAAAAAGTATCCCCATGGAGTTTTCTTAAGTTTTTCTTTTGACTCCCTAAAATTGAAAAACACCGAGTTTTTCCTATACCGGACTCGTTAAAATTTAACAGTAAAGGGCCTGTTCAATTTCAAACAGGAACGAACCACTCCTTCTTAGGGTTCGAATTTTAAACTAAGTTGGACTCATTCGAAGGATGAGCTTATAAACAAGCAAATGTTATCCTCCTCAAGCTTGTCAAAAATAAAGAGGTACTTGCCAGAAATAGTGGGGGAAAAGAGAGAAAAATGAACCTGTTTGTTACACTTTGTTTTATAAAAACCCGTCAACTACTCTTGGACACGACACTTTTTGTTCACCTGGGTTGGGAAAATCCTTTGCCTAATAGTTAATCAAACCATATTGAAAGTCTTCAACTGGTTTCTGGGTATTAGCTTTGGGTCAATTGTCACCAAACCATCTGCAGTGTCGTTATGTGTTCAAGAGAACAGTTCAAACAAACCATTTATCTGCAAAATATCTGTCATCCATTTTGACCATCCCTGAGTTAGTCCTTGTTAATATATTCCTTCAAAACTTGATCTATGATTTCGTGTTGTGGGATTTCCTATGACAGATCACTTTCTATCGACTTCAGCTCATTATCTAGGAAGTTGATCTAGAAATTGTCAGTACCTTGAAAGCTACATGCCCTAATGGAAGTTTTCTTTCCTTCGACGATAAGTTGCATCATTGACTTTTGATCGAATGATTCTGTGACATGTTATACTTCGACTCATTTATAACCATTTCATGGATTGTACTGGGTACTTTGAGAGCCATTGACATTATTGGTGGTTTCTCTCACACTTGTTAATAGTTCACATCATTGACTGGTAATCAAGTGGTTTCTACCATGTTCGACTTCGACACATTCATTCACATGGATAGAATTGTACAAGTTCGGAAAGCGGAAATCAAGACTCTGGATCTAGTTTCTACCATCCAAGCTGCGAGGAATTTTGTTATTCATTATGCAGTGGAGTATTCATAAACAGATGGTTGTGTCCATATGTGTCTACACATGTCTATACTCTTGATGTATTACAAAATCATTCCTGTATCAGAACAGTTTAGTCAGTTTTCTAGTCAGTTTTGATCTGAGTATGGGAATGCCTACCTCAGTGATGATATGTTTATATATATATTTTGCATTGAATGTTTTTTATAGGTTCTGATTGGGGTGTCCATAGGAAAATCCTTGAAATGATAAAATACTTCACTCTTCATACATGAAAGACTTCATCTTCATCTACTACAAACTTCACACTTTAGGGGGCAATCTGTTGCACTAAAAATTGTCACCTTGACATTCTGCAATCTGTGTGAATCCATTACCACTCATACTTACCTCCTTTGCAAGTCTAAAGCCTGAGTTCTTCATATCAAGCCTTGAAAGTAAGATAAAAGCCCTAAAAGTATTTAAAACTCTAGTTCTGCACTTTCTGTTAGTCTTTCCTGCAGTCCCGCACCTAATGGTCATGTCCCCTGCGCACCTGACTGCTCTGTCCCTGTGTTATGGGTGCGGACCCTTGTAAAAGTTAAAAAGGTGCGAGTACATTCTAAAAAACTCACTTTCAATCATTTCTAGAAGCTTTTGGAAGGAATCTTGAGGTGGCAAGTTCGCTTTCTTAAGTTTCATGCATCCCATACCTTAAAGAGCTAACCCCTTGATGTGAGGAGCTTATCCCTTTGAAGGAGGATTCTATCCCTTCATAGATGGACCTGTAACCTCCTCCTCTGCACTATAAAATGAAGCATTGGGCTAATTACTACGGAGGTTGAAAGTTGAATATTTTTGAGGTGAAATGTTGTTGGAACTTAGTCTTCTTAGTTGAGCTTTTATGAGGAGAGATTACATACCTCTAAGATCTCATTTGGAAGAGTGCAAGGATTGTCAAAGTAAAGGAAATTCCTATTTCGGACCCTAGGAAGAGCTTGTTCAACATCAAGGCTGAAAAGGTTGTAAGGTTATTCTACTTCAAAGTTAATACAAATGAGTTTGTTTTTCTCAATAAATTGTTCATTTATGGTTTATTTTATGGATTCCTTGATCACCATAATAGACATGATTTATGATATTTGCTATGCAGGTGTTATTTGATGTTTGCTTGTTTGTGATTGCAGGTCTTTAAAGATAACTCTTTCCGACAATCGAGAGATGACTACAACGAACAAGCGTTGGATCTAAGGTAGGATCGTAACACCTCTATAGTCTTTATTTTATAAATTGCATATGTCTAGAGAAAGATAGATTTATTTGTCTGTTTGTTGCACGATTATCTTGTGATACTAGGGAGATCGGTCTTGTCCGCAAGATCGATTTATCCGACCAACACATAGCTTAATAAAATGAAATCATTCTTCAATCACTGCATTCAAGATAAATTTTGCCAATAGTGTTCACAAGTTGGTTCATGAAAATCATCATTATGCTCTTCAAGTCATGAATCTGTCCACTAACCATAACTGTAGAGGTGAATTACAATGGAGAAGAGGCAATTATTAAGAGGTATTTTGGTATTATTCAATCATGGTTCAAAGCCTAGAGGTCATTATTCAAGCCTAAGGGACAAAAATAAAGATTTTGGAGAACTTTTGGTTCAGTTTACATGTGCTACAAGAGTGTTACAGGAGGTGCTGCAAGAGACCCTGTTTTTCTAGAAGAGTGAGATAACTTGCCAAATGCCCAAGTAAATTGAATGAAAATTGGATGGGAATTTCTATTTATTAATTAGGGTGCCTTAGGACTCCATTCCAAGTGGGATCAATCCAAAATACCACTATTAACACGTGTTAAAAAAATAGAAAATTACTACTCTAAAAAATGGAAATTCAAGAACTAGTGAGCTAGTTAACCTACCAAAGGCTGAACCTAATCAGGTGAAAATGATATGGGGTGATTTTTTTTATTAACTTGAATGTTTTTATGACCCAATAAAAGTGGAATAAACTCAAATGAATCTCATTAACATGTTCTAAAAAATAGCATAAAATTACTACTATTTTGTTACAAGGGACTTCGAGAAATTCTAGATTTGTGAACTAGTAAACCAATCCAAGTAGCTCAATAATGAATATGAATTTTTAAATTTTTTATAAGAATGAATCATGATTTTTGATCTATAAATAGCCTTAAAAACAACTCAATTCAATCATTTAACCAATATGACCTACAACAAAAAAGCATGAATAATAAATGTAGAAATAAGAGATGCGAGTGAAAAAGACATTCAAAGGAACTGAAGAAATTGTACAAGAGGGTTCTAAGGCTCCTGGGATGACCAAGATCAAGGATACTCAGAGTCCTATGAAAGAAACCAAACTTTAGACGCTAAAAATGGTACCAAAATTCATTATTTGAATCAATCCAAGTGCATCCCCACTATAAATGAAAGTGGAGCTGCTAACTAACAAGTTTTCTTCATAAGAAAACTAAGAAATACATACCCCTAGAGGAAATTCAAATTGTTAATTGTACAAATTGATGGGGAGAAATTCTCCTTGAAATGATGAATATTTCCCCTCCAAAATCCCTCAAATAGTGAATATGGTTCCCAACACTAGGAACTTGCATTAAACGACAGGGAACATATTCCTAGATTTTCTCAACCAGTGGAGTTCCATAATTTTTCAACAATTTCATGATATTTAGTTAATTTATCATACAATCTTTGTCCATCTTGTAGTATGGAGCTAGTCCATATATTATCTCATTTAGAATTTACTCCATATTCTCTCAATATTCTGCAAAAATAAATAATATTAGGCACATAATATGGAATTATCTCTAAACCTTACTAAGAACATATTAAAGCTAAAAAAATATTATTAAGTGTATAAGGAGAAATTTAATATAACCTTTACGTGCCTAGGAAAGGTTAGATGAGCCTTAATTTATGTCTAATTTGGAGGCCCATCATGGTGTTTGTCAGTGGATCCACATATGATATGTTTGACCTAAGATGTAGATGCTTGGGATTGATTCTTGAGTGATCGACAGTGAAAAACGTCTTAGTGTTTCTTGTAGTTGTATTGAATACGACTATGTTTACCCTTCTCTATTCATTTCACTTTTGTTTTTCTACTAATTTTTTAGCTCTACAACTTGAATTCTAGGGTTTGCTTTTCCTTGGTGTTTTTATACACAAAATAATTATAATACCACTGGGTTTCTCATTTAACGAGTGAAGAGAATTTGTTTTAAGCATTCCGAGGTTTTAGTGAAGGTAAAAACTATTGATTTTTTGTTTTTGTTTTCATTTGTCACACACATAATGTAACTTATAATGATGTATTTTACTGCTTATGCAATTTCTGACTTTTCATTTTTATCAATGCTCACAGGATAGAAAATTCTGTTCTGTAAAGGGATTTTGTTTTCAATGGTATTATTTAAAAATCCCTTGTAGTAGATTTTATCTTGAATATCATTTTTTTCTATATGAAAGGACATAGCTGTAAGAGTTCCTTCATGTTGATGGAACATGGTAAATTATATTCTCATACTTATCTTTATTTTGGTTGCAACCACTGGTCCAATGTTTCTGTTACTAGAAGTGTTGTGCCTTCCCAATTTGTTTTTGTCACTATAAAGTCATAATATTTGTGATGTGTTATCTTCATTATCTATAGTTTTATGAAGAAACCATTTGGGGTTTTACATCAGTTAATGTTACCAGTGCAAATCCTCGTTGACTATAGGGATTTTGGCTTCGATTATGACTTGAATTCATTTATTCATCATTTAAGGCTTTCCTCTAGACTTGTAACTCACTTTCGTGCACTGTTACATTGTAAGAGGAGACCCGATGGCACATTCTGAAATTCTATTTTGTTAGACATTGTGTTAGGGTTTAAATCTTTAAAAATTTCTTTTTCAATTTTTTCATTATGCTTTTCTCTCGATCTTTATAGCTTCCATTAGAGGGTTTATTTCTATATGAGGGTAGTATCTATGATATTAGCCATGGTTTCAATTTAATAGTTGAGTGTAGTCTCAATGTCACTATTTTTTGTCACTAAAATAAGGTTTTATAACCTTTTATCTTCTTCATCATTTTTCTTCAGTACCAATTTCTTATATGGAAACAATTAGCTAGAGTAAGCTACTTTTTCATTTAATTGTTAGATACATTTCTTATTCAGAGTTATGATAAGTTTTTTTTTTTTAATTCTTATGGACAAAATTTCCCATACCCAAACTAGTTTTGTAGTTTAATTGTTAGTCTATAAAATGGCATTTCTATAATATGTTAAAATATGGGGTTTTTCTTTCAACCCTCAATGCCAATTTATAATAACAATCTTGACTCTATGGTTTTTCGTTATATTTTTTTCTTCATGTGTAAGAAATGTCTTATAAATGTTTACCCAAGCATACATTCTATAACTTTTGTTAATAATTTAGCTCTTCAAATTTACGTATATCCATTCTACATAGGAAAAGGACCAACCGAAATTTTAGTTTGCTCATTGGTAATTTTATTCTAACCCTATTTACATTTATTCTTTGAATTTTCCACAAAATCCCTCTATATTCATATACAATACTTAATGCTGCACACTCATTCTATTGTGCTTTGTTTTACAAGTGCAAGTGTCAACTCAACTAGAGTGCGTTCATATAAATGTTTTCTAGTTTTGCGAGGTTCTAATTCAACTCTCCAATATCCTAACCAGGTCAAAGATTTTGTTCCTAGCTCCCTTGTTCATGCTTCCTGTAGATTTCGTGACTCTGCTATGTTTATTTAAAAAAATCTATATTCATAAAATATTTCTTACTGAAAAGATTTTATGTAAAGACATAAATCCTAGTGTGGCATAGTGACTATTATTTTCTTTGCTGTTAAGGGTTCTAGCAACCCTTAATACAACAGGTTAAACTATACATGATTCGTCGAACTCTCTTTCTATCTAAATAAAATTTGGATTGTCATTTTTTTTTAATTATATAGTTTGCTCTCATTACAATGTACTCAAATAATTATTTGCTTCCAAATAATTTTCTAATATTTAAGTTTTCTATTTTTCCAATTCTACTATGACCACAATATTTAAGTTCTCTCTTTTTCCAATTCTACTGTGACCACAAATTTTTTTTGAGTGGAAAATTTACTGTTCTTTATTACTACTAGTTTTTGATTGACATGATAGTTGTAAATATATATATATATATATATATAAAAGTATACATATGACTAACTCAAATCTAGGAAATTGTATATTTTTTTGTATATATATGTCTTTGCATTCAAACAAAAATAAAAAAATAAACATATGAACTCCTAAATACTTGTTTTTCATCAGTGTTATACTGTTATTGTCATATAGAATTAATAAAGACTACTATTATTCCACAATCCTTGTCTATATAAGATTTTAGCTAAAAATCCAAACAATTTTTTTTGTTTCATATCTCTAATTAACAAATAAACCTATACTAATTTAGTTTTTCTTTTTACTACATAAAATTTTGAGAATAAAATATAGATATTTCTTCTAATTGAATAACAAAATAATTACTATAGGTAGAGACATTGACTTGGAACAATTTTGAAAAGTTAATAGCCAAGTACTTGGCTCCTCCTATCTTTGACACAACAAAACAAATAATGTCCCCCTGAGCATATCCAAACTGCAAATTATTTTCTTTCTATCTGCTGCTACTTGCTTCTCTTCAGTTTCTTTTCTGCTCTCAGAATGAGACAAAATCAAGGAGAAAATATTTTTATTCCAACGCATCTACCATTCTTTTGGTGGTTAATAACTGCCTCCACCTCAACAAAAGGTGTCAAGTAGTTATGTTTTCTTCAATGAACACTTGTTTCCCACCCTTGAGGACAACTCCCTGTCTTCTAGGAAACAATTAATTGACTAATATCATAATTCCTCAATTAAATCTAATTATTCATATTAGATGTCTAAGACTTCTTGATTGGTAATACATATTTCATAATGATTTTCAGCCTTATCTCGTTCAATCATTTGTACTCAACAATTAATGTTATCACCAAAAAAATCATCATCTAGCCTAATTTACTATATGGATCGAAGTACACCATGTAAAGCCAATTTTACCATAGTAAAATTGCTTTCACTCTGAGAAATTAATTAATAAACCACTTTTGTTAAGTAATTTATAGTTAAACCCATGAAGAATAATTGAATAAATCACTATTTATTTGATTTTCTTCTAGGAATAATTAATTAAACCATTGTTCAATTATTATTCCTTGTCATACTTGACCCAATCATGAAAAATAAACACATGAATCATTAATTATCTTATTTTTCTCTAAGAATAATTAATTAATAACTAATTAATTATTATTTCTTGTCAAATTTGACTAAATCCCTCAGGAATAATTAAATAAATCCTTATTTATTTATTATTCCTTAACTAATTCCATGAGATGATAAATAAATAATTTATTTATTTATTATCTCTAAATAAAAGTTTAAATACATTTGTCCCTCCTAACCAAATATTATAAAATATTCCAAGTGGTTATTCCAAGAATGGGATCAATAATATTTTATTATTTCTCATTATTCGAGGATAACTCAATATTTTTTTATAAATAGAAGGGTTTTCCATTCATTATTCACTTTTGATTATTTTCATTGTTGCACTCACTATTGTAACTCTGATTATTTTCATTATTGAACACCATATTTTTGCTAGGTTTACACATTATAGAGGAGAGAGACTCTACACAAGCTAAAGACGTTTGATGATAGCCAAGAACCCATCCCATAGAGGGGGATTGGTAACATTTATTTTTTCCCTTCATAGATGTTATAATGAAACTATTCTTTGTATACCTGGTTTTCATTGGATGATTGGAGTTATTACTCTTTCTTTTTGTCTTTTTAATTATGACTGTGGCATAGATCATAATTTTGGTATGTTTTGTTTCTATCACTTGCTAAAGATATACAATGTTTAGCAGCCATTTATATTGTTGAGATTGTTTGTCATCCACAATATTAAGTGGGTTCTTTTCGTACATCTTTGAGAAGAAAACACTACAACAACTAATTTTTTAGATTTTGTTTTTTACAAAAACAAAACATAATAAATACAATCTACAATAAGTTATTATCAATAATAAATTATTGATAATTAAATTATTCATTTTTCTTTCAAAATAGCATAATTAACAAAAAACACACATATGCACATTTAATTACAAAAATTATCAAGCCAAGGGATATCACAACCTCCCCCTCTTGAATTTGATACTGTCCTGGTGTTTGATCAACATTTTTCTGGAATACACTTTAGTGTTTCATCCAAGCAGAGAAGGATATGCTTCTTTAAAAGAATCCTCCAACTCCCAAGTTTCTTATTCTGGACTAAAATGTTTTTATTGAACCTTCAACTGTGCTACGTCTTTATTCTTGAGCTTGACTACCCTCTGGTTTAGAATACAAAGTGGTTATGCTAGGAACTCTCCCTCTCATTCCAACTCTACAACATTCAAATAAATTACATGATATGAGTCATGTACATACTTTTTCAAAAAATATAGATGAAACACATTATGAATTTTAATATTAGTTGGTAGAGCTAGCTTATAGGTTACAAGTCCAATTTTGGCTAACACCTCAAAAGGTTCACAATATCTAGGTTATAACTTGGAACAATTTCCAATTCAGAGTGTACTTTTCTTGGATTTAACTTTTAAATACACATGATTTCCCACATTAAAATCCCTCTGAACTCTTTTCAAATCTACATAGCTCTTCTAACGATCTTAGGTTCCAACACTAATATATATTCAGGATGATCCCATCTTAGGGGTACTTTGCATCTCATTCCATAAATGACTTCGAAAGGGATCATTTTCAAGAAGGTTTGGTATCCATTATTATAAGAATTTTTTTGTAAGTGCAAATACTCCCATTTAGTTTGTTTATGTTTAACGTACATCCTTATCATATCCCCCAATATCTAATTGGTACTTTATGTTTAGACATCAATTTGATGATGGTATGATGTACTAAAGTTTAATTTTGTTTCCATACCTTCAAACAACCATTTCCAAAACTTGGATGTGAAATTTGCATCCCTATCTGAGATTACAATGTTAGGTATCGCATGGAGTCTGAAAATTTCTCTCATGAATATTTATGCAATGTTGATTGCTTTAAAAGTATATTTTACAGGGATTAAGTGTGCTTCTTTACTGATATTATCAATCGCAACCATAATGGAGTCATGTCGCCTCCTAGTCTTTGGTAGTCCAGTAATGAAATCAATTGAAATTTTCTCCCATTTCCATTCTGGAATAGGTAGGGGTTGCAACAATCCAGGAGAGTGTTGATGAGAAGCCTTAACTTGTTGACACTCAAGACATTTGGCTACATATTATGTTGTCTCCACATAGTGATCAATGGCCAAACAAATTCCTTTCTTAACACAACTATCAAATTTTTGTAGCCACGATGACCATTTGAATTTTTGTGCAACTCATCTCAAACAATTATTTATTTATTTATTTTATTTTATTTTATATTTTATATTTTATATTTATATTTTTATATTTTATATTTATTATTTATTTATTATTTATTTTTTTAATTTTTTTTTTTTAATTTTAATTTTTTTTATTACTATTATTATTATTATTATTATTATTATTATTATTTTTATTTTTATTTGTATTTTTTTAAATTATTTTTTATTTTATTTATTTATTTATTTATTTTATTTTATTTATTTATTTATTTATTTATTTTTTTTTTTTTTTTTCAGATTTATATTATCTCACACATAAATTATGCCATTAAACAGCAATATGTATAGGATATTTATTGAAAATTCACTCCTTTCTTCATTCAATGTTTCATTTTTCTGAACTTTTCCCTTCATTTTCAGGTATTTCGAATTAGAATTTGCAGTGATTTTGATTTTATCTATTAAATTTGTTGACCAACTTGTTGCTGATATAGTGCATATTTGATTAAGCTTCCTACTTAAAGCATCAACTATTATGGTTTCCTTTCCTATAATATGTGTAATCTCAAAATCATATTCACCAATAAATGCTAACTTCCTTGCTTTTATAGCATTTAGATTAAGTTGATCAAATAGATATTTGATACTAACATTATCTGTGCTCAACTAAAATTCTCTTCCTATAAGGTAATGCCTCCACATTTTGAATGCATGAATGATGGATGCTAGTTCTAGATCACGAGTAGCATAGGTTTTCTGATGCTCTTTCACCTTTTAGATTCATAACAAATAACAAGACCATCCTGCATCAAAAGCCCCCCTAATCCTTCCTTACATGCGTGTATACATACCACAGAATCCTTGTTGGGATCAACCAATTTTGAAATTGGAGTTATGGTCAAGAGTTGTTTTAGCTTATCAAAGCTTTATCTTGACACTTTTGGCTCCATTCAAACTTGATTCCTTTATTCTGTAAAGAAGTAATTGAATATGCAAGTTTGGAAAATCCCTCTATAAATCTTCTATAGTAGCTTGTGATTCCCATAAATGATCTTATTTCATCTACATTTTTAGGTACTAACCACTCCAATATTATTTTTCTTATCTTCTCTAGATCAACAACAATTCCTTCTTATGATATTAGATGTCCGAGATAATGAATTTTATTTTGGTAAAATGAACATGTTGAATTTAGCATATAATTCATTACCTCTAAGAGTTTGGAGGACCATCTGCAAATGTTAGTCATGCTCTTTTTTACTCTGAGTATGCCAAAATATCATCTATAAAGACAATTACAAATTTTTCTATAAATGGTATTAACACACTATTCATAAAACACATGAAGGTAGCTGGTGCATTGGTAAGACCAAATAAAAGTACCACAAATTCATAATGCCCATAATGTGTGAAAATTCTATTTTGTGAATATATTCATCCTTAATTATGATATGGTGGTACCCCTACCTTAAATCGATTTGGAAGAAAATTGAAGCTCCTACGACTTGATCAAACAAGCCATCTATCCCAGGCAAGGGATATTTGTTCTTGATGGTCTTTTTATTAAATTCATTGTAGTATATGCACAACCTAAGAGTACCATCTTTTTTTATTACAAATATAATCGGTGCTCCCCAAGGGGACACACTTGGCCTTATATACTTTTTATCCAAAAGTTCCTATAACTGAATCTTCAACTCCATTAATTCAGGGATACTCATTCTATATGGGGCCTTTGATACTGGAACACCACTAGGTATAATATTAATGATAAAATCAATATCCCTTCTCATAGGAAGTCTTGGTATTTCTTCTGGAAAAAAATACTTGTATTGCTCCAAAATTAAGATATTCTTCTAATGATGGTTTCTAATTATCATTAGAGATATTTTGCACTTGAACAATAAAAAATTGACATCCTTTTCTAGCATATTTCTTCATTTGTATTGCAGAGATTCAACATAGGTAAAACACTTTTCTAAATAATTTAATATCACTCTACGTGATTCAACCTAGTCCATACCTATGAGAACATAATAATATCCCAAGGGTAATATATTCATATTTGGTCTAGTATGCATTCCATTAAGAGTTACTGTGCAATGTTTTCTTATTTCAACCACTTTTCTTTTAGTTACCATGGCCAAATGTACTAACCAGGGTTTGATTTGTTTCTCCTTTACAAGATTAATTCTTTCAGCTACAATAGGGGAAATATAACTTAATGTAGATCCTGGATCAATAAGTATGTACACATCTTTTTCAAAAAATTTACCTTGAATTTCCACCATGGTGGATTGGTGATCTGCTTGCCTTCCATCCAATGTTGCTCTGCTTATTGGTAAGCTACAGGAAATGTCATTCAGAATAGATGATTTTTGAATGTTTTTTAACGTTAGTTTCTTGTTTAATGGATTCCATGGACAATATATTACAACCCCAAAATTTTATTAGTGGTTTAACTGATTCACTAAAATTTTTGTTTCCGGTTCCCAATCCTTCTTTCTGCCCTAGATTCTTCTGCTGAGTAACATTTCTATTATAGTTTCCTACTTTCATACTCTTAGAAAAGGTAGGTTTCATAAAACCCTTTTTCTTAATATTGAATCTATCATATTTCTTTGCCACCCATCCCTTAGATATTTCTCCTTTTTGTTTGCTTTGATTAAAACATAACTTTGTCTTTCTGATGGTCTCATCCATGGTCTTTGGGTTTTCAAATTCAATCCTTTCTCTATATAAAAAAAAAGGAAGGCAACTAATAAATTTATGTATTTTTTCCTTCTAATCTTTTAGATAAGGTACACATATTAATAAACTTATAAATTTATTAACAAACTCATCCATGGTAGTCTATCTCAATTTCAATTCATAACACTCTCCGACCTTTTCATTAAAGCACTTTTTAGTCAGATACTTCTTGAATTCTTTCTTGAACAATTTCCATGTTAAGTTTTTACTTCTAATTCTATTGACATATTTGTTCTCTTCCCACCATAAGGTTGCAGTGCCAACACTACAATTCCAACAAGCTCCCCCTTTGGCATTGATGTCAACCTCCATCCAAGAAGTGAGGTTGAATTAACAATTAAAAATATCTCCCCCTTTAACATCAATGGAAAAGGGACATATCAACACTGAAGAGAAATTCCAATAATTTCATATGAGAGTAGGACTCCCCCTATCATGCACAACACAATGCTAATGAAGCCCATGAAGTATCTCCTGGAAGACAAGCATGAAAACAAATAAATCGGTTGGTAACACTAATAGCCAATGACATGCCAACTCTGAAGACTGAAACATTCTCCCCCTAAGCATGTAATGGAGATGCAATTATTACTCTGTCTATTACAATGAGCCTCCTTTCCAAGTGCAAGAGACTAATCCTCATGACCATGACTCTAACTAACTTTTGACATGATACATAACACATTACAATACATAATGCTTCATGGAGAAAATATATTGTTGTGATGTATACACAGGATGAACATATGAATCCTCTATAAAACCTCCTATCACCAACCATGACTCTATGGACCCAAGTTTACATCATGCACCCAATGAATTGGTGCTACATCAAAGATATACATCATGAAACATGATTTGGACTCCATTGACCCATACACAGTAAATGACAATATGTGCTAGACACTAGGGGTCACTCCATGAGAAATGTGCCCAAAAGATAATGATAATACATGGGTTTTACAATTGCACACAAAGGTGCTCTCATCAAAACATGCTAAAAGCATAAAATAACATGAGTACATGACATCTAGCACCAAAATATGCTCCATATGGCAGCAACAATACATAACATGTGCAACAAAACATAAGGCCTCCATGAGCAATATAATAATCTCTCAAGGTGTAGCAACAACATAGGGTTATCAAATCCACATCATGGGCAGCAAAAATCTCTCCATAGATAAGAATCCATATGAATCAACATGATTCAACCACATGAATATCCACACATCATAAGCAACATCATGCTCTCTCTCTCCATGCAATTGCAACATATAATTCAGCCATCTAAAATATATCAGCAACATACATGATTCATCTAGAAGTAGAAACATAAGCAATGAAGTACATAAATTTTAGATGATCCATCTAGCAAAATGTGACAGTAGCTATAAAAATCATCCTACATAAACAATGTCAACATTTTGCAAATCCATTAGGAAGCACATATTCTCCCCCTAAATGTGTGATCCTCCATCACACCTTGACCATATGCATGAGACAACCGTATGGTTGTCATACCTCCAATACTATCACAAGAAACTCAACATGCAGCTGCTCCAAAAACCATTAGTAACAATATAGCTGAAATATAAACAATGAATGTTGCAACAAGGTTGATATACATATCTTTTCCACTCATATACAATAAACACATTAGCTAGATTTTATAATATCAATAGATACGAGCGGCTCTTGGTGCGGCGGAACTTAGGGTTTCTCGGCGCTGGTTGCAGCCTGTGCCTGCGGCGGCTGGGCTCCCACTGGTGGGGGTTCCGTGTCCATCCGGCTGCCTTCGTCTGGTGCTTCGTGCTGCCAGCCTCTTCCTGCTCCGGAGCTTGCCGTCTCTGGTGGTTCTGCGACCCTCGCGCAGCGCCCTTTTCCATCCTTCCTCAGCGAGACTCGTTTCATTCGGCCTCAACTGGTGTATCCGGGTAGGCTGCCTCCCATCTGCTCAGCCGTGGTCCGGGGGTCTTTCGAGCTTGCGGCGGCGGCGTTCCTCCTCGGCTTCCTCGACATTTCTCTGTTCACCGACCGACCCTTCGTCTTGGCGGTTTAAGCAAGGGTTTTGGGCCTTTGTTCATTGTGCTGCGCCGCACGCGGAGTCAAGGGGTTTCGGCTTTCTGACGTTCTTCATGGGGGCGAGGTGGCTGCCCTAGCCGCCTCTGCCCCCGAACCGACCCGCCTCAGCTTTTGTCGGGACCTGTTTGGGCACCCTTGCTGAGGCTGGTTTCTTTTTTGGTCATTTTCGCTTGTAACCTTTGCAGCCATGGACAGTGTTGAGGGATCTGAGGTGTGGAGTCTTTCTCTGCACCGATTCGTGCCACTTTCTATGGCTGTTGCGGGTTATTTCTTTTTCTGGCTTCTCTGGACATATGGGAGGATTTCTTCCTCTGGTTTCTGAGGTGATTGGGTGGAGAGTTGAGGGGCTGGGGGAGGTGTCTACCTCTACCAATTCGTGCCTCTCCCCTCTGTTATTTTGGCAGCCATTTTGTAATTTTTCTGTACTACACCGAAGCTATTGTTTATTTACTGTTTTATTTTCTTGTAAAGGGTAGGCGTATACTCCTGTTGGGGTTTACATACCCTGTATCTGGCTGCCCTGTCTGTGGGCTTTATCTTCTGGAGGCCCTGCTGAGGGCTGTATCTGCATACTTCCCAGAAGTATTGGTTATTGTTAGTGGTTTACACTACATTACAGCATATGCTTCGGCATCTACAACATGTAATCTCTGTTATCTTCTTAATAGAAATTACGAACTCTATTTCTTCGGAAAAAATAAACACATTAGCTATAAAAATAATAAGTGAAAAGAAATAAAACATAAAGGATTAAGCCTTGAGAACTAGCTTTTCTTGAGCATGATATGCCTCATATAAAGTGATCTTTCTAATATGAAAGTGCATGAAGGAACTGGATCAAGTTGTCAACACTCCCCCTGAGACCATGCAAGTCTCATGCATACTACTATAGTCAAGTAGATCTAACATGTAAGAATGGACTGCAGTAGGGACTTATATCATCTAATTTGAATCTGATGAGGAAGAGTACTCTCTTGGTCTCTTCTTACTCTTCTCTCTTCCCTTCAACACATACACATTGTTTGGTGTCTTGACTCCTCTAGCAATCACTCTCTTTGATCCTTCCTTCTGGATGATGCAACCTTTGGAGTTGAAGATCACTTCTTTTCCTCCATTAACCATTTGTATCACACTCAATATATTATGCTTTAGACCTTCAATGAGCCAAACAGCTTCTGGATTTTTCCTCTTCTCACCAAGATTGGCTTTACCACTTCCCAACACTCTAGCGGTTTCACTACCTTCAAACACAACATGACCATCCTTGCCTTTATTGAGAAAATGAAAATTTTTCCTATCTCCTAACATATGTTGTGAGCATCCACTATCTATATACCACATGTCGTCCTTATCATGAGAACAAAGTGCAATGCCACATGTTCCTAGTTGCTACTCATTCTTCCATGTGCTCCTAGTATACACGTTCTCCCTTGACTGTTGCTTTTGAAGAAATGGCCTCAATGGTTTAGGAATATTATAATCCTTGGGCATGTACCCAAAAATATGGAACACATAACACTCTATATGACCAATATATGTAATCAAAGGATCTAATATTTTGTTTCTCATATTGGACCTCCATCTTCTTATGTTAGATTTACAATCAATGGATTTATGCCTGAACATGTAACAAGAAAAACAATGACCATTGAAATAATTTTTACACTTGAATGTAGGTCCTTCTTTTGACTAATTATACTATTGCATGGATGAGTGCATTATCCTCCTACAATCAGCTTTCACATGACCGAAATCATGACAGTTGAAGCACTCAATCTCATCCATCAAGGGGGTAAAGGAGTTTTGACTTCTCCTTTGAAAATTGCTACCTACAACCATAGGAGAAAATGATCTTCTATATGTGATAGATCCTTTTGGTTTTCTCTTTTGCTATTTCTTGTGGATCAAATTCTTTGCTGCAGGCTTCTTTGCTCCTACTTTGTCATTCTTTCTTGCATCCAATCTTGTCTCACCCTTTTGAAGATTGCTACCAATTTTACTCACTTGTATGGTGCTCTTCACTTTCTCCAACTGCTGGTTCTTTTCCTCAAGCTCCTTTCTCATTTTTTCAATCACATCTTCAAGCACTTAAACATAATCCTTTATATATTTTTTCTTGCCACAATTGATTTCCTCTAATCTTTTCGATTCTTTCAACTATTTTCTCAAGGTAGTAATTTCTTCCTTGAGATTTTTCTCCCTTTGATCACAATCCTGCAATTTATTCTTATGCTCCTTGCATGAATTTGTTAGTCTACCAATTTCACTAGAAAATTCTTTAATAACAACCACGGTAGATTCATATGGAGCCTTAAGAAGTATATAATAGTGATCATCATCTCTATCACTAAAAAAATTTGAATCATTGTCATTACTACTATTTGAAATATAACTCAAAAAGTATATTATCACAACTTATACCTTCATATTTTTTTTTTCTTTTTCACAGCTGGTTCATGTGGAGCTTCCTTCTTCTTTTTGCTTCTCTTCTCAAATTTTTCATCATTGTTGTTGTTGCTGGCTCCATATAGTGTATGAAATCTATCCCAAATTTCATTGGAATATTTTAAATCTCCAATTTTCTCCAAATCTACACTAGATTTTCGAAGATAATTTTCCTTGCTTGAGCATTTTTCTTCCATACTTTAGATGTAGGAAAATCTTCATCATTTACTTCACAAACCAATCTCCAAATGTTAGAGCCATAAAATAATAACTTATTTTTAACATTATCTTGCCAAACCTTAAAATTTGTAGCAGTAAGAACCAATTTCTTAGGATAACTCATTTGATAAATAATATGCAATTTCTACCAAAATTTCCAAGATCCACTCTCTAGCTATCAAACTTCATCCAAGAACTGCGCTATGATAACAATTGTTGGAAACTAGATTACTACTTGGGGGTGGGGGGGTGTGAATATGTAGTGTGATCACTTATACAATTTTTCTTCAATTATTTAATATTTAACATGCATAAATAGAAACACATAATTAGATATTAGTGCATCAAACATAAATCAACCGTGAACAATCACACAATAGACACAAGTGTTTCTGGTGGAAAACCCATCCCGGGCAAAAAACCACCATGTTGTTGTTGCGTTACTCAATTCTTCTATTAATTTATCAAGCAAATTATACATGTATTATCTCAATCACATGAGTCTAAAGACTCAAATTCTTTCATAGTATGCTGGAACTTATCAAACAATAAATTGTTTCTCTCTCGAATCTATGAACTGTTACACTAAAAAATGTCACCATGACCATTTACAGTTAGGATGACTCTATCAACAGTCATGCTACCCTCTTAGGCAAGTCTTATGCCTCTGCTTTCCATGTCAAACTCCAAAAAAGAGAGAAAGTCTTTCTAAATGTATTTATCTCTGGGGACGCAGGTTCTCTCAACCTTACCTGCGGGGACGCACCCAATGTTCACAAAAACTGCGTCTTTGGATGCTCTGTATGTAAAGGTGCAGGTGCGTCCCCCTGAAAAGGTTAAAATGCGCAAGTTTCATCTTTAAAAAGTCACTTGTGGTCATTTCTAGAGCATTCTAGAAGGTTGTTCGACGTGTATTGAGCGCCTCCAGATGGTTCATGCACTCCTACCAAAGAGGAACTTATCCCATCAATAGGGGAGCTATCCCATCCAAAGAGGGGATTATCCCATTGATGGTGGACCTGATTAACTTCCTCTTGAGCACTATAAGTACAGGCATTGGGCCAGAAGGAGAAGAGGTTGAAAGCTATACATTTCTAAGGGTAAATGCTGCAGGAATTAGGACTCCCATTTAGAAGCTTGTGAGGAGAGATTGCCATCTTTGCTTGTTCTATTTGGAAGTGGGTGAGCTTTGTCAAAGTAAAGGAGAACTCTTGATGGACCCTGGGAGGGACTTGCACAACACCAAGGCTCAGGTTGTATTTGTTCCTTTTGTTACCTATTAATGCAAATGAGTCCATTCTTCTCAATAACTTGTTATTTATGAGTTGTTTCATGTACTCCTTGGTCTATGTGTTAAATATGTTTTATTCTATGAGATTATCAAGTGCTATTTAATCGTTTGATTGTTAGTGTATGCAGGTTTCAAAGTGAAGGAGGAGCTCATCCGGATCAGCGGAGCTGGACTGCTACAACAGCGTTGGATTACAGGTAGGATCTAAACACTTGATTTCCCATATAGTAAATGCATGTTTAGAGAAGGATTGCTCTTGTTTGTATTGTTTGTCACTAGAGAGTCTTAGGCTCCTAGGGAGGTTGGTTGTGTCCGCACAATCGACTCTTTCCGCCTGACAAATTGGCGACTCCGCTGGGGATTCCATTGATGTGAAAAGTCTTTTCCTTTGTGTGAACTTTGCTCTGAGAAAATTGGTTTATTTTTCTGGTTTTTGGCTCTGTGACTTTGTCTGTGGGTGGGTTAGCTTAGGATTAGATTCATTTTGGTTTTTCTTGAGTTTTTCAGTAGGACGCACCCTCTGAGTGTTGCACAGTGCGTCCTTGGACGCACTATCGCTGTGTGCACAGAGCGGGCCCGCACCTGTGCTAACGGGTCGCCTGCGTCCCCTGCTAAAATTTGAGAAAATTCCATTTTTTGCATTTTTTGCTCTTAGATTTAGTTTTTTCTTAGTTTTTACTGCCCAGATTCATTAGTCCTTTGTAAAAGATCTTCACCTGAACTTGTTTCGATAGCATTGAGTGTTTTAGTGGATTTCATGGAAGTTTAAGCCCTAGGGTTTGATTTTTGAGTAGGTCTTGTAGTGACTTTGGCGGTAGAAGTTGTCAAGCCTTAGATCTCTCTGGTTTTGTCAGCATTCTAAGAAGTCAGACCTGTCGTAAAGTCTACCTGTGTGAGCACCTTACCATTGAGTTGTCTCTTTGGGCAAATTTCGAAGTGCTTGTTGTTTAAGTCTTGAATTCCATTTTACAAAAAGAACAAAAAGATTTGAGTTTTGTTTTGACTAGTCTTTTGATTCTGCATTAGCTGGTCCTTGATTTGATTTTGGTCAAGTAAAACAACCTAGAATCATCTTTGTGAGCTTTTGCCTTGTTAGGTTTGCTTAGAGTAATTTCCTTTTGATTTGCTTGTGAGTCAAGTTTTCGTAGTTTTTATAGCTTTTAAGATTGATTTTCGTTACAATAGATTTATATGCTTTATTAAAAGAGAAAATACAAAAACATCTCCTTTGAAAAGTTTTGTTTCAAGTAGCTTTGAAAAGTTTTGAAAGAAAAAGAGTTTTTTCGTGCACGTAAGGAGTGGTCATGTTTGTATGCTTGAAAAGATAAAGAGAATTGTTTCTTTGATTGTCTTTATTAAGAAAGTTGTTTTCTCTAAAATTTGCATTCTCTCAACTCTCTTAGTTAAGAATTTCATTGAAAAAAGGAAAAGTAGCGTAAATCATCTTAGGTGCATCTTTGTAGTGGTTTGAGTCGAGTCTACACACCATTGGTTTCACTTCCGCTACCTTTTGTCTTTAAGAAAAACCATAAAATTAACGCTTAAAGTAAAATCGAAGTAGTAATTTTTATTTTACTAGGGCTTTGAAACACCAATTTAGATCAGGCTAGTGTCTTGGAGTAGGTGAGTAGTTAACTCTCCAAGACAACAAAACCAAACAAGTAGCTTATCTTGTGATAGAACAAATCCAATTGTCTCATTTGTACTCTGGGAAAGCTCCTCTTAAAGGAGAAGCACGAGCTCGTGTCCGAACCAGTGAGGGGATCAATCCCCCCTCGTTGGGAACGACGCCAGACGCGCACGTATTACAAACGGTAAACCTCGGATTAACCATTGTCGAGGAGCCAGGGGTCACTTGCCGGTAAACCTTGGATTATTTTCAAGGAGCCGGCAAGGGGATTGAGCTTGATACTCTGCCCTTGCGTGCTGTCGGAGTTTAGACTGTTCCCCCAGGTGCATTTGTTGCGGTTGGTAACCTTAGTGACCATTATCTTTAGGATTCTACCGAGGTGACGGTGGAGGGAAGGTCCCACTGTACCTGGAGCAGACGTCCGCTAGACTCACTTGGATTTTCTGGGGGGTTCACTTCACTCGAGACGGTTAAAGTGGAGGAACTTGGTCCAGTCTATTCATTAAGCAGGTTGTCGGGGTAACTGTTCCACCCGCCACTTCTGTACTGAATCCAGCGATGTTGGGCTTCATCACCAACTAGCGCTTTCGGTCTGGAAGGCTACTGTTTGTGCTTGGTTTGGCGCCCTAGATTCTTTAGGCGTGTGATTCAAATTTGTTTGGTTCTTTAGAGACTTTAGGTGGTTTGATTTGAATTTTTATTTTGTTTTCGTGTGTAGTAGTTAAAAGTTTTTAGCTGTGGCGGAATTACCGAGACAGTCCCGTAGACTTCGGGGCCAGTCTCCTGGAGTTGTTTCTGTGGCCGAATTGTTGAGAAGATCCCGTAGGCTTAGGGGATCGCCTCCTCGAGACGACCCAGGTAATTTAGAAGGTTTAAAGGTCCTTGTAACTCCTCCTAGTGGCAGTAGAGTAGGTTCACCTGAAGAAGGAGAATCTTCCTTGGTAGTCCATTCAGATTACCAAGGCTTAGAGACAGGGTATAATCCCGAAGCTGTTACAGTTTCTGAGCTTGTTGGTAGTTTTTCGTCTGCTAGTGATACAGGCGAAGAACCAGAAATATCTGAACCTATTACTCCGACTTCTAGTGTTCCTGATTCACCGAGAATAGAAAGAATTATCACCGAAAATCTTCCTACTGGTTTGATTGCTATTGAAGAACTTGCTCCAGAGGAAGAAATAGGCGTCTCTAACCTTGAAGATCAACTTACTATTGATCTAAGGGAGCGTGAATCTATCTTTTACAGTCCTCCTAGAAGTACTACTTGGTACCTTTCGTTAACCAATTATTTAGACAACTTTGGGCTAGGTTTTTCTACACCTCGTACTCCTTTTCCACCTGGAGGTATTCATACTCCTGTAAATATGTCTGGTCAGTCGTCCGTGTTTACTCAAAGTCTCGAATCTTTCTTACACGGCGGTCCTTCTGTTCCCACCGGGTATCAATCTCTTTCTGGTACTTTTGCGGGGGCATCTCCTCAACCCGTTGATCATGGGTTATTAGTTGGAAACAGTGATAATATACCATTGGGTGTAGGAGACATTTACATGATGTCAGGTTCAGTTCCCGTTTCCCAACCTCAAGGTGGCCAATTACCGCCTGGGGGGCAGCCTCAGTTAACGCCTGGGGGGCAACCTCAAGGTACATCATTTGTGTCTGGGGGACAACCTCAAGGTCAGTACGCGCCTATGGTGCAATACATACCTCAAGGTCAACCCCAGCCTCAATATGTACCCCAGGGTCAACCTCAGTATCAATATCAACCTCAAGGATGGCAACCTCAAGGATGGCAACCTCAAGGGTATCAACCCCAAGGGTATCAACCTCAAGGGTACCAACCTCAAGGTCAAGGTCAACCCCAGTATCCGTATTTACCTCAAGGTCAATACTCAGGTCAAGGTTATCAACCACCTCAAGGTCAATCATATGGTCAAAATGTGGGAACTACACCTTACAATTATCAATCCTATCCTCAATCCGGCTATGGATCTCAGTATCCTCAACCTGTTACAGGTCAATACCCTGGAATGTTAATGTGGGATCCGTCACAGGGTCAATAGGTGTTGCAGCCAAGTATACAGTTGGTACCTCAAGCTGGACAACCCGTAGTTTCTGGTCCACCCCAGCAACCGCAACCTGTCCAGTCAAATGTTCAAACTTCTGTAACTTCGGTAGTTACTCAGCCGCCAATTGCACCTAGTACTCCATCTCAAACGGCTGCTGCAACTACCGCCACATCTACCATACTTACTTCTGGAGTATCGATGGCTCCGGTTTCTACTGTCTCTGTAACCACTCCTCAGACATCTTTACCGTTGTCTGGATCTACGATTCAAACCACGGTCCAGATGCCTGTAGGTCAGCCTGGTATAAGTACGGTTGTCACTACTCAACCTCAATTTGTTCACCAACCGTACCAGGGACAGTACCAACCTGGGCAGGCTGTCCAACAACCGGTTTACCAGTATCAACCGTATCCTGGGTACACTTATCAACAACCTCAACAACCCCAGTACGGTCCGGTTAATCCTGGTTTTCCAGGAGGATATAATATCCCAAATGCGACTCCTGTTCCTAGTTATCCTGGATATCCTCCTCCTGGGGCCGGTATTGTGACCCAGAGTTTTAGAGATCCTAACCGGCAGTTACCATTTATCGCAACTTTGGATTTACCAGACTTGACGCGCCTAACGAACGATCCAATTCAATATCTTCAGTTCTGGCCGCCAATGCCAAATAAGTTGCCCAGTGATATACCCAAGTTCGAAGGTAAGTCTGGAGAGGATCCGTCCAATCACGTGATGACTTACCACCTCTGGTGTGCTTCAAATTCTATCTCGGATGATTCGATCCGCTTACGTCTTTTCCAGCGTACACTCATTGGTCTCGCGGCCAAGTGGTACATTGAGTTACCACAGGCCTCTTTTTACAATTTTAGCCAGTTAGCTACCTCGTTCTTAACTCACTTTCAGTTGCCGGTCAGATACGATAACGGCACGGAGTTATTAACTTCACTAAAACAATCAACGTCCACGTATATTTCTGATCACATTCATGAGTGGAGACGTCGAAGAAGGCTAGTGAAAGTTTTTATCCTGGACCAAATCTTAGCTGAATGGTTTGTTAAATCATTATTACCGAAGATTACTGAAGATGTAGCTAAGGCCGGAGTAGTTACTGAGGAGCAAGTCATTGCTCAGGCGCAATACCTTGACTTAGTTTATACTCAGTCGGGTACGTTACACGAGAAGATTCCGGACCTTCCAAAGTCGAATCAAATTGCTGCTGCTCCTTCGGGATCTCATGCCGCTGATGGTATGATTGGTATCGTGAATACAAAGAGCAAGAAGAAGTCTTCCAAGGCTTCAACTACTCCTATTATCACTTTGCCTGATTCCCCGACAGGAGAGTATTCTCCTGAACTTACCGCCGATATTCACGCTGTAGAGACATCTACGGCCAAATCAAAAAATGGTGGAAAGAAGAAAGGAAAGAAGAATGCTAAAGCAGACAAGGCTCCAAAGGAGAAAACAGAAAAGTCGGAAACCAATGACGAAAAACGCAAACCTCGATATCCTTGTCTTATTTGTGAAGAGGATCATTTTACGAGAGATTGCCCTCATCGGGCCGAGGTTGTGAAAATAGTCAAAGGTTCTCCCACTCCTGCTGTGTTAAAAAATCCATTTCCGGAGCAGGAGAATAAGATGATAGGTTCTTCCTCAAATGCCAGTGAAGAACCCATTTTGATGATGTCTCATGTGCGGATTGCGACTCGATCACAAGATTATGGTAGTAAGGCTCCTGTTGATGGTAAGGAAGCAGAATCTTCTCATTCTAACCCATCAACCTCAGCTCCTGGTTCCGATCCACTACAGATCGAAAAACCTAACCCGGACTTAGTAATTAAACCGCCCGCCAAGGGTGTACTTCGAAGGTCTGCTTTCAATCCACATGCGAGAGCAACCCAGAATTACAACATTGTTGAGGACTTAGCTGTTTCACCCTCAGCAATGTCGGCGTTAGAAGTGCTGCAATCATGCCCAACACAACGAAAATTACTTTTGTCGGCTATCGGAGCTGTTGATGTTCAGGACCCAAACCTGATAATCTTCGATCTAGAAAATAGTACACCACGTCTCCCCCATCAAATGGCTTTCCAAATTCCAGTGATAGTCAAAAACAGGCCTATTCATCGGACTGTGATTGATGAGGGAGCCTCTACGTGTATTATGTCGATTCAATGTTGGAGATCTCTTGGTTCTCCTTCGTTGAACCAATCCCCCACCATCCTTAAGGCCTTCGATGGCCGTGGGTTCCATCCATTTGGTATTCTACAGGAATTGCCTATAGGGGTAGAAGGTAAAACCGTTAGTCTGGATGTGGAGGTGGTTGATGCCCCTCTAGACTACAACCTTCTTTTGGGTCGAAGTTGGTCATATGCTATGACAGCGGTCGTTTCATCGGTCTTCAGAGTAATTAAGTTTCCACATAACGGTAAGATCGTGACTATTGATCAACTGACATACTTTTCATCCGACCTAGCCTCTTCAGAGAGTATCCAGCATGTCGGTAAGACAACAATCCCTTATAGGGACGTTGGTGTAGGTTTAGTTAAAGATTCCGGTTTACTGGGAACTTTTCCTCTCCCTCCACTCAGCGTAGATCCTTCATTTGCAACAATTCATATGATTACATCAGAAAACATTATTTATGATGATCCTTGGATTGTCCCATCTGAATCTGAGATAGACTCATTCGGTGATGCTATGCCTTTGAGTCCATATGAAATTGCTTATGAATCTGTCATGTCTTTTACCGACTCGCGTTCAACCGAAATCGACCAAATGAATGTGGTCAGTGAAGAATTACTTTTCACCTCAACCTTAGAACGGATAGCGTTTCCCGAAGTCGTGTCATCTGACGAACAACTTCACGAAATCCTAAGTGTAGATGATCTACCATGGGAAGATCTCCATCACAGATCTTCGTTTTTGCCTAAGGATGATGCTTTTGAAAATGATTTTTCATCTATCTTTACCGCTGAATATGTCAAAGACGCTCAGGATCCAACGAAACATTCTGATTCAGAGTTGAATTTAGGGAATATTTCTCGTACTATTCCCATTGATATTTCAGTGAAGCCCGGAATTAAGGAAAACATTCATATAGGTGCCGCATGTACAGAAGATGAAATCCAAACTTACAAGGCCCTATTCCAAGAATTCCGCGATGTGTTTGCCTGGTCTTACGAGGAAATGCCGGGAATCGATCCTGCCATTGTTGTTCATGAAATAAAGACCTACCCGGATGCTAAACCCGTCCGGCAACGGTTGCTTCAGATTCACCCTCGAAAAGCGGCTGCGATTAAAGCAGAAGTCGAAAAGTTGTTGAAAGCAGGTTTCATATATCCGATCCCGTTAACGGATTGGGTATCGAATATTGTTCCAGTCAACAAGAAACAAGGAACAATAAGAATCTGTATCGACTATAGGGATATAAATCGAGCTTGTCCAAAAGACAACTATCCTACGCCTTATATCGATCAAATTATTGATGATTGTGCCGGAAGTGAAATGTTTTCCTTTATGGATGGTTTTTCGGGCTATAATCAAATCAATATTCTACCTGTCGACCAACCAAAAACAGCATTCATTTGTCCATGGGGGACATTTGCTTATTGCAAATTACCTTTTGGGCTTAAGAATGCCGGCGCCACTTTTCAACGGGCGATGTCTTACGCATTTCATGACATCAAGCACATTGTGCAACCGTACCTCGATGATTTGCCTGCTCATTCTTTACATCGAGCTGATCACCTTGTCCACTTACGAGCAATCTTTATGAGGTGTAGGCATTATCGAATTAGGTTGAATCCCCACAAGTGTGTTTTCTGTATAGAAACAGGTCGATTACTGGGATTTGTTGTTTCAAGAGCCGACATTCGCGTCGATCCCTCGAAGGTCGAAGCTATCATCAAATTGCCTCCTCCTTCGAGTTTGCGCCAACTCCAAAGTTTGCAAGGGAAAGCAAACTTTTTACGCCGATTCATCCCAAACTACGCTGAGGTCACTAAAGGTTTTACACGGTTGTTGAAACAGAACGCTCAATTCTTTTGGGACGAGATTGCCCAACAATCTTTTGATGCACTTAAACACGCGTTGACCCATGCACCGTTGTTGCATCCTCCCAACTACAACCAGGACTACTTCTTATACCTCGCAGCTTCGCATTCCACCATTGGAATGGTGTTAGTTCAAGAAGATGAATTCGGAGCGGAACATGTGATATATTATCTTAGTAGGACCTTAAATCCCACTGAGTTAAAATATTCGCATGTGGAGAAATTGGCCCTGGCAGCCGTTCAAGCTGTCCAGCGTTTTCGTCACTATATTCTTCTCCGTAAAACTACAGTTATTTCGGATTGCAACCCTATGATTTATATTTTGACAAAACAACTGCTAGGGGGCAAGTACTCTAAATGGATCGTTATCCTGCAAGAGTTCGACTTGGAGTTCGAGAAGTCCAAGTCTAAGAAATCCTTAGTTTTTGTGGAATTGATGTGTGATTTCCCGTGTGCTGACACAGAAACTGTGGCAGAGGAGTCCATTGCGGACGAATCTTTGTTTCTTATCAGTAATGTAGATCCGTGGTACAGAGATATAATCATCTATCTCCAAACCCAAACCTTTCGGCCTGAAGCTTCCAAAGCGGACCGTCGAAAAATTCGGTTTCAATCCCAGCAATATAAAATTATTGGAGATACACTTTATCGCCGGGGGGCAGACTTAGTTTTTCGACGTTGTTTAACTCACGAAGAGGCTGAGAGGGTTTTGAATGATTGTCACTCTGGAACATGTGGCGGTCATATGTCTGGGTATGCCACAGCTCAGAAGGTGTTGCGCGCTGGTTACTTCTGGCCATCTATGTTTAAAGATTGTATCATTGTAGTCCGGAAGTGCCACAACTGCCAAGTGTTTGATCGAAAGATGCGCGCACCACCTGCTCCTCTCCACCCTATAATTGCCGTTGGTCCATTCGCCAAATGGGGTATCGACTTTATTACTTGTAACCCTCACTCGGCCGGGGGGCATGCGTATATCATCCTCGCGGTTGATTATTTTACTAAATGGGCCGAGGCGATGCCTACATTCGACGCAAGCGGCAAAACAGCTGTAGTTTTCGTATTCAATCATATTATAACTAGGTTTGGTGTCCCACAAGCAATCATTACTGACCATGGGAGCCATTTTCGAAACATCATGATGACTGAGCTTACAAGCCAGCTTGGTTTGCGCCACGATAGCTCTACTCCTTATTATCCGCAAGCCAACGGTTTGCTTGAGTCTATCAACAAAGTTCTGGTTATCATGATCCGACGAGCCATTGGTATTCATCGGTCGAATTGGCACAACATGTTATTTTCAGCGCTATGGGCATACCGAACCTCAGTGAAAAATTCAACAGGGTTCACTCCTTTCCAGCTAGTTTATGGCTTGGAAGCTGTGTTACCCATTGAATGCGAAATCCCATCACTTCAAATGGTTGTCGAATTACTCCCAGCTACTTCCGAAGAGGAGAAACGTTTATTATACTTAGCTAAATTAGATGAGACTCGACGTGACGCTACATTGGCAATCGAGACTCACGCGAAGCGAATGAAAGCTCAGTATGATAGAAATGTGACCCCTCGAAGTTTTTCGGAGGGAGACCTAGTGCTATTATATGATCAAGCTAACGATAAGCTAGGTGCTGGAAAATTCTTTCCTATGTGGCATGGACCCTACATTGTAAAGCGAAAGCTAGCAAAAGGGGCTTATGAGTTGGTTGATTTTGATGGGGACTCTTTGGGTAAACCCATAAATGGACTTTACCTAAAGAGGTATTATGCTTAAATGGTGGGTATGGAGAATTTTTTAGTTAGGTTAGGTTTTCTTTCTAGCTAGTATGCTTGTTAGTTAGTCAGTGTGTTAGCTTAGAAAGTGTGTTTTTCGTCGTTATTCTGGCTTATCTTGGTTTTACTCTTGATATTGCAGATGTCGACGCCTCTCCAAACATACATTGGATTTGCTGATGGTGCTTGTCTTAGTACACGGAATATCTCTTCCGCAGCTTGGGTTATCTATTCACCCTCTGACGAGTTAGTTTCTATGCATGGGGTAATCCTCGGTCAAACAACGAACAACATTGCAGAATACAGTGCAGTGGTTGAATTATTATCCGACTCTATTTCATTTGGAATTCGACGTTTGATAGTGAGGTTAGATTCTGAACTTGTTGTATTACAGCTTAATAGAGTTTATACCATTAGAAATCCTGTGTTATTAAGGTTGTTTTTGAGAGTGCGTCTCTTGGAACGTGAATTTGATTACATTGAATATCAGCATATTCCAAGGTCTTTAAATACATTAGCAGATGCAATTGCTTCTCGAATGTTGGACAGACATTTACGATAATCATGCAAGTAAATTTAAAAACATTTCATCACATATGTTAAACAAGATAAGCCGGTAATAGTGATATATATATAGATAGGAGTGTGTCAAAAAATATACATCGTCTTCGATCATAGGTTGAAAAACACCTTATGATCGGCAAAAATGATAGAGTACAAAAAAGTCAAAAATGTCACATGTGTCTACAAAGTGACTAGCCAATCACTGGTGGTGCTCCCTATACGACACCACTGCACAGGCTACCTTGCGCAAAAATCTCCTAAACGGTCCAGGGACCCGACTACATAGCGCTGAAGCCTGATAGGAATATCATCCATGGTAGTCTCAGGCATATCCGCCGTCAGACGCTCTAGATCATGCTCCAACTCAGTCGTCCGTTCTTTGCCTTAGTCAGTTGGCTCTTCACATTAGCCGACACAGCATCACACCAGTTGAAAATGGTGCCTTGGTAACAGTCAATTGCCATCCGCATTTGGGACCCGGAAGCAATGTGTAAAGCGGTTGCGCCGCAAATTCTGGTAACCGTGAACGCTATAACTTTGAGCTCACGCAGAGAGATGTGTTTGATCTCCACGCCTTTCGAATGGTGTGCACCAGGTGTGCACCAATATTCCCGGAGACTAACAAGGGATTGGCCACCCGGCCTAGTCCCGGCTAGATTGAGTTGCTCACCTCTATTTGGCAAGCCAGTGAGAAAGTATATATCAGAGGGCTCTATCTCGAGCTGGTGCCCTCCGATGTAAAAGCATTGTTCTTGAACGTTCCATCTCTCAAACAGCCATTCCAAGAATCTTACCTGAGCCCTCATGCCCGGTATGGCCCAGTATTTATATAACCCGCACGCTTTTAGGGCATCCAGGGAAGGTTGATGTTCGATTGCAGCTTCATCAACCTCCTCGTGCTCTCTTTCTCTCCAATCCAGCATGGTAAGTGCCCTACACATGAATAAATAGGCATTAGAATTAATTTTGGGAAATTTGAATGGTTGATTTTGGAGTTTGGGGTTTCAAAATCCGCGTTTTACGGAGTACGCACCCCGCGTTTAGAACACAGGGCGTCGGGACGCAGCTGGCCTGAAGGTGGGCTGCGTCCCCTGACCTTTTTTCTGTATAGGAAAAAGTCGGGGGACGCAGGTCACCCGAAGGGCACCTGCGTCCACCGCAGAGCACATTTTGAAACCTAAAACCCCCCAAAAATCAAAACTAAAACCTAAAATACAATTTTAATTGGATGAAATTGAAGAGTAGGATGTTGTAAAATACCTGGAAGAGACGGCGTTCGATTCTGACAGTCAGATTTTCCGCAGCAACCACGGGAAGTTTCTTGCCAAAAGCCCTTTTTTCAACCTCAACAGTGAAATGGTAAAAATGACATGGTAAAAAGTCTTTTTATAGGTTTTTTGGATGAATTTGTTCATTTTTCACCACGGAAAGATGTTTTTCGATGTATTTTTGCCTATCTTAAACAGGTATGAGTAATGTGTTGCTTTTGTGCAAGACAAAGGGACTTAGAGGGAAAATTGTCATTTTTCACGAACCAAAATATCAGAGTCATCTTTTAAGCCCTTTTCTGACTCCTAAAAAATGAAAAGATTGCCGAGCGTTTCTTTTACACTCGTTAAAACGAAATTAAAATACGGTCCCCTTATAGCTCTTTTCTGACCGTAAAATCAGGAAAATATTGCCGGGTTTTTGTCGTTTCAAACTCGATAAGGAAATAAAACGACGTGTCCTTGATCGCTTTTTACTTTTCAGGTCAGTGGCACTAATTATGAAAGTACTCCTTGGTCGCAAGATCAAGCGGTTCCCCCAGGTATTATTTTATACTTTTTCGGGCTTGAGGGACACAAATCTACGAAAAAGTTCAACTTGGAGTCTTCTTAAGTTTTTCAGACTCTCTAAAATTGAAAAACGCCGAGTTTCTCCTATACTGGGCTCGTTAAACATTTCACAGTAAAGGACCTGTTCAATTACAAACAGGAACGAACCACTCCTTCCTAGGGTTCGAATCAAAACTAGGTTGGACTCATCCGAAGGATGAGCTTATAATCAAGCATATGTTATCCTCCTCAAGCTTGTTAAAAATAAAGAGGTACTTGCCAGAAATGGTGGGGGAAAAGAGAGAAGAATGAGCCTATTTGTTACCTTTTGTCTCAGAAGAAACTTTATTACCACTCTTGAACACGACACTTTTTCATTCACCTGGGTTGGGAAATCCTTACCTCACAGTTGATCAAACCACTTTGAAAGTCTTTAACCAGGTTCCGGGGATTAACTTTGAATTATTCATCACCAAGCCATCTGTCGTGTCGTTATGTGTTCAAGAGGTCTGCAAGTAAAACTTTCATCTGCAAAATACTTGTCATCCGTTTGACCATCCCTGAGTCAGTCCTTACAGCAACATTTCTTCAACTTGAACAATGATTTCGTGTTGCAGGCTTGCCTGCAACGAGTCGCTTTCTATCGACATCAGCACATTATCTAGAGAGATGACTTAGAGATCGTCAGTACCTTGAAGTCTGCATGCATCAATGGCAGGTTTCTCGCCTTTGACGTCAGTTTACATCATTGACTTTCGATCAAAGGATTCCGTGAAATGTTCGACATCAACTCATTCATTCACATCTCATGGATTGTACTGGGTACTTTGAGAACCATTGACATTACTGGTGGTCTCTCTCACACTTGTTAACAGTTTACATCATCGACTGGTAATCAAGTGGTTTCTACCATGTTCGACATCAACTCATTTATTCGCATGGCTAGAATCGTACCAATTCGAGAAGTAGAAATGAAGACCCTGGATCTAGTTTCTACCATCCAGGCTACAAGGAGTTTTGTATTCATTATCTAAGTAGACTAATCACAAACAGATGGCTGCGCCCATACTGTGTCTACAAAAGTCTATGATTATGATGTACTGCAAGACCATTCCTGTATCAGAGTAGTTAGTCTGTTAGTTAAAGTTTTAATCTGAGTATGGGAATGCCTACCTCAGTGATGATATAATCTTATACATGTATTTTGTGTTGAAAATTGCAGGTTCTGACCAGGCTCTCCACGAGATAATCCTTGAAATGATAAAGCGCTTCACCCTTCCTAGATAATACAAAACCCTAATCTATTTCAGGCTTCGCACTTTAGGGGGCAATCTGTTACACTAAAAAATGTCACCATGACCATTTACAGTTAGGATGACTCTATCAACAGTCATGCTACCCTCTTAGGCAAGTCTTATGCCTTTGCTTTCCATGTCAAACTCCAAAAAAGAGAGAAAGTCTTTCTAAATGTATTTATCTCTGGGGACGCAGGTTCTCTCAACCTTACCTGCGGGGACGCACCCAATGTTCACAAAAACTGCGTCTTTGGACGCTCTGTATGTAAAGGTGCAGGTGCGTCCCCTTGAAAAGGTTAAAATGCGCAAGTTTCATCTTTAAAAAGTCACTTGTGGTCATTTCTAGAGCATTCTAGAAGGTTGTTCGACGTGTATTGAGCGCCTCCAGATGGTTCATGCACTCCTACCAAAGAGGAACTTATCCCATCAATAGGGGAGATATCCCATCCAAAGAGGGGATTATCCCATTGATGGTGGACCTTATTAACTTCCTCTTGAGCACTATAAGTACAGGCATTGGGCCAGAAGGAGAGGAGGTTGAAAGCTATACATTTCTAAGGGTAAATGCTGCAGGAATTAGGACTCCCATTTAGAAGCTTGTGAGGAGAGATTGCCATCTTTGCTTGTTCTATTTGGAAGTGGGTGAGCTTTGTCAAAGTAAAGGAGAACTCTTGATGGACCCTGGGAGGGACTTGCACAACACCAAGGCTCAGGTTGTATTTGTTCCTTTTGTTACCTATTAATGCAAATGAGTCCATTCTTCTCAATAACTTGTTATTTATGAGTTGTTTCATGTACTCCTTGGTCTATGTGTTAAATATGTTTTATTCTATGAGATTATCAAGTGCTATTTAATCATTTGATTGTTAGTGTATGCAGGTTTCAAAGTGAAGGAGGAGCTCATCCGGATTAGCGGAGCTGGATTGCTACAACAGTGTTGGATTACAGGTAGGATCTAAACACTTGATTTCCCGTATAGTAAATGCATGTTTAGAGAAGGATTGCTCTTGTTTGTCTTGTTTGTCACTAGAGAGTCTTAGGCTCCTAGGGAGGTAAATGGTCATGGTGACATTTTTTAGTGTAACAAATTGCCCCCTAAAGTGCGAAACCTGAAATAGATTAGGGTTTTGTATTATCTAGGAAGGGTGAAGCGCTTTATCATTTCAAGGATTATCTCGTGGAGAGCCTGGTCAGAACCTAACCTAACTAAAAAATTCTCCATACCCACCATTTAAGCATAATACCTCTTTAGGTAAAGTTCATTTCTGGGTTTACCCAAAGAGTCCCCATCAAAATCAACCAACTCATAAGCCCCTTTTGCTAGCTTTCGCTTTACAATGTAGGGTCCATGCCACATAGGAACGAATTTTCCAGCACCTAGTTTATCGTTAGCTTGATCATATAATAGCACTAGGTCTCCCTCCGAAAAACTTCGAGGGGTCACATTTCTATCATACTGAGCTTTCATTCGCTTCGCGTGAGTCTCGATTGCCAATGTAGCATCACGTCGAGTCTCATCTAATTTAGCTAAGTATAATAAACGTTTCTCCTCTTCGGAAGTAGCTGGGAGTAATTCGACAGCCATTTGAAGTGATGGGATTTCGCATTCAATGGGTGACACTGATCCGACGAACCATTGGTATTCATCGGTCGAATTGGCACAACATGTTATTTTCAGCGCTATGGGCATACCAAACCTCAGTGAAAAATTCAACAGGGTTCACTCCTTTCCAGCTAGTTTATGGCTTGGAAGCTGTGTTACCCATTGAATGCGAAATCCCATCACTTCAAATGGCTGTCGAATTACTCCCAGCTACTTCCGAAGAGGAGAAATGTTTATTATACTTAGCTAAATTAGATGAGACTCGACGTGACGCTACATTGGCAATCGAGACTCATGCGAAGCGAATGAAAGCTCAGTATGATAGAAATGTGACCCCTCGAAGTTTTTCGGAGGGAGACCTAGTGCTATTATATGATCAAGCTAACGATAAGCTAGGTGCTGGAAAATTCGTTCCTATGTGGCATGGACCCTACATTGTAAAGCGAAAGCTAGCAAAAGGGGCTTATGAGTTGGTTGATTTTGATGGGGACTCTTTGGGTAAACCCAGAAATGGACTTTACCTAAAGAGGTATTATGCTTAAATGGTGGGTATGGAGAATTTTTTAGTTAGGTTAGGTTCTGACCAGGCTCTCCACGAGATAATCCTTGAAATGATAAAGCGCTTCACCCTTCCTAGATAATACAAAACCCTAATCTATTTCAGGCTTCGCACTTTAGGGGGCAATCTGTTACACTAAAAAATGTCACCATGACCATTTACAGTTAGGATGACTCTATCAACAGTCATGCTACCCTCTTAGGCAAGTCTTATGTCTCTGCTTTCCATGTCAAACTCCAAAAAAGAGAGAAAGTCTTTCTAAATGTATTTATCTCTGGGGACGCAGGTTCTCTCAACCTTACCTGCGGGGACGCACCCAATGTTCACAAAAACTGCGTCTTTGGACGCTCTGTATGTAAAGGTGCAGGTGCGTCCCCCTGAAAAGGTTAAAATGCGCAAGTTTCATCTTTAAAAAGTCACTTGTGGTCATTTCTAGAGCATTCTAGAAGGTTGTTCGACGTGTATTGAGCACCTCCAGATGGTTCATGCACTCCTACCAAAGAGGAACTTATCCCATCAATAGGGGAGCTATCCCATCCAAAGAGGGGATTATCCCATTGATGGTGGACCTGATTAACTTCCTCTTGAGCAATATAAGTACAGGCATTGGGCCAGAAGGAGAAGAGGTTGAAAGCTATACATTTCTAAGGGTAAATGCTGCAGGAATTAGGACTCCCATTTAGAAGCTTGTGAGGAGAGATTGCCATCTTTGCTTGTTCTATTTGGAAGTGGGTGAGCTTTGTCAAAGTAAAGGAGAACTCTTGATGGACCCTGGGAGGGACTTGCACAACACCAAGGCTCAGGTTGTATTTGTTCCTTTTGTTACCTATTAATGCAAATGAGTCCATTCTTCTCAATAACTTGTTATTTATGAGTTGTTTCATGTACTCCTTGGTCTATGTGTTAAATATGTTTTATTCTATGAGATTATCAAGTGCTATTTAATCGTTTGATTGTTAGTGTATGCAGGTTTCAAAGTGAAGGAGGAGCTCATCCGGATCAGCAGAGCTGGACTGCTACAACAGCGTTGGATTATAGGTAGGATCTAAACACTTGATTTCCCGTATAGTAAATGCATGTTTAGAGAAGGATTGCTCTTGTTTGTCTTGTTTGTCACTAGAGAGTCTTAGGCTCCTAGGGAGGTAAATGGTCATGGTGACATTTTTTAGTGTAACAAATTGCCCCCTAAAGTGCGAAACCTGAAATAGATTAGGGTTTTGTATTATCTAGGAAGGGTGAAGCGCTTTATCATTTCAAGGATTATCTCGTGGAGAGCCTGGTCAGAACCTAACCTAACTAAAAAATTCTCCATACCCACCATTTAAGCATAATACCTCTTTAGGTAAAGTTCATTTCTGGGTTTACCCAAAGAGTCCCCATCAAAATCAACCAACTCATAAGCCCCTTTTGCTAGCTTTCGCTTTACAATGTAGCGTCCATGCCACATAGGAACGAATTTTCCAGCACCTAGCTTATCGTTAGCTTGATCATATAATAGCACTAGGTCTCCCTCCGAAAAACTTCGAGGGGTCACATTTCTATCATACTGAGCTTTCATTCGCTTCGCGTGAGTCTCGATTGCCAATGTAGCATCACGTCGAGTCTCATCTAATTTAGCTAAGTATAATAAACGTTTCTCCTCTTCGGAAGTAGCTGGGAGTAATTCGACAGCCATTTGAAGTGATGGGATTTCGCATTCAATGGGTAACACTGATTCGACAAACCATTGGTATTCATCGGTCGAATTGGCACAACATGTTATTTTCAGCGCTATGGGCATACCGAACCTCAGTGAAAAATTCAACAGGGTTCACTCCTTTCCAGCTAGTTTATGGCTTGGAAGCTGTGTTACCCATTGAATGCGAAATCCCATCACTTCAAATGGCTGTCGAATTACTCCCAGCTACTTCCGAAGAGGAGAAACGTTTATTATACTTAGCTAAATTAGATGAGACTCGACGTGACGCTACATTGGCAATCGAGACTCATGCGAAGCGAATGAAAGCTCAGTATGATAGAAATGTGACCCCTCGAAGTTTTTCGGAGGGAGACCTAGTGCTATTATATGATCAAGCTAACGATAAGCTAGGTGCTGGAAAATTCGTTCCTATGTGGCATGGACCCTACATTGTAAAGCGAAAGCTAGCAAAAGGGGCTTATGAGTTGGTTGATTTTGATGGGGACTCTTTGGGTAAACCCAGAAATGGACTTTACCTAAAGAGGTATTATGCTTAAATGGTGGGTATGGAGAATTTTTTAGTTAGGTTAGGTTCTGACCAGGCTCTCCACGAGATAATCCTTGAAATGATAAAGCGCTTCACCCTTCCTAGATAATACAAAACCCTAATCTATTTCAGGCTTCGCACTTTAGGGGGCAATCTGTTACACTAAAAAATGTCACCATGACCATTTACAGTTAGGATGACTCGATCAACAGTCATGCTACCCTCTTAGGCAAGTCTTATGCCTCTGCTTTCCATGTCAAACTCCAAAAAAGAGAGAAAGTCTTTCTAAATGTATTTATCTCTGGGGACGCAGGTTCTCTCAACCTTACCTGCGGGGACGCACCCAATGTTCACAAAAACTGCGTCTTTGGACGCTCTGTATGTAAAGGTGCAGGTGCGTCCCCCTGAAAAGGTTAAAATGCCCAAGTTTCATCTTTAAAAAGTCACTTGTGGTCATTTCTAGAGCATTCTAGAAGGTTGTTCGACGTGTATTGAGCGCCTCTAGATGGTTCATGCACTCCTACCAAAGAGGAACTTATCCCATCAATAGGGGAGCTATCCCATCCAAAGAGGGGATTATCCCATTGATGGTGGACCTGATTAACTTCCTCTTGAGCACTATAAGTACAGGCATTGGGCCAGAAGGAGAAGAGGTTGAAAGCTATACATTTCTAAGGGTAAATGTTGCAGGAATTAGGACTCCCATTTAGAAGCTTGTGATGAGAGATTGCCATCTTTGCTTGTTCTATTTGGAAGTGGGTGAGCTTTGTCAAAGTAAATGAGAACTCTTGATGGACCCTGGGAGGGACTTGCACAACACCAAGGCTCAGGTTGTATTTGTTCCTTTTGTTACCTATTAATGCAAATGAGTCCATTCTTCTCAATAACTTGTTATTTATGAGTTGTTTCATGTACTCCTTGGTCTATGTGTTAAATATGTTTTATTCTATGAGATTATCAAGTGCTATTTAATCGTTTGATTGTTAGTGTATGCAGGTTTCAAAGTGAAGGAGGAGCTCATCCGGATCAGCGGAGCTGGACTGCTACAACAGCGTTGGATTACAGGTAGGATCTAAACACTTGATTTCCCGTATAGTAAATGCATGTTTAGAGAAGGATTGCTCTTGTTTGTCTTGTTTGTCACTAGAGAGTCTTAGGCTCCTAGGGAGGTAAATGGTCATGGTGACATTTTTTAGTGTAACAAATTGCCCCCTAAAGTGCGAAACCTGAAATAGATTAGGGTTTTGTATTATCTAGGAAGGGTGAAGCGCTTTATCATTTCAAGGATTATCTCGTGGAGAGCCTGGTCAGAACCTAACCTAACTAAAAAATTCTCCATACCCACCATTTAAGCATAATACCTCTTTAGGTAAAGTTCATTTCTGGGTTTACCCAAAGAGTCCCCATCAAAATCAACCAACTCATAAGCCCCTTTTGCTAGCTTTCGCTTTACAATGTAGGGTCCATGCCACATAGGAACGAATTTTCCAGCACCTAGCTTATCGTTAGCTTGATCATATAATAGCACTAGGTCTCCCTCCGAAAAACTTCGAGGGGTCACATTTCTATCATACTGAGCTTTCATTCGCTTCGCGTGAGTCTCGATTGCCAATGTAGCATCACGTCGAGTCTCATCTAATTTAGCTAAGTATAATAAACGTTTCTCCTCTTCGGAAGTAGCTGGGAGTAATTCGACAGCCATTTGAAGTGATGGGATTTCGAATTCAATGGGTAACACTGATCCGACGAACCATTGGTATTCATCGGTCGAATTGGCACAACATGTTATTTTCAGCACTATGGGCATACCGAACCTCAGTGAAAAATTCAACAGGGTTCACTCCTTTCCAGCTAGTTTATGGCTTGGAAGCTGTGTTACCCATTGAATGCGAAATCCCATCACTTCAAATGGCTATCGAATTACTACCAGCTACTTCCGAAGAGGAGAAACGTTTATTATACTTAGCTAAATTAGATGAGGCTCGACGTGACGCTACATTGGCAATCGAGACTCATGCGAAGCGAATGAAAGCTCAGTATGATAGAAATGTGACCCCTCGAAGTTTTTCGGAGGGAGACCTAGTGCTATTATATGATCAAGCTAACGATAAGCTAGGTGCTGGAAAATTCGTTCCTATGTGGCATGGACCCTACATTGTAAAGCGAAAGCTAGCAAAAGGGGCTTATGAGTTGGTTGATTTTGATGGGGACTCTTTGGGTAAACCCAGAAATGGACTTTACCTAAAGAGGTATTATGCTTAAATGGTGGGTATGGAGAATTTTTTAGTTAGGTTAGGTTCTGACCAGGCTCTCCACGAGATAATCCTTGAAATGATAAAGCGCTTCACCCTTCCTAGATAATACAAAACCCTAATCTATTTCAGGCTTCGCACTTTAGGGGGCAATCTGTTACACTAAAAAATGTCACCATGACCATTTACAGTTAGGATGACTCTATCAATAGTCATGCTACCCTCTTAGGCAAGTCTTATGCCTCTGCTTTCCATGTCAAATTCCAAAAAAGAGAGAAAGTCTTTCTAAATGTATTTATCTTTGGGGACGCAGGTTCTCTCAACCTTACTTGCGGGGACGCACCCAATGTTCACAAAAACTGCGTCTTTGGACGCTCTGTATGTAAAGGTGCAGGTGCGTCCCCCTGAAAAGGTTAAAATGCGCAAGTTTCATCTTTAAAAAGTCACTTGTGGTCATTTCTAGAGCATTCTAGAAGGTTGTTCAACGTGTATTGAGTGCCTCCAGATGGTTCATGCACTCCTACCAAAGAGGAACTTATCCCATCAATAGGGGAGCTATCCCATCCAAAGAGGGGATTATCCCATTGATGGTGGACCTGATTAACTTCCTCTTGAGCACTATAAGTACAGGCATTGGGCCAGAAGGAGAAGAGGTTGAAAGCTATACATTTCTAAGGGTAAATGCTGCAGGAATTAGGACTCCCATTTAGAAGCTTGTGAGGAGAGATTGCCATCTTTGCTTGTTCTATTTGGAAGTGGGTGAGCTTTGTCAAAGTAAAGGAGAACTCTTGATGGACCCTGGGAGGGACTTGCACAACACCAAGGCTCAGGTTGTATTTGTTCCTTTTGTTACCTATTAATGCAAATGAGTCCATTCTTCTCAATAACTTGTTATTTATGAGTTGTTTCATGTACTCCTTGGTCTATGTGTTAAATATGTTTTATTCTATGAGATTATCAAGTGCTATTTAATCGTTTGATTGTTAGTGTATGCAGGTTTCAAAGTGAAGGAGGAGCTCATCCGGATCAGCGGAGTTGGACTGCTACAACAGCGTTGGATTGCAGGTAGGATCTAAACACTTGATTTCCCGTATAGTAAATGCATGTTTAGAGAAGGATTTCTCTTGTTTGTCTTGTTTGTCACTAGAGAGTCTTAGGCTCCTAGGGAGGTTGGTTGTGTCCGCACAATCGACTCTTTCCGCCTGACATGAACTACCATCTATTGAAGGATACCACAATTAGTCGATCCCCACCCAACCACCATTGGATTGAGAAATATCTTCCTTCTATTGAATCCACCATGTCACTGTCTACTTAAAGCCTCCATGCCTTCACTTCCTCCATGCGAGCCTCATTTCATATATTTTCAGACTGGAAGCCTAAAAAATGCTCAACATGAGAACTGCACAGAAATTAACCCTGTATAGAAATTACCTGCATACAAATTCTAAAACATAGAAAATATAAAATGTGAGATCATAACACATAAAACACATATACATAGAGATTTTCCCCTGGATCCCAAAACCGGGACTACTAGCTTGATTTTTCATTATGTTCCTTTCAATGTTATAATACATATTTATACATGCCAAAGCATCCAATACCGTGGACCGAAAACCATCGCGTCCAAAAAAAACATGTGTGAAAATCATGCACAAAACCATAGGTGGGCCTGCCTAACCTAACATAGGGTCCAAAACCAAAATTTTCCAGGGTGCTACCCCAGACCCCATAAAGTGGGGTTATGGGTACACCTCAAACCCCCAGTGACCTCCCCTTGCTACACAATTGACGCAATGAAGGGGGTGCTCCGTGCCCCCTCTAACCCCTCGGTTAACTACGTGGGCTAGTCGTGGAAAGAATATAACACAACCCAACATTCTCCCACTTGTTGTTTCCTTTTCACAAGGGGCCACAAGAGAGCTTAGTCATTTTTCCAGCCCTGAAAGGCCCATTGTTTCTCTACACCAAGAGAACTTCTCAGAGCTCACAGATTTTGTCAATGCATCTGCAGTATTCTTCAAAGTGTCCACCTTTACCAGCAACACCTTTTTGTCTTCTATCATATCCCTCACAAAGTGATACTGAACATCAATGTGCTTTGTCTTTGAATGATATGCGGGGTTCTTTGCCAAGAAAATTTCACTTTGGCTGTCACAATCTATCCTTATAGATTCCTGTACTAACCCCATACTTGAACACAATATCTACAACCAAACTGATTCCTTGCTTGCATCAGTGGTTGCCATGTATTCTACCTCTGTAGTTGATAGTGCCACTACAGATTGTTTCTTAGTCATCCAACTGACTGCACCTCCACATAGGTTAAACACATACCCACTTGTAGATCTTGTCTGATCCAGATCTCCAGCCCAGTCTGCATCAGCAAAGCCATGGATATCCAACACTCTGTACATTCCTGGTCTTCCTTGGTAGCACAAACCATAATCACTAGTGCCACACAAATACCTAAAAACCCACTTCACCGCTGTCCAGTGCTCCTTCCTTGGTTTTGACATAAACCTGCTCGATACTCCCATTGCATCTGCAATGCCTAGTCTAGTACAGACCATTACATACATCAGGCTACCTACTCCACTTGCATATGGAACATGGGACATGTCCACTTCCTCTTCTTGTGTCTTGGGACACTGTTCAGCAGATAACCTCACAACTACTGGAATAGGAACCTTCACTGGTTTACTATCCTGCATATCAAACCTCTGCAGTATTGTCTCGACATACTTCCTCTAGTTTAACCAGAGCTTCCTCTTTGTACGATCTCTTTTAATTTCCATGCCCAAAATATAGTTTGCAGCACCAAGATCTTTCATGTTGAATTTGGAGGACAATTGGGTCTTCAAATCCTAGATAATTTCTTTGTCATTTCCAACCAGCAACATATCATCCACATACAAGACTAGATAAATAACATGGTCACCAATTAATTTAAAATACACATAGTGATCTGCTTTGCTTCTGGTGAAGCCAAGTCCCCGAATAAATTTATCAAATTTCTGATACCACATCCTTGGTGACTGTTTTAACCCATACAGAGACTTCTTTAACTTACACACTAGTTCTTTCTTACCCTTCACTGCAAAGCCTTCAGGTTACTTCATGTAGATCTCCTCTTCCAGATCCCCATGAAGAAATGTTGTCTTCACATCCATCTGTTCTACCTCAAAATCAAAAGTAGCAACAACAGATAAAAGTAATCTAATAAAAGTTACCTTGGCAACAGGAGAAAAAATATCACCAAAATCAATTCCCGGCACCTGGGAATAACCTTTTGCTACCAACCGAGCATTGTATTTCTCCACATTTCCTTCTGCATTTGTCTTCTTTTTGAACACCCATTTGCTGCCAATGGGTTTCCTTCCAGCCGACAACTCCACCAGATCCCAAGCCTCATTTTTGTCAAAGATCCTTTTCATCAACCATGGCCTCTTTCCAGAGTTTTCCATCCTCTGAATCTATTGCTTCCTTCACAGTTCTGGGATCATCGTTAGTAATAGATAAAGAAAAATTTGAACAGAAAGCAGACGGACTATACCTTTTAGGCCACCTTCTTTCTCGAACTGATTTTCTCAAAATCGAAGTTTGTGGCTCTTCATCTTTTGATTCCTCCTCTGCTGTAGAGTCTGATTCTTCCTCTTTTAGCTCAAGCTCTATCTTCTTAGGTTCCTTTCATTAGACTTCATGTTTAATAACATCTATCACCTCTCTGAACACCACATCTCGGCTGTACACAACCTTCCATGTGACTGGGTTCCAAAGATTATAACCCTTTAAACCATCCTTATACTCAATAAAGGTGCACTTTTCAGATTTACTATCCAACTTGGTTCGTTTCTCCTTTGGAACATGTACATATGCATCACATCCAAATACCCTCAGATGTGAAAGAGAAGGTTTCTTACTAGTCCATACCTCCTGTGGAGTCTTATCCTCCAACGCTGATGAAGGTGACCTATTGACCAGGTAACATGAAGTATCCACCGCCTCTACCCAGAATTCCTATCCTAACCCGGCACCACTAAGCATGCTTTTTGCCTTTTCCATCAACGTCTTATTCTTTCTTTTTGCAACTCCATTTTGCTGAGGTGTATATGGGGTAGTCTTCTACTATGCTATACCACACTTCTTATAGAATTCTTAAAATTCCTTACTGCAAAACTCTCCACCGTTATCTGTCCTCAACACCTTTATCTTCTTCTCTTTCTGGTTTTCCACCAGAGCTTTAGATTCTTTAAACCTATCAAAGACTTCAGATTTCTTCTTAAGGAAATATATCCATGTATTCCTTGAGAAGTCATCTATAAATGATACATAGTACATAGACTTATCTAGTGATGGAACCTTCACAGGTCCAAACACATCACTGTGCACAAGTTCTAATATCTATTTTGCCCTCTTACTACCAGAGGGGAAACTCACCAAATTCTGCTTCCCATATACACAATTTTCATAGAAATCAAAATCCAGAGAGCTATTATTCATACCTTCTACCATACCTTTACCTTGAAGTATCCGAAGGCCCTTTTCTCCAATATGTCCAAGTCTTTGATGCCACAGCATGGTCTTCTCTCCAGAGACCACTAGATTTTCTGCTCCACTTTCAGGAACCACAGAACTATTGCACCCATCAATAACAATGCTACCTTGCATCTTGTATAGAGTTCCAATCTGAACTCCCCACATCAATACCAGTGCTCCCCGAACCATCTTGCAAGTATCCTTCTCAAACACTGTTTTTACACTTGCATCATCCAGCTTGTTTACAGAAATCGAATTTCTAGCCAATGCAGGAATATGTAGAACACCCGGAAGTGTTCTAACCCTTCCACCTTACAACTTCAACTTTACTTTTCCACGACCAATCATTCTAGCCTTCCTGTCATACCCCAAGAAGAAATCACCACCATCATATTTCTCATACTCGCAGAACCACTCTCTATGGGGAGTGAAGTGAAAGGATGCACCTGAGTCAATCAACCATGCCTCATGATCTACATGTGTACTTGAAGAAGCTGAGTACACATCCCCACCTTCATCTGAGGTGGTTTTCGCCTCTGCAAAAGGAGCCTCATCAGATCCCTTTCCTTTGTCAGGAGCTTTAGATTTACAGTCCCTTTTGTAGTTCCCTTCCTTTCCACATTTCCAGCACACCACCTTTATAGGTTTTCCTGGAGATTTAGATCTCCCTCTAGATTTAGATCTCCCACTCGATGACTTATTTTTGTTTCTGTTCTGGGACCATCCTCATATAGACAAGGAATCACCATTCTAGCATTCCATATTTTTCCGTCTCATCTCCTCTGTCAGCAAGGCTGAGACTATTTCATCAAACTGCAAGGCAGTTGCACTGCTACCTATTACAATAACCAGACTATCCCACGAATCTGGTAGAGATCACAACAAACTGATGCACTTATCTTCATCTAAAATTTTAATATCAACAGATGCTAACTGACTTACCACAGTATTAAATGCGTTCAGATGCTCTGTCACTAAGTCTCCATCTTTCATCCTCAGGTTATACAACTTTTTCCGCAGGAACAGTTTATTCACCAGAGACTTAGATTGGTACAAAGTCCCTAACTTGTCCCACAAAGCCTTCACCATAGCTTCCCCTGATACATTCAGCAATACTGAATCTGAGACACACAATCGTATTGTGCTCTTTGCCTTCTGATCCAACTTCTTCCATTCTTCATCGGAAACTCCTGTTGGTTTAGTACCCAGATCTATCGTGATCCACTGGTCTTTATCCACCAACAGATCCTCCATCTTGAGTTTCCACAACTCAAAACTATGAACATTAAATTTCTCGATCTCTATCTTTCCACTACTCGCCATCTTCTTTCACCACCAGAATCAAGCTTGCAGATCTCCCATTGAACAGGGTTTACCATAGGCCCGAGCGAAACCCCTCAGCAACAAATGTGTCCCCTTGAAGCTAAAACTACTCTGATACCAAATGTAGGTTTTAACCCTATACAGAAATTACCTGCATACAAATTCTAAAACACAGAAAATAAAAAATGCGAGATCATAACACATAAAACACATATAGACAGAGATTTTCCCCTGGATCCCAAAACTGGGACTACCAGCTTGATTTTTCATTATGTTCCTTTCAATGTGATAATACATATTTATACATGCCGAAGCATCCAATACCATGGACCGAAAACCATCGCATCCAAAGAAAACATGTGCGAAAATCATGCACAAAACCATAGGTGGGTCTGCCCAACCTAACATAGGGTCTAAAACCAAAATTTTTTGGGGCGCTACCCCGGACCCCATAAAGTAGGGTTACGCGTACACCTCAAACCCCCAGTGACCCCCCCTCGCTACACAATCGGCGCAACGAAGGGGGTGCTCCGTGCCCCCTCTAACCCCCCGGTTAACTACGTGGGCTAGTCGTCGAAGGAATATAATACAAGCCAACACATGCGAGCCTCATTTCATATATTTTCAGACTGGAAGCCTAAAAAATGCTCAACATGAGAACTGCATCAACATAGCATCAAAGCTCAATCAAATGATAATTTTTTAGCACAAGCTGCAATGAAAACTCCACACAAATTATCCACACCTACTTGAGAATAATCTCCTAAAACCCTACTCAAATCCACACATCAACACCTCACACTCTTCATAAACATATGGTTGAAACAAACTTTAGTTCACTGCTACTACAACTGCAAATTGAATCATAAAATATGCATAATATGACTCACAAAGTTTGTAAGTTCTTCTCTACACACTCACTCCATCAATAGAGCTATACCATACTAACAATGAGATTTCTTAAATATATGGATGAACTCAAGTGCTCAACTCAACAATTACACAAAACTACTAAGCTCAACCATATTGTTCATACGCTTGATTTGATCCAATTTCATCTCATTAACTCAATCAACTACTAACTCCACTACCCTTTTTTATATTTTCAACTTTAATCAGCTTCTAGAGGTCCCACAAACTTTTCCGACCATAAACCAAAAAATTTCAATCAAGGATGTCACAAAAACACAAAAATTAGCTCAACAACACGAGGAATGTAGAGAAATTTTAGTGAAAAAACCATAGTTTCTCCCTTAGCACTATACTACATGCGATTGGAGCTATAACTGCTCCCTTAAGCCTACCCTGCTAGCGAATGGAGCCTAAAATCACTCCCTTGATCCATACTCCATGCGAATGGGGCTAAAACTGAGGGAAAGCATCAATTCTTCAGTCCATAACTATAGGAATTTACAGGGTAAGTTCCTTAGATAGAACACCAAAGGACAATACTCAAAAACAGATCACAGATCAATACAACAGTATTCTTGACATGGTTAAAACCCTCAAAGAGGGAAACAGTCCATGGCCTGAGCTAACACGACCACTTCATGCAATTTATTATTGTAAAAGAAAGAAAATTTACATAATCTTCTCTCATCTATGGTCACCTAACAAATGACCCTCCATGCTCTTTAAATAAAGATCATGGACCAATCGGGTGTTAAGCCATAGATCAAGTGTCAGTAATACTGAGGAGAGAATGAATCGTTGGATGGCTTCATGTCTATAACATATCGTGACCATTAGATTGTAAGTTATAAAAGGTACATACTAAAGAAACACACTTTACCTAACTATACACTAGACCAAGTTATACTTAATTATTTCCTATCTGTCAGAATATCCTAACATCCCCCCTTAAGAACAAGTTGGGATAGGATTTAAGGATGTACAAAGATGACACAATAGGAGAAGGAAGGAGGCATTAGAGTCCTATCCCCCCTTAGTGACAACTTCCTAAACTCTAACCATAAATCGAAGTTTAGTAAACTTCACCTCTATGAGAGCCTTTGTAAAGATGTCTGCAACTTGATCATCAGTTGAACAATATTGTACTTCGAGAAAATGGTCATGAATGAGATTTATGATTAAGTGCATGTGTAGTTCAATGTGTTTTCTTCACTGATGTTGGAATGGATCTTTGCATAGTTGAATGACACTTTGATTATCACTCAAAAGTGTAGTCAGATGATGCTATTGAAAACCAAACTCTGAAAGGATCTGACGAAGCCACATGACTTCCTTACTAGCTTCAACAACGCCAAAATAATTTTCTTATGCTGAAGAGATAGAAATGACACTTTGTTTCTTTCAAGCCCATGTAATGGGTCTAGAACCAAGAGTGAATACATAACTTGCAGTAGACTTCCGATCAACAAGGTCACCAGCCCAATTAGAATCAGTGAAACCAACCAATAGAGGAGATGCTTATGCACTGTAATGAATCCAAAACTGAACTGTACCTCAAACATAATGAATTATTCTTTTAGCTACTTTCCAATGAATTTCATGTGGGTTTTGCATAAACTGAACAATAAGGCCAACAACAAAGGAAAGGTTAGGATGGGTATGGGTCAGATACAAAAGTTTTCCAACAAGTCGAGGGTATAAGGTAGCATCAACTTCAGGGGAATTACAAGCGACTGAAAGTTTGGCTCCAAACTAAAAGGGAGAAGGGGCTGAATTACAGTCTTCCATGTGAAAGTGGAGTATAAGATCACAGGCATACTTGTACTGGGAAAGGGAAATACCTTCTTTGGATTGCAAGACTTAAAGACCGAGAAAATAATGCAAGTGTCCCAAGTCTGTCATTTCAAGATAATGTTTAAGGCTAGACTTCACATGGTTTATAAGGTTGGGATCACTTCCAGTAAGGATAAGATCATCAACGTAAAGAACAAGAATGATAAGAGACTTACCCGCTTTCCTGGTGTAGACAATATTGTCAAAATGACACCTAGAAAAGCCATTATCTAAAAGAAATCTATTCATTTTGGCATACCAAGCCTAAGGGGCTTGCTTGAGACCATAAAGGCATTTCTTAAGCTGACATACAAGGCTGGAGTTTGTTTGTATAAATCCAGAAGGTTATTCCCTATAGATTTATTCATGCAAGTCCCCATGCAAGAAGGTGGATTCAACATCCATATGATGTACTTCCCATTTGAAAGAGGCAACAAGGGAAAGAACAAGGTGGATAGAGTTCATTTTGGCAATAGGGAAGAAGGTTTTAATATAGTCAATGCCTTCAACTTGTGAAAAATCCTTAGCAACAAGACGAGCTTTATGTTTATCAACTTTTCCATCTGGTCCAAACTTTGTTCTGTAAACCCATTTGTATCTAACAAGTTTTTGTCCCTTTGGAAGAGGAACAAGGTCCCATGTATCATTTTCCAAGAATCAATGATATTCTTCATTCAGAGCTACGTCCCAATCTAGATGGTCTGAAGCTTCTACAAAGGTGTCATGATCATAATTAGCTGAAGCTTGAGCCATTAAATAAGAGGCTCTATCGAACTAAGAACATGTATGACATTGATCTATAAGATCACTTGTAAGAGCACCTGTTGCATCCCGAGTAGTGTGGACCCATTTTAGAAGCTGAGGAGCTGGGGGAGGATCCTGAGAAGGTCGGGGAGGATTATCATCCTCACTATCATCATCTTAAGAAGGAATGTTTTCATAAGTAGAAGGGATAGAGAGAGATGGCACATCCATCGAACTAAGCTCGTAGGCCGAACTATTTTCAAAAAAATTTACATATCTTCTAATGATAACAATTTTGGATTTAGGTTGAAGAAGTCTTTATCCTTTGACATCTTCAAAATATCCAACAAAAACACATTTTTATCTCTTAGGTTCTAAGGCTTTATGTTTCTCATTTGGAATATGGTCCCATGCTTCACTTCCAAAAACAAGAAAGTGACTTACATTTGTTTTAATTGAGATCCATGCTTCTTCTCGAGTGATATTCTTTAAAACCTTAGTAGGAGTGCGATTTATTATGTAATTTGCATAGTTAATTCCTTCTGCCCAAAAATTAAGACTAAGATTGAAGCATAGATTGAAGCATACAATTAGCCATTTCCTTTAAGGTGTGATTCTTTCTTTTAGCTACACCATTTTACTGTGGAGTATATAGAAAAATATGTTGTAATTGAATGCCATTCTCAGTACAAAAGTTGATGAATTTGTTAATAACATATTCTCCGCCATTATCAAATCGTAGATTAAGAATTTGATTTCCAAATTGTTTTTAAACAAAGGTTTTAAAGGCCATTAACATGTTAAAGACTTCACTCTTAAGTTTTAAGAAGTATACCCAAGTGCGTCTGGAGAAATCATCAATGAAAGTTAAGAAATACTTGTAGCCATAGAATGAAAAAACTGGAAGTGGACCACATAAATCACTATGAAAAAGTTGTAAAGGGGCTAAGGCATGCCAAGAGGCATGTTTTTCAAAATTCTTCTGATGATGTTTTTCGAGTACACATCCGAAACAAATGCCATCTTTATAAGATACCATAGGAAGATATGTCACCAGATTTTATTTACATATATTTTGAATGGAGCGATAGTTTAAGTGACCAAATCGCTCATGCCAAAGTTTTCTCTCTTCATCATGAGCAACAAATACTGAGGCAAGAGTTGATGACCCAAAGTTGTTAAACTTATACAACCTTGTAGAATCATCAGCAATGCCAGTAGCTAAAATCTGTCTAGGATCTCTTCGGTCCTTAATTACAACATCATGAGGTGAAAATTCAATGACTTTACCTTCATCTGAATGAGTTATCTGATATATAGCTAGAAGGTTGCAGGATAATGAAGGAACACATAATACATCATTAAATTGACCATTGTCTAGATGAATAGTTCTAGTCCCTAGAACACTAAGAGATCTGTCATCACCAACATATATATTTTTGGTGTTACAATAATTTAAAGAAGAAAACATGGCTTTGTTTTTGGCCATGTAATAAGAAGCTCCAGAATCAATGAGCCACTCATGAGAATGAGAAGAAGAAGATACATTTATTGCATAACCAGACTGATATTCTTGACAACCACATGCAATAAGTGTTATTCTTGAAGATAAAGTTGAAGTTGAATAATGCTCCAAATGGATGTTATGCTTCTTCATTGCTGCTTCCAAGGCTTCCATCTTCTTAAAGCATTTTGATTCTAAGTGGCCATCACGATTACAAAAGTTGCAATGTCTATCAGTCTCCGTCCCTTTGTTTTTTTGCCTTATCATTTTGTTGAGTTGATTTTTCATTGTGATACTGAAATCGCTTGGAACCCTTGTTTTGTTTAGGACCATTCTTTTTAGGATGTTGCTTCTTAGGATTCTTTGAAGTTGGTTGTTGCTGAGCTACTAAGCCTTCCTTAGAAGAGTTTCTAGTATTAAGAAGACCAAGATGTAAGAGTTTTTGTTGCTCTCTTATTAAAGAATCACAAAAGGCATCAAAAGATGGGGACTTGTCTTGTCCTTGAGAAATAAAGGGTTCTCTAGTAGAATGGAAGGTGGAAACAAGCATAGAGTAGACTGGTCCTAACTTAGTAAGAATGGTATAGATAAGGCTACCATCTTCTTTCTTAACCTTAACACCTTCCAAGAGAAGTCTAAGGGTCTTAAACTTGGAAAAAGAATCTTCAATGGAAGAAAAATTATTGGGGTCCAACGTAAGCAACTCATTTTCAAGTTGCTGGGCTCTAATTTTATTTTTTATTCCAAAAACTTTATTGAGATTTTTCATTGTTTCATTGTGGATATCAATTTCTGCAATATGGAATCTAAGGTCTGGAGAAGTAGACATATCTATCAAGCCATGTGCTTGATTTTGCTTATTTTTCCATTTGTCTTTCTTATCTTTATCTTGAGGTTTAGACTCTTGGCCTGAGACTATTCTATAAAGACTTTTACTTCTAAGTAAATCCATAATGTAGGATAGCCATTGGAAGTAGTTGGTGCTGTCAAGAATAACTAGGCATGGAATTTTCATTTTAAAATAAACTTATGCTATATATGTTGAAACTAAGTGTTCAAATGGAAATATCTCGAAACATTAGACCGATTAAAAAAAACGGCTGTAAAAACAGCTTCCGGATGAAGAAGTTATGGATTTTTGAAGAAAATTTGTGGAAGATGCCAATGAACCACGTGAATGTTGGGAAGTTGATGATAATGTTACATTTAAAAAAAAATCTCCCCGTTTCCAAACTTAATCTAATTAGTTGACTTAAAAAAAAAATTACTTTATGTGACCCACTTTTATAAATAAATGAAAGTCACCATACTTTATGAACTATCCACTAAATTGTAACTTAAATAAAAGATAAAGTGACTTTAGAATTATAAGTGACTCATTTTTTATAATGGGTGAGAACACTTTTAGATAAAGTAACTTTAAAATACAAGTTACATGTGTTTTTTGAAAAAATAACTCAACAAAAAGAAAGACTTGAACCCAAGACCTCTATTCTCATAAAGTAACTTTAGACCAAGTGAACTAGTTTAAAAGGTTACTAATTTTTGGAAAGGAGGAAGTTTTTTTTTTGTTTTTTGTCATTAAGGCTTTGGGGTGCATGCTTGTTTGGGAAAACCTTGTTTTTCCTACAAAACAAAAAAACAACCACACAAACCAAACAAATAAGAAAAATCCTTATGACTTACAATTAGATTTAGACAGAAGGCTGGAAACTAGATATTTTCCTCAATGTTTTTGGTTTTCTGAAGATCACAATAAGGTGCAGCGGAAAAGAGCATACACATGAGAAAAATCATTTCTTTCTATTTCTGGTTTGCACAGATCACACATAGTCACGGGGTAAAGAGCATATGCAGAATTGAAAGGTATAGATCCGATAATAAAAATAATATAAAGAACTATAAATTGAAATAAACATAGATATAAATAACTATAACTGCAAATAAAGATTGTATACCTCCAGATCTTAAAAGTGACGTAGTTAGGGATACCGAGAACCGTTTTGCGTGAACCTAAAGGGGTTCCTCACTGGAATAGATGCTCCTAACACAATAGAGAATTCCTGTCAACCTGAAAGTGGCTAGAAATAGTAGATCTAGGAAACAATAGTCAAATGCAGTTGTACCTAATTCGGGTTTAGGTCACCAACGGATGCGGCCCTCGAATAGCTCTGATACCATGTACAAATTTACAGGTTAAGTTCTTTAGATATAACACCAAAGGACACCGCTCACAAACAGATCACATATTAATACACCAGTATTCTTGACGTGGTTAAAACCCTCAAAGAGGGAGACAGTCCATGACCTTAGCCAACGTGACCACTTCAAGAAATTTATCAATGTAAAAGAAAGAAAATTTGCATAAGCTTCTCTCATGAACGATCACCTAACAAATGAACCTCCATGCTCTTTAAATAGAGATCAAGGACCAATGAGGTGTTAAGCCACGGATCAAGTGTTAGTAATATTAAGGAGAGAATGAACCATCATATGACTTCATGTCTAGAACATCTCGTGACCGTCAGATTGTAAGTTATAAAAAGTACATATTAAAGAAACACACTTTACCTAACTATACACTAGGCCAAGTTATACTTAATTAATTCCTATGTGTCGAAATATTATAACAAAAACCTCTACCACCTATTGTAACATCTTCCTTAATTCTTGAACACACCTCTAAACCTCTGCAATAGGTATGCAACTAATGAAATAGGCTAAGAAAAAATCAGTGACATGCTAAACCTATTCTGTCAACTTTAGCACCAAGACCAACGCCTCAAGCTCCTCAGGCAGTAACATCAACATATATGACACCTGCAACAACATCTCCATAACCTATAACAACAACCTCAACACCTACAACAACAACATCTACCATCAACATAGTATGAGCATCTCTCCAACCTCCTACAGTAGGAATGTCTCCAATCACAACATGTCAACCTAAATCCAATAATCACATATGGATCCATCTCCAAGTCGACGGCCACAACATCGTCTCCACTAGGTCATGTCATAAATAAGTTGACATCAATGCCAACTATACAAGACCATCAAACCAAGAATCTATCACACATTCATATGACAAACAACACCTCCAACCTGTTTACGTCAATGCCAACAATATCATTATGATCTAATTAAATATTTGTTTATAAAGAAATGTATAAAGATGTTTGAACTGTAGTGATTTCCTTTCCTGTCATGAATTTGGAAACCCTAAATAAGCCTTTAATATTAAGAAGTAACCCAATGAGGGTTCCATAGTAATATTGAAATGATCTAGTTCAAGATAGAGAAGTTAGTGTAAAAAGAAAATAGGAGTCTTCCAAATTAAATGATAAAGGAATGAAGAAGGGCATGCTACCAAAGGTACTGGAACTAGATCATACCTGCAGAATAACCAGGGTGATGTTGGAAGCAGAGTGTGTTCCTTCATCTATAAACACCCCTCCATCAGCTATGGCACCTCAAATCTCTCTATCAAATGATGAACCTAATGTGGAGCAGGAACCAAGCCTAAATGAAGAATCTTATATTTCAAAGAATCACAAAGTTCCCTTAGTGAAATTACTACAATGTAAATCCCTATTACTAAGGAGGAAATTGTACAGTGAGTGACAAAGGGTCTATCCACATGAAGGAGTTTGTAAGAAAGGGAAATTTTCAAACCTAGTGGATGTAGATATTTCTATGAATGACCCTGGTGCCAGCCACATGAGTAAGCCTTTTAGAGATTATGGAGAGGAAATACCATTCAATTCCTATTACAAACAACTAAAGAAAAGAGAAAAATTAGGGCTCTAGAAGAACGCGTTAAGGAGATTGAATTTATTGACTGCCATTTGAAGTCCCAAAATTCTTCTATGAGAGCCAAAAATGGAGAATTAGTGAAGGAACTATAAGAGTTGAAGAAAAATAATAAATACATTGTGACGTAGTGCAAGAAGTGGAAGATCCAATATGCTTATTTGTAGGCTCATACCAAAAGGCTTAAAATAAATTTAAAGGAGATTCCAACTTCTGGCTTCAAAATTAATATCCAGATCAAGAAGTGACAAAGGAGGAAATTTCAAATTTTGTTATTTTGCAAGTGAGTGAAATTTTGTTTGTGTAAGGAAATGCATATGAATTGGGTTGGGGCAGATGTCAGGACCACAAATTTCTCTATTTTTGTCCCTATGTTACCCTACTTTGCTCCCCTGTTTCAACAATTTTGAACCTCTAACTAGCATTTCCACATTCTTTTTGGTGTAATTATGAAAATTTGTGCTCAATTTGCATTTTATTTAAAAGTGGGAAGGTAAATTTGTATTTTTAATCAAATTCATTCACTTACGTGTATTTTCCAATATTTATGATTATTTATAAGTCACTAACCAGAATTGTGTAGTTCCTGCACTATGTATGGAAATCCTACATTAAAGAAAGGGATGTGTATATTGCCTTGGTCAATGAAGTATGCCACGAGGGCCAGTGATTATCAACTTTTGTACATTTTCTTAGATATTTTTGGGGTTAGGTCAAATTCAAAAGTGTTACTACCATGATCATAATGAGTTCCAGGTTGAAGGAGGAACTACTTTCTAAGTTCCTCATGACCCAGATCTATGATTCCTCTGTTTAGATTGTGACTACACCAAACTTTTTATTGGCTACCAAATTGTTATGATCTCCATCTATTATGTTTTGTATCGGATTGCCTAATTTACAACCCAACATGTATTGTAAAATATATATAAACCAAGCTATGGCCCTATGCCTAACTAGCGACACTATAGTATTGTTATGTTGTTGGTATAGTATTTGGGTGTCACTCCTTTTTATCAGCTAGATATGAGACATTATCTTCTGATGTAACAAAGGCTAAGTATTTTAATAAATTCCTCTGATTTCAGGTTATATCTTCCTTGCATGGTGTGTTTGATGATTATATTTACTCCATGATTTAAGTTACTTATAGAGGGTGCTAGTTGGTTAGGGCCCAACCAAACCAATCACCTCTCTTATTCATTCATTTATTTGATTGGTTTTTTAATATGTAAGTGGTGTGCATTCTTTTACATTGTGGAGCATTAAATGGTGTAGTTTACTTATACAATTATGTGCCATCTCTGTGTAAGTTTAATGTTATGCGTATTTGATATTCACACAATGCTTCAATTTGTGCTTGTTTTACATTCAGATCTAGAATATTGTGGTTATAAGTGTGATAAGTATTTTTCAAAACATTATATATTCAACTATGTCAACAAAAATCATAAGCTATAATAACACTTTGTCGTATGCTTAGAGGTGATTTATTTTCCCAACACTTTGATGCGTGTTTTATCTTAGAGTTTTGATCTTGTTGATGATCTATGGTATTTGGATGAACTGATGTTATAGAGGTGTCATAAAGCGAAATCTACATCTAAAAATCTTGGGTCACGATTGACACAAAAGTTGGAGATATATCAAGCCCTACAACCCTCTATCACAGTATAGATGTAGCAGATCCTTAAGGAATTGAAAACTTTTGTTTAAACTATAACCTTGGTTGGAAATTATATAAAGAGATCTTCTGCTATCATTAAACGAGTTAATAAAATTGTTTAAGTTTGAGAACTATTGTATTCATATTCATTAGACCTGAAGCTTGTTATTAAATAACCCTCGTTACAATGAGTTAAAAGTGTGATCTAGAACCACCATTTGAGTTGATCTTTAAAATTGTGATATTATTTGATTCATTTTGCATTGATATGAAATAGAGTCTGCATATAATTTCTCTAATTGTTCAATTCACCAAGATTTTACATTTAATCATTTTTTTATTTGATTCATAGATAGTGTATAGATAATCATTTGAAACAATGATCTATATTTATGTGAAGAATCCACTTATAACATTTGATGAACATTGATTACATAAAGGACTATTGGAAGAAGGAGACTTTAATAATTTGAACTATACATGTGTAGCCTTGTTTTGAATATTTCTTTGTAGGTTATTGATTTTCATCTCTAGGGTTATAGATTACTCTGCCTCTAATGTCTTCTTTGCGTGAGCATTATTAAAATAGAGTTTCCAGAGTTTATGCTTGATTGAAATATGTCATTTGTTGGTATATTTGCAAGTTTGAGAGAGGTTATTTTTTATTTATGCATCTAGTGTATATATTTCCAGTTAATGCATGTAGTTGAGTCACCAATAGCTTAGTCATAATTGAGTCCATTCTTGAGTTTGTTTATATTTTCCATAGGGTTGAGTGGTGATAGAAAAAGAGTGTAGGATTCTCAAATAGGGTTTCTTATTCATTTCGATTTGAGTGCTCTACTTGGAATTATAAGTGCTTGGATTATTTAGGGTTTTCATTATTACATTTTTAGACAATATTTATTCTTGATTTTATCATCTAATTAAGAGTTTAATAATCATATTTACATTTGAATTTTAATTAGGTTTTGTTTCTAATAAATTTCCAGAGTGATTTGTAGGAACTAAACTAGGAGTTCAATGATTATTTGCAAGGGCCTATTCGGGTGTTGATGAACAAGTTAGAGTAGGGATTTGATTTGCAAGTTCTTTGGGTCTTTCTCAGGCATTTCCAATGTTGCACCTCGAACTCTGCAAACCCCAGATTGATATTAAATGTTGGGTCATTGATAGAACAAATATTACAACCAACAACCCTTATAGGGATCACTTTGTAGATAGGAAGACAAAAGATAGTCAAAGATATTGTTGTCCCACAGTCTTCTAAGATACCAAGCAATACGTAAAATTATGTGGTAGTTGTGAATGCATGGGAAGGCAAGTACAATTAGATGAAATATCATTACAACCATAAATAGTAATAGAACCCTTGGCTAAATAAGCTCTTGACTTTGTTAGAATTATCAACCCTCCGTCTTGATACAACTACATCATGGCTTTCACAGACTATGTTACAATGTGTATGGAAGCAAGCACATTACTAGCTCAATGGAGCAAGCAGTAGTAGATTTTCTCCATAAGGGAATCTTTAGTAGATTTTCAATATGATGTTGGGAAAAATATTGAGGGGGTGGGGGGGTGAATAAATATTTTTAAATCAATAAATTTTTACATTTCATATTTAGATTTCTATACGCAACTTTACTGAAAGGAACCCGCGTGTGTACATGACTATTCTTAAGACAAATAGTGTACATCCAGTGAACTTATGATTTAGTTAATTCATCATATGTTGGTCTTCAGCTAGTGCATCAACACTTTATTAGATAAATAGTAACCATGTGCTATAAGAAAAAAGTAAACCATCACACATAAGAAACACACATGAACACCAAGATTTAAGGTGGAAACCAAATATGGGAAAAAGCCACCTGTTGTTGTCGTCTCTTTCCTACTTTTAATATAAAGAAAAAGATATTTACAATATTGTACTGGTGCAGAATCATACCAGTATGTAGGCACCCACCTATAGAAGGCTACAACCTTCGTTCGTTCTCCATCTCCTACTGGAAGGGAGCTCCTTCCCCTTGGTTATTATACTAGAGTAAACGTGTACCAGTATGCAAGCACTAACCAGCAGAAGGCTATGACTTTCACTTGTTCTCTAGATGCTACTAGAAGGGAGCTCCGAACCCATGATCTGATCACCAACTACTACTGACAGGAAGCTTCGACTTCCTCAGTGAAGGCTCCAACCCTCAAAAACATCCATGGACCAAGTTTCATGAATTTTCACACTGGATCTACCTGCTACAACATATCTTAAGTTGTAGGCCATGTTTCATCAAATTTTCAGATTAGAACTATTATCAACACTTAAGCTCAATATCAATAATCAAATTGTAACTCATCACTGAAGGTTTTAACACCGTATAGAAATTACCTGCATACGAATTCTAAAACACAGAAAATAAACAATGTGAGAGCATAACACATAAAACACATATGCATAGAGATTCTCCCCTGGATCCCAAAACCGGGACTACCAGCTTGATTTTTCATTATGTTCCTTTCAATGTTACAATACATATTTATACATGCTGAAGCATCCAATACCATGGATTGAAAACCATCGCGTCCAAAACCATGTGTGAAAAATCATGCACAAAACCATAGGTAGGTCTGCCCAACCTAATATAGGGTCCAAAAACAAAATTTTCTAGGGCATTGCCCCGGAACCCATAGAGTTGGGTTTCCTGCACCCCTCAAACCCCTTGTGACTCCCCCCGCTACACAATTGGCGCAATGAAGGGGGGCTCTACCCCCCTTCTAACCCCCCGGTTAACTACGTGGGCTAGTCGTGGAAAGAATATAACAAAACCCAACATTCTCTCACTTGTTGTTTTCTTTCCACGGGGGGCCACAAGAGAGCTTAGTCATTTATCCAGCCCTGGAACACCCATTTTTTCTCTACACCAAGATAACTTCTCAGAGCTCATAGATTTTGTCAATGCATCTACAGTATTCTTCAAAGTGTCCACCTTTACCAGCAACACCTTTTTGTCTTCTATCATATCCCTCACAAAGTGATATTGAACATCAATGTGCTTTGTCTTTGAATGATATGCAGGGTTCTTTGCCAATAAAATTGCACTTTGGCTGTCACAGTCTATCCTTATAGCTCCCTATACTAACACCATACTTGAACACCATCTCTGCAACCAAATTGCTTCCTTACTTGCATGAGTGGTTGTCATGTATTCTGCCTTTGTAGTTGATAGTGCCACTACATATTGTTTCTTACTCATCCAACTGACTGCACCTCCAAATAGGTTAAACACATACCCACTTGTATATCTTCTCTGATCCAGATCTCCAGCCCATTCTACATCAACAAAGCCATGAATATCCAACACTTTTTCCAATCATGGTCTTCCTTGGTAGCACAAACCATAATCACTAGTGCCATGAAAATCCCTGAAAAACCCACTTCATTGTTGTCCAATGCTCCTGCCCTAGTTTTGACATAAACCTGTTCAATACTCCCACTTCATGTGCAATGCCTGGTCTAGTACAGACCATCACATACATCAGGCTACTGACTGCACTTGCATATGGAACATGAGACATGTCCTCTTCCTCTTCTTGTGTCTTGGGACACTTTTTAGCAGATAACTTTACACCTACATGAATAAGAACCTTCACTAGTTTACTATTCTACATATTAAACCTCTGCAATATTGTCTCGACATACTTCCTCTAGGTTAACTAGAGCCTCCTATTTGTTAGATCTCTTTTAATTTCCATGCCCAAAATATAGTCTACAACACCAAGATCTTTCATGTCGAATTTGGAGGACAAATGGGTCTTCAAATCCTAGATAACTTCTTTGTCATTTCCAACCAGCAACATATCATCCACATACAAGACCAAATAAATAACACGGTAACCAATTAATTTAAAATACACACAATGATTTGCTTTCTTCCAGTGAAGCCAAGTCCCCGTATAAATGTATCGAATTTCTGATACCACATCCTTGGTGATTATTTTAACCCATACAGAGACTTATTTAACTTGCATACCAGTTCTTTCTTACCCTTCACCGCAAAGCCTTAAGGTTGCTTCATGTAGATCTCCTCTTCCAGATCCCTGTAAAGAAATGTTGTCTTCACATCCATCTGTTCTACCTCAAAATCAAAAGCAACAACAACTAATAAAAGTAATCTAATAGAAGTTACCTTGGCAACAGGAGAAAAAATATCACCAAAATCAATTCCCGACACCTGGGAATAACCTTTTGCTACCAACCGAGATTTGTATTTCTCCACCTTTCCTTCTGCATTTGTCTTCTTCTTGAACACCCATTTGCTGCCAATGGGTTTCCTTCCAGTCGGCAGCTCCACCAGATCCCAAGCTTCATTTTTGTGCAAAGATGTCATTTCATCAACCATGGCCTCTTTCCAGAGTTTTCCATCCTCTGAATCTACTGCTTCCTTCACAATTCTGGGATCATCATCAGTAATATATAAAGCAAAATTTGAACAAAAAGCAAATGGACCATACCTTTCTGGCTACCTTCTTTCTCGAACTAATCTTCTCACACCCAGAGTTTGTGGCTCTTCATCTTCTGATTCCTCCTCTGCTATAGAGTCTGATTCTTCCTCCGTTAACTCAAACTCTATATTATCAAGTTCCTTTGGTTGGAATTCATGTTTAATAACATCTTTCACCTCTCTGAACACCACATCTTGGCTGTACACAACCTTCTTTGTTACTAGTTTCCAAAGCTTATAACCCTTTAAACCATCCTTATACCCAATAAAGATGCACTTTTCAGATTTACTATCCAACTTGGTTTGTTTCTCCTTTGGAACATGTACATATGAATCACATCCAAATACCCTCAAATGTGAAAGAGAGGGTTTCTTACCAGTCCATACCTCTTGTGGAGTCTTGTCCTCCAATGCTGATGAAGGTGATCTGTTGACAAGGTAACATGCTATCTCCACTGCCTCTGCCTAGAATTCTTGTCCTAACCCAACACCACTGAGCATGCTTCTTTCCCTTTCCATCAACATCTTGTTCATTCTTTATACAACTCCATTTTGTTGAGGTGTATATGGAGTAGTCTTCTGCTGTGCTATACCACAATTCTTACAGAATTCTTCAAATTCCTTACTACAAAACTCTCCACCGTTATCTGTCCTCAACACCTTTATCTTCTTCTCTATTTGGTTTTCCACCAGAGCCTAGAATTCTTTAAACCTGTCAAAGACTTTATATTTCTTCTTAAGGAAATATATCTGTGTATTCCTTGAGAAGTCATCTATAAATGATACATAGTACACAAACTTACCTAGTGATGGAACCTTCACAGGTCCAAACACATCATTGTGCACAAGGTCTAATATTTGTTTCTCCCTCTTACTACTAGAGGGGAAACTCCCTCGATTCTGCTTCCCATATACACAATTTTCATAGAATTCAAAATCCAGAGAGCTATTACTCATACCTTCTACCATACCTTTACCATGACGTATTCGAAGTCCCTTCTCTCCAATATGTCCAAGCCTTTGATGCCACAACATAGTCTTCTCTCTAGTGACCACTAGATTTTCTGCTCCACTTTCAGGAACCACATAACTGTTGCACCCATCAACAACAATGCTACCTTGCAGCTTGTACAGAGTTCCAATTCAAACTCCCACATCAATACTAGTTCCCCCTGAACCATCTTGTAGGTATCCTTCTCAAACACTATTTTTACACCTGCATCATCCAGCTTGCTTACAGAAATTAGATTTCTGGCTAATGCAGGAATATGCAGAACACCCGGAAGTGTTCTAACCCTTCCACCTTGCAACTTCAACTTTACTTTTCCGTGACCAACAATTCTAGCCTTCCTGTCATCCCCCAAGAAGACATCACCACCATCATATTTCTCATACTCGCAGAACCACTCTTTATGGGGAGTGAAGTGAAAGGATGCACCTGAGTCAATCAACCATGCCTCATGATCTACATGTGTACTTGAAGAAGCCAAGTACACATCCCCACCTTCATCTGAGGTTGTTTTTTCCTCTGTAGAAGGAGCATCATCAGATCCCTTTCCTTTATCAACAGCTGTAGATTTATAGTCCCTTTTGTTGTGCCCTTCCTTTCTGCATTTCCAGCACACCACCTTTGCAGGTTTTCCTAAAGATTTAGATCTCCCTCTAGATTTAGATCTCCCACTCAATGACTTATTTTTGTTTCTGTTCTAGGATCATCCTCATACAGACAAGGCATCACCATTATGGCTCTCCATATTCTTCCATCTCATCTCCTCCATCAGCATAGATGAGACTATTTCATCAAACTGCAAGACAGTTTCATTGTTACCTATTGCAATAACTAGAATATCCCACGAATTTGGTAGAGAACACAACAAACTGATGCACTTATCTTCATCTGAAATTTTAATATCAATAGATAATAACTAACTTACCACAGTATTAAATGTGTTCATATGTTCTGTCACTGAGTCTCCATCTTTCATCCTCAGGTTATACATATTTTTCCATAGGAACAGTTTATTCACCAAAGACTTAGATTGGTACAAAGTCCCTAACTTGTCCCACAAAGCCTTCATCGTAGGTTCCCCTGATACATTCAACAATACTGAATCTGAGACACACAATTGTATTGTGCTCTTAGCCTTCCGATACAACTTCCTCCATTCTTCATTAGACACTCTCGTTGGTTTAGTACTTGGATCTACCACGAGCCACTAATCTCTATCCACCAACAGATCCTCCATATTGAGTTTCCATAACTAAAAACTCTGAGCATTAAATTTCTCAATCTCTATATTTCCACTGCTTGCCATCTTCTTTCACCACCAGAATCAATCTCGCAGATCTCCCACTGAACAGGGTCTACCATAGGCTCGAGCGAAACCCCTCAGCAACAAAGGCATCCCCTTGAAGCCAAAACAACTCTGATACCAAATGTAGTTTTTAACCCCATACAGAAATCACCTGCATACGAATTCTAAAACACAGAAAATAAATAATGTGACAACATAACACATAAACCACATATACACAAAGATTTTCCCCCGGATCCCAAAATCGAGACTACCAGCTTGATTTTTCATTATGTTCCTTTCAATGTTACAATACATATTTATACATGCCGAAGCATCCAATACCATGGACCGAAAACCATCGTGTCCAAAGCCATGGACTGAAAACCATCGCGTCCAAAACCATGTGCGAAAAATCATGCACAAAACCATAGGTATGTCCGCCCAACCTAATATAGGGTCCAAAAACAAAATTTTCCTGGGCATTGCCCCAGACCCCATAGATTGGGGTTACCTTCACCCCTCAAACCCCCTATGACTCCCCCCGCTACGCAATCAGCGCAACGAAGGGGGGGCTCCGCCCCCCTTCTAACCCCCCGGTTAACTATGTGGGCTAATCATGGAAAGAATACAACACAACCCAACAATCATTGTAACACAATCATCAATATTTGACACAACTGAATCAACCAATCACTGAAACCTAATCATCGATCTCTGTCACAACTGAATCAACCAATCACTAAAACCCAATCATCAACTTCTGATACAGTTGAATCAACCATTCACTAAAACCCAATCATCAATTTATGATACAACTGAATCAATCATTCACTGAAACCCAATCATCAATTTCCGACATAACTATATCAAACATTCACTGAAAACCCAATCAAATGACACTTAATCAAAACTCAACCAATCAACTAGAACAGTTAGATTAGTGTAACTAGTACACAGAAACTGAACGCAAAATATTACATCAAAACACAGAATCAATTGCAGTCCTGATCATTCAAATGCAGAAATTCATACGCTACTTCACTTAAAGCAACTCGTGTTCATACATGCTTTTCTATAGAGAAACCTGCACAAAGATCTTAAAATACTGAAAACTAAAACTTTGACTACTGCAGTTCTGAAAAGAATATTGAATCATACTTAGATCTACTGCAACTCTTTGAACCAATCATAGAACTGTCTCTGATATTCAATCACAATGAGAAAGTAATCTTAACATTCTTCAACCATATTCAACTTCATCATTCAATCATTTCTACTTCATACATTATCACTTATCCCAGATCAATCGTGAGGACTTCATTGAAAAACAACAGAGAAGCAATAGCACTGATCAGATTGATCAGTCATTTATGAACAGAAACCCTTACTTCATATACGTGACTTTGAAGAATCTAACCTGCGTGTATACACACTTTTATAGAGACTAAACAATGTATAGATATACAAATTTTTACTTAAATTTGTGCAGCTCTTCAGAACTTCAGAAAGACCCAGATCATAATATTTAGAGATAAAAACATACGTAAGTCCTAAGATCTAGTCAATCGAAGAGAAGATCATACAATGAAAAGTCATTTCAAGTCTCATGATCCTGATCCATCATTGTATTCATTAGTGCATAATTATTTTAGATCTATTGGATTTCATCCATCATCAAACTCTCAGGTGCATACTTAGTTTAGATCAAGCAAGGCATAAAAACCCATAACATGCATACTTGATTTTGATCTAACTATTCATAAGATTTCTATCACGTGCACACCTAGCACTCTAATCTTCATGATCCAGGTGGATATTGGTGGCCGCTCGTCTATTCCACTTGGACCCTCACCATTGTTTCTTTCAGTCTTTTAGTTTCCATAATTGTAGCACAATTTACTAATTTTGGCAGTTTTTTGAGTCCTAAACTTCTGGAGCTATTTTGAGGGCCTAAATGACATTTTTTTGGAAAAATTCCTTCAATTATTACAAAGATAATCGTGTAGGAATTTTTAGTCCTCAGAGAGATCTTTCCAACGAGGTATCATACACGTCAAACATAAATAATATGACCAAGTTACGACCCCAGGAAGTTGGCTGCCCAACTAACCCCAAGGCAACCCATAAACTCTTGGTGTTACATCTCCTCGGGTTAGGGTTTTGGTTGTTTAGGGTTTTATCTTATTGTTAAATAATAAAAAGGCTCTTGAGCCTCGTTGTAACTTAGTTAAGAGGCATGTAGCCGCCACATGTCTTCTCAGAGATAAGTTATCATCGCCCGAGCTATCTTATTTCCATTCTGTTTGTAAGCATAGTTCAATATTTTTCTATTAATGAAATGAAGTGTTTTTCTGCTGCATCTCTGTGTTTATGAGTATATCTATAATTTGTTCCGTTCCTGTTTAATTTCAGATCAGTGGTATTAGAGGGGTCTACTCTTTCTCTGTTTTTCTTTGCATGTCCCCAACAAGGTTAGGGTATAAGGAGTTAAGGCTCGATCTCATTGAACCATTGCAGGATCAACCTCCCGAAACCTGACGACCTCCCATGGAGGAATAAAATAAAGACGAGTGGGCATGAGATCCTTTCAAAATGTTGCTCGAAGAAGTCCTCAAGTGACAGAGGGATGCGATGATGGATAGATTTGCCCAGATTCTTCGACGGCTACCCATAGGCGATGCATCTTCATCCAGGAGCTACTCTGGAGGTGCCACTCCTTTTAAGGTACAATTTAAATTTGATATTCCCATATTCGAAGGCCTCATAGATGAAAGCACTGTAGATAAATGGTTAAATCTATTGGAAATATATTTTTCATTTCATGACTTTTCCAATCGGGAAAAGATTACGTTTGCACTTCTCAAAGCCACCCCACATGTTAAGGACTAGTGGGAAACCTACTGTGAATAAAAGGACGAGAGTGAACCCTCACTGTTTTTAGCTTGCACCCACTTGGAATTATTTCTGAGACACCATCAAGGAACAATACTACCCTCTTGGGAGCTATGAAGATAAATACATAAAGTGGACCATGCTACGGTAGGGAAGGGACCAAGATGTGTCAGAGTTCACAAATACTTTCCATACCCTTCGCATGAAGCTTGGTATCAAGGATACTGAGCAGAATTTGGTGCTCAAGTACCATGACTATATGCACAAGTACATCTAGGATGAGATGGAGTTCCTAGACATTTCCTCGCTCGACACGGCGTATCGGTACGCTATAAAGATTGAGCAGAAGTTTAAACAAAAGATGCGGGACTTTGGATCTACGAACCCAAAGCAAGGAAAAGGCGCCACCAAACCACAGAAAAAGGGACCAAGCCAAGGCGGGGCTATCCAGGACAACCCACCGAAGCTACAAGTAAAGAAAAACACCACGAAGACGAAGAAGGATACGGGAAAATGGTGTGAGTTCCATAAGATCTCCACTCACAATAGAAGTGAGTGTTGGGCCAAGCAGCCACTGGTGGCTGAGCTGAAGGCTTCCGAATCAGATGCAGGTTTCGACTCTGAATTGAAACCTGATAAGGGGATTGACAAAGGGAAGAAAATCAATGATACGGAGCCTAGTGCCACCATGGCCACCAAAAAGATCCAGAAAATTGAGCCTGAAGATCCAGAGGAGGGGGAACGTCTCTTCCACTCATAGATGTGGGTGAAGGGTTCTCCCCTGTAGTTCATTGTCAACAACGGGAGCCAAAAGAACCTCATTTTAGCAGAAGTCGTGAAGTGGCTGGGCCTAAGGACTACAACACATCCACAACCATACACCATCAGATGGCTTCACCAAGGACAAGATCTTCACGTCAGCCAATAGTGTTTCCTTTCCTATAGCATCAATCACTTCATGGATGAGGTATTGTGTGACGTTTCTCCTCTTGAAGTTTTTGATGTATTGTTAGGACAACCATACTTGTGGAAGCGACATGCTGTTTATGAGTCTAGACCTCACTCTATGATTATTACTTTGGCTAATAAGTTTTACTGGATACCAGAGGTAGCGCCGCCTACACCCATATCTTTGATCAGTCAAAGCAATGCAGTAAGATCATTTCCCAGACCAGCAAATTCATTTTCCTTATGATTCGCCCCCAAGGAAAGAATAAGGTTGTGGCCACGACTTCCAGGCAGGGCTCCTCTGGACAACAACAACAAATGGACAAGGTCATGGAGGAGTATAGGAACATTTTTGCCTCACCCACAGGGGTACCTCTACACTATCAGGTCAAGCACTCCATCGATTTGACCTCGGGCGTGCCGCTGCCCAATGGACCGATCTATCGACACTCTATTATGGAGACTGAACGGGTTGAAGAATCACCTCTGTTTCGCACCAATGATCACATTACTAGACATGCAACAACCATTTTAGATTGAGACAGATGCCTTCAACTAAGCTATTGGTGCATTTCTTACTCAACATGGGAATCCAGTGGCTTACCATAGTGAGACACATTCAGACACAGTCCGGAAGTACCCCACTTATGAAAAAGAAATGTATTCCATTGTGCATGCCTTCTGTCAATGGAAGCATTACATTCTGGGCAAGGAAATGGTCATCCACACAGACCACTAGCCTCTACAATTCATATTAACACAAGGGAAGTTGCAAAACGATCGTCATCAGAAATGGTATACCTATCTGCAACAATTCCATTTGAACATTAAGTATAAGAAGGGTAGCACCAATAATTTCGATGATTGCCTCAGCCAACCAACGGTCATGGCACTAATCACTTGCTCGACTCTAGTGGGCACGAGACATCGGGGTGGCCTCATCTTTACAAGAGCGATCCATAATTCGGCAGCATATACCAGACACTCCTGGAAGGGAAGAAAGTTCCAAATTTTCACCTTCAAGATGCATTGTTATGCCACTTGGGACACATATGTGTTCCTTCAAGTGAGCATTCCAAGATGATTTGGGAGGCGCACTACAGTCAGGTCACTGGACATTTCAGAGTAGAGAAAACCATGGTGGTATTGCAGAAGTATTTTTGTTGGCCGAAACTTCGTCAAGATGTTGGGAAATACATTAGATCCTGCACCACTTGCACCATTTCCAAACCAACCATCAAGAAACAAGGCTTGTATACTCCTCTACCTACTCCTAGTCGACCTTGGGAATATGTCTCCATGGATTATATGTTAGTCCTTCCTTCTACTAAGCATGGAAATGATTGCATTTTCGTGGTCGTCGAAAGATTCTCTAAGATGGCCATCATGGCGGCCTGCAAGAACCGTATCACAACATATTCCATTGCTAAGCTCTTCTTTGAGCGAGTGTGGGTACACTTTGGGATCCCATAGTCCGTTATCTTAGATCAGGACAACAAATTCCTAATTTCATTTTGGTTAAGTCTCTGTTCGATGCTGGATACAAAACTCACTAAGTCCATGCCTTTCCATCCCCAAACTGATGGCCAAACAAAGGTTGTCAACAGGTTAATTGTATAGATTCTGCACATGCACAACTCAAAGCATCCAGTCAAATGGGATGAAAGTTTCCCCAATTTCCAACACAACTAAAATAGAGCTCTCCACAACTCAACATGCCATGACCCCTTTTAGGTAGGGCTAGGATTTCAACCATTATGCCCCATTGATGTGGCCATACCATTTGCAGCCACTCAGGTAGATTTGAATCATGTGCAGTTCGAAGCTAAAAGGGTTAACAACTTCATTGAGAACATTTAACACATACGCCAACAGGTCCAAGATATATTGGACAGATCCAATTCTAGGTACAAGCAACACCATGATCAACATCGAGTGCTACACAAATTCCAGGTGGGCAACAAAGTTTGGCTACATTTTCAGAAGGAGTGCCTTGCTGGACCCCGCCGCAAGCTTCGCCTACGCCGATATGGGCCATACACCATCACCAAGGCTGTCGGGGAAAATTCCTTTGAGCTCAGCCTTCCACCGTTCCTTGGTCTGCACCCAATGTTTAATGTAGATTGCCTTCGACCATAATTTCCACCATTGTTGGACACATCTGACATTGCAGAACAACTCACACCAACAGAGCTCAACCCATATTGCATGGAACAAGCCACAACTGATCAGATCATGGACACATAGATCAAGAGCACTTGACAATAGAGGATACAACTATATTGAGTTGTCAAAGTAGACCAACTCCTTCACCAAGGCAAATGGTTCACTAGGGACCAAGTTCAGCAGAAGTTTCCTCATCTCAAGGAGGGACTCAAAGCAATGGGGACCATTACTTCCTAAGGGGAAGGAATGATCCATGTGGATATTGGTGGCCACCCACCTATTCCACTTGGACCCTCACCATTATTTCTTTCAGTTTTTCAGTTTTCGTAATTGTAGCACAATTTACTATTTTTGGTAGTTTTTCGGATCCTAAACTTCTAGAGCCATTTTGAGGCCCTAAACGACGTTATTTTGGAAAAATGTAATTAATGATGACATAGGTAATCATATCGAAAATTTTATTCCTCAGAGAGATATTTCCAACGAGGTATCATACGTGTCAAACAGAGATAATATGACCAAGTTACAACCCTAGGAAGTTGGCTGCCCAACTAACCCCAACGGGGCCCAAATACTCTTGGTGTTACATCTCCTCGAGTTAGGGTTTTGGTTGTTTATGGTTTTCTCTTATTGTTAAATAATAAAAAGGCCCTTGAGCCTCATTGTAAGTCAGTTAAAAGGCATGTATTTGCCACATCCCTTCTCAAAGATAAGCTATCATCGCACGAGCTATCTTATTTCCATTCTGTTTGTAAGCATAGTTCAATATTTTTCTATTAATGAAATGAAGTGTTTTTCTACTACATCTCTATGTTTATGAGTATATATATAAGTTTTTGCGTTCTTGTTTAAGTTCAGATCACTTCACCTATTTATATAGTTTATCCCTTATCCAATACCACAGTTCAAAACTACATTAGTGTTGGTGGTAATCTTTGACAGGATCAATATCCGTTGTCGCGCTCATTACTATGGGCCAATACCATGGTAAGGACCCCTGGTATTTAGAATACCATGGTGAAAAATTCATATGCTACTTTGCTTCACTAAACTTGCGCATATACACGAATTGGCTTAATAGAGCCCACATATAGTTCTTGAACTTCCAACTTTATCATTCCTTTGAATTGCTATGCGTTCTGTCACATCTGTAAACACATCCTGTTTATAATTTTAACAAGTAGATTTTTATCAAGAGACAATTCATCAAGTAAGTTTCCATTCCTCAAATAGTTTGTCATCAAGGACAACTCATCAGGTAGGTTTCCATCAAGGACAACACCTAATTCATAATGACAACAATCTCCCTGCATCAAACTTCAAATTCTGATCTGTAACCCTTTGATCCATCATTGTGGTATTCTATTCCATCATTTTGTCACCTCTGACCTGTAGATTCATATATTTACCATATACTTTTTATGTTACAAGTGATTTTCCATCAAGGACAACACATGCATCATAATTCCAACAATCTCCCCCTTTGGACTTGACGGCAATCACTTTGGTGTTTGGTTACCACAACTTATAAATAACATCAAGCCAAGCACTAAGCTTTTCAAAACATCAAGCTACTCTCCAAACAACAAGCTACTCTCCCCCCTTTGACATCAAGGGCAAAGGGCTGACCAATGTTAAATGAGGACTTCCATATTTGTATTGCTGAATATGAATATTGACCATGCTCCCCCTGAGCACATGATAAAATCTTTGATGGATGTACAATTAAGTACATGAATATATGATTGATAGAACTTGTCCTATCACCAAAAACTTACATCAATAATCCAACCAAGTGGGGATACATATTTGACATCATTATTACATCAACTTCCCAAACACAGTGCGGTTTCAAAATTCATCATATGTCCAAAAGGACTTGACCACAATAGTCCCTACATGGATGAATTTTATAATGAGTACACCATAGGTCTTTACATGACCTTTACATCAAATGATATACATTACATTTATAACAAAGACAAAATACCTAAATAAGATCATGATAGTTATCAGCAACTATCATACACCATATATGATCTGCACCATAAGCATCTGTTAGTAGCATTAAGAACAACAACCTTTATATGTCCATCATCAATTAGCAAGATAATGTAGCTTTAATATCATCAACCTGTGACTAAGTATGCTGTATATAGATATCAACTCATCCTCTTGATCTTATCAACTTTCTCCTTTTCCTTAGTAGAAAAAGCTTTATGTTCATAAAAAACATAGCCTTCCATGAATCAACTAAGAATATGCCACATCTCCAACCAATAATGCCTATTTCTTCACAAAACTATTCATATAATATAATATACATGTGAAAGAACCATAGTCATCATCCATTACAACACATCATCATCAAATCATCGTAGCAAGAATTGCATGTTCTTTCCTCAATATATCAAACATGTATCCTCACTAGGGAGTTTTCTAGCATCCCACATCTGATAAGCACCAACCATGATAATCAAAATATGTGAGAACCAAGCATATCATCATAAAGTAAGAATTCATCATCATTATGTGATTAAGTAGGCCATGTCTCCAAATATCCATGTCTTCAAATAGCTATGTCTTCATGAAAACTGCAATAACACCATTCTCTTGGCCAATTTTCTTCATAAGGAGATGTTTTATACCAACATATTTTACCATTGTGCAATTTATGTAATCATCCAAGTATCTAGCATAGAGATATAAATATATATCTAGCTTGTCATCAATGAGAAAATAAAACTGCGAGCTCATAGTCATTTTTAAAACTATCTTGACAAAAGCAACAATCCTCAACTATGTGAGATCCAAGAACTATAGGAATCCTCATCCATATCTGCACCATATGAAATTTATGCATGTTTGAAGGCATGATGACATTAGCATAAAAGAAATGAGCGACACTTATCATCATCAATATAATGAAGTTGTGTACTCAAGCTTTGTTTTTCTCCTTGAACTTATGAAGATCACCATGTAAGCAACATAACATATGTACTATATGCATCATTAAAAGAATCATCTGAATCATCCATAAATATGATCAGAAGCATCAAAACAACTATGTGGCTCAAACAATATAAGTATCATCTATGATTTCATCATAGGAAACCCATGACTGCAGCATAGAAAAACACTTCAGCAACATAAGCATCATCATCATTGATAAGCATCATTATGTACCAAGGACTTCTAAGAAAACATAATGCCAACAATGCATTATTAGAAGCATAGCAAATGCTCCCCCTAAACCTGTGCCAACTGTTCACTGTTAGATCTGATCATTTCATATGTCAGAAGAATCATCAAGGCATCATCATCAACCAGTTATACATCAAGTCATCAACAATTTATGAGGGCCAAAAGCACTTCTAAATATAATCAACAGACTATAATCATCAACCATCAAAATAGAAAAGACAATTGATAATTGACTGAACCATAGCAGACCCTTTTTCTAAGTTTTTCCCATTGTTTCTTCATCTAACAAAACATATACGTGATTGTGCAGTTTAGAACTCACGTATATACACAACCTGTCTTCATAATATTCGCATATGAAAAGTGGAATACTAAAATTTCATACTTTCAGTTCCTCCTTAGTCTGTTCTGACTATACCTGGTCCTAGAACTTTTTCTAGAACATCAGTTCCAAGAATACCATTACCATGATGGTTCTTCATCAAAGACTCCATTTTACTCTTGTCTCTAGTCATTTGATGAGAAAATTCATCTTCATATTCGAATGAGAAGATAGCAAGACTGTTAGGATATTCCAACACATAGGATATAGTTAAGTTCAACTTGGTCTAGCATAGAGTTAGGTTAGAGTTAGGTAAAGTGTGTTTCTTTACCGTTGTACATTTTGTAACTTACAATCCGACAGTCACGATATGTAGTGATCCGACGGTTCACTCTCACCTCGGTATTACCGACACTTGATCCGTGGCTTGACACCCGATTGGTCCATGAGTTCTATTTAAAGCGCATGGAGGGTCATTGTTCGGGTAATCCGTGCATGAGAGAAGCTTATGTAAATTTTCATTCTTTGATTAATAAATTGTCTGTACCCACGTTGGGACAGGCCGTGGACTGTTTCCCTCCTTGCACTCTGAGGGTTTTAACCACGTCAAAAATACTGGTGTATTGATTTGAGATCTGGTTGTGAGCGGTGTCCTTTTGGTATTCTTTCTGAGGAACTTACCCTGTAAATTCCTACATGGTATCAGAGCTATTTGAGGGCCGCGTCCGTTGGTGATCCAAATCTGAAGCCGGTAGAACTGCATGCGGCTGTCGTTTCCTAGATCTGCTGTTTCTGACTGCTTTCGGGCCGAGAGGACTGCTCTGTTGCGTTCGGAGCATCTGTTTCAGTGAGGAACCCCTTTCGTTTCACGCGAAAAGGTTTCCGGTAGCCCTAGCTGCGTCATTTTTCAGATCGGGAGGTATACAGTGTTTTTTTTGCAGTTTACTGTCATTTTCTCTCTGCTTATTTCGGTTTCGGTTTATTTAACCTTTTTTTTCCCGGATCTATACCTTTCATTTCTGCGTATGCTCTTTGCCCTGCGACTCTGTGCGATCTGGGCAAATCAGAAACAGAAAGAAAGGATTTTTCTCATGCGTATGCTCTTTTCCCTGCACCTTAGTGTGATCTTGGAAAATCAGAAACATTGAGAAAAATATTTAGTTTTTCGGTTAAAAGCTAACTTTGAGATTTTTTTTAAAATTCTAGTTTTTTGGCTAAAGCTAACTTTGAGCCGTAAGGTTCGTTTTTCTTTGCATATTCGTGTTGGGTTTTGTGTTTTGTGTTTTGTAGGGGAAAAGAGCCTTCCCAAGGCAAGCACGCAAATCGAGGCCCCCCCCCCCCCCCCCTCTCTCTCTCTCTCTCTCTCACAAATATTTTGTATAGATCAATTGGTTCAAAGACTTTTTAAGAGAGTAGAGGTCTTGGGTTCAAGTCTCCATTTTGTGGGGGCGGATTTTTTCATTCCCGCACATTCGCGCACTTTGCCGGCAACGTCAACAATTTTTTTTCAAAAAGCCATAACTTCTTCATCCGGAAGCCTTTTTCAGAGCCGTTTTTTTTAAAACCGCCTATTTTTTCGAGATCTATCCATTGGACCACTTACTTTCAGCATCTTCAGCTTCAGTTTTTTTTCAAAAAATGGAAAGTCCATGCCAAGTCATTCTTGACAGCACTAACTACTTCCAATGGGTAGCCTACATGGGAGATTTACTTAGAAGTAAAGGTCTCTTCAGAATAGCCACAGACCAAGAGAAGAAACCCAAAGATGAAGACAAGGCCGAAAAATGGGAAAATAGACAAGATCAAGCACGTGGTTTGATAGGAATGTCTGTTTCTCCTGATCTTAGATTCCACATTGCAGAAATTGAAACTCCTCATGAAGCATTAGAAAAACTTGCTAAAGTTTTTGGGATTAAAAATGAAATTAGAGCCCATCAACTTGAGAATGAGTTGCTTACTTTGGATCCTAATAATTTTTCTTGCATTGAAGATTTCTTGTCCAAATTCAAGACCCTTAGATATCTCTTGGAAGGTGTTAAAGTTAAGAAAGAAGATGGTAACCTTATTTATTCCATCCTTACTAAGTTGGGACCAGCCTACTCTGTATTTGTTTCCACTTTCCATTCTACAAGGGAAGCTTTCATTTGTCAAGGCAAAGACTACAAACCCCCTTCCTTTGACTCCTTTTGTGATTCCTTAATAAGAGAACAAGAAAAACTCTTACACCTTGGTCTTCTTAATCTTGGAAACTCTTCCTCGAAAGCGTTAGCCGCCCAGCAGCAACCAAATTCAAAGAATCCTAAGAAGTCTTATCCTCAAAGGAATGGTCCTAAACCAACTCAGCCTCAAGATGAAAGATCATTTCAGCAAAATGACAAGACCAATAAAAACAAATGGAAGAGGACTGACAGACATTGTAACTTTTGTAATCGAGATGGCCACTTAGAATCTAAATGCTTTAAGAAGATGGAAGCCTTGGAAGCCGCAATGAAGAAACATAACATCCATCTGGAGCCTACTTCAACTTCAACTTCCGGAACGGCACTTTCTGCATGTCATCGTCAATCATCTCAGTCTGGTTATGCATTAAATGTATCTTCTTCTTCTTCTCATTCTCATGAGTGGCTCATTGATTCTGGAGCCTCTTGTCACATGGCCAAAAACCAAGCCATGTTTTCTTCTTTAAATGATTGTAACACCAAAAATATATATGTTGGTGATGATAGATCTCTTAATGTTGTAGGGACTGGAACTGTTCATCTAGACAATGGTCAGTTCAATGATGTATTATGTGTTCCAAACTTATCCTGCAACCTTCTATCTGTCTATCAGATAACTCATTCAGGTGAAGGTAAAATTGTTGAATTTTCACCTCATGATGTTGTAATCAAGGATCTAAAAGATCCTAAACAGATTCTAGCTACTGGTCTTGCTGATGATTCCAAAAGGTTGTATAAGTTTCACAACTTTGGGTCATCCCATCTTCCCTCAGTGTTTGTTGCTCATAATGATGAAGTGAGCAAACTTTGGCATGAGCGGTTTGGTCACTTAAACTATCGCTCCCTTCAGCATCTATGTAAAGAAAATATGGTGACAGGTCTTCCTATGGTATCTTGCAAAGATGGTGTTTGTTCCGGATGTGTACTCGGAAAACATCATCGGGACAGTTTTGACAAACGTGCCTCTTGGCACGCCTCAGCCCCTTTACAGCTTGTGCACAGTGATTTATGTGGTCCTCTTCCTGTTGCTTCATTCTCTGGCTGCAAGTACTTCTTAACTTTCATTGATGATTTCTCTAGACGCACTTGGGTATACTTCTTAAAACTCAAGAGCGAAGTATTTAGCACTTTTTTGGCCTTCAAAGCATTTGTTGAAAAACAATCTGGACATCAAATTCTTAAGCTAAGAACTGATAATGGTGGAGAATATGTTAAAAACGCATTCATCAACTTTTGCACCGAAAATGGAATTCAAATGCAACATACTGTTCCATACACTCCACAACAAAATGGTGTAGCTGAAAGGAAAAATCGCACCTTAAAGGAAATGGCTAATTGTATGCTGCAATCTAAAGGACTCAGTCTTAGTTTTTGGGCCGAAGCAATTAATTGTGCAAATTATATAATCAATCGCACTCCTACTAAGGTTCTAGAGAATATCACTCCAGAAGAAGCTTGGAGTTCCATTAAACCAGATGTAAGTCACTTTCGTGTGTTTGGAAGTGAAGCATGGGCCCATATTCCAGATGAAAAGCATAAAGCTTTAGAACCTAAGAGTGAGAAATGTACTTTTGTTGGATATTCTGAAGATGTAAAAGGTTATAGACTTATTCCATTTAAGTCCAAAAATGTTATCATTAGAAGAGATGTAAAATTTGATGAAAATAAATCGGCCTGCGAGCCTAGTCCGGCGGATGTGCCACCTCTTCCTATCTCTTCTATCTTTGAAAACATTTCTTCTTCTGATGATGAAAGCGAGGATGATAATCCTCCCCCACCTTCTCAGGATCCTCAACTTCCAAGATGGGTCCGTGCTACTCGGGATGCAGCAGGTGATCTTGCCGGTGATCCTACAGATCAGCGACGTACACGTTCTCAGTTTGAAAGAGCCTCTTCTTTACTGGCTCAAGCTCCAGTAAATCATGATCCTGACACTTTTGCAGAAGCTTCAGGCCATCCACATTGGGAAGCAGCTATGAATGAAGAATATCATTCATTGATGACAAATGATACATGGGATCTTGTTCCTCTACCAAAGGGACGCAAACTTGTTAGATGCAAATGGGTTTACAGAACCAAGTATGGACCAGATGGGAAAGTTGATAAACATAAGGCTCGTCTAGTTGCTAAGGGCTTTTCACAGGTTGAAGGCATTGACTACACTGAAACCTTCTCTCCAGTTGCCAAAATGAACTCTATCCGTCTTGTTCTTTCCCTTGCTGCCTCTTTAAAATGGGAAGTCCATCAAATGGATGTTAAATCTGCCTTCTTGCATGGGGACTTGCAGGAAGAAATCTATATGGAACAACCCATTGGCTTCATACAAACAGACTCCAGCCTCGTTTGTCGACTTAAGAAATCCCTTTATGGCCTCAAACAAGCTCCTCGGGCTTGGTATGCCAAAATGGATAGCTTTCTTTTAGAATCTGGCTTTTCTAGGTGTCATTCTGACAATACTGTCTACACCAAGAAAGTGGGCAACTCTCTTATCATCCTTGTTCTTTATGTTGATGATCTTATTCTTACTGGTAGTGATCCCAACCTTATAAACCATGTGAAGTCCAGCCTTAAAAAGAAATTTGAAATGACAGACTTAGGACACTTACACTATTTTCTCGGTCTTCAAGTCTTGCAATCCCAAGAAGGTATTTTCCTTTCCCAGTCCAAGTATGCTTGTGATATTCTTCGTCATTTTCACATGGAAGACTGTAAGCCAGCCCCTTCTCCCTTTCAGTCTGGAGTCAAACTTTCAGTCTCTTGTACTTCTCCTGAAGTTGATGCTACCTTATACCGTCAACTTGTCGGAAAACTCTTGTATTTAACCCATACTCGTCCTGATCTTTCCTTTGCTGTTGGCCTTGTTGCTCGTTTTATGCAAAACCCCCGTGAAAGTCATTGGAAAGCAGCTAAAAGAATACTTCGTTATGTTCGAGGTACAGTACAGTTTGGGATTCATTACAGTGCCAAAGCAACTCCTCTGTTAGTTGGTTTCACTGATTCTGATTGGGCTGGTGACCTTGATGATCGGAAGTCTACTGCCGGTTATGTCTTCACTCTTGGTTCAGGACCTATTACATGGGCTTGTAAGAAACAGGCTGCCATTTCTCTTTCGTCAGCAGAAGCAGAGTATCGTGGTGCCGTGGAAGCTAGTAAGGAAGCCTTGTGGCTTCGTCAGATCCTATCAGAATTTGGCTTTGAGCAGCAGCATCCAACCACACTTTGGTGTGATAATCAAAGTGCCATTCAGCTATGCAAAGATCCAGTCCAGCATCAGCGCAGCAAACACATTGAACTACACATGCACTTCATCAGAAAGCTCATTCATGACCATGTTCTTGAAGTGCAATATTGTCCAACGGATGATCAGGTTGCAGACATCTTCACAAAGGCTCTCACAGAGGCGAAGTTCACTAAACTTCGATATATGCTTGGAGTTCAGGAAGTTGTCACTAAGGGGGGATAGGCTCTAGTGCCTCCTTCCTTCTCCTATTGTGTCATATTTGTAAATCCTTCAATCCTATCCCAAGTTGTTCTTAAGGGGGGATGTTAGGATATTCCGACACATAGGATATAGTTAAGTTCAACTTGGTCTAGCATAGAGTTAGGTTAGAGTTAGGTAAAGTGTGTTTCTTTACCGTTGTACATTTTGTAACTTACAATCCGACGGTCACGATATGTAGTGATCCGACGGTTCACTCTCACCTCGGTATTACCGACACTTGATCCGTGGCTTGACACCCGATTGGTCCATGAGTTCTATTTAAAGCGCATGGAGGGTCATTGTTCGGGTAATCCGTGCATGAGAGAAGCTTATGTAAATTTTCATTCTTTGATTAATAAATTGTCTGTACCCACGTTGGGACAGGCCGTGGACTGTTTCCCTCCTTGCACTCTGAGGGTTTTAACCACGTCAAAAATACTGGTGTATTGATTTGAGATCTGGTTGTGAGCGGTGTCCTTTTGGTATTCTTTCTGAGGAACTTACCCTGTAAATTCCTACAAAGACCACACCTTATCTGATCTTCCTTTTCTTGCTTTTTGGTGGATCCATCCTTTTCAGATTTTCTGTTATCAATGTTCTCATTTGGTTGCTTACCATATTGTCTATGACGATCCATAGAATTGTTCCTACATTCTCTTTCTACATGACCAAACTTGTTACAAGCATAACATCTTATATGTTTCATATTCCTTCTACATCAATAAATGGCTTTGTGACCAAAAATATTGTAAGGAAAAAATATCCCTTAAAGTACCTGGAAGCTCATGATCTCTCTGTGAGACGGTTATTAGCTTGAACCATTCTACTTATGTAACTAGTTGTAACATGTCTGAAATTATGGCATATAGAACATTATACATTATTGATCAGAGGAAGATATTGATTAACACTTATATAGTTAGGAGTAAATGATTTTCTTTGAAGAATTCCGTTCCTTGGTTGTTGATGGGGTTGACTTCTTATCTCCTTATTGAGTATTTCATATTTTGCATTATAATTCCTTGCCTCAACTTGCGAGCTAAATTCACCTTTAACAGTTTCATGAAAACCAAGACCATATTTGATGGTAGGCGCCCTTTGACTACTAAAAATATTATCCAAAATCTTAGTACTATCTTGAAATTGTAAAAGTTTATCCTTTTCGTCTAATTTACCTTTTTAGGTTATTTACCTCAACCTAATATTTCTTTTCCTTTTCTAGATACTGCTTCTTCATGATTTCTTCAAATTTTCTTCCTTCCTCCACTTGTTGTTTTAATTTGAGAATCTCATTTTATTTTCTTAAAATTCTTGAAGTAGTTCTTCATTCTGCTTATTTTTTTTTTCAAGATCTTCTTTTAGAGAGATGACCTCAGCTTCAATGCCTTCATAGTAACTGGTTCTTTATTTAAGTTCCTTGGTTATTGTATCCTTTTCATTCACTTGATTTCTCAATGATGTTACTTCATCTTACAGCATTTGACATTGATCTTCGTTTTCCTTATACCCCTTCCTTATTTTGTTTCCTTCCTCCAACTAAGTTTTTAACTTGGTAACCTCTTCTTCGTAGGTAAGTTCCCTTTTATCAAATAGATCTTGGTTATATCTAATTTTATATGTGAGCCTTTTAACTTCTACTTCTATGGTCACTAGATTTCTTTCAATTTCACCTATAAGATCAAATTCAGTTGTTTCATTGTCACATTCATTGTTGGTTTAAGGGGGTCTAACCTAGGTTTAGAGTTATTTGCAGCAACCAACAAAACCATAACTGTTGCCCCTTTCGGCAACAACCTGCATAGCACAGGTTACAATCTCACCCGAAGTAGTATTGGGGGATGCTAGAACTAGGTTTCTGCATCCAGAGGCCTGTGTGATGGCTTCCTAAGGTTCTTATATCTTATATTTGCCTTCGCACATACCTATTCCTTCCAACTGTGATCTACTGTAGCTATACCGAAATGACCTTCAAACCTTTGCGAAGGTACTTAATTGTACTTAACAATCATACAAGACACAGATTTACTACTTTCGCGCAATAAAATGTATATTCTGAAGACTTTATGACCTAGATCTTCCTTCGCGCAGATATATCCTTTCTGCAAAGGTGGTTAATTACAATTATTATGCATAAATATTACAGATCTATTTGGTTCGCATAGAAATAAAGCTTTAATTCACATAAAACAGATCATGGAGCGAAGATATATAAACTTAAACAGAAGTAAATAAACAAGGCAAAAATGCACAAATTCGGCTCAAACAATATTTATTAAGATGTAAATGTTCATATACAGACTTCTTATCCCTGTGCACCAAGCTACAGGGGCCCACGCACTCAGTTGTGGACTTACCAAGGTCTCCGCACACTCAGTTGCAGGAGCCTTCCCCTTTCACCTAAGTACAAGAAACAAAACTTTCCTGCCTTAGCACCTTGTCCTTACAATGGTTATCTATCAAAACATATATCTTTAGACTCGCTATGACTCACTATATATAGCCTTTTCATTACAATACCATGGTCGGCGGACCATGGGTGAGTCTCAAAGCCATCCTATCACCTACCCATGAAAGGGACTAATTCCCCTTTGAATCTTACTTAGCTTCGTGCTCCGCTTCCATATTTCGCGCAGACTTTACATTCTTTCACAAAAACTATTACAAAAATTGATTTGACTGACAAAATTTGACCCCAAGGACCCCATCCCAACAACCCCCCAACACAAATATGGTGACTTTCCCTCTATTCACTTAGCTGGTTTCTCCACTTTATGGTGGAGTTCACTGAACTCCATCTTCAAGACTTCAAGGTCCAATGTGCTTTGTACGACAGCCTGTTGCAGTTCTTCGACCAACTTATGTGTAGTTGGCCCCTCCGTCATGAGGCACATGGTTCTCTATGTCTGTTGGAAATTATGTAGCTTCTCTTGGAAAGCCAGAGTAATCTGGCTCGCTTCATCTATCCATGGTTGAATGCAAGCCTTTAAAACTTGTTCTTTGCACTGCAACTCCTCAACCTGTGCCTATAGCACCTTCATTTCTTGTAATCACACGAAGCACTACACTGGTGCCAAAGTGTGCGCAGTCGTCCTGATCTCATCAAATTTTAGTTGTGCCTCTCTGATATTTGTACCCAATCTCTGCAGGTTTTAGTCCTCTTGCAAAGTCCACCTTTGCTAGTACCTGTTCCCAGATCTGTGGATTTTTTCCACTTTGTTGGCCATGACCCCACAATCTCTTGTACATCAACCCCCGTTACTAGGTATGGCAACTTGTGCCATATCTTCTTAGGGTATCGCCTTGCGCGGATAGATACATTGTGAAAATTGGCCTTAAATTCCGTGAAGGCCTGTAACTGATAAAACAAGGTTGGATACAACCTTGGCCTTTGACTTATCACTATGCGAAGGTCCACCTCGACCAATATCTAGAAGAATTTTAACTTTGTGATCCTCTCTGGATCTTTCATCACCCACAGTGAAGCGAACTTTGTTGCCTTTGGTAAATCCTCATCCTACGGAGGGAAATGACTATCCTCTGGTAGTCACCATGAAACTAGTACAATTAACAACATGAGCTAGGCATAGTGAAATTTCTTGCTTTCCTCCTGTGCTTCGCGGAAATTTGCTAAGAATTCCTTGCAAAGGCACTGCGCCCAGTTGTACTGCACCCCCTTTGTGCACTGTGCTACCAACAAAATTACTGGCGCTAGAACCTCATCTGTGCGACATTTTCTCATGACCTTCCCAGCCAAAATCTAAGTGGAAAACTACATTTTTTGGTTTGTAATAGAGTGGATAGAGTATCCGCATGACTCCTTCACCAGTCCATACTCATTTTTAATTTTATCTGCAAGTTCCTTCTCCTTTCTTTTGCCTCCAAATTCCTTAGCTGGATCTGCCCCTTTATAGGAATCGTAATTCGATGGATCAACATGTTTTTTATGGGGATGGGTTCGCCTAACCACAAACACACATCTTGCACTAACGCGAGCAATTGGTGCACATAGACAGTATTGATAATTGACCTATCAAATTTTGACACACAACATATGTATCAATACGGCCTGCTCAATGCCTTTTATCCATTTCATTGGTTCCAACCTTGTGAACCCAGTCTCTTCATAGTAAATCTTGGTCATGTACTTATTGGTGGCCAAATACAGAAATTTTTCATGGTCGGTGAGATCCCAATCATCCAGTTTTAAAACAGGGATACGTGCTAAGAGCGCGCCTTCAAATACCACTTCTTTTGGCAGTAGTGGCATAGAGATCGTGAACTTGCCTGAATCTAGGTCCTTGGTTACCTTCACTTTCCATTTCTACAGAGGGATATACATCGGGAGCCTAGTGATAGGCTCTCCCTCCTCAACTCCACTTCCTCAACTCCATCGCAAAGTTATTCTGCGTCCATATCCACAGGTTCATCTAATTTTTTTTCCTTTGTTAGAAAATTATATATTACAGAGAAATGGAACATATAAAATATATTGCATAAATATAAACACACAAAGCACATAAAACAATAGAGACACAGATATATGTGGTTCACCCAATTTGGGCTACGTCCACAGAGAAACAACCAGTCCTTCCTTTTATATTATCCATCAAAATGAAGAGATACAACCTACAACAGATCTGCTTTAATTCCCTCTTCACTTTCACACAATCTCCTCTCTCTTTCTTGCTTAGAATATAGATCTACATAGATGTAATACAATTCCCTCATATATAGCGAGGGGTTTCCTTCTAGGGAAAAAACCCTAAATTAAACATAACTTCTATCGTCATTTCTCCGCCTAATGAACGGCCCAGATTGACTATGAAATTACAACATTTTACAAGGCAATTTAACATCTATTTTTAGCTTCAGGGGCACTGCCCCCGATCCCCCGCTAGGGGGGCTCTGAAAGATCACAGCCCCCTACAACCCCCTTTACAGTGTAGATATTACGGGCGGCATTGCCGCCACATTACGATATAGGGTCCAATGCAGTGATACCTCTGAATAAAGAAGATAATCAGGCTGCACACCCAACAATCTCCCACTTGGAGAATGATTATAGAAACTCCACTGCTGCTTCATTTGCTGGACAATGACTCCACTTTGGACTTGGTTGTTTCTCATATTCATCATCATACTTGAAGACCATTTGAAACTGAGCGAAATCTCAGTTTCTCCCTGGTATCTGTAGGATTCTGGCTAGTGTGTATCTTTTCCAGCTTTAATTGTCCATCTTCCAACACCGACCGTATGAAATGATACTTGATCTGTATATGTTTTGTCTTGGAATGAAATGTAGAGTTCTTTGCAAGATGTATGGCACTCTGGCTGTCATTAAATAGCCTGCCCAACTCCTTCTTCTTACCCAATTCATCTAGAAACCTTTATAACCAAATCATTTCTTTACTAGCCTCTGTAGCAACAACATACTCTGCTTCCATTGTTGAGAGTGCAACAACATTTTGCAGTTTTGAAACCCAACTGACAACTATTCCACCTATAGTAAACACATACCCTATTGTCCTCCACCTGTTATCTTTATCACCCACCATATCTGCATCAACATATCCCTATAGAGCAATGTTTGAACCACTAAAGCATAATTCTTTATTTGTGGTACCTCTAAGATACCTGAGAATCCACTTCACCGTCATCCAATGTTCTTTTCCTAGATTGTTCATGTACTTGCTTACAACTCCCACTACATGTGCAATGTCATGCCTTGTGCAGACCATTGAATACATTAAGCTTCCAACTATTGATGCATATGGAACTTTAGACATATAAGCCATTTCTTCCTGAGTCTTGGGACACACCTCCTTAATTAGTTTGAAATGGCTAGCCAAAGGTATACTAACTGGTTTTGCATTTTGCATATTAAATATTTTCAACACCTTTTCTATGTACTCACTCTGAGACAATGTTAATTTTCTATTCTTCCTGTCTCTAGTTATTGTCATACCAAGGATTTGTTTTGCAACACCCAAATCCTTCATTGCAAATGAGTTCGCTAGTTTTCTTTTGAGCACATTTATTCCCTGCATGTTAGAACTTGTAACAAGCATTTCATCTACATACAATAACAATATAATATAGCTGCCATCATTTTTACTTTGAGATAAACACAATGATCAGAGTGACATCTAGTATAACCTTGTTCAGACATAAACCTATCAAATTTTAGATACCATTGCCTTGGAGCGTGTTTTAAGCCATACAAGCTCTTCTTCAACCTACACACTAGTTTCTCCTTACCTTTTAGCTCATATGCTTGTGGCTGCTGCATATACATATCTTCCTTCAAATCCCCATGGAAAATGGCTATCTTTACATCTAATTGCTCAAGATGCAAATCTTCAGTTGCTACTAGACTTAGAATAGTTCTGATTGAATTCATTTTAACAACAGGAGAAAATATCTCATCAAAGTCTATACCCTTTTTCTGTGCAAACCCCTTCACCACAAGTCTACCTTTATACCTTTTCCTACCTCCATATTCTTCCTTCCCCTTGTAAACCCATTATTATGCAATGTTGTTTTACATGCAGGAAACCTGATTAAGTCCCAAGAATGGTTATTTTCTAAGGATTCCATCTCTTCTTTCATGGATTGCTTCCACTTCTTCTTGGTTTCTACCTGCACTGCTTCTTCATAACATTCTGGTTCACCATAATCAATCAACAGTGCATAATATAATGAAGGAGAGTATCGTTCAGGCAGTCTACTTATCCTTGTAGATATTCTAATACCACTTTCAGGTGTTTGAGGTGCTTTTTGTTGTTGTTGTTGTTCTGGTTGTTGATCATTATGATTTTCAGGCACCATCAATTTTTCTGGGATCTCATCAAGCACTGTGTATTCTTTGTTTTCTTTTTCCTATTTTTTTCCCTACAGCTGATCCTTATACAAAACATTTTCATTGAATATGACATCTCTGCTTCTAATGATTTTGTGTTTTTCATAATCATAAAAGTGATAACCAAAATCATTAACACCATATCCAATAAAGGTACATTTCTTTGATTTTTCCTCTTTGTTCTATTTTCTTTATTAATGTGGACAAAGGCTTCACAACCAAAAGTCTTTAAAAATGAGTAGTTTACCTTTTTACTTGTCCATACCTCCTTTGGAATACCACCATCCAAGGAAATTGAAGGCCCTCTGTTTATTAGATAAACATCAGTATCTACAGCATCTGCCCAAAATTGTAAAGGAAATCTTGCATGCAATCTCATGCACCTTGCATGCTCCATGATTGTCCTGTTCATCCTTTCTGACACACCATTTTCTTATGGTTTTCTTGGAACTGTCTTCTCTCTGCAAATTCCATTCTCTAAATAGTACCTATCAAACTCTTTGCTGCAATATTCACCTCCATTGTCTGATCTGAGAAACTTCAACCTTTTTCCTGTCTCATTTTCAACCAAAGCTTTCCATTCCTTGAAAGTATCAAATACATTAGATTTATTTCAAATACACTAAATCCATTTTTTTTTTGTTACATCATCAATAAAGGTAACATAATAACAAGAGCCACCGAGAGATGATACTTGAGCAGGTCCCCATACATCTCTATGCACAAGATCTATTTTTTCGCTCTTCTTTTCTTTCTTAACTCTAAGGAATTTGACTCTCTTTTGTTTTCCATAAACACAATTCACACAGAATTTTAAATCAACATGCTTCAAACTTGGCAACAAATTTATTGAGTGAAGAATTTACATCCCCTTCTCACTCATGTGGCTAAGCCTATGATACCACAATGTCGTATCTTCTCATGTAGAGGTTAAATCATTAACAGAATTAGAAATACCATTGCATAAATATAATGTATGAACCTTTTCTCCTTTTTCTATTACCAGAGCTCCTTTAGTGACCTTCCAGGTTTTATCTGTAAAAGTAGTCACACAGCCTTCACTGCTCAACTTCACTGTTGAAATAAGATTTTTCTTTAGATATGGAACATGCCTTACCTCCTTCAATAACCATTGATTTCCATTCTGTCGTTTTATGAAAAATGTACCCATTCCAATGATTTTATAGGGTTTATCATCACCCAATCGAACCTGTCCAAAATATCCCTGAACATAATCATTAAAATATTTCCTATCAGGTGTGGCATGGAATGAGGCCCCTGAATCTACCACCCAGACATCAATAATATTTTCTAATGAAAGAATCAAAACATGTTACAACACATCACTTGTCACATTCAATTCATGATTGTTTTATTGCTGCGCATCTCCTTCTTTTCCCTTCGAACAATTGTAGTCTTTCTTCAAGTGTCATTTCTTTCTGCATCTCTAGCACACTATCCCCAATCTAGACTTGGATCTACCTTTCCTTCACTTACTGCAATATCCCTAGCTCTTTCCTCTTTCCATTTTTCTTCCCCTAGTCTCTGCAGTCAAAGCATTACTTGATGTCTCACTAGAGCTTTTCCATCACATTTGCTTGCTAAGGATTGCACCGACAACATCATCAAACTTTAAAGTACTAGATCCAAAGACCGAGTTACTAATGGCCATAACTAAACCATTCCAAATTTCTGGCAAGGAGCACAAAAATAACAGAGCCCTAACTTCATCGTCAAAAGTTACCCCTATAGAACTTAACTAACTGGTAACTGTATTAAATTCATTTAAATAATCAACAACAGATCCACCTTATGAAATCTTCATATTAAATAAAATCTTCATAAGAAATACCTTATTTGAGGTCGAGGGTTTTTCATATAGTTTGGCCAATGCCAACATTAAACCCTCTGTTTTCATTTCCTTTGAAATATTAAAGGCTACTGACGCCGCTAGGAATAGTAGTATTGTTCCAAGTGCCTTTCTATCGAGAATATCCCATTCTATGTCTGTCATACTCGTTGGATTCTTTGCCTTTCCGCTCAATGGTTGGTATAGATCTTTCTAGTACAAATCATATTCCATATACATCTTCCATATCTGGTAGTTTTGGCAGTTAAATTTTTCAACCCTAAACCTACCATCTTCCGCCATTGCTCCCACTTGAACCAGGAACCCTTTTCTCCTGCAAGTTTATCAGCGAAATAGACCTTCGACTCTGATACGAGTTGTTAGAAAATTATATATTACAGAGAAATGGAACACATAAAATATATTGCAAAAATATAAACACAGAAAACACATAAAATAAGAGAGACACAGATATACATGGTTCACCCAATTTGAGCTACATCCACAGAGAAACAACCATTCCTTCCTTTTATATTATCCATCAAAATGAAGAGATACAACCTACAACAGATCTGCTGTAATTCCCTCTTCTCTCTCACACATTCTCCTCTCTCTTTCTCGCTCAAAATATAGATCTACATAGACGCAATACAATTCCCTCATATATAGCGAGGGGTTGCCTTATAGGGAAAAAAACCCGAAATTAAACATAACTTCTACCGTTAGATCTTCGCCTAATGAACGTCCCAGATTGGCTATGAAAATACAACATTTTACAAGGAAATTTCACATCTATTTTTAGCTTCAGGGGTGCTACCCCTGATCCCTTGCTGGGGGGGCTCCCAAAGATTGCAACTACCCCCCTAGACCCCCCTTGCAATGCAAATATTATGGACAGTGTTGCCGCCACATTACGAACTGGGGTCCAATGCGGTGATACCACTGAATAAAGAAGATAATCAGGATCCACACCCAACAGTCTTGTCCTTCCTCTCTTTCTGTCGAACCTCCGCGGGGTTCTTCCTCGGTAACTACCTCACTAGTATAGGTTTTGGTTTCTTATGCTTCTCCTTAGCAACAAATTTCTTTGGCCTAGATGATCATGGCACCGTAGACACAGATGGCGTGGCTTCCATTGATGCAACATCAGGGGCTTCCGCTTAAGAGGCAGTGGCTTCATAACTTATTGGCTCAGACATTTGTTCAAGAATAAGCTTCTGGTTCCACTTAGGTAGTTTCGTAAATGTTGGGCTTGAAACTAAATCCTCCCAAGTCTACCGATTCATAAAGGGAAAACAAGAGGGCTCATACCAATATTTTAGAAAGTAGAGTGTTCTTAGGCAGACCAACATGCCAGATTGATAGGCGATTTTGAATTCAAATCTGACAGTTCCCTACATTTTCTGATCATAAATGCATCTTTGATGGTAGAACTCCAAATATTTTTGTCATAAATGTCGCCTACCCCCTCCACCGAATGGTATTTTTGCTATCCAATCATGAATAGTGACTTCAACGGATACTTTTGGACCCATCTGCATGACACCTACTCTCATGGTGCAACTCATCCATCACAACTTCATCAGTCGCGTCTTCTTCTATCGCAGCTTCTTCTGTTGCCGTTGCATCCATCACGCAAACTATTTACTACGTTCTCCTCTTATTTGGATAGTGTAGTTTATAGTCCCACTCTCCCTTGCAACTGCCTAGAGTGCTAAGACTGTCCTACAACCATATAGTCATTGTGTAGGGGCAGGATCCCCTGTATACAATTTCAACCGACTGCCATTCACCCTTCTAGGGAACAATTCGCCATTCAGCTTCGCGAGCTGAACTACACCACCATACGTGATTTCCTTAACAACATAAAACTTAACCAGTGCATTTGGAATTTTCCCGTAAACTTTGTGAACTTACTATCATAGAGCAGAACCAACTCGTTCACCTTGAAAGTGTGTAGGTTAATATGCCTATCACTCCAGGCCTTCTCACGTTCCTTTTGCACTTGTTGGTGAAATCCTACAAGAAATTGGTTGATCTAGGTGGATGTTGGTGGCCACCCACCTATCACACTTGGACCCCCACAACTGTCTCTTTCATTTTTCTTATTTGTAGCACAATTTACTATTTTTAGCAGTTTTTCAGGTCCTGAACTTCTGGAGTCGTTTTGAGGCCCTATTCGACATTTTCGTGGGAAATATGGGAGAAACATGGGTCAAAGGACCAATTTTTCTCTTCCCAATGCTATAGTCCTCGGATAAATATTTCTAATGAGCTATTGTGTGTGGAAAACGGAGATTGTATGCCAAAGTTACAACCTTGGAAAGTTGATGTACCAATTTACTCGAAACGGGACCCATAGTTTGGCATTTCATCTCCTAGGGTTAGGTTTTTGGATGTTTAGGGTTTTCCATTATTTCTCAACAATAAATAGGCCTTCGAGCCTCATTGTAATAGAGTTCAAATGCATGTAGCCACCACATCTCTTCTCAGAGATAAGCTACTATCGCCCTAGTTGGTTTATTTCCATTTTTGTTTGTAAGAATATTTCAGTATTTTACATTAATGAAATGAAGTATTATTTCCGTTTCATATATGTATTTATGGTTATTTATATAATTTGTTGCATTCTTGTATAAATCCAGATCAGTGGTATCAGAGTGGTCTGCTCTTTCTTTGTTTTTCTTTGCATGTCCCCAACGAGGTTGGGATATAAGGAGTTAGGGCTTGAACTGGCCGAACCTTTGCAAGACCAGCCTCACAAATCCTGATGACCTCCCATGGCGGATGGAAAGAAAGATGAGGGGGTAGGAGATCCTATCAAAATCTTGGTCGAAGAAGCCCTTGAATGACAAAGGAACGCGATGATGGACACCTTTGCCCAGATCCTTCGGCGACTACCCAGAGGTGACGCATCACCTTGCAACAACTACTCTAGAAATGCCACACCCTTTAAGGTACAAGTTAATTTTGAAATCTGTTGAGATTGCAACAAGATGATGGAGCTTAGTGAAAAGAGTCACCTTCACTAAGTGGGCCCGCAGGCTATTTTTGGCGCAAGTCTATTTTTAGACTATGTCTATTTTTAGACATATGGATCATGTCTATATTTATGGATGATTGATCAAGTTGGGAAAAATAGAGGGACTTCTATTTTTGATGAAAGTGTGAGTGATCACAGTGTGAGTGATCAAGTCTATTTTTAGACTGGCTGTCAAAAATAGAAAAGTCAAATATTATTATCTCACAATAATATTTGGACTATAAACCTAATCTTATTCTCTTGGAGCACTTCAGTTTGAGCTACGGAAGTGGCACATGCAGCTGTCAGAAGGAAATTCGTTTTTCTTATAAGTCAGTTGAGTTGTTGCATGCATGACTTCAGTTAGAACTCAAGTGAGTTGAGTTTAGTGGACTGGAGGTACAGTTGATGGAGTTGTGTTCAGTTTAACTTAGTTAAACTGGTTGTAGTTAGTCTAACTGCAGATAGACTAATGATGAGTTGTTAAACTAATTATTAACTCATAATACAACTAAAGAATACATCAGTTAACTCAGTTGCATGTCAGTGCATGTTCAGTTCAACAGGGACAGGTGGTAGAGAATCAGATTGCTATCAGTTGTGACTATAGTTGTGCACCAGATCTTGCACAATCAAAGGATTGAGTATGCCAATGAGTTTGCTCACGTATTTGGCCCGCATTTTAGCCTTTGCTCACGTCCAACAAAGAGTGAGTGACTATTTTGCAGGTGAAAATCGAGTTTGGGAAGCAATTCTCATCAGTTTTCAGAGCAGGTATTGAGCAGTGGAGGCAGGCAAGCAGTGGAAGATATTTGGAGATCAGATCTGAGCTGTATTGTGTGTAACAGAGGTGGAGATACTTGTGAGAAGTATTATGCTGTGTAATGTTACATGACTCAATCATTAATATACAGATAGTGTGGGGTTTTTAGCGAGATGCTTTCCCCGTGATACATACTGTGTTAATGTGTGAATGCTCTTGATGTTTTATTGTTATTGATGCTGCTATATTCTTGATCAACGTAGAGGAGCTTATGTATTGTGTATGTTTTCCGCATTAGTACATGATCAGGATAATCTGCATTGAATATGTGTTAAATTATTCAAAATTTCTACATGGTATCAGAGCTAGATAATTGTAGAAAAAGTTTCTACATGGTATCGGAGCAGCTTGATTTGTAGAAGAGATTTTTACAGGATATCAAGCGAGGGTTGATCGAAAGCAGTTGAGTTGGTTGCTGGTGGAATTCGAATTTGCAGTAGTGTTTTCTTGGTGACAACGCAGCAATGTCTTTCAACGGATTGCGATTGGAGTATGCTCTTGAGGGCAACTCAAACTATATTGCATGGAAGGAAAGGATGGAGGCAGTATTGGATGATAACGGGCTGAAGGAATTCATAGATACGGATATCCCAAAGCCTACTGATGCTACTCAAGCTGATGCTTGGCAAAAGAAGATCGCAAAATGTCGAAGAATTCTGTTGGAGGGCGTGAAGGATCACATTGTGTCCAGCCTCCATGGAAAGGCTACTCCATATTTGATGTGGAAATCATTAACAGAATTATTCCAAAGCAAGAGCGATCAGAGGAAGCTGGCGCTCAAAGATAAACTCAGAAACATCAAATGCAAGAAGGGAGACAGTATTCCCAAGTATCTCACGAAGTTCACTCAGTGTCGAGATGAGCTGGGAAGTGTGGGGGTTACTGTCGATGATGAGGACTTGGTGAGCTTGGCTCTCCTTGGTCTTCCGAAGAGTTGGCATTCCTATCAGGACTCTGTCAATGGTCGGGAGAAGTTGCCAGGATGGGAAAGACTATGGTCAGATCTTGTGCAGGAGGAGATCAGGCGGAGTACCAGGGACGGATCTTCGTCAAAGGGAGCTGATGAAGAGAATTGTGCTTTGGCTGCCAAAGCAAAGAAAGGGAAGAGCAAGAAAGCTTCTCAGTCTGGTGCGAAAGGCAAGAAGCAGGATATGTCCAAGGTGAAGTGTTTTCACTGTCACCAGCATGGACACTATGCCACAAATTGTCCGCAGAAGAAGAAGAACAAGCAAGCTGCTGGATCTGCAGGGGGAGAGGCTTTAGCTTCTCAGTTTGAGCTTGATTTTTCATTGATCGCATGCTTGGTTTCAAGTGTGATGGGATCAGTGTGGTTTCTGGACAGTGGTGCATCTTTTCACATGACGGGAGATAGAGATTTGTTCTCTGATCTGGAGGACAAAGATCTTGGAGTGCACATCGAGATGGGCGATGATGGTAGATACAGTGCGACCGGTATCGGTACCATTTCCTTTGAGAGGGAGTCTGGTAAACCCTTTGTATTGAAGGAAGTCATGCATGTTCCAGGATTGAAGAAGAATCTCATCTCAGTGGCGATGTTAGAAGACAAGGGGTATGATGTTGTTTTCAGCGAGGGAAAGGCCTTCCTGCGCAGCAAGACAACTGGTGAGACCCGGAAGATAGGGGTTCGAGTGAGGAACCTTTATCAGTTGCATGTAGATGGATGCGCAGCAATGGCAGGCAAGGCAGAAGGATTGGTGAGCCGGGATGATGGCGAGTTGTGGCACAGGAGATTGGGTCACCTTCACCATGGAGCCTTGAAGATACTGCAGCAGATCACTACAGGGCTTCCTAAAGGCACACTTGCACAGTCAGATCAATGCAAGGGGTGTACTTTGGGGAAGTTTGTGAAAGCCACCTTTCACGAGAAGGATAGTCGCGCCACGACGATCCTTGAGAGAATTCACACAGACGTGTGTGGACCTTTCTCAGTTGCTTCGACAGCAAAACACAGGTATTATGTGATTTTTGTTGATGATTTCTCTCGTAAGTGCTGGATCTTCTTCATGCAGAAGAAGAGCGAGACATATTCAAAGTTCTGTGAATTCAAAGCACTGGTCGAGAAGGAGTCGGGGAAGAAGGTGAAGGCTCTTAGGAGCGATAATGGTGGTGAATACATCTCGGACGAGTTCAAGGATTTCTGCAAGGCAGAAGGGATTCGTAGAGAGCTCATAGCTCCCCATAACCCACAGCAGAACGGGGTAGCTGAGCGGAAGAACAGAACGATTGTGGGTGATGCACGGGCAATGTTGCATGATCAGGGCCTACCCCTTCACTTGTGGGCGGAAGCATGCAATACAGCAGTTTATGTGCAGAACCGTTGTCCTCATAGGATACTTGGCATGAGTACACCCGAGGAGGCTTATTCTGGTAAGAAGCCTGATCTTTCTCATTTGAGGATTTTTGGTGCTAACGTTTACATGCATGTGACGAAGGATGCCAGAAAGAAGTTGGAACCAACTGCAGAGGTTGGGATATTTGTGGGGTACACTGATACGCCCCACAACTATCGTGTGTATTTTCCAGATAGTGGTAAAACTGTTGTGCGACGGGATATAAAATTTCAGGAGGAGAAAGCCATGAAGTGTTCGCTTGAGAGGGAGCTACACTTGCATGCAGATGAGGAGCTATTAGTTCCTAAGGATGAGCTTCAGGACGTGGATCAGCCACCGGACGAGGTTCATGGAGTGGAAGAGACCACTCATGCAGCGCAAACCATCAGAGGGCGAAAGCGCTTGACAGAAGCTGAGCGACTGGCTCAAGATGCAGAGAAAGTTGTAGGACCACCTACAACCCAACGCAGGCAGAGACAGTCACCTGATCGGTACACTGGATACATGGCTCTTATGAGCAAGTGTGTTGTGACTGAGCCATCCTCTTTCGAGGAAGCTGTGGAGGATCCCGCATGGGTAGACGCCATGGTGGAAGAGTATGATTCTATTGTCAGAAACAGTGCATGGGAGATTGTTCCTAGACAGGAAGGGAAATCAGTGGTGGGTTCGAGATGGATCTACAAAGTTAAGCAGGCAGCTGACGGGAGTGTGGAGAAGTACAAGGCAAGATTTGTTGCCCGAGGCTTTTCACAGATTGAGGGGATCGATTATGAGGAGACCTTTGCACCTGTCGCAAGGTATTCTTCCATACGGACGATTCTTGCTCTCTCAGCGCAGATGGGATGGCACATTCATCAGATGGATGTGAAGACTGCGTTCCTCAACGGAGTCATTGAGGAGGAGGTGTACATTGAGCAACCCGAAGGCTTTGAAGTCTTCAGCAGCGAGTCACATGTGTGCAGGCTCAAGAGAGCGCTGTATGGGTTGAAGCAAGCACCACGTGCTTGGTACACACGGATAGACAGCTATTTCACAGGACTTGGATTCTCCAAGAGCGAGGCGGATCCGAACCTATACCAGATTGTGGTGGAGGGTAAGTTGCTTATCATTGTACTGTATGTTGATGATTTGATTCTAACGGGTGATGAGCTGTTGATACTGTCATGCAAGAAGGATCTTGCTACAGAGTTTGAGATGAAGGATTTGGGCCTCCTTCACTATTTCCTAGGATTGGAAATATGGCAGCGCAGTGGTGGACTGTTTGTTTCTCAGGGCAAGTATGCTCGGGAGATACTGGAGAAGTTCAACATGCATGGCTGCAAGCCTGTTGATACTCCTCTTCCTGGAGGTTGGAGGAAGGAGGATGCCACTTCGGGAGAAGAAGTGGATGCCACTGTTTATCGACAGTTGGTGGGGTCGCTGATGTATTTGGTCAATACACGACCTGATATATGCTATGCAGTTAACCAACTTTCACAAGCTATGGTTAAGCCTACCAAGCTCTTCTGGAAGGCGGGCAAGCATGTATTGCGCTACTTGAGAGGCACATCGGGATATGGTTTGTGGTACAGACAGGAGGATGAGGTGAAGCTATGTGGCTTTACGGATGCAGATTGGGCAGGGAGCCCAACAGACAGAAAGAGCACATCAGGAGGGGTCTTCAGTATCGGATCGACAGCAGTTTCTTGGTACAGCAGGAAGCAGAGATCTGTGGCACTCAGTTCAGCGGAGGCCGAGTATATGGCAGCAAGTTTGGCTGCATGCGAGGCTATATGGATGAGGAAGATCCTGGTTGGTTTGTTCGGTTCTCATTTGGATCCTACTGTGATTTACTGTGATAACCAGAGTTGCATTAAACTCTCGGCTAATCCTGTATTTCATGATAGATATAAACATATTGACATCAGGTACCATCATATCAGAGATTGTGTGCAGCGGAGGATCATGTTACTTTCGTACATTCCAACGGAGGATCAGATGCTGATATTCTGACGAAGGCTCTCACCAGGAGCAAATTCGAGTACCACCGAGGCAGGATAGGGGTTGCTGATAATCCATATCTTGTCGAGAGGGAGTGTTGAGATTGCAACAAGATGATGGAGCTTAGTGAAAAGAGTCGCCTTCACTAAGTGGGCCCGCAGGCTATTTTTGGCGCAAGTCTATTTTTAGACTATGTCTATTTTTAGACATATGGATCATGTCTATATTTATGGATGATTGATCAAGTTGGGAAAAATAGAGGGACTTCTATTTTTGATGAAAGTGTGAGTGATCACAGTGTGAGTGATCAAGTCTATTTTTAGACTGGCTGTCAAAAATAGAAAAGTCAAATATTATTATCTCACAATAATATTTGGACTATAAACCTAATCTTATTCTCTTGGAGCACTTCAGTTTGAGCTACGGAAGTGGCACATGCAGCTGTCAGAAGGAAATTCATTTTTCTTATAAGTCAGTTGAGTTGTTGCATGCATGACTTCAGTTAGAACTCAAGTGAGTTGAGTTTAGTGGACTGGAGGTACAGTTGATGGAGTTGTGTTCAGTTTAACTTAGTTAAACTGGTTGTAGTTAGTCTAACTGCAGATAGACTAATGATGAGTTGTTAAACTAATTATTAACTCATAATACAACTAAAGAATACATCAGTTAACTCAGTTGCATGTCAGTGCATGTTCAGTTCAACAGGGACAGGTGGTAGAGAATCAGATTGCTATCAGTTGTGACTATAGTTGTGCACCAGATCTTGCACAATCAAAGGATTGAGTATGCCAATGAGTTTGCTCACATATTTGGCCCGCATTTTAGCCTTTGCTCACGTCCAACAAAGAGTGAGTGACTATTTTGCAGGTGAAAATCGAGTTTGGGAAGCAATTCTCATCAGTTTTCAGAGCAGGTATTGAGCAGTGGAGGCAGGCAAGCAGTGGAAGATATTTGGAGATCAGATCTGAGCTGTATTGTGTGTAACAGAGGTGGAGATACTTGTGAGAAGTATTATGCTGTGTAATGTTACATGACTCAATCATTAATATACAAATAGTGTGGGGTTTTTAGCGAGATGCTTTCCCCGTGATACATACTGTGTTAATGTGTGAATGCTCTTGATGTTTTATTGTTATTGATGCTGCTATATTCTTGATCAACGTAGAGGAGCTTATGTATTGTGTATGTTTTCCGCATTAGTACATGATCAGGATAATCTCCATTGAATATGTGTTAAATTATTCAAAATTTCTACAAAATCCCCATCTTCGAGGGTCAAATAGATGTATATGCCATAGATAAATGGTTAAATCTACTAGAAGGGTATTTTTCTATTCATTCTTTTTCCAGCCTGGAAAAGATTATTTTCGCTCTTCTTAAATCATCCCCCCACGTCAAGGACTGGTGGGAAACCTACTGCAAGTAGAAGGATGAAAGTACGAGCTCACTATTTTTAGCCACACCCACTTGGAATTCATTCTAGGATGCCATCAAGGAGAAATACTACCTTGTTAAAAGATATGAGGAAAAATACATAAAGTGGACCATGCGGTGGTAGGGAAAGGACAAAGATGTGCCAGAGTTCACAAACATTTTTCATACCCTTCACACACAATTGGGTATCAAGGACTCTAAGCTGAATTTGATACTCAAATACCGTGGCTGTCTACACAGGTACATGTAGGAAAAGATGGAGTTCCTAAACATCTCCTTTCTTGGCACGACATATTGATACACTATCAAAATCGAGAAAAAATTTAAACAAAAGGAGCGAGACTTTAGATCTGCAAATCTGAAGAACAAAGGACAAAGCCAAGGCGGGGTGACCCAAGACAACCTGTTGAAGTCAAAAGAAAATAACAACACCACGAAGCCAAACAAGGACACAAGAAAGTGGTGTGAGTTCCATAAGAGCTTCACTCATAACACAAGTGAGTGTCGGACCAAGCAGTCACTGGTGGCCGAGTTAAAGGCTTCAGAATCAGATGCATGTTCTGACCTTGAATCAGAACCCAACAAGGGGAATGGCAAAGGAAAGAGGATATTTATAGGGAGCCCAGTGCCACTGTTTCCACCACCAAGATCCAGAAGAATGAGCCCAAAGATCCAGAGGAGGGGGAGAGACTTTTCCACTCAAAAATGTGGGTGAAGGGTTTGCTGCTACAATTCATTGTCGACAGTGGCAGCCAAAAGAACCTCATTACAGGAGAGGTCATGAAGCGGTTGGGCCTATTGACTACACCAACTTGTAGTCGTACGGTATCGGGTGGCTTCACCAAGGATGAGATCTCCAAGTTCGCTAGCAGCGTCGCCTGCCCTATAGCATCAAGCCCTTCACAGATGAGGTATTATGTGATGTTGCACCTATGTATGTTTGTGATGTATTATTAGGCCAACCATACTTGTGTAGGCGACATGATGTGTATGAGTCAAGGCCTCACACTGTCATTATTTATTTGGGTAATTCATTATACATGATACTAGAGGTAGCCACGCCTATTTCCACCTCTTTGGTCACTGCTAAGAAAGGTAGCAAGCTCATCTCCCAGACTAGGAAATTCATTTTCTGTCTGGTTCGCTCCCAAAGTAAGGGGAAGATCGTCGCCACATTCATGACCCCTACGAAGGGTTCCTCCATGCAGTAGTAGCAGAGGGATACGGTCATGAAAGAACACAGGAACAACTTCTCCTCACCCAAAGGGACACTGTTGCACTATCAGGTCAAACATTCATCTGATCTGACTCCCAGGGCATCTCTACCCAACGACCGATATATCATCGCTCCATTCGGAAAAATGACAAGTACAAGAAGTGACATGGTCCTTACACCAGTACCAAGGCTATGGGGAATAATGATTTGGAGCGTAAAATTCCCCCATTCCTTTGCTTGCACTGAGTGTTCAATGTGGACTTCCCTCTACCATGCTTCCCACCATTACTGGACACATCAGAGATTGCAGAACAACTCACCAGGGACCAAGTTCAACAGATGGAGGAACTCAATGCAATGGGGACCATTGCTTCCTAAGGGGGGAGGAATGATCCAAGTGGATGTTGGTGGCCACCCACCTATCCCACTTGGACCCCCACAACCGTCTCTTTCAGTTTCCTTATTTGTAGCACAATTTACTATTTTTAACAGTTTTTGGGGTCCTGAACTTCTGGAGCCATTTTGAGGCCCTAAACGACGTTTTTTTGGAAATGTGGGAGCAGCATCGGTCCATTGACCGATGTTTCTCTTCCCAAATTTGTATTCCTCAGATAGATATTTCTAACGAGCTATTGTGTGCGTCAAACCGAGATCGTATGCCAAAGTTACGACCCCGGGAAGTTGATGTACCAATTTACTCGAAACGGGGCCCATATTTTGGCGTTTCATCTCCTGGGGTTAGGTTTTTGGATGTTTAGGATTTTACATTGTTTCTCAACAATAAATAGGCCTTCGAGCCTCGTTGTAACAAAGTTCAGAAGCATGTAAACACCACATCTCTTGTCAGAGATAAGCTACCATCACCCTAGCTGGTTTATTTCCATTTTTGTTTGTAAGCATATTTTAGTATTTTACATTAATGAAATGAAGTATTACTTCTACTGCATATATGTATTTATGGTTATTTCTGTAATTTTTTGCGTTCCTGTATAAATCCAGATCAAAGGTCTTCTTCCAACTCCATCAACTCCGCGAGTCGTTCCTCCATGGTCTCACGATCCATCATCTCTATCAAAGCTGCAATGCGCAGGCTTGGCAAAATATATTCCATGGACATCACCGCCTCAATCCCATAAAACAACCTAAACAGAGTTTGACCTGTCAACTTCTCGCACGTCAATCTATATGCCCATAGAACCATCAGGATGCGTACATCATAATCATTTCTCTTCACGTTACAAACACTTGTCAACACATTCTCCAAAATCTTATTGATGATGATGATGGTGGTGGTGGTGGTTAACATCCACTGAGACCAAATTGGTCTATAGAACCTATAATTTTCTTAGTTCTTAATTGTCTAGCTTCTTGTCTTCTTTGGTGAGATTAGTGCTATAGCTTTCTTTTTTTCTCTACGGTCTTCCAACTTCATTTATCTTGCATCTCCTTCATCTCTTCTGGTTCTTGGAACATTAGTGTCTTAGCTTCATGATCTATTGTGTTCGTTATTTTGAAGATAGTCGGAGAATAAGTTTGGTTTGGGAGATCTGCTTTGCTATTAAATGAATATTGAATGCTTCCACTTTACCATTGGCTTGGGGATGATAGGGCTTACTCTTTTGATGGTATATTTGGAATTATTTGAGCATCGGGTTGATTGTTTCATTCAGGAAATGTGTAGCCCTATCACTCATCAATAAATTAGGGCACCCAAACTGTGTTAATATGTATTCAAACAAGAACTTCGTAGTGGTATAAATAGTACAATCTTTAATTGGTTGCACTTCTATACTCCGTCGCAGTAATAATGTACCGCGTTCTTGTCTTCCTTCTTGGTGGTTGTATCAAAGCTACAAAGTCAATTGCCCATTTGTCAAATACTTGTAACGAAACCTGAGGGTTTAAGGGAATTTCATCTCTTTGTGAAGGCTTGCCTGTCCTTTGAAAAGCATCACATGCTTTACAAAATGCCTTAGAATATTTGTTCATTGTTGGCCACCATAACCCTATGTGTAGAATATTCTGTGCAATTTCTTTACTTGCATAGTGTCCTCCTGCCGCTCCTCCATGTGCTTCAACGAGGATACTAGCACATTCAAACTCCAAAACATATCAATGCAATATTTCTTCTGTTCCCATCTTATACAATGTCCTGCTATAACAGAAAAATCAGCAGCTCAGACTACCATTTCCTTCTTCTATTGTGTAGAATACCCTTCTGGAGCCGTTCCAGTAGTCAGAAACTAAATTATATCTTCAAAATGATCATCCACAATGCGCACAACAAAGAGCTACACATTCAAAAATCCCTCTTCCAAAATTTTTGGTTCTTCTCTTGTCTCAATTCAACTTAGGTGATCTGGTCCTATGTTCAACCGTCCAGGCTTCACTATTACTTCAAAGTCATACTCTTGGAACAAAAACAACCACCTACAAATTTTCACCCCCAACACAGGTTTGTTCACCACGTACTTGAGAGAGGAGTGATCTATGTACATTTTGAAGTGTGCACCCAACTAATAATGTCGAAACTTCTGCAGTGCGTAGACCATTGTCAGCCCTTTGTACTATGTAGTGGAATAGTTATTTTTGGCTTTTGATAGTTTCCTACTTGCAAAGGCTATTGGATGATCAATATCACCTTCTCCAGGTTGGGTCAATACTACACCCAGCGCAATATATGAGGCATCTACATGCACATCAAACTCTTTCTTTGAATCCAAAAACATTAATATGGGCACAATCACCATCTTGTCCTTTAACACATCCAAACTCTGTTGACACTCCTCATCCAAACAAAAAGTCACATCCTTCTTTAATAGCTTCTCCATCGACACAGTTATCTGTGCATAAGACTTGATAAACTTCCTATAGTAGCCTATGTGGCCCAACATTACACGCAGCTACTTAACATTCTTGGGAGCCTCTAAATTCACAATTACTACTATCTTCACAGGGTCCACGATCAATCCCTGCTTGCATACTACATGGCCTACAAAAATTCCAAAAGGCACATAAAATATACATTTCTTCAGGTTCAACATGATCTCGTATCTATGACATGTATAGACTTGCACCATGGTGCTTTACCAATCCAAACATAGTCCAATCATCAAAATATACCTCCACGAATTTATGAATAAACTCCTAGAACGCCGCGATTACTACCCTAGAGAAGATTGCGGGCGCATTATTTAGCCCGAATGGAATTGCTGTACACTGAAAGCAACCCCACTCCATCACGAAGGTTGTCTTGTTGTGGTCCTCCAACGTGATCTTTATTTGATGGTATCCTAAGACCCCATTAATGAATGAATAAGCCTCTTGTCCTCCAACATTCTCTAACACTTCATTTGTAAATGGTGTTGGAAACAGATCATGCACACAGGCATCATTCAACTTTTTGAGATCTACACATATCCTAATTTTGCCTTGTTGTTTATTTTCCTAGACAACCATTGGGATTACCCAATTGGATTCTTCTACTATCTCAATAATGTTAGCCTTCAATATCTTATCAAGCTCTTTGTGCACCTTTTCTTTGTACTTCGGATTGAGTCGATAAGGTCTCTACTTGATGGGCTTCGCATAAGGTTTCAAAGTCATTTTCATTACACCCAAATCTCCTACAACACCTTCAGGTTTAAGAACTTCATTTAGAATATATCCTCATATTCGCACAGTAGTTCAGACACCTTATCAACTGTATCTTCGTCCCAATAGTCTCCTATCTTCGTGAACTTAGGCTTTGCATCGGATCCAATATTTACTTGTCGAGTTTTCAGCGGCTTTATTACGTCAGGGTTCTCTATCTGAGATCCTCCAATCTTGCACCAAACTTAGTTTATGGAATGTTGGTATTTCTGGGATCATCCTCCTATTCTTTAGTAGTAATATTGTAGAATTCTAGTGTGTGTTGCAGTTATTTACTCCAGTATGGTTGTACCCTTTCCACCGGCTCTTCAGGGGTTGTAAAAATAGTGGCCTTAATCTCTTGTAGTGCTTCTTCAATGCATTTGAACCCATCCTCAAAGCTAAAAGTTAATAAGAATCTTTCCTGCAGAATATCCCATTCAACTGTTCCATGGCGTAGCTTTGTTTCCAAATACCAATTCATGGGAATAGTGTCTAAGGTATGACAGAAAACATGAACCCACTTTGGTTGAGGTTCTTCACCCCAAGATTTAGTCCACCGTGCCATATGTTTGTGCGGGTCATCCTTCCCACTGTATTTATCAGTCATTCAAGTATTAGCATATCCAAACCTTAGCTTCATCATCCGTTTGTATTCCTTTTAGTCATCGAAACTCTCCTTGTGCATACCCCACCATTCGGTGGGTGTAGCATGAAACGCCAATTCTAGTGCCTAGAATCGATGTTCCTTGGGCACCTCCTTTTCAAATTCATCCAAAAAGAGATTAACATCATTCAAACCATCATAGTGTGGAAGCTTTCTTACCTTTGTGGATACGCACTGCAGTGATTTGGTCATCATATTGCAGCACAACGTAGATACTTCATGCAACTGATTCTTCCAGTGCTCATGTTCTTCATCCAAGTCTAAGGTACAGGAACTATCCCTATCCCACGTAATTCTTCCATCAACCGTAGATTAATCCAATCTTTGTTTCACGTCGTGATCTTGTATATTTGGTCTAGATCATCATCATCCTCCACAAAGTCGTGAACATGCCTTGTATAGTACACTCATTTAGCAGGGTCCAGTGGCACAATAACTCTGAGCACCTTCCTCTCAAATGTTAACCTCTGCTTCTTCATGTTAATCACCACATCCATGTCAAAGGACCAATCATTTCCTAGTAGTGCAGGATAAAGATTGTTGTCATCTATGATTTCTATTACTTCAAAATTCGTGTTGGGCATGGGATCCCCCGCAGCATGTTTTGGGGCTCAAAGCCCAAGTTTTGGTCAATTGTATTGTAAGACTCCGTGAATTGTAGGCGCGGTGCACGAGGTCTAGGATGAGTCATAGGGATGTCTGCCCTAAAATATTGTAAATTAATGTAAAGTTGTGTCGGCCTACCCATGGTCCACGGACCATGGGATTATATAAATAGAGCGAGGCTCTAAGTATAAAAGAAAAGTCAAGGAGTAATAGAATAGTGAGGGCATGGTTAGAGCATAGAGTGGAATCTGAAGTGTACTGGGTTGTAGTAGTAGGAAGAAGCTCTGCAGCTGAGTGCATAGAGGCCTAGTAGAGTCCACAGTTGAGTGCATGGACCCCTACAGTTGAGTGCGCAGGGTGGAGTCAGGTATGTACTTGGAATTAAAAGTTAATAAAGAGAAGTTTACTATGTGCATCTATTCTTGGATTTGTCTTTTGATGTTATGCATTACTTTTACTTTGTTTATTTACTGCACGCACTTGATGAATACTTGTATGAATGCTTATATGTGAATTTAATCTAAGTAATCATCTAACAAGGACTAAATAAGGAAGACTTGGGTAAATAACATGGGTCACACTGTGGCTAGACCTACGCGAAGATAGTATCACAGGGCGCGGGGTGCCTGCAAGTGCACGTAGTGCAGTAAGTGTGGAGGTTGGACAGTGTACCAATCACCTCATATCAGACATCCCTAGTGTGTGGACACTTGGTTCTAGCACCCTCCCATACTACTTCTGGTGAGACCTCAGTCCGCGCTCTGCAGATTGTTGCTGAAAGGGCTAGTAGTACCGGGATTTGCTTGGCTAAATCACTTCTGAACCTGGGTCAAGCCCCACTAAGCCAACAAATGGTTCCATTGCCAGGACTGGGATCTGCATAAGGGATTTCTGATGTCGTGCCACTGGAACCCAACAAAGAAGGAAATTGAAGGGTGGTTGGACAAGAAGATTCAGGATTTCGCGACACAGGAAAACAAAACTCTGCAAGTATATGAGAAAAAGTGGTTGGAGCGTTACGTGTATACAGAAATCTGCAGAAATTTTGAATAATATGACACTTATTCACAAAGATTATCCTGATTATACACTATTGCAGAATGCATGCATAATACATAACCTCCTCTACGTTGATCATCAATTTTGCGGAATTAAAAACAATGAAACATCAATCACATGTGCACATTAACACAGTATGTAACCCGAGGAAAGAATACAACTGAAAACCCCACACTATCTGTATATTATAATGATTGAGAACATGTAACAATACATAGTACAATACTCCTCACAAGTACTCAGTACTCTCTCCACCTGTTACACACAAACTAGCTCAGATCTGAGTCAATCACAGGTTCAAATCTCCTCTACTGCTTGCCTGCCTCCACTGCACAATCCTGCATGAGAATAGATGAGAATGGCTGATCCAAACTCGTATTTCCCTTGTCTGAACCACGCAATCCTCATTGGCAATACTCAATCCACTGATTGTGCAAATCTCATGCACAACTATAGTCACAACTGACAGCTGTCTTGCCCTTTCACTCACGTCTAACACTTGTCTCCACTGAACTGTCCATGCAATGAGTTAACTGATGTATTCTTTAGTTGATTTATGAGTTAATAATTAGTGAATTAATTAATAATTAATTCACATCACTCATCACTAGTGTATTATGTAGTTAGACTAAATACAACTAGTTCAACCAAGTCAAACTGAACACAACTCCATCAACTCCTCAATCAACTCCACCAAACTCAACCACTTGAGTTCTAACTGAAGTCCATCATGCAATAGCTCAACTGACCCATAAGAAAAGTGTATTTCCTTCTGGCAGCTACATGTGCCACATCCGTAGCTTGAACTGAAGTGCTCCAAGAGGATAAGATAATGTTTATAGTCCAAATATTATTAAGAGCTAATAATATTCGACTGTTCTATTTTTAGCCTGGCAGTCTAAAAATAGACTCTGCCCATATGTCTGAAAATAGAAGTCCATCTATTTTTACCAACATGACCAATCATCCACAAATAGCATCCTGAAACTCAAAGACCATGATCCATATGTCTAAAAATAGACATAGTCTAAAAATAGACTTTGCGCCAAAAATAGCCTGCGGGCCCACTTAGTGAAGGCGACTCATTTCCACTAAGCTCCCTGATCTTGTTGTATTTTCAACACTCCCTCTCAACAAGATATGGATTATCTGCAACCCTTATCCTGCAACTTTGGAATGTTCTGCATGCAACACATTTGCCCGGTCCACTTGCTCCAACAACACTTGGAACAAAAACACTCCCAACTGACCACTCTGTTGGGCTAGGAACATACTCTGATGCTGAAGCTCTACCTACTACTGACAAGTTCTCCTTCTCTAACATCTGCGCTACTACAACATCTCCATGCATATCGCACCATTGCACACTTCTTTGTGCCACCTAGCACTGTGCAAAACACTTGTGCCTCTGGCATTGCTGCAGCCTGCTAGCTATGCGCTGTCTTGGGATTCCCTACACTGTCGCTCTCTCTGCCGCTCCATCCGCATCTGTCTCTACCCAATCAGTCAGTTCCTGCTACTCCACATTGGGGCTCCCATAGCAAGGTCTCATCCAAGAGGTTGGGTACCTCAAGAATCCTGCCCCTCCTCCTTGGGACGATCAATCCACATCACCCCACCTCCTACCTGGAGGTATGGCAGCATGTGATCCCTCAACCCACCTGGCTCGAAGTTTACCCCTACTGGAGGTCTCTGATTGAGTAGATGTCTCTACTCGATCTCCTCTCAGCTTCCCTTGTTGTGGCTACTCCACAACCTCCTGAAGCTGCGGCACCAATCGTGGCTCCTCCACAATCGTCTGAGACTTATTCTGGTTCTTCATGTTGAGAGGTAATATATGCTCCCTCTCAACCACCAAGTCTCCATCACTTGCCTTGATGCTTAAGGATTTGCATGCATCTTGAACCTCAGGAGCATATAGGTTCTTGACCCGTGAACCAATCTGCTTCACCTGTCTAGTGATGATGTGTCTAACGAAAACCTTTCCCTTATTGAAGACTACATCATAGCCGTCGTCTTCCAGCATCACGATTGACACCAAGTTTCTCTTCAGTCCTGGTACATACTTGACATCGGTCAAGGTAAGGCGAGCTCCATGCTCCCTCTGAAAAATAACCGTGCGTACACTCGAGACACTATACTTCTCATCATTACCCATCGCTATGAGTATCTGGAGATCTTTCTTCTCCAAAGTACTGAACAAACTTTTGTCACTGGTCATGTGGAAAGAAGCTCCACTGTCAAGAAACCAACCACTTCCCACCATGGATGAAACCATGCATGAAAAGAGTGTGAAATCTAACTCAAACTGTGAAGCAAGTGCCTCACCTTTAGATCCTTCCCCGGATCCCTTCTTGGATTTCTTCTTTGGGAAATTAGTAGCATAATGGCCCAACTCATGACAACGAAAGCATCGCACTTTCGATTTTTCAACCTTCTTCTCATCATTGGAAGAGATGGATTCGGAAAGAGAACCCTTCTCCTTCCCCTTCTTTGCTTTGGCAGCCAAAGTGAAATTTTCTTCATCAGATGCCTTTGATGAAGATCCATCCCTGGTATTCTGCCTGATCTCCTCTTGCACAAGATTCGACCAAAGTCTCTCCCATCCTGGCAATTTCTCCTGACCATTGAGAGAGTCCTGATAGGAATGCCAACTCTTCAGAAGACCAAGTAGAGCCAAGCTCACCAAGTCTTATCATTGACAGTCACCCCCACACTTCCCAGCTCATCCTGGCATTGGGTGAACTTCGTGAGATATTGGGGCATACTGTCTCCATTCTCACACTTAATGTTTCTGAGTTTGTCCTTGAGCGCCAACTTCCTCTGGTCGCTCTTTCTGTGGAATAGATCTGTCAACACTTTCCACATCAAGTATGGAGAAGCCTTTCCATGCAGGCTAGATACAATGTGATCCTTCACGCCCTCCAACAGAATCCTTCGACACTTTTCTGTCTTCTTTTGCCAAACCTCAACGTGAGCAACATAAATAGGCTTTGGGACCTCAGCCTCTATGAACTCCTTCAGTCCATTTTCATCCAACACCACCTCCATCCTGTCTTTCCATGCAATATAATTCGAGCTTCCCTCAAGAGCATACTCCAATCGCAATCCGTTGAAAGACATTTCAACTTTGACACCAAGAAAACACTACTGCAAATTCGAATTCCACTAGCTCAAAACTCAATTGCTTATGATCTAAAATTCGTGAGAACAAATTATTTCTCGTACAGAGATTGACTGTATGGGCTTTTACCAAATATCTCACCTTACAAAAGAAGGATGAATCCAGAGGCTACCTGGCCTAATTACAGACTCTGCTTGAAGAAATAAAATGTAATCACTTTCTGAATAATAGATCTGATGATGAACTCTGCTCCGATACCATGTAGAAACTTTTTCTACAAATCATATAGCTCTGATACCATGTATAAATTTTGAATAATATGACACTTAGTCACAGAGATTATCCTGATTATACACTATTGCAGAATGCATGCATAATACATAACCTCCTCTACATTGATCATCAATTTTGCGGAATTAAAAACTATGAAACATCAATCGCATGCGCACATTAACACAGTATGTAACCCAAGGAAAGCATACAACTGAAAAACCCACACTATCTGTATATTATAATGATTGAGAACATGTAACAATACATAGTACAATACTCCTGACAAGTACTCAGTACTATCTCCACCTGTTACACACAAACTAGCTCAGATCTGAATCAATCACACGTTCAAATCTCCTCCGTTGCTTGCCTGCCTCCATTGTGAAATCCTGCATGAGAATAGATGAGAATGGCTGATCCAAACTCGTATTTCCCTTGGCTGAACCACACAATCCTCATTGGCAATACTCAATCCACTGATTGTGCAAATCTCATGCACTACTATAGTCACAACTGACAGCTATCTTGCCCTTTCACTCACCTCTAACACTTGTCTCCACTAAACTGTCCATGCACTGAGTTAACTGATGTATTCTTTAGTTGATTTATGAGTTAATAATTAGTGAATTAATTAAAAATTAATTCACATCACTCATCACTAGTGTATTATGCAGTTAGACTAAATACAACTAGTTCAACCAAGACAAATTAAACACAACTCCATCAACTCCTCAATCAATTCCACCAAACTCAACCACTTGAGTTCTAACTGAAGTCCATCATGCAATAGCTCAACTGACCCATAAGAAAAGCGTATTTCCTTCTAGCAGCTGCATGTGCCACATCCGTAGCTCGAACTGAAGTGATCCAACAGGATAAGATAATGTTTATAGTCCAAATATTATTAAGAGCTAATAATATTTGACTGTTCTATTTTTAGCCTGGTAGTCTAAAAATAGACTCCGCCCATATGTCTAAAAATAGAAGTCCATATATTTTTACCAACATGACCAATCGTCCACAAATAGCATCCTGCAACTCATAGACCATGATCCATATGTCTAAAAATAGACATAGTCTAAAAATAGGCTTTGCCCCAAAAATAGCCTGCGGGCCCACTTAGTGAAGGTGACTCCTTTCCACTAAGCTCCATCATCTTGTTGAATTTTCAACAAAATCCACGAGATTTTCTTTGCATCCTTTCCTTCTAAGCTTTATGAGTGGATCGTGAAGTTAGTCGATAGCCAGGGAAGGTGTAGGTTCGACAAACCGATAGTGTGGACTTCGAAATTGGTGTGCAGACTAGAATCATCATAAGATAAGATCACGAGGGTTGTGGACCATTGGCTCAACCATATAATAGGGGGATTTATCACTAAGTTTGTAGTAGACATGACTATGAGCTACAGTGAAGCAGAACGACGCTTTCGTAAAGGACTGCAAGGTAAGTATGTTAAGTCTATGAATACTTAGATTAAGATGCAATTATGTGAAAAAAGGGTCATGTGAATACATTAATGTTTGGGACTACGTGGAGAGGAAGAAGCTACAAAAGCAGCAAAGAATTAGAAAACAGACCCTTAATTTCACCCTCGTGAGAGAGTGGGGAAGAACTCGTGAAGGTCTCTTCGAGAAGTGCGGTTAGTTTGATAATGCAACACATTCTGCGTTTACCACTTCCACCAACACTGCCACCCACTTCACCTGTCTCACCTCCATCGCCACTCACTCCACCTCCAGCACCTCCACAGTTCAGTATGGTGAGTGCGATCAAACTACTAGTATTTAGAGGGGTAGGGAATGAAGATCTGGACCAATTCTGGTTTGTGGTAAGAGTAGTATGGGAAGCCCAAGGTGTTACAGATGACAATATTAAGAAGGCTACATTGGTGAGCATGCTGCAGGATCACACATTAACATGGTATATCAAGCAGAGATCCAGAATGCGCTGAACAAGGAATTTAGCAGGCCAAAGTCAGAAACATAATTGATCATCAGGTTTAAAGAGATCGTGATGCTCCCGGATGAGACACCCTAGGATCTAGATAACCGGATGAAGAGCACGATCCGTGAAGCCAATATGACGTTGAAAGATGGACAACATTGTGCATGGTTTGTAGCATCTCTGACACTGCACTTGAGGATGACGCTGTCACAACAGAAACTTTCTACCCAGGCCGAAGCTTTGGAAATGGCAATGAGATTCCATGATACCCCGATAGAAGACCCTGGGTTGGGAGTTCAACAAATCCACGTGCAAGTACAAAATCTATGTTTGGAAATGCAAAGCTTGAAGCAGGATAGGGCATTATGGCCAGGGAGTGCAAGGAAGTATGGTGCATAAAATGCAAAAGACCAGGGCCATGACAAGGATCACTGTCTAGTGTTCGTGAACTACTTGGCAGGAGGAGGGCCAATGCCGTTGAGACCAGAGGCACAGGGAGGGTCGAGCATGGCACTCACTTTATGGTGCGCGATCTGTTAGATAGGAGGGAAACACGCGACGGACAATTGTCATTTACTGCATAAATATACACAGACACCCCAACAATTGTTTTGTAATTTTTGCAGGTCGGTAGGCCATGATGAGCACACCTGCCGTAGTTACAAGCTAATGATGGATCGAACCCCAGCCTATAAGATGCAAACTGAAAAGCAAGCCCTCGATCCAGATGTAGGGATGGCGGACGCTAGATTCCAGGGGTGAGGTCAAGGACGCAGTGGAATGGGACTAGGAAGGGGCCACAGACAGTTAATTTGTTACAATTGCGGAGGACCAGGGCACTATGCCCGTGATTGTACCAACCTGACAAGGATATCCTGCACGTATTGTGCTCAGTTTACTCATGAAACAATAGATTTTTCTACATTGATCATGAGGATGCGTGAAAAGGGGGTATTCCAGCGTCCCTTAACTCAGAATATACAAATGATGAGGTCTGAGCCATGCGAAGTGTTAGCGCTTGAATTTGGCCTCAGGCTGAAATAGACAAAATCCAAGGCAACATCAAACCACTTAGCCTCGTAGCTAGCCCTACGGGGACAGGAGAGGGCTCTCTCCGGGCATATCTTGGCAAAATGTTTTCAAAGGGCTGAGATGACCAATAAAGAACACTGATTTTAGGCTAGTAAACTGATAGGGAAAATTTGATTTTAAATTTTTAGAGTTTTGTTGGAAAACTGAGCACAGCAATTTTGGGTGCGGGGATGAGACACAGTTTTTGCAGAGGTCTTTTTGGGGCAAGGTAGGAGATTGTCTTGATGCCTTTGAAATAAGTGAATGGATAGAAATGACTGATGAGGAGCTAAGGAGAGCAAGAAACCATCGAGAGTTCTCCTTAAACAGATGAAAACATAGATATTAAGCAAACTTAAAGGCAGAGCATAGAAACCATGAATTCTACCTTAACACTTCATTTACTTAATTTGCAGAAGAGAGGAGTAGGAAAATGATACACATAACAAACTTACAAGTACATGAGAGAAACATGCCATCAACACAAATAACCACAGGAATCCCAAATAGTGCTGCAAAACCCTGGTCTTTCCTTTGCCAAAATTGCAGAGATATAAAGTGTAAAACAGTCTAAGCTTATCCCTCAAGAGTCCAACCTCTCCCACCATGAAAATGATTTAGAAAATACATAATATAGACCATTCCAACCCATTCCCTAGCCTCTAGGGGTCGAGCTTATCATCCTAGGAGCTGTTTGAACCAATTCTAAACTAAGCACTACAATCTAGGCAATCAAAACAACTTGCCTCTATAAGCTAGGGAACCAATTCATTCATTAAATTTTTGCTATTTTATGAATGAATCTTATAGAATAGGTAAATAAGTGTCATGTAAACATGAAATTACATCAATTACATCAAGGAGGATGAAAAATCCCACCAAAAAGTCAAAACTAGTCAATGTTGCGTTTTCTTGAGCTGAAGGTGCAAAACTGGCAAATTTTCCCAACGCGTAGCGCGCCATTTCTCAACGCGTAGTGCACCTTTCAGGCCCCTTTTTAGGCACTTCCCGGCATCCAAATGAGGCACAAGTGGGCTTGTTGGAAAGGTCTGGATGTCTACTCTCTTGCCCAAGTGAAATTTCTCAATTTGGTGGCCATTTGCCCCTCCAAAATTGCAATCTCCAAGACTGCTTCCTGTGTGTCCAAAAAGTGGCAGAAAGTCATTTTTTGCATGTTTTTTGACCTTATGAGGGTTCAAAACCTGATGAAATGTCTTGGCAATTGCTGAGCAAGTGTAATTTATCATGAAAAATCCAAAAATGCTAAGGTTTTGATAAATGGACTTGCCCATCTTCAGGGTAGCGCGTGGCACGCTACGCGTTGAGGGCAAAAACCTGTGTGTGGCACAAAAAAGTCAAAATTGACCAAAATTGCTCAAAATTTCCTGAAATTTGAGCTGGAAGTGCATCATTGAGCACCATGCTCCTTCAAGGTAGCTTCAGCCAAAATTTGAACCGGATCGGACCGTTTCCTCCGTTTTAGTGCCTTGGCCAAGCGTGCTTTAAGTACCTTCATTTTTGCTTTGCATACATGCATGCAGGCCCAATAATGGTTCTTCATGTGGCAGAGCATGTCTTTGTCCCTGTTTGCCTTTGCTATCAACCTCTCTAGATGTGTTTTCACCTGAATGAGCATAGAGCTTTGCTCCTTAGGTGTCAAATCACTGGGTCTCTTACGAGCCAAGTTCTGGTCTTCTCGGATCCTCCGCAACTCATCAAGAGAGTGTTCATCCTCTAATTGGTTGTTGCACTGCTCTAAATAAGTAATTGTCCAATTTTCCATCTCCAACTTTTGCTGCAACAAGTCATTTTCAGCCCTTAGCTGCTGGATGATCTCCTTTGACTCTAGGCTAGGAGAAATGATATCAAGGTCAACAAAATCTATGCCTGGAACACCTGATGGCCCCTCATCAATCTTGGGCTACTTGCCTCTCTCTTGTACCTATGCTGTTGTCAAAAGCGAGGCCCCTTCCACCTGATGTGGAGATAACACTCGCTGTGCTAATGAAGAAGGCGAGACCCCTTCCACCTGATGTGGAGATAATACTCGTCGTGTAGATGCAAATAAGGCCCTGTGGCCTCTCTGATATGTAACAAATGGAGGGGAGCTGACATGCTCGGGCTCTGGAATGTCAAACTGATGTGAAGGCCCTCCCTCATCACGGACAACCTCAGGAGGTGGCTGTGGCACTGTGAACAAGTCACGAGAAATGAAATCCTCCCATGGAATACCCTGTTGTGCCAACTGATGCATGACCACAATCTTGATCAGTGCATAATGATAGATGCTCTTGTGTTGCTGTGCTGGGCTCTTTCTTTGCACCAAGGGCACCATCCTCTCTATATTTCGGCACATGAAGAATGGAATGTTCATCATTCGTACCCATGTGAAATGCATCAACAAACGGATATGGTACGAATATAAATGTGAAAATCTGCCCTCGCAAGTGAAATAGCGAATGATGATCCTCATCAAAGGTGCATACTCGTCTCTTAAGAATCTGAATGGAAAAACAGCAGTTAGGTGCCTCATATATACAGGTTTGATATATGGCTCATAATGAAATCTGTCCAACTGCTGGCGCTTGTTCCACTCTTCTCCAATATTGGGTATCCCTGTTGCTTGAGCAACAATCTCAGGTGACAATGTGAAGTCCACTCCTACAAGATTCACATGTCCATTGTGCAAATGTAGGACAAACAAGCGGACCAATTCCCTGTGGTGTTGAATTTGGGAGATTCTCTCGCAATATTCATAACATGATTGGTATCGGAAACATGTCACTGCAAGTGGACAAGCTTGTAGATAAGCCAAAGAGGTGGGCTCCTCCCTGACATGCTGACCACCTTTACCACCCCTGTGATGCCTCCTTGGCACCTCTACCTCTGGTGTTGATTCACGGTCATCACTTTGCTCATAATCTGTTTCGGTTTCTGACATGGTTTTGGAAGCAAGTGACTGAAAAATAATGCTGACTGTGCACCCAATGAACTGCTTTTTTGACTTGTTTAAATGTTGTTACCAAGGGGACAAACACACATGGGAAATGTTAGGGAAAAGGGAACATTGAGGGGATTAAGGAAAACAAATGTGAAAGGAAATTTTAGGAAAGGAACATGGAACATATACAAGCATAATTTGTGGGATTTTAATGGGAAGTAGGGTTTAGGAAATTTACATAGGGTTTTAGGAATTAGTAGGGTTTAGGGATTTTAATGATTTTTAATAGGGAAATTATATGATTGCATGGAAAAATGTCAAGGAAAATGGTGATGAAAATATGGGGAAAGAGGAATGGAAAATGGGTAACCTTGGGCAGCAAATTTCAATGAAACCCTAGCACATTTACATTTTTAAATTTTGACACAGCAAGGTAGGGTTTTTACTCCATATTAGCATGGCATTTTTTGCATGTTCATTGCTCATTCATCTTAGCCAAACCAAAATCACCATGGATTAGAGGCCTACCTGAAAAGATTTTGAGAGAGAAGTAGTTTTGGTGGCTTGCTGGCGATTTCCTGAGCAAGAAACCCTACGCGTAGCGCGCCCAGCCTGATGCGTAGCACGCCTCCAACGCGTAGCGCCTGAGTTAATTTTCACTGGAAAATGCGCGTTGATGCGTAGTGCGCCCCCAATGCGTAGCGCGCCTCCTCTGATGCGTAGCGCGCTGCTGTAATTGCCTAATTCGCCCAATGAACTTTGAAATCGACTTGACAAGTATTCTCTTAAAGTGTTGAGAGGCAAATGAGTTTCCAATGAGGAGGGAGGGGCTTTTATAGGCTCACTTTTGAATTTAATTTTCCCAAAACCAACTTTATAATGTTTTTGAAATGACACTTTTTTGAATTAATTGATGCTGACTTCTGGTTTCCTTTTTTCAAAATAAATTGGTTGAAATGATGATTTCTCTTGAAAATTTTTGCAGGGATAGCTTCCAGGATGCTCTGGCAAAGGAGACCAAGGTTGCACTTCGACATTTGAAGAATTTGAAATTTTGAGAATTTTTACAGAATGAGATAATGACCTTTGTTTTCAAAAACAGAGTTTTTGAGAACAAAGTGAAAATTTAGCTGTACAATGATAGGAATCTTTGAAAAAATATTTAAGGAAGAACATCCCTCTGGCCTGCTGGTCCTTTATGACCTCTCAAGACAAAAATGGACTCAACCCTAGACCTAAGACCTTAAAACTCAAAACCAGATGAATGACCCTTTAAGGACTTTATTTACTTGAACAAACCTGAACTAGCAGTGCCAAACAAGAGGGGAATACAGACACAAGCCCCCTCCACCAGGATTATGGCATGCCTAATGGAATGCAACATGATCACACTGATGGGACACCTAATCATGAAATGCAAAGAGCTTTGATCTCCGGTGGAGGGCTACTAGACCGACTCTAACACGAAGAGGACCCGAATGTAAACATGATGCTCAAAACCTGTACGACCATAGGAGAGGATACGGGGAAGCAGCCAGAGGATAGTACATGGGTTCGCAAGGCTCCTGCGAAGGAACCTGAGTTTGACTTAGAACGCGTAAAGGAGACATTCATGGAAGCTAGGAAGAGCTTCGTGGAGGCCTCCACTTTAGGAAGTAAGGATCAACTAGAGCCAGGAATGGATCCTTCAATGCTCACTACCTTTTTGGAGACATGCATGAAACTGTTGCGCGAAAAAAAGGCAGTTGAAGGACTACAGGAACTGATCACCAGGTGCACGGGGTCAGGAGAACCACGTGTAGTCAGGAAATTGGGGAAGCATGCATTGTGCACTGGGAGGGAAATGGGGTTGACTACACAGATTGGTGAGTATGAAATGGATAAGGTAATTCTAGATTTGGGTTTGGATGTGAATGTATAACCAAAGAAGACATGGGAATGCATGGGCAGGCCCACATTACAATGGTCCCCTATTCAATTACGAATGGTGAACCAACAAAAGATTTTGCCCATGAGACTGCAAGGGGTAATAGTTGATATTGAAGGCGCAAGCGTGCAGGCGGATTTTGAAGTAATAGAGATTGTTGATGACAACAATCCCTATCCCGCACTGTTAGGAATAGACTGGGCCACCGATATGAACGAAGTCATCAACCTGAAGAAGCACAAAATGATCTTTGAGAAAAAGACACTACTCGTAGTAGTCGCACTAGACCCAGTCGAAGGAATGCGCTACACTGAACTAGTGCGCAACGATGATAACAATGATGATCTTGATTTTATTTACAAGATAACTACACAAGACCAAGATTGGGTGAATCTGACTGTAGATGGGAGGATCTCATGGGAGCACGAAAGCTCCTGCACTTTAGATTCAGACAAAGAAGTAGAGCACTGGCAGAATCGGTTGCATGAAGTGACAATGCTGAATTACAACATGATGGTTAGATCACTGCGCTACGTGACAATAGAAGCAAGAGAGCTGCCGACGTATGACGGATTGACAATGGTGGATGAATTCCTGAGAAAATTTGAAAGCGTAGTGTCGGAACAATAACAGTTCGATGCATTGAAATGGGCACTACGTGCAACACCCACATGATGGTGGGGTACACATCAAGGAAACTTTGAGGACTGGTGTAGATGTAGAAGGATGATGTGCCTACGGTTTGGAAGCCCCCAGCTTTGAACGAGAGTTGGGCGGAAAGGACAGAGAAACTTGCGCACCCACTTGTGTCGATGGGTACAAACGTCTGTTATGCAGCCCACTCAAGCAAACCCCAAACTAAGGATCGAAAATTGGAATAGGATGCAGCAGTAGGAAAGGCGATGTGCACCACAAACATCCCACGTGGAAGCATTTAATAAGGTATGCAGAGTCCTAAACAGGGTTCACCAGGTGAGACAAACGGATTGGGACTTGCGCATGCTAGCGATTCGATGGGCCTATAGGGCCATGTGAAAAAACCTGAGCACGGAGACAATTCCGAAGTTGAGAGCGTAGACAATTCCAGAGCAGAGTCGAGACCCTAGTTTTGGAGGAAAGGAATCCTCATGCAATAGCTCCCACAGTTGGGACAGTACGTGAGGACCAGGATGAAGGAATTATGCAGCTATGCGAGGATGAACATATGAAAATTCAGGAATTTGTTCGATGAGGGAACCTTAAACTTCGCAAAATCGAAGAAGATCGGGTACAACTGAGGAAGAAAAGCATGTTAATGGATGTGGAGATCAAAAAACTGGAAAACGAAATCGCGCAAGCCTATCATGTCGATAAACTAAGAATGTCAAGACAAGATACGGGCAGCCATACTATTGCATTAGAAGATTGTCGTTGAGAATTTGGGACTCTGCTACCATGGCTATGACCACACCTTACCAGACAAAGTAACTAGGGGAGCACACTGCATAAGGAAGAATGTGCGATGCTGACTAGTAAGAGGGTAATTGAGGAGTTCCCGCGAACTAGGCTGGAAGGTGAATTGAAGCCTCGCATAGGTGGTGTGACCACCTGACTATCCGTAGGGAGCACAGTCTCAGCGCTCTGAGCAGTTGAAAGAGAGCATGGGACTATAAAAGAGTATGTGAGGGAGCTGCGTGATAAGGAGGTTGCGCGTAGGATTGACATGTCACAAGGGTCGTGCCCACGTAGAGGGGGCTACGCTGCCACACGGGTAGGTTGGGAAGTGACTGTTGGTGTCACTGTTCATGACAAGATATCCAATTTAAGACAAAGAGGAGCGGGCGGTGGGCAATTAAGACATGAAGTCAGAACTAGATTTGGGACGATTTGCCACCAAGAATGCATTAATGACTCAGAAATGGGGGGAATGGTCAAATTCAAATTCGAAAGATGCTATAAAACTACCAAGGATGGCCACGAGACAACACTTGTTTGTTTGAGATTTGAGCTGTTACAGAGATCCCACACTATTGAGCACCAAGTGGTGTTTGAGCCTCCATCATCGCGAACAACTTCAGACAGCTTGAACAAGATGACAACTACCAGGAGAGGTGTGGGTTTTGTCGAAAGTACCATCGAGGAATTCGTTCAGAGCACTATGATGCAGGTGGGGGATGTGTTGGAAATTTTGAAGTTTCCCCAGACACTGAGGCCCAAGATGAATACACAGGCAGTGGGACCAATCCGCATGTCCCCGGGAAACCTGCGATTTGGTAAACATTCTATGGAAGACAAGGGCAAGACTGTTAACCTTGAGATAGATGATGATGAGGAGGACCTCCAGGCTTTCATAGAAGAAATAGAGGCAGATGAAGGAATGGAAGAAGACATCTAGCCAGTGTGCATTGCAGCAAAACTGCCCAAGTATGTCCCTTCGTGGAAAGGGAAAGCAAAAGTACCCCAGGATTTGGATGCTGCTAAGAGCGCACTCGAAACCCCGCTCCTCGGAGATGGAATTCTGATTAAAGGCTTGGTTCTGGGCCACGTTCCCTCGATGAAATTTGAAGAAAGGGACCTCATGGACAGCGAAAAGTTCCCACATTTATGGACTGAGAACCTCATGACACAAAGCAAGGAGGGGTCCGTTACAACGCTAGAACCACAGAAATGGTTGCGCGGTGTGGAGAAGGCTGGGCTACTCCACCTACTATGGATTCTACATTTTCACCACGCATCGATTATGATCTTTGTCATCAGGTAGCTGCTTTGCCTGGTACACGATGAGTACCTGTGGCTGGAGGAGCCCATTCCCATCACGACGGAGCTTATTCATAGGATTTCTCGGCTTCCCTATAAAGGAAGGGACCCGGCCAAAATAGCTGGAAAAAGTAGAGATTTGGTACTCACAGAGGCTATGAAGAAGAAATACAAGTTGGAAAAGAAGCAGAGAGGCTATGTAATTAATAGCATTCCAGACAAAGGGGTGCGCATAGCCACCCAGCTACTAGCTAGAAAGGTGATGAGAAAATTCCGTGACAACGAGGTACCAATGATAGTCATCGCAATGGTCAAACAATGTGTGTAGGGGGTCCAATTCAACTGGGCCACCTTCCTCTGTGAATAATTCCTCACCAACTGCAAGGAGTTCCAGGAGCAGGGAAAGACCTTGCACTATGTGTGGTTGCTCTTGTCCATTGTATTAGTGTCAGGGGAACTGCCTGAGGACAGTCAGTTCCCTCCTCTTGAACATGGCTTGCCAGAGGCAACAAAATATGTGTCACTCTGGGTGACGAAGGACACCACGAGGATCTGCGAGACCAAGATCTTCTAGGTGCTCATCGAGGCAAGCATTCAGATGTGGATCAACAAGAGGCCACGCCTATCCCCCACAGTGTCCTGACCCAGCGGTTGGCAAAGCTACAGCAGGTGAAGGCATTGAAGGAATAGGTGGATGCCGCACGACAAAAAGAGGCGGCACTTAAAGTGTGCATCCAACCTTGGTTTGATGAGGCTTTCCACATCACTACTGAGATTGAAGGAAAACTCGCACAAATGAAGGTGATGCATGCTTTAAGACAAGGATTTTCCCCTGAAAACGAGCATTTGATAGAAATGGTAGAGCAGATCCAGTAGACAACAGAACAATGCGCTGCAGACCTTCGTGCAACACAGGCACAGTTGGAGGGGCTCCAGGCCAAGATCACCACACTAGCACAGTGACTTAGGATGAGTCACGATGATTGTGTTGGGGGCTTGTTGGGCACGGGATCCCCCGCAACATGTTTTGGGGCTCAAAGCCCAAGTTTTGGTCAATTGTATTGTAATACTCCGTGAATTGCGGGTATGGAGCACGAGGTCTAGGATGAGTCATAGGGCTGTCCACCCTAAAATATTTTAAATTAATGTAAAGTTGTGTCAGCCTACCCATGGTCTGCAGACCATGGGATTGTATAAATAGAGCGAGGCTCTAAGTATAAAATAAAAGTCAAGGAGTAATAGAATAGCGAAGGCATGGTTAGAGCATAGAGTGGGATCTGAAGTGTATTGGGTCGTAGTAGTAGTAAGAGGCTCTGTAGCTGAGTGTGCAGAGGCCTAGTAGAGTCCACAACTAAGTGCACGGACCCCTGCAGCTGAGTGCGCAGGGTGGAGTCGGGTCTGTACTTGGAATTAAAAGTTAATAAAGAGAAGTTTACTTTGTGCATCTGTTCTTGGATCTGTCTTTTGATGTTACGCATTACTTTTACTATGTTTATTTATTGCACACACTTGATGAATACTCGTATGAATGATTATATGTGAATTTAATCTAAGTAATTAGCTAACAAAGACTAATTAAGCAAGACTTTGGTAAATAACACGGGTCGCGCTGCGGCTAGACCTGCGCGAAGACAGTATCACATGGCGTGGGGTGCTCACAGGTGCGCTAAGCGCAATAAGTGTGGAGGTTGGACAACATACCAATCACCTCATATCAAACATCCCCAGGGTGTGGAAACCCGGTTCTAGCACCCTCCCATACTAATTTGGGTGAGACCTCAGTCCGCGCTCCACAGATTGTTGTTGAAAGGGGCAATAGTACAAGGATTTTCTTGGCGAAATCACTTCCGAACCTGGGTTAGGCCCCACTAAGCCAACAATCCACCAGAGCACTTGCTCCTTCAATATTGATAGTTACCCCATACAGGTGCCCCATAGGAATAATCTTCTGCTAATTGGCCATGCATAGTTGTACAGGAGACTATTGCAGTGCAGGTCTCCCCATCCTTTCCCATGTCTTTTTAGGAAACACATTTATATCAGACCCCAGATCCAAGATTACTAGGTCCATTTCATACTCTCCTATCTATGCGGCCAACCTCGTTTCACACCTTGTCCACTTCTTATGATTACCTAGTTTCCTCACAACATGTTGTTCTGAAGGACTATTAATATTACCCACACAATTTTCTATTAGCACTTGGATCCCTTCTACTTCCTTCTTATCATGCAACAACTTCATACAGGTATTTAGAAAAGTAGCTAACAATGAAGGATCCAAATCTTGCACTTCACTATTCCCAGCCAATTTCTCTTGACTCCTGGACATAGAAGCTTCAATGAAATTCTTTTTAGACCCCCATAAAAGTTTCTTTAGCTCGATTGAGGTCAAACCCAACTTCCTCTTTAGTAGCCTCAAACCCGACTTCCTTTTTAGCAGCCTTGTGCACCCATCCTTTGGTCTCTGGTTTCTTCACCCATGGCCATACCACTGTGCGTTACTATATTAACACTGTGATCTTCTTTGCACAGTTCCGTCCTCATCATATGGATATTCAACGTAGGCTGCTAGATCTGTGTCTTCTTTTATTGCATCTTTTCTATAAGGATCAGGCAATCTTCTATCAAATGATCGAAATGTCTACAATATTGACATGTTGGATGCATTGGGTTCAGACAGTCATGCGTAATTTTTTTAGCTTCACTACAGTTATAGAAAATGACTTGTCCATGGCCTCTGTCGACCCCTCCTCTTCCTCTTCAACGACCTTGGAATCCTCCACATACTGCACCTGCATCCTCATCTAGAGGTCAAGTTTGTACCTACATTCGATAGGTAGGGGTTCTATCCATCATAAATTCATAACTTTGGCAATGGTGCTCATCATGACCTATAGATTTACAAAAATTACAAAACAACTATTGAGGGGTTTGTACAAACTTTTATAGTAGGCAGCAATTGTCTGTCGCATGCTACCCTCTAACTTGGTAGATAGCACACCATGGTGCTGCTCTTGTGCTTGGTCCAATAGTATTTTCTGGCTTCAGAGGGACAACACCCCCCCGCAATAAGATAGTTTTGATAAAATGGGCAATGGTCCTTTTCATGCCCATGGCCCTTGCATTTCAAGAACCAAAATTTAGTGCACACCTAAGGTTGGGCTTCCTTTCCCTTCTTTAGGCTCTCTAACTCCAGGTGCAGACTTTCTAGCTGCGAGTGAATCTGTTGTACTCTAGTGTTCGTATCTTGTATTGGCAAGGCTTATAACCTTGTCACAATCTCCACAACTTTTTCTTGTGTTGCTATCTTCTGTTGTGATAATGGTAATCTTAAGTGGGGCAATAATGAAGCAATGTACCAACATTTGTGTTTTTCATATGTGATGTTCATATTAGCCTAATGGATCAGGCATTTTAACCTATGATAGAAATTCTATGAGGATTCATTCACTACTTACCTTATTTCCTTAAACTATGTAACAGATTGTGCCTAAGATTTAGGCTTCTTAAACTCACGGTTCAACGCCTGCTGAGTATCTACCAATGTCGTGACAGGGTGATCTTGATTGTACTTGATATACCAAGTCAACACTCTATCCTGCAATGCTGTGACTAGTTGTGCTTTCTTCAGATTATCATCAATAATCTACCGCATTGTTCACACAACATCTGCAATGAACCAAAACTGTTCGGGGCCTTTGCTTCCTACCGCTTTGAATATCGACATCTTCATTACGTTTTCCATGTTGAATGGTGGAGGTGGAGGTGAAGGTGTAGGTGGAGGTGGAGGTGGAGTGGGTGGATGAGGTATCTTCGGGATATCTTGACTTACCAACTGCAACACGCTTCACGTTGTATTTAGAATTTTTCCTTCATCGTAGCTCGGATCCCAATAAGAGACTATATTCAGAGCTTGATTCTCTATTCCTTCTGAAGGGTTTTCCACTTTGAGTAGTCCCAAACATAAAGGTAATTTCATAACCCATTTTTCACACAAAAACATCTTAATGCACATTTTCAAAGATCGTAAGTACTTACCTCATGGTCCCTTGAAGAGTCTGTGCTCTGCTTCACTATAACTGATAATTGTATCGATCACAAACTCGGTCAAAAATGCTCCAAGTGTTCAATCAAAGTGATCAACGACCCACACGATGTTTCTTTTTGAAACTTCCAAGTGCCTCACCAACTCTGGAGTCCACACAAAAGGGCCATCAAGTATCCATGTACCCTGACTATCTTCCAATCTAGATAGCCACTCATGTAATTTGCAAGGGAAGAAATAGAAAAAGTTATTGGTTTCATCTCAGTATAGGTACCTACCCAACCATTGTTCCTTGGACAACTGCGGGTTTCTATTTTCCTAAGCTGCGAACACATGTTCCTTTCGATTGAGCCACTTCTCAATTTCTTTCTTGGTAGGGAACCACTTATTCGACATCACACATTCCTCATATTGATCACAGTCTGTTATGAAACCAGCTCAAGAAAAAGATAGAAAAGATAGATCAACGCCTTAGAATTCAGCCTCTTCGAGGGGGAAACCTCTTTTACATTACATAAATGAACAATTATTGGATGATACAAATGAAAATGCCTCCTTTCTATATATAGGAGTCTAAGGGGTCATAACATAATCAGAGCCAACATAACAATAATAATGTAAGGGCACAATAATAACAATAGTGGGCTTCTATGGGGCACAATAGTAACAATATGGGCACTACATGGGTACATCAATATAATAAGTGGGTTGTACTAATAACACTAAGGGGTTACACTAGTAGTATAGGGGCCTAACATGCCCCTCTCCTTCAAAACGCGTTGTCCTCAACGCTTGAGTAGTTTTTGATGCTTCTGTATAAAATTCTTGTCCTCACATGTGGAATCTTTAGCGGGTAAGTTCTTCCACTTGATGAGATAATCTGAAATTGATTGATTTCGTAGCTGTCGGGTTCTTGTTTCTGTGACTGCTCCAGGTTCCAATATGATTTTTCCTTCCTCTTCAATTTTTGGCAATATTGTTTGAATTAGGATATTTTGCAACTTTTGAATAAGTGGCCATACTTCTTCATCCTTCTTCCATTCATCCCTTGCTTCGTTTATCCAATCTGGTTGGATAATAGAAATAGCATAAAACAATGCTTCCACATCCTCATCCTTGAAGAGTCTTCCCATTCGGTAAGGTCGCCATTTTTTAAGTGCATGTAGTATTGCCAACATTTCCTTCTCGTAAATAGCTTGCTTGAGATCTAGCAGTAAGAATACCCAATCACCTACATCAAAACATTTTTCACTACGATGTTGATCTACCTGTTGTTTCATTTGATTTTGCACCGAAGTGGCATTATCCTTTAAAATTTGGGGAACTTGTTGTTGATGCTCGATGTGATATTTCATTGCTTGAACCTTTTTCTTCTTGATATGTCCTTCTATCTCTAGAGTTTGAGGAGTGGTAATTTCTTCCAATCCTTTACAAGATATGGTCGGATTCATTTCTTGATGCTCGATGTGATATTTCACTTCTTGAACATTTTTCTTCTTGATATGTCCTTCTATCTTGATAGTTTGAGGAGTGGTAATTTCGACCAATGAATTACAAGATATGTTTGGATTCATTTCTTCTTTCTCGATGTGATCTTTCACTTCTTGCACCTTTTTCTTCTTTATATGTCCTTCTATCTTGAGAGTTTGAGGAGTGGTAATTCTTGCCAATGCTTTACAAGATATGGTCTGATTCATTTCTTCTTTCTCTAGGGTGGGGTCTTGGCGTATATCTTCTTCTTTTGATGTTTCTTGATCCTTTTCTTCCTCCTCTTCATATTCTATGTAAAATAATTTCTTCTCAGCACACTTATGACCTTTAATGCATTTTCTATCACAATTGTAACAAAGCCCTTTTTCTCTTTTTTCTTCCAATTGTTGTGGTGTAACCCTTGTAGGTTGTGGAAAGCTAGGAGAAACAACACTTCCATATTTATAGTTGTGAGGGGTAGGCTTCCTGGTTTCCATAATTTTTCTTTCCACTATGTCACAAAGCCCTTTTACTCTTTCCAATTATTGTGGTGTTGTTCTAAAGAAGGTGTTGCTCTTTGTATCCTCATAATGTGCTATCATTTCCTCCGTGAAAATTGACCACGTAACAAGTTGTTTACGAGAACAAAGCCCTTCATACCATAAAAATTTATCTGGTTCTAAATATGAAGATGCAATACATACCTTTTGTAACAGTGGTACACCATGTAGATCAAAATATTCCTCCATCTGAAGTATCCAATTTACCCGATCCTTGCCATCAACTTCCTCATCTTGCTTTTTCTTGATTTTAGGAGCTTGATCTTGAAACGACTATAACTCTGTACTTTCAGATCTTTAAGTTCTAAAATTGTGACTTGTAGTAGCCCTCTGTGTCCTCTTTCTAATGCCACCAGTCTGACCCAAATTGGATTCTCCAAGGAAGAGTTATGCGAAATCTCCCATAGTGACTTGATTATAGACTAGTTCAGTAGAGCGAACTTGTACGACGTTCCATGTGTCACTGTTTCGACCTTTGGCTCTAAAAAATATCTACAAGAAACTGCAGTCCGTCCTATTTCTGTAACTTCTTACGAAATTTCAATCCGATGCTCAGAGAGAAAGTTATGATGATTTTCCCTAGGTCACCTGTTTGGAATGTAATCCAGGAGTCTGCAAAAAGATCAACTTCATCATATCATATCTCCGCAAATATAGTGCAAAAAGCTCTGAAATTTAGACCCAAGGTTTAGCACGATGTCTTCTCAAATGGGTTTTTTTTTTAGCTTCTGAAACATCACAGAAAACAAGTTATAGTGAAAATTCCACGATGACCTATTTGGAGCAGCGAAACCCTAGAATCCAAAGCTCTGATACCAAATGTTATGAAACCAGCTCAAGAAAAAAGATAGAAAAGATAGATCAACGCCTTAGAATTCAGCATCTTCGAGGGGGCAACCTCCTTTACATTACATAAATGAACAATTCTTGGATGATACAAATGAAAAGACCTCCTTTCTATATATAGGAGTCTAAGGGGCCTAACATGGTCCTAACAACGAAACCATATATTGGCTTAAGGGGGCCTAACCCAGGTTCAAAGTTATTCGCACCAACCAACAAAAACCTAACTGTTGGCCCTTTTGGAAACAACCTACGGAGCGCAGGTTAGAGTCTCACCCAAAGCAGTATTGGGGGATGATAGAACCAGGTTTCTACATCGAGAGGCATGTGTAATGGTTTCCTAAGGTTCTTATAGCTTAGATTTTCCTTCACGCAAGCCTATTACCTTCGCGAAGGTACTTGATTGTACTTAATAGGCATACAGGACACAAATTCACTACTTTTGCGCAATAAACTGTATATTCTAGAACCTTTATGACCTAGATCTGCCTTCATGTAGATCTATCCTTTCTGAGCAATTAACTATAGCAGATCTATTTAACAACTTCCTGAGCTCCATGAAGGTGGTTAATTACAATTATTATGCATAAATATTACAGATCTATGTGTTTCGCGCAGAAATAAAGAATTAATTCACATAAAATAGATCAAAACATGAAGATACATAAACTTAAACAAAATTAAATAAATAAGGCACAAATGCACAAATTCAGCTCAAACAATCTTTATTAATATGTAAACGTTCAGATACAGACTTATCCCTGTGCACTTAGTTGCAGACTTACCAAGGTCTCCGTGCACTCAGCTGTAGCAGCCTTCCCCTTTCGCCTAAGTACAGGAAACAAACCTTTCTTGCCTTAGCACCTTGCCCTTACAATGATTCTCTATCAAAAAGTATATCTTTAGACTCGCTATGACTCACTATATATAGCCTTTTCATTACAATACCATGGCTTGCGGACCATGGGTGAGTCTCAAAACCATCCTATCACCTACCAATACAAGGGACTAATTCCCCTTTAACTCTTACTTATCTTCGTGCTCTTCTTCCATATTTTGTAGAGAATTTACATTCTTTCACAAAAACGATTACAAAAATTGATTTAACTGACAAAATTTGACCCTAGGGGCCTGATCCCAACATTCATTATCTTAAATATTGCAAGAACATAGAAAGGTATCACCAGACTGATAATTCTTTTGCTTGTTCATCTTCATTCTAAGGTGATTCTGAATCTGAATATTTTCTTCCACCTAATAGCCAATTGTCTTTGACATTATGATTGTCTCTTTGATATGTCTTCTTCTTTTGAGGTGATTTCTTCTTTTTCTTCTTTCCCATTGTCTTGATGGATCTCCTTCAAGTGATCATGCTTTTGCCAAAGGACCTGCTCTGATACCAATTGTTGGGAAAAATACAGGGGGTGAATTAGTATTTTCAAATCAATAAATTTTTACATTCCATATTTAGATTTCTATACACGTCTTTAATGAAAGGAACTCATGTGTGTACGTGACTGTTCTTAAGACAATTAGCGCACATCCAGTGAACTTATGATTCATTCAATTCATAATATGTTGGTCTTTAGCCAGTGCATCAGTAATTTATTAGATAAATAGTAACCATGTGCTTTAAGAACAAAATAAACCATCACACATAAGAAACACACATGAACACCAGGATTTAAGGTGGAAACCCATTGCGGGAAAAAACCACCTGATGTTGTCGTCTCTATCTTATTTTTAATATAAAGAACAATCTGTTTACAATCTTGTATTGGTGCATACTCATACCATTAGACAAGAACCCACGTGAAAAAAGCTAAAACCTTCATTCATTCTCCAACTCCTACTGGAAGGGAGATCCTACCCCCTGGTTCTTGTACTAGCGTAAACTTGTATCAGTGCACATGCACCAACTTGCAGAAGGCTACGATCTTCACTCCTCTAGCTAATACTAGAAGGGAGCTCCAACCCACTAATTTGATCACCAGCTACTACTAGAAGGAAGCTTTGAGTTCCTCACTAAAGGCTCCAACCCTCAGCAACATCCATGGACCACATTTCATGATTTTTCACATTGGATCCACCTGCTACAACATAGCCACGTTTCATCAAATTTTCAGACTGGACGCATTATCGACACTTAATCTCAATATCAATAATCAAACTGTAACTCATCACTATAACATAGTTGTCAAATATTTGAAACAAATGAATCAACCAATCATTGAAACCCAATCATCAATCTTTGACACAACTTAATCAACCAATCACTGAAACCCAATCATCAATTTCTGATACAACTGAATCAACCATTCACTAAAACCCAAACATCATTTTTTGATACAACTGAATCAACCATTCACTAAAAGCCAATCATCAATTTCTAATACAACTAAATCTATCATTCATTGGCACCCAATCATCAATTTCTCACACAACTATATCAACCATTAATTGAAAACCCAATCAACTGACACTTAATCAAAACTCAACCAATCAACTGGAACAATCAGATCACAGTAACTAGTACATAGAACTGAACCCAGAATATTACATCAAAACACATAATCAACTACAATCCTGATAATTTAAATGCTAAAATGCATACGCTACTTCACTTAAGGCAACCCACGTGCATAAACGCTTTTTTGTAGAGAACCCTGCGTACAGATCTTAAATTACTGAAAACTGAAAACTTGACTACTACAATTCTGAAAACAATACTAAATCATACACAGATCTACTATAGCACTATGAACCAATCACAAAACTCTCTCTAATATTCAATCACAATCAAAAAGTAATATTAAGATTCTTCAACCACATTCAACAACTTCATCATTCAATCATTTCTACTTCATACATTATCACTTAACCCAGATGAATCATGAGGACATCATTGGCAGACATCAGAGAAGTAGTAGCACTAATCATATTGATCAGTCATTTATGAACATAAACCTTTACTTTGTATACACAACTTTGAAGAAGCTAATCCATGTGTATACGCGCTTTTCCAGAGACCAACCAGCGTATAGATATGCAAATTTTTACCTAAAATTGTGTAGATCTTTAGAACTTTAGAAAGACCCAGATCACAATATTCAAAGATAAAAACATGCATCAATATTGAGATCTAGTCAATCCATGAGGAGATTATACAATAAAAATTCATTTCAGGTCTCATGGTCCCGATCCATCATTGTATTCATTAGTGCATAATTATTTCATATATATTGGATCTCATCCATCATAAAAATCTTAGGTGTGTACTTAGTTTAGATCAAGCAAAGCATCAAAACCCATAACATGCATACTTTCTTTTGATCTAACTCTTCATAATATTTCCATCACTTGCACACCTAGCACTTTGATCTTCACCTCTTTATATAGTTTAGCCCTTATCCAATGCCATGGGTCAAAAGTACATTAGTTCCGGTGGTAATATTTGATGGGATCAATATCTATTGTCGTGCTCATTATTATGGGTCAATACCATAGTAAGAACCACTGGTATTTAGAATACCATGGTGAAAAATCCATACACTACTTTGCTTCGCTAAACTCGCGTGTATACGTGACTTGACTTAATAGATCCGACATATACTTCTTGAATTTCCAAGTTTATCATTCCTCCGAACTACTATGCATTCTGTCGCATCTATAAACACATCTTGTTTATAATTTTAACACGTAGATTTTGATCAAGAGACAATTCATCAAGTAAGTTTCCATTCATCAAATAGGTTGTCATCAAGGACAACTCATCAGGTAGGTCGCCATCAAGGAAAAAACCTAGTTCATAATGCCAACAATCTCCGTGTATCAAACTTCTGATTCTGATTTGTAAACCTTTGACCCATCATTCTAGTATTTTGTTCCATCATTCTGACACATTTGAACTGACTTGTAGATTCATCTAGTTACCATATACTTGTTCTATTACAACTGAGTTGCCATCAAGGACAACACATCCATCATAATTCCAACATATGATGGGAGATCGTCACTGATAAAGGAATATAATTTACTTCAACACTTTCAAGGCTCATTTAGAACCTCATGGAAATGTAAAATATAAAACATAGGGTAACAAGGCCATATAACTTGTAGTATAATGGATAGGTAGAAGGAATGAACAAAACCTTATTAGACAACCTGGTGAACTATTACTTGTTGAACTCCATATGATATGGTATATGGAAAGAGAGTTATTTTGCTAACAGAGAAACAAATATAGAACCTAAGGATAGAAGTGAAATTCGATATAGACTTATTTGAAGCATAGCAATAGAAACTTGTTTAAATCATTGAATTAGATGAAATTCATCAATATTCCTTACATAAAATGACATGATCCAACATCAACCCTATATAAGCCCCATTTTAACCCTAAAACCCCTTATGAATCCCTATACATTGAGCGATTAAATTCCTATTTTTATATTTTTATGTACGCTAGAACTTTTCATGGTCTAGTTTTATTATAATTATATCCTTTGTTGCCTATATATATATATCCTAATACTAGGTATCCTTAGTATATATATATATATATATATATATACTAAGGATACCTAGTATTAGGATCATAAAATATTTTCTTATACATTGTATTCATTGTAAAATTTTCCCCTTGGACAAGAATATAGTTATTGGTTTCTTAACATCTTTAAGGTGCAAGGTTCATAACATTTGGTATTAGAGTATATGAAATATGTAACCACCCTCCCACATTTCCCAAATGTCACCAACTTGCTAGGGTAAAGATGTGACGAGTGTCAATATTACATGGCTTGACCTCCTAGCTCCAATTAAGGAAATGGGGCCTACAAATGAGACTTTCTGACCACAATCTGACATTCTACAGGGACTACAGATCACCTAGGAGCCGAAGAGACACTTGATATGGTCAATCCCTAAGTTGGTATTATAGCACCATTTACCACCCTTTGTAGATTTGATGCTATATGATATGGGCTAGGGCAGCCCTTCCCTACCAGACTTGGTCCATTTTCTAAAAAATAATGTTTTAAATCCCATATGCAATTATTCCCTATATAAAATGCGTGTACACATGGGTTAGCCTATACCAAACCCATGTATATGTGTTAAAACATTAAAAAATATATAATCTCCCTTAATTTGGGCGGGGTTTACGGGTTTGACCGGATACCCACCTACTATAGCTCGTGGTCCAACTGTTTCCCAACTGAAAAAAACTAATTTGGAGAAGTATAAATACATCTCCATGGGAAGGCCTAAGTGGAGAAAGGATTAGATATTGATATTATAGTTGATTACATCCCTGATCAAGTCTAAGGATATCCCTATGTCTTTTGCACTTCCAAGTCATAGGAAACCCCTGTTTCCTTCTTGAGATGTTCATCATCCCTTCATGACATCCTTGTGTATAGTTATGGAGGAGGATTGCTGAGGCCTGGAAAAGACGGATCCAGAGGACGATTTTGCTTAGAGCTGATGAATGACTCAGGTTGTAGTTCTTCTATATTTTCCTTAGCTTACGTTAATAAAGAGGCATTGTCTTGTTCCCGATGATTACAGTCTTTATGCATTAATTTATGTCATGATTTTCTTATAAAATCTCACGTTAATGCTTATTTTCTTACATGCTTATATGATCTAACCTTGATATCATGAACATGCTTTCAGTTATTTTTGGTGTATATGATTTTCCTTGAATGAATTGCAGGCATTAAAGCGCAAGGAAGAAGTAGAGGGTTTGAACCCTATGGGAACGACTTCAACATTAGGAACTACAGGTAAGACCTTTTGTACCAAGTTTAACTATTTAAGTATTAGGACTTCTTGTTTGTGTGTCTCTTTATGCTGTATGCCCTTTGCTCTATTGAGGAAACCAACCCAAGACCGTAGGGTGATTCTACCCATAACATAATTGGCAATGCCACTAGGGATGGCATTCTTGTTTTTCCTAGATTGGGTTGTTTCTTCTTGTTCAGGGTCTGCTAGATTGATTTCTTACTTTTATAGTGTCTGTGACCTGTTTTCTTCCTGAGCATCAAGTCTGATCTTTTGGATCAGGCATGGATTTTTTTGTTTTTCTTTATTGAGCTTTATATACGCGCTTTTAAGAGGATACAATAGCGTATACATGCTAGTTTCTTCAAATAAACTCACATATATGCGAATTTCCTTCGTTTCAATTGTGTATACATGCTTCTTTGTCTCTGCACAATCACATATACCTTATTTTGAATAAATTTTTCAAAATCTTGGTCTCAGTTAATATTGTTTCCTGGTGGTCTTTGTTGTTTTCTGGTCATTCACTATCAGTAAAGTTTTGCTTTCATGCAAGTTTTCAGTTTCTGATCTTCTTCTTGTTGAAATACCTAGTTAACCTAGTGTTTTCCTTTTGAGTAAAGTTTCAATTTGGGCTTTGGGTTCAAGGTTTTTGTAGAAGTTCTTGGTTCTGACTTTGCGGAACAAAAAATTGGTTGCAGTTTTGTTTATAACCCAAATTTTAGATTGGTTTGCTTTGATTTCCTTTTTTGGTTGAACTATTTTATTTTTCATGGTTTTTTAGTGCCTCTTTGGCGATATTGAAAGTATTTCTTGATGTTCTTTTGGTTTTATGAATTCCTTTATACTGTTGTTCAGATCAATCTATGCAAGTTTGTATTCCTTTGTCGTTTTAAGTTTTATTATATTAATGATGTGCATAACTTGCAAATTTTGGGATTCTTTATGCTTGTTTTTCGACTTGGAATTTTAGCAGTCTTTCTGTTCTCAAAAACTTCTTTGGGTTATTTAAAAAAGGAAAATACAAAAACATCGTTGTTGGGCATGGGATCCCCTGCAGCAGGTTTTGGGGCTCAAAGCCCAAGTTTTGGTCAAGGATGGTATAAGAACTCTGCGAGGTGCAGGCGTGGAGCGCAAATTGTACAATTGAGTCATAAGGTTGTCCACCCTAAGCATTGTATTGTAATTTAATGTAAAGTTGTGTCAGCCTACCCATGGTTTGCGAACCATGGAATTGTATAAATAAAGCGAGGCTCTAAGTGTAAAGATAACGAAGAGTAGTAGAGAATAGATGGAATAGCGAAGGCATGGTTAGAGACTAGAGTGGATTTTAAAGTGTACTGGGTCGTAGTAGTAGGAAGAGGCTCTACAGCTGAGTGTGCAGAGGCCTAGTAGAGTCTATAGCTGAGTGTGTAGACCCTTGCAGTTGAGTGCGTAGGGCGGAGTCGGGTCTATACTTGGGATTGAAAGATAATAAAGAGAAGTTTATTCTGTGCACTTGTTCTGGAATCTTTGTGTTGATGTTATACATTACTTTTACTCTGTTTATTTACTGCGCGCACTTGATGAATACTCATATGAATGCTTATATGTGAATTTAATCTAAGTAATCAGCTAACAGAGATTAATTAAGGAAGACTTGGGTAAATAACACAAGTCGCGCTGCAGCTAGACCTACGCAAAGACAGTATCATAGGGCGTGGGGTGCCCGCCGGTGCGCGTAGTGCTGTAAGTGTGAAGGGTGGACCGCGTACCGATCACTTCATATCAGACATCCCTAAGGTGCAGAAACCTGGTTCCAACACCCTCCCACACTACATCGGGTGAGACCTCAGTCTGTGCTTTGCGGACTATTGCCGAAAGGCCAGTAGTACTGGGATTTACTTGGCTAAATCACTTCCAAACCTGGGTCAGGCCCCACTAAGCCAACAAATGGTTCTGTTGCCGAGACCGGGATTTGCATAAGGGATGTCTGATGTCGTGCCACTAGAAACAAAAAAGAAGGAAATTGAAGAGTGGTTGGACAAGAATATTAACGAGTTCGTGATGTAGGAAAACAGAACTCCGCAACTATCTAAGGAAAAGTGGTTGGAGGGCTACGTGTATATGAAAATCCACGAGATTTTCTTTGCATCCTTTCCTTTTGAGCTGTATGAGTGGATCACGAAGCTAGAAGATAGCCAAGGAAGGTGTAGGCTCGACAAACCAATAGTGTGGACTCCGGAATTAGTGCGCAAACTAGAAGCATCAGAAGATAAGATTGCGTGAGCTGTGGACCATTGGCTCGACCAGATAATAGGGGAATTTATCACTGAGTTTGTGGTAGACATGACCATGAGCTACAGTGAAGTAGAATGACTCTTTCTTAAAGGACAACGAGGTAAGTATATTAGGTCTTTGAATACTTGGATTAAGATGCTTTTGTGTGAGAAAAGGGTCATGCGAATACATTAATGTCTGGGACTACGCGGAGTGGAAGAAACTACAAAAGTAGCAAAGAATTAGAAAACAGTCCCTTAATTTCACCCTCGCGAGAGAGCAAGGAAGAACTCGTGAAGGTCTCTCCGAGAAGCATGGTCAGTTTGATAAGGCAACGCATTCTGCAGTTACCACTTCCACCCACACTACCACCCACTTCACCTCCCTCACCTCCATCGCCACCCAATCCACCTCCACCACCTCCACAGTTCAGTATGGCGAGCGTGATCAAACTACCAGTATTCAGAGGGGTAGGGAATGAAGATCTGGACCAATTCTAGTTCATGGTAAGAGTAGTATGGGAAGCCCAAGGTGTTATGGATGACAATATTAAGAAGGCTACCTTGGTGAGCGCACTGCAGGATCACGCATTAACATGGTATATCAAGCACTCCAACGACCACCAAAATGCAAGGATAGCAGAGATCCAGAATGCGTTGAACAAGGAATTTAGCATGCCAAAGTCAGAAACACAATCAATCATCGGGTTTAAAGAGATGGCGATGCTCCTGGGTGAAACTCATTGGGATTTGGATCAACGGTTGAAGAGTACGATCTGCGAAGCCAATATGACATTGACAGATGAACAACATCACGCATGGTTTGTAGTATCTCTGACTCTGCACTTGAGGATGGCGCTATCACAACAGAAACTTTCCACCCAGGCCGAAGCGTTGGAAATGGCCATGAGATTGCATGAGACCTCGATATAAGACCTTGGGTTGGGAGCTCAATAAATCCATGCGCAACTATAGAATTTGTGTTTGGAAATGTAAAGCTTGAAGTAGGATAGGACAGCGTGACTAGAGACACGCAAGGAAGTATGGTGCATAAAGTGCAAAGGCCAGGGCCATGACAAGGATCACTGTCCAGTGTTCGCGAACTACTTGGCAGGAGGAGGGCCAATGCCGCTGAGACCGGAGGCACAGGCAGGGCCAAGTGCAGCACCCACATTATGGTGTGCGATCTGTCAGATAGGAGGGAAGCACATGACAGACAATTATCATTTGTTACAGAAATATACAAAGACACCCCATTAATTTTTTTGTAATTTTTGTAGGTCGGTAAGCCACGATGAGCACACTTGCCACAGTTACAAGCTAATGATGGATCGGACCCCAACCTATAGGATGCAGACCGAAATGTGAGCCATCAACCTAGATGTGGGGATGGTGTGCGTTAGATTTCAGGTGTGAGGTCGAGGACGAGGTGGAATGGGACCGGGAAGGGGCCACAAACAGTTAATTTGTTACAATTGTGGAGGACTAGGGCGTTATGCCCGCAATTGTACCAACCTAATGAGGATATCTTGTACATATTGTGCTCAGTTTGATCAAGAAACAATAGACTATCCTACGTTGATCACAAAGATGCACAAAAAAGGGGTATTCCAACCTTCCCTGACCCAAAATATACAAATGATGAGGTCTGAACCGCGCAAAGAGGAACCAAATGTAAACATGATGCTCAGAAGAGGTACAACCATGGGAGAGGATACGGGGAAACAACTAGAGGAAAGTACATGGGTTTGTAAGGCTCTTGCAAAGGAACCCGAGTTTGACTTAGAATGCGCAAAGGAGACATTCATGGAAGCTAAGAAGAGCTTCATGGAGGCCTCCACTTTAGGTAGTAAGGATCAACTAGAGCCTGGAATGGACCCTTCAATGCTCACTACCTTTCTAGAGACATGCATGAAACCACTGTGTGACAACAAGGTGGTTAAAGGACTATAGGAGCTGATCACCAGGTATGCGGGGTCAAGGGAACCGTGCGTAGTCCGGAAACTGGAGAAGCACGCATTGCACACTGGAAGGGAAATGAGATTGACTGTGCAGATTGGTGAGTATGAAATGGATAAGGTAATTCTAGATCTGGGTTCAGACACAAATGTATTACCAAAGAAAACATGGGAATGCATGGGTAGGCCCACGCTACAATGGTCCCCTATTCAATTACGAATGGTGAACCAACATAAGATTTTGCCCATGGGAAGGTTACAAGGGGTAACAGTTGATATTAAAGGTGCAAGCGTGCAGGTGGATTTTGAAGTAATAGAGATCGTCAATGGAAGCAATCCCTATCCCACGTTGTTAGGAATAGATAGGCCACTGATATGAATGGAGTCATCAACCTGAAGAAGTGCAAAATGATCTTCAAAAAAAAGTCATTATGCGTAGTAGTCCCACTGGACCCAGCCGAAGGAGCGCGTTACACTGAACCAGTGCGTGATGATGAAAGCGACGATGATCTTGATTGTATTTATAAGATAACTGCGTGATATCAAGATTGGGTGAATCTGACTACAGATGGGAGAATCTCATGGGAGCGTGAAAGCTCCTGCACTTAGGATTCAGACAAAGAATAGAGCGATGGCAGAATCGGTTGCACAAAGTGACAACGCTGAACTCTAACATGATGGTTAGATCACTGCATTGCGTGACAATAGAGGCAAGAGATTTACCAACATATGATGGATTGATATCGGTGGACGAATTCCTGAGCAAATTCGAGAGCGAGGTACCCGAATAGTAGTGGTTTGATGCGTTGAAGTGGGCACTACGTGCAACACCCGCACGATGGTGGGTTACACATCAAAGAAACTTTGACGACTGGTGCGGATGTAGAAGGATGATGCACCTATGGTTTGGAAGCCCCCAACTTCGAACGAAAGTTGGGCAACAAGGATGGAGCAACTTGCGTGCCCACTTGTGTCGATGGGTACAGACATGTTCTGTGCAGCCCACTCAAGCACACCCCAAACTAGGGATCGAAAATTGAAGCAGGAAACAACAGCAGGAAAGGTGACATGCACCACAAATGTTCCATGTGGAAGCATTCAATAAGGTATGCGGAGTCCTGAACAAGGTTCACTAGGTGAGACAAACAGATTGGGACCTGCGCGTGCCAGCGATTCGGTGGGCCTATAGGGCCATGTGCAAAAACTTGAGCGCGGAGATGATTCCAACGTTGAGGAGTAGAGTTGAGACCATTGTTTTGGAGAAAATGAATCCTCACACAATAACTCCCACAGTTGGGACAGTACCGGAGGACCAAGACAAAGGAATTATGCAGCTACACGAGGATGAACATATGCAGATTGAGGAAGTCGTTCGACGAGGGAACCTAAAACTTCGCGAACTTGAAGAAGATTAGGTACGACTGAGGAATAAAAGCATGTTAATGGACGTGGGGATCAAAAAATTGGAAAACAAAATCGCACAAGCGTGTCACATTGATAAACTAAGAATAATAGGACAAGATATGGGCAACCATACCACTGCATTATAAGATTGTCGCTGAGAATTTGTGACTTTGCTACCATGGTTGCAACCACACATTATAAAACAAAGTAACCAGGGGAGCGCACCGTATAAGGAAGAATGCGCGGCCGCAAGGGTAATTGAGGAGTGCCTGCAGACTAGGCTGGAAGGTGAATTGTAGTCTCGCACAGGTGGTGCGGCCACCTAACTAGCCGTAGGGAGCACAGTCTCAGTTCTCCAAGCAGTTGAAAGAGAGCGCAGGACTATAAAAGAGTCTGTAGGAGAGCCATGTGATAAGGAGGTTGCTCGCAGGATCAGTATGTCACAGGGGTTGAGCCTGCGCCTAAGGGGCTATGTTGCCGCGTGGGTAGGCTAGGAAGTGACTGTTGGTGTCACTGTTCATGACAAGAGGTCCAAATTAAGGAAAAGAGGAGCGGGCAGCGGGAAATTGAGAGATGAAATAAGAGCTAGATTTGGGATGATCTGCCTCCAAGAAGGCATTAATGACTCAGAAGTGGGGGGAATGGTCGACTTCAAATTCAAAAGATGCTATAAAATCCCCAGGGCTAGCCATGAGGCAACACTTGGTTGTTTGATAATTGAGCAATTATAGAGCAGTAAGTGCCATGTACTCTTACCACCTTTGACTGTAGACATGATGACTGCTGCCAGAACAAGAGTGCTATTTTCCGAAGATACCATGGAGCCCCATATGGCCCATGAGGAGCCTGGAGAGGCGACAGTTGCGCCAAAAGTTCCAAAATCACCAAGAACGCTACGGTCGAAGAAATATAAGTAGACTATGGGCCCAGTCCATGTATCCCCAAGAAACCCACAGTTCGGAAAATTGTCAATGGAAGAAAAAGTCAAAGCCATCATTGTTGAATCAGACGAAGAGGAGGAAGACTTGCAAGCTCTATCACTCAAATTAAGGCGCAAGATGATGTGGAGAAGGATGTCTCACCAATGCCTTCCGTAACAAAGTTACCCACGTACATCCCCCCATGGAAAGGGAAAGCCAAGATACCGACATACCTGGAGGCCACGAAGAATGCGCTCTAGACCCCGCTCCTCCCCAATGGTATAAGGTTTGAAGGTCCTCCTTTGGGACGAGTACCTACCATGAAGTTAGAGGATTAGGAACTTGCGGAAAAAGAGAAGTTCTCACACCTGGCCATGGAGAGTTTAATGAAACAAAATTCAGAGAGGCGCATTACTATTTTGGAGCCGTGAAAATGGTTGCGCGGTGTGGAGAAGGCTGGGTTACTCCATCTGCGATGGATACCCCACTACCACCGCGCGCCCATCACCATTTTTTCATCAGGCAGCTGCTGTCCCTGGTGCATGATGGGTATCTCTGGCTGGAGGAGCCTATTCACATCATGGCCAACCTAATTCACAGAATTTCCCAACTGCCCTTCAAAGGACATGACCCCGCAGCCATAGCAGGGAAAAGCAGCAACTTGGCCCTCGCAGAAGCTATGAAGGCCAAGTATAAACTAGAGAAGAAAAATCAAAGGTACGTAATCACAAGCATTATGGACAAATGGGTGTGTGTAGCCTCCCAGCTACTAGCTAGAAAGCTGATGAGGAAATGTTGCTTCAACGAAGTACGAGCATTTGTGATTGTGCTAGCAGAGCAATGCGCGGAGGGGGTACAGCTCAATTGGGTGCAGTTCCTCTCTGAGGAGTTTCTGACGAACTACAAGGAGGCCCAATATGGGGTAAGACCTTCCACTACGCGTGGTTTCTCTTATCCATCTTGTTGGTTGCAGGGGAACTGCTAGAGGATAGTCAGTTTCCCAGTATTGAGCATGATCTGCCCGAAGCTACGAGGTACACCTTGCTCTGGGCTATACAAGACATGAAGAGGATTTGCGAGACAAAGGTGTTTTGGGTGTTCATGGAGGTAAGCATCCGAATTTGGATCAACCGAAGGCCACACCTGTCTCTCACGGTTTATAACATCTTGCAGAGCTTAGGAGAGTTCAAGGCAGATATGCATAACCTGTATATCTAGGCGTGCAAGGATCCAGTGTAGAAATGGGTGAAGGTTTTGTTCATCATAATGGATGATGCGATCTTCACAGTGATGGAGTCATGCCCTCTAGAGTGGTGTGCCCCAGACTTAGCAGGAATGGAGAAGGCTGCAGCCCAGTAAAGGAAGAAGGAAACCAAGCCGCGCATCACGCAGCTGGCTGAAAAGAGGCGCCAGGAACAAGAAGCAGCCACACAGAAAGAGACGGCCCATGCAGCAACAATGATGTAGATGACAGAAACTACAATAGTTCCAACAAAAGATCCCGAGGAGGGCTAGGAGATGTCCACGGGGAAGCAGATCGGGGAAGTGGACAGGACATAAGAGCACGCGGGCCCCGGTTCAACATTGATTCCAACTCAAGTAACCATGCGTCCCTGAGAAAATAGCTCCTAGGAAGAAGGTGAAGGTGACAAAGACATCCATTGACCTGATCATGCTCACAGAAGGTGATCTGTTTGACATCGACAAAATAGTTCATGAGGTCACAAAGGACACGTTCTAGGAAATGAGGGTGGAGCATAAAACTGTGTTGGGGGTGCTCAACGTGCAAGGGTTACAGGTATAACCCCCCCAAATAGGTACAATGTCTCTGTACATCGCAACAGGAACCGCAGAGGCCAAATAGATGTTGTGTGCCTATATGGACAACCCTTTCGTATTTCCTAAAGGTGCACTAGCAACAACAAGCGAAGTAGACTAGGTTGCGATGAGCAGCATGAAAGGCGTAGGCTTAAACTTGGAAGCCCTGCCGCATGAAACCCAATACCAATTGCAGGATGGGGTCATCACAGAGCTCCACGCTAAGAAAGGCCACGCGATCTAGGTCTTGAACAAGTAGAAAGTCAACATGGATCAGCTTAACCTCTAGCGTGATGAGCTGGTTGTGCAGGCTTACGGACTAGAGTAGGCAGTAGAGTATGCGTGTAGGAGCGTACCAGAGTTGACCGTGCCGGTAGAGCTACCAACAACAAAGCGGGTCCACCGATTGGTGGCCGGAGTCTGCGAGCCCAGGGAGGAAACAATTAAGGCTTAGTTGGACTGAACCTGTAGATCGGCGAGTTGCGGTTGAAGGCACAGCCTTCCACACCCCCAGAGGTCAGAGAGCAGTGCACCCACGCTATCCAAACGGGGTTGGAGCAAATTTGCCAAGTGGTACAGAACTGCACCGGGATGTTGGATCAAGCACTAACTATGCTTACATATCTGTAGGAAGATCCAAACCTACAGTGCCTAAAGACAGAGGCACGCGAGTTGCAGCAGGAGTACAATAGTGTTTAGGGGACTGTGTAGATAGTCTCCCTTACTCAATGACTTGCCAAATTGCAGCAGGAAAGGGCACTGAAGGACTAGTTAGATGCCACGTGACAAAAAGAAGCCTTGCTTAAAGCGCATATCTAGCCATGGATTGGTGAAGCTTTCACAATTACAGCAACCATCGAAGGAAAGTTGGCACAAATGTAGGGATTTTACACGGTTCGACAAGAATGTGACCCTACTCATGAAGGTTCAGACATAAGTGTGCAACAAGTACAACATACAGCGGAATAGTGCGCTACGACCTTCGCACAACACAAGCACAGTTGGAGGGGCTTTGTGGTAGGATTGTCGCACTAGTAGAGTGACTCGGGATGAGTCACGATGATTGTTTTGGGGGCCTGTTGGGCATGGGATCCCCCACAACAGGTTTTGGGGCTTAAATCCCAAGTTTCGGTCAAATATGGTGTAATAACTCCGCGAGGTGTGGGCGCGTAGTACGAATTGTACAATCGAGTCATAGGGTTGTCCGCCCTAAGCATTGTATTGTAATTTAATGTAAAGTTGTGTCGGCCTACCCATGGTTTGCGGACCATGGGATTGTATAAATAGAGTGAGGCTCTAAGTGTTAAGATAATAAAGAGTAGTAGAGAATAGATGGAATAGCAAAGGCATGGTTAGATCCTAGAGTGGAATCTGAAGTGTACTAGGTCGTAGTAGTAGGAAGAGGCTCTGCAGCTGAGTGCATAGAGGCCTAGTAGAGTCCTCAGCTGAGTGCGCGAACCCTTGCAGCTGAGTGCACAGGGCAGAGTCGGCTCTATACTTGGGATTGAAAGATAATAAAGAGAAGTTTACTTTGTGCATCTGTTCTGGAATCTTTATGTTGATGTTATACATTACTTTTACTCTGTTTATTTACTGTGCGCACTTGATGAATACTCGTATGAATTATTATATGTGAATTTAATCTAAGTAATCAGCTAACAGAGACTAATTAAGGAAGACTTGGGTAAATAACATGGGTCGTGCTACGGCTAGACCTGCGTGAAGACAATATCACAGGGCGTGGGGTTCTCGCCAGTGCGCATAGCGCAGTAAGTTCGAAGGGTGGATCACGTACCAATCACTTCATATCAGACATCCCCAGGGTGTGGAAACTTGGTTCCAGCACCCTCCTATACTACTTCAGGTGAGACCTCAGTTCACACTCTTCGGACTGTTGCCGAAAGGGCCAGTAGTACCGGGATTTGCTTGGCTAAATCACTTCTGAACCTGGGTTAGGCCCCACTAAGCCAACAACCATTCTTGCCTTTTTTTCTTTTCAGTTTTTTGTTTTTGGTTTCTTCATTATTTTTGAGCAATTGTGAACTTTTTTCAATTGGTTTTGGTTGGTTTCGAGGGAAATTTGTCATTGAATTTTTGCCCTCCTTGTAGTCAAGTTGGCCTACTGATCTTGTGAAGGAACACATTTTCTTATTGTATGAGCATCCATAGACTCTTGCACAGTCATTATAGTTTGCATTAAGATAGTTTGCATTGCAAAAATTTTAGTCTTTTTGTTAGATTTTGGGTGTGTGGAGAGCGTTTTCTGAAAAAGAAAAATGTTGCTTTTACAAGTTTATTCATAGAACCTTATAGGAATCTCTTTTCATCGAAGAAAAATAGATGTGTTTGCATATAGATAAGTTTATATTGATTTCTTTTGCATCAAAACACGACAAGTTGCACTCTCATTTTACCCGTGACCTAAAGAAAACCCTTTTAAAATCAACCGCTTAATTAAAAAGAACTAGAACAGTTTTTGATTTGTCATTAATTACATCAACAAGTCTAGCTCTTTAGGGTCTTGGAATAGGTGAGTGGAGAGTTATCTCTCCAAGGCCACTCAAACTGTTAAACATAGATGTTGAATAATGAGTGAAATCCAGTATCTTTATAAAGACTAGGAAAACTCCTTTCTACAAGGAGTCAAGCACAAGAGAGAGCGAAGACAAGGAAAGAGAGATACCCCCTCTCCTACTTGTTGGATCCCACCTCGAGACTGTTCTTCCTAGCTTTTGATATGAACTAGTCTCCATAGTTGCTATTCCTAGGGACCACATAGGTCGTTGTGGAGTGGAATCTCATGACACTTGAGGCAGATGTTGCATCACGTTCATTAGTAATTTTGGAGGGTATCCTTGCGAAGCTTGGGTACTTTCACTGACAAAGGATTTTGTCTAGGGGTCAGCATAACTATTTCTGTTACCTTCACTAGTAAGCTTGGGCTCTAATTAGGCCAAACTATCTTCGGAAGGTTCCTTACTTCACTTTCTTGTATTTTGGTGTCCTGTCCTCATCACCCAAAGTGGAAATACTTAGAAGTTGTGTGATTTATTGCATCTTTGGGGAATTTATAGTGGAATTGTCTTTCCTCTTTGTATTTAGTTGGCTTTAGGTGGATTTGTCTTGTCACTTTTGGACCTTAGATTCTGAGTGACTGACCAACCACTCCACTGGTTTTGTAAGGATTTTGATCTTTCTTTTGAAAGTTGTGGAGTTGCCTCCTTAAGGGAAAAGGTTTGATTGTGCATCTCTCTTCCTTGGAAAGTCATTTGTACAATCCCATAAGGGAAGGATATGCATATAAGTTGGGTATGTCCAATATTCCTGCGAAGGCCAACCAAGGTACCCTTCCAAAAGGGGATCCTTGTGCTTTTCCTTTCTTTGGAAACGTTGGTACCTCCTTGAAGGCCATTTTGAATATTACTAGATTGAATGTTGGACTACTAGTTTGGTTATGGTACACTCTGAATATTCCAAATGTTCTTGGAGCTTCTCAGATGAATGCTTTATTTCAAGGGAATCAAATGGGTGTTAATTGTTCATCTTCTTCAAAAGAGAAATCTAGTATTCCTCTTTCTCCTCCCTCTTGTAATAAGTGATCTAAAAAGAAGAGAAAGAGGATGATGAAGAAGAAGAATAGTTCTATTCATGAATCGTCACCGACCCCTACAAGTACTGATGGAGATGAGATTTCAGCCACTACAAGTCACATCGGGGGCATAAGTCTAGTCACTTGCAAGTCATACTAGCAATGAGTCACTAACCTTTGGGAGTCATGTTGGGGGCTCTCCACCAACCACTACCAGTCATGTTGGCAGAATGGATGTTGATTAGAAACCTAGGCCTAGAAAGTTTAAACCTAAGTTCCCTTGTAATATATGTAAGGGAGACCATCTTACTCATTTGTGCCCTGGTATTCCTGTGGTACAAAGGATATGGTCTGAGTCTGAAGGTTATTCTACTCCTGAATCTGTTATGGTTTCTCAATAGTCTCATCAACCCTTTGGTTGATGAAGTGGTCGAGCCGGTGCAAACTCTGGCTGATTCCACTCCTCTTTTAGGCAGTGAAGTGCCTAACAATAGAGTCTTCTTGATTTCTAGTATATATTCTTCTGATCTAGGGGGCATTCTAGTCTCTTAAAATTCACCCCCTCCAAGTTCTAGGAGTGTCTCATTTGATTGGGATAATCTTGTCAAGCCTTGTCTTCCTTCTGCTGCACCTTTCCAGATAAGGGTTAGAGTTAATTCCACAAACGTGTATTGATGTATGGTGGATGAAGGATCCTCTACATGTATTATATCCTCCTTGACTTGGAAATATTTGGGTTCTCCAAAGTTGTTGGAAGCTAATAATCAGTTGTTAGCCTATGATAGAAGACTTAGTGAATATGTGGTTGTTCTTCCTCAATTTCCTATTTCTTTAGGTGGGAAGACTATCTTAATTGATATGATGGTGGTTGATTTCCCTTTAGACTTTAATATACTACTTGGGCGTGATTTTTTATATGCTATTAATGTTGTGGTGTCTTCACTCTTTTGAGAGATGTATTTTCCTCATAATGGAAATATTGTCACTATTGATCAGCTTGCATCTGATAATCACCACCCTAATTCAAAATTACTTCAGAATACCCCTTGGTATGTTCCAAGTGTTCAGGTAGACTCTACCCGACCATGATTGAACTATGTGTCATTGTATCCTCAAATTTCAATTGCTTATAAGAAGGATCCTTTGAACTATTATTTCCCTTCTTAGGACTTAGTCCCAACAGTTGATCGAGTGATTTCTCCTATGGGGACATGGGACCCCTTAATTCCCTCTTTTGATCCTTCTGGTTCTCATGATTTCTTGGAAGTTTATTTTCCTTCACAAGAGGAACTTTTTGAAGCCATGAGTTTTAACTACCAAAGGATTCCTTGTCCTAAGCCCTACAAGGGGCTTGTCCTGAAGAACTATTATGCATAAGCCGCAAGGCTGCGTGGTTCCCTGTACCATATTGTACATATAAGGTACACATTTTCAAGTTTTCTATTCTATAACACAAGCTTTTATCTGAAGTTTATATATGGGATGTATTAACTTCTTATCTAGTGTTCCTAATCATGTCTACAGAACTTGGAAGACTTCTCCTTTGGGAATTTTTATGGTTGATCCATTCTGACAGGTATTGGTTCTCAAAACTGGCATATAGGTCAGGCTTTTCACCTACATTATGCATTTATCAGTTTCCTTTCCCATTTTGGCCTTAGGATCGACCCCACCAAGATATGATGCAAAACCTTCTCATTTCTTAGAAGTGTCATAACTTGTGTGGTAGAGCCTACCTTATCATGGGCACCCTAGATAGTACCTTATTGTAACTTGGCACACATGATGAACTTTTGTTCGTAGGCTTGGGATTCCTCTTTAGTCCTGCCATGACTTTTATGATGGAGCTTCATTCTCCTTCTTCTTCGCTATCTTTATGGCTTTATACCATAGAGGATCCCACATGTTGAGTTGTATTGTTGCTTTGCATGTTGACCATTTATACCTTTTGGCCTTAAGCTGACTTCCCTTGGACTCGTGTATAAGCCACTTTTTGACCATTTATTTCTACAAAATCAACCTTGTAATCACTCAACCTCTTCAACTTGATGCCTTATGCCCGTGGAGAGAACATTACTTTGAGTGTCATTGACCTATTTTGTCACCTTGCATTGAGCATAGGCATGTTCCACTCCCAGGAACTAGAACATATGTACTTCGACACTCATTATTTCCACTATATTATATCTATTCTTTTATTCTTTTTCAGGCTTTCTAAATATGAAAAAGACAAAAAAATACTCCAAAAAGAGTGGGAAAGGGACATTACATCCATGATTGATGGTATCTAGAGTCAGTTGTGTCACCCTTGAACAAAGCACTCAAAATTAAGTCTTTCCTCCATTGGGATGGGCTTTAGTTTGACTTAGGAGAGCCTTAACCTTGTTATTGAGTCAATACTCCTCCAGTTGGTTATCTCTTCCAATCATATGGAGAGTTTGTTTGTGCCTCTTGCATGAAAACTTATACAAAGTTATCATATGATGCCATATTGTCACATTTGAGTCATGCTTTTGTTCAAGGGAAGTAAACCTCAGTCGACCTTTCTGCAGTGTCTCCTGACTTATTTTGAGTCATCCATCCCTGGTTGTTAGAGTCATGCTCACTATCACATCAGTGATTTGGTCCTTTGCTCATGCTGGTTTGGGAAGGTCTCCATTGACTTCTTGCTAGTGGGTCTTACTCTTATCGAATACGACAAATTTATCTAAGAGCAGACCTAAAGCTGCACCCTGGCCCTATTTCCACCATTGATAGGTGACCTTATGCTCATCATCAATCAGTATCATGGGTCTTTGACTGAGTGGTTTCCCTTGTGTTCGATGTCAGCTTTCATTATTAGACATCGGGATTTGTGCAGTACCTTGGTTTCCACTTGACCTCATTGGTGGATTTCTCACCTCTGTGTCATCTTTCATTATTGGTTGGTACAAGGGGTTTCTATTGTGTTCTAGCTACATCTTGTGTACACCAAAAACATGCTTCGGTTTGGTTACTACATATTTCTTCATCTGATTCCTTCCACATTATTGGCCTACGGGTTACACTCATGCTGGATTGATGAAGGATGCCTTAATTCCTTCCTTCCAGCAGATATTTTCCCATTGACTTCAACTCATTGCTATAGGAACAAGGTCTAGAGTCCATTTGGTAGTACCTTAGGGTTTGCAGTCATTAGTGGTAGATTCCTTCGCTATCAACATTGGGAATACATCATTCCCTCCTGATTGATAGATTCTTCCAAGTGTTCGACTTCAGATCATTTATTCACACTTGTTAGATTATAATGGGTACCTTGGCTCTCATCATCATTATCAGTGAGTAGTGTCGTGTTTGTTGACAGTATACATCAATGACTGGTAATCAAATGATTTCTCACATGGTCAACTTAGATCATTTATTCCCATTGTGTAGAAATGTACGACGACGGTCGGTGAAGACTTCGGGTTTTGTTGTAGCAGCTATAATCACCCTCCAAAATTTTCCCTTAGCCTTTTCTGGAGCCTCCCTACCAACCTTCACAACAACTTGCCTTGCTTCGTCAAGTCCTCAAGCTTCAGTGCCTTTCTTGCTCAAAGGTAGCCTGTCAATCACAGTTTGATATTTTCCCTTCACAGGTTGCTCACCTATACTTGGTCCAGCTGTAGGCTGAACAACTTCCTAGTGAAATTTGTGCATTTCTAAAGGGAAACCAACCACTCCCTCGAGGAATTGCACAGTTCCCTCTAATAGCCTGTTGGGCTCCAGGATTGTGCAATCATGCTAGCCAACCCTCCTAGCAGGATTTGCACAATTTTTCCCATCAACAAGCAGTTCAGCCTAGGATTTGCGCAATTTTTCCCACCAACAGGCAGTTCAGCCTAGGATTTGCGCAATTTTTCCCACCAACAGGCAGTTCAGCCTAGGATTTGCACAAATATGGGCAACAGTCAGTTGCTGGGCTCAGAAATCGCACAATCCCCTTGGGCAATTAGCCCAACTTATAGTCAGAAATGCACATTTTTCTCTAACAATTAAGTAGTCGCTTGCATGTGCAGCTGAGTTGACTGGTTACCTCTGGTAACAAGATAAAAATAATTGCATGCATAGGCTGCTTCTCCTAAGGTAGCATGCCAAGGCATCCCTTGTCTCAAGGATCTATGTTTAACAGTTGGAGGTTACATGCAAGGAGAAATTCAGAAACCTCCCACAAAGTGTTGCTTCCCCTAGATTTGTGGTATGCACGTCACAACCTCGATGCTATAAAAAATCACCAACCGAATGCTGCAGAGCTCATTCCTCACATAAAACTTGTAGCTTTTACATCCCACATCAAATCTAGGAGCAATTGGCACATTCAGCTCACCTGTTTTGGGGTAAGCTCGCTTCCCATGCCTTGTGCTGCATTTCTATCGCTTTTTGTGTTTTAGCTTGTGGGAGTACTATTTTCTTCATTTCTTTGAATGCTTGTTGTCGTTTACATATATATTAGCTTGTCCTAGCTCTGTTTCAATTTTTGCTGCTCACTGCTATCGCATGCATGAAACTATTTTGCATGGACGTTCGCCCAACCAGCGAGTGACCTCACCTACATGCATGTTGATCTATTTGCTCAATCTTCCATTTATGTTTTTCATGAACTATTTATCACTTATTCTATCACTTAGTGTCACCATGAATTTCATTGACTTACTTGTTTTCAGTTTCCCATTGGTGAGTTGGGCCAACCTTGGCCCGGTTTCCGCCTTCACCAAGGCTTCCTTGCACAATATCGAGAAGGAACGCTCACCTTCCTCTCCAAATTTGCACATTCTAGCCTAGCACTGGCCTCCTAGACTGAATTGTGCATTTATGGAGGTCAGTGGTTACTTGGCCCAAAAATTTACACAAATCTGTCCTTAGGCGAGCAGTCTTTCCCAGCTAGAATCGCCCATTCCGTAATCCCAATAGCCAAGAGCCCAACTGGATTGCGCATTTTGTAGTTCCAGTAGTCAGCTAGTCTCTAGTAGCTCAAACTGTGCCTTGTGTAGTCTTGGCAGTTGAACTCCCGACCTCCCGGCCAAAATTGCACAACCTTCATGATCATTCACCCAGGTATGTTGCAAGTCAATTCTCATGTTCATTTTAGCTTTTGACTGACAGATTGCTTGCTATGAGTGTTGCAATGTCTCTAGGTATCACATGTGTTCATCTGCCTCTCAGCAATATAGGTACAATGGTTTCCAAGGGATCAGAGATGAAGACACCATTCAGAGCACGCTTGGGGATGCAGTCGATTAGGTGTCCATGGGCTTACTTACTCACGAAGACATCAAGTTGTTCATGGACAAGGACATCAAGTAACAAAATCACAACAAGTGGCATCATGAACAATAGTTGAAGGTAGCATGCTGAATGCAGTGAACACAATGAATGCAGTGAATGAAGCGAATGCAAGAGGAAGGTTGTTGACAACATAGAGGTAGAGAAAATTTGCAAGATCAAGCACATCCACTGATAACGAAAGCAACTTTGGAGACTTAGCATATCAAGTGACGGCGCGACATGAAGATCGTGCGAAGGCAGAAGATGCAACAAAGAAGGAGTTGCATGTGTTGAAGCAACAACTCAAGAAGAACATGAAGCTACATAGATAGACCAATGAGTTGCAACAGGAACATGAACAACAGTGGATGCAACATGCACTCACAGATGAAACTACACCAGTACAAGTTAAGGATCCATCCCAACAGCTGACACAGAGAAAATATGGTGAACAGTGTTGTTGATCACATGCAAAGGGATCCAAAAACATGCATGTCATTGAGCGCACGCATGCAATCCAACCCATTCAACACGCTCACCAAGGCGATGACAAGAAGCAATTCCAACTGGGGCTGAACATTCACTTCGACAAGTTGATGCGCATGACCACTAACACACACTTGAAGATCAGAACAAAAATTATGCATCAATGTGTTTCTAGTTCAACTGTCCCAAAAATACCATGCGCATGTTAGCAGATGAATTGGATGAAGGGGCCGAACCAATGCACCGGTTGTAATAGAGGCAAGAGTTTTCTTCAGCAAGATGTCAACATGAGGTGCATGCACACCATCGCGGATGACCAAGATTGGTATCAGCTCACCAGCTTCAGCATCACAAGCATGTCAAAGAGTTGGTATCACTATAGCAGACCAAGTGTCAGTGATGTCTTGCAAGGCTTGCTCAAGCCATGTTGTCTCACATGAGTACATGTGCATTGTAATGTTGAGTCATGTCAAGTGTAAGTCGAGTGTCAACAGTTGGATGTAACATTCATAGAGTAGGTGAAGAGTCATGAGGGTATTTGAACTGTCACAAAGGGTTAAGGGTCACCCCACCGTTTTCTATAAATAGTCCCTCATAACTTATTGTATAGGCTTTTGGTCAGCCAAGCTTCTACTAAGACAATCATGAAGAAGGCATGGATAGTATTGTAATGCACCTTGGCTTCTCCACTGCACGAAGCTTGTACACCTCTTTGATGGAGTAGGTGGATGTTTCTGTAACGTTCTACTAATAGGGCTAGCAGGTTTACATGGTGTATTGTATGATTGTGACTTACACTTCTTTATATAATAAAAGCCAGCACATTTTCATGCATATGTTGTTCTTGTAGTTGGATTGCTCCGATTGCCTTAATGATATATTTTGTTTAACTTACGTACTTGTGGATGAAATGATTCACATGAAATTATATGAATCTTGTTGTTAATGTGTTTCATATGTTGTTAATGCTATCACCTTCCATGTCAACTTCTCTGCTGAACACCAGACAAACCTTTCTCTGAACCTTGTTATATCAACCTTCATACTCGTCTCAGACTAATTTGTGAGTGTTGTTCGTGTTATCCTACCTTGTATGTTGGGATTGTCGCATCCATGTCGATTGCTCTGCCGGAAGTTGTGCATGTCCTTTATGATGTGTGTTCCTAGTAGAGTTGGGACTGATCCCTTTCAACCTAGAACCCACATTCACCTTTCTCTCCCTTTGAAGTGTTGGAACCTCTCATACTCATTCCTTGAATCATTGCATTAGTCACACCCTTGCTACTGATAGAGTTATCTTACTTGCCTCTATGCAACATTGTGGTCAAGGCATTACCTTACGACCCACTACTGGGAATCCTACACCAAACGGTATGAGGTATAATTGGGACTTCTTACTGGGGAGATCCCCTTGACATGTTGGCAGGTCAAACACCATCAACATTTCTGGCACTAGGAGGAGGGCCTGATGACAAGCAGTGTCTTCTCATCGAGTTTTGAACCTTTGCATATCTTTCATGGAATCTTGCATTCGTCTTCCCCCGAGGTGTTTTTCAAATTGTGGAGATGTTTCCATTTGGGGGAATATTTTCAATCTCTTTTCCATTCGCACGTATGATGGTGAAGGTGAATTGGCCTAACCTAGGCACTTATATAACTTCCTTTCCATGATTTATGAGGAAGATGAGTTCACTGACGAATATGCCGGTCTGCTGCTTGCATTCACACTTCGTGAATCCCCATTTCGTTGGGTGCTCGACCTACCGGTTGACACCGTGCACTCATGTGAGAACTTCTGTGATCTTATTGAAGACATGCTCCATCATTTTGATCCAGACCATCTTGACTGGAAACTTTTACAGTGACAGAGGGCTTCGCATGAATTCGTTATTGATTTTTGGTAGTGCTTCTGTGACTTTCAATTTCAAGCTCCGAAGAGCCAGATGAAGTTTGCTTATTTCTGGGACCGGTTCGAGTACTATCTTAAGAAATATGCCCGTCCCAAGAGAAAGCCTTATGTCAAGCCTCGCTCAACCTTCTTCATTGATGGAACTGCGCGATCCCATGTGAGAGCAGGCACTATCTCAATGGACTGTTCGCCTCTCTTTCATTCAACAGTTCCACCATCGCCCAATGATGCGAAGGATCATGTTCACACATTTGTTCATTCTTCACACCCTCCCAGCATCACTCCACTTAATTTTCACACAGAGTTGGTTGTGAGTCCTTCGGGTTCCCATATGCATTCTTTTTTTCAACCTCCATCTTCGCACTCAGGTGTTCCTCCGGATGATGCTGTCTTTTGTTCATCCATTCCAGACTCTTCACTTGTTATGAATGAGGAACAACCCACTGATGGAGTTGGTGTTTCACAACCGACATGCGCTGTCATTCATGAAGAGTATTAGTGGGAGCTTGAACATCAACGCTCGGCAAAGCATGACTCCCTTCCGTCGAGCCCCGTCTGTTCCTTCCCAGTTTATTTGGTGAACCTACCATCCATGATTTTGTATGTGTGTCTTCATCTACTAATGCACCCATTATTGACCACTTGTAGGACTCACTGGATGCTAGTCCATCATTCGATGATGGAGAGGATAAGTTATTCATTGAAGATCCACTTGATCCTTCATCTGTCTTTTTCGAAAACACAGAGGATGAGTTTGTTCAATTTTCATCTACCCCTCTGTTTGATTCATCTAATCATGAGGATGCCTAAGAATTCAATGATTTTTCTAATCATGGTGGTCGTGATCCATTTGCTTCCATTTTTTATCATGATCATGAATCTATCACAATTGATCTTTTGAAGCCACCAGTTTATGATGATGAAGTTGAGACACCCAAGACTGTCGAGGCACTTTAGCCCAAGCTTATGGCTATGTCAGGTCCTTACTCTCTTGGGGCTAGTCTCACTTCCGATCATGAAATTGTTCAATCACCTAAGGCTCTTCACCACTCATCTGTATGAATTGAAGATCCATCTTACACCCATATCACACTTCCTCCACTCGAACTGCATGATCCCATTGCTCATGCATTGGAGGAGGCTTACATTGAAAGCAATCGTTCATGATGCAAGTTATCATTGTTTCTTTTGTTTTCTAGCATGTCTCAGTAAAGAGTGTGTTTTTGCTTCAAAGTTGCACGTAGTGTCACACAACACCATGATAAGTCCAGAGACTATCCATCATGCACATGCACTCACTTATGTCCTGTGGGAACTTTGAAACATGAAGTGTGGCTATCTTAACTGTCATATCTTTCTTGTATGTTGGTCCACACAACTAGGTTACTTGCGGACCAAGACTTCACCCACATGGGTCTACCAATGTGTCGGTGGTTGCATTGGAAGTATCACTTCACATGATCAGGTCCATGCACTGTTAGTGTAGGAGTAGGAGTAGTGTTTTCTTTCAATCGTTTTCTTGCATTCTTGTTTGCTTATATGCTTTGTTTTCTTGTTTGTTTGCTTACTAGCTTTGATTTCACTTTCACTTTTGCTTTTGCTTTGATTTGATGTTTGTTAGTTCGCTTGTTTCATTCGTAGGTTAGTTTTGCATGAAACCATGTGTGTCTCATGAAATGAGTTGGGTAAAGTAAAAGAGGGTTTGTACAACTATCACTACTTGGTTATCTGTCATCTTGCATCTGTATGATGAACTTGTTACTCTTAGTCCATGATACATCGAAGGAAAATACGTACTCTTCAAAGTGAACCTTGGTGTAAATACAAGGCTTGCATGCTATCTAGTGTCACCTTCTCTAGTCGATTTTTTTTGGGTTAACCCTTGTTAGCTCAGTCAAGTAGAATAAGGTGAGGGGGAAACATTAAAAGGCACATTAGAGATATAATAAACTACTTCTTTGCTGGAAAAACCTCCCCTGCTCTCAATAAGTCAAGATCCCTCTTCCACCTCTTAAATGAATAAGTGCTATGCACAGTGAAAATGAAAATGAAAAATGAATAAGGCGAAAGAAGAGAAAGGATTCCTACGCAAGGAGGTGATGAAAGTAACTCCACCGGGGTACTATCCAGGCTCGTTGGCAGTGAAGCCATGCTTGTGTTCCTATGTGACTCCACCGGGTACTGTCCAGGCCTGCTAGTAGTGGATGAACACCAGAGATGAAACTAAGACTCTAACGACTATACTGCTTATGCACCTATACACCCCTCAACCCCAATCGAAATAGATGTGTTTCCTTGGCTTGGAATGTGTGTCAATTGACCAAGGGCTTGGCAGATGCTACATCTTGCAATCAAGTTAGTGTGAAACCAAAATGAGCTAAGAACTAAACAATACTTATGGAGGTGTAAGACTTGCTTTTCATGAACAAGATCTATGTTCGAATTCAGGCTTCTGTGATCCATAACTTGTTACATCAAGGAAAGGAAGGAAACCATCAACTTCTCCCATCAGGTGTATCAAAAAAAGACTCATAATAGGCATTATCTTCATTTGAGTTCGCATCATTTTCCAGCTCAGAAGATAGGTGTTCTCAGCACGTTAGCCACTCATGCTTTAAGGATTTCAGATGAAGACCACCTTTCTAAAGAAAAGTCCCATCTCCTTAATGTCTTTGTCCAGAATAGTTATAGTAGGGAGCAGGGTGTTAAAGCTTTCCTCAAAGCCAGTAAAGGTCCTAAGGTTAAGATTGACACAAATGATTGTCATTCAGGAGTTCACCTCCCCTTCATCCAAGGGACGACAGACAAGATTGCGAGAATCCTAAAGAAGCATAATGTCCCCGCAACCTTTAGATCCCTCAACACCATTAGGAGCTCCCTAAATTCTGTTAAAGACCAGGTGAACCTTTTGGATTTGAAAGGTGTTTATGTAATCCCATGTTACAAGATTGCAAGAATCCTAAAGAAGCATAATGTCCCCACAACCTTTAGATCTCTCAACACCATTAGAAGCTCCCTAATTTCTGTTAAAGACCTGGTGAACCTTATGGATTTGAAAGGTGTTTATGTAATCCCATGTTCATGTGGGACCTGTTACACTAAAATTTGTCACCATGACTATTTGCAGTCAGTATGGCTCCATCAACAACCATACTGTCCTCCTTGTCAAGTCTTATACCTCTGCTCCTCATGTCAAACTCCAAAAAAGAGAGAAAGCCTTTGAAAATCAATATAACTTTGGTTCCGCACTTTCTCTTACTCTTACCTGCGTGCACGCACCTCAAGTACATAATACCTGCATACTTGTATGCTCTGTCTATAAAGGGGTGGGTGCGTACCCCTGTAAAAGTCAAAAGGCGCAAGTTTTACTTCAAAAAACTTACTTGCGGTCGATTCTAGAGCATTCTAGAAGATGGTTTGACGTGGATTGAGCGCCTCCAGATGGTTCATGCATCCCAATGAAAGAGGAACTTATCCCATGAAGTGGGGAACTATCCCTTTGAAAGAGGGGCTTATCCCATTGATGGTGGGCCTGTTTAACTTCCTCTAAAGCATTATAAATACAGGCATTAGGCCAGAGGGAGGGGAGGTTGAAAGCTGAACATTCCTAAGGGTAGATGCTACTGAAATTAGGACTCCCTTATAGAGCTTGAGAGGAGAGATCCCAATCCTTTCTTAGCTTCATTTGGAAGTGGGTGAGCTGATCAAAGTAGAGGAGAACTCTTTCTGGACCCTGGGAGGGACCTGCACAACACCAAGGCACTGGTTGTAAGGTTTCTTTTGTTTCCAATTAATACAATTAAGTTCATTTTTCTCAACAAGTTGTTATATATAATTTGTTTCATAAACTCCTTGGTCTTTATGATGAATATGTTTTATTATATGAGTTATTCAGGTGCTATGTAATCGTTTGCTTGTTAGTGAATGCAGGCTTCAAGGAGAAGGAACTCATCTGGATCGAAGAGGCTTGGCTGCTACAAAGAGCGTTGGACTAGAGGTAAGCCTTAAACACCTGATTGCTTTTATTTTAAATGCATATTTAGGGAAAGATGGTGCTTGATTGTTTTGTTTGTCACTAGAAAAGCCTTGTTTTCTAGGGAGGTCGGTTTTTTCCGTAAAATTGACTCTTTCCGCATGACAAAATGGCGACTCCGCTGGGGACTCCATGGATTTGATTGATTTCTCTTTTGATTGATACTTTGATTTGAGAAAAGTTGATTTCTTTCTGGTTTTTGACTGATTGACTGTGAATTTGGGTGGAATAGCTTAGGATTGAGTTAGTATTTTATTTTTCTTATTTTTGAGAGCAGTACGCACACTCTGCGTTAAGCACAGTGCGTACCAGTACACACTTCTGCTTTACACACAGAGCGTGGCCGCACCTGTGTAAACTGGCTGCCTACGTACGCTGTCAAAAGTTTAGAAAATTTCAAGTTTTTCCTTTTTTACCTATTAGATTTTGTTTATAGCTTGTTTATTGCTGCCCAGATCCACTGGTTACCTGTCAGAAGTTTTCATCTAAGCTTGTTTCATTAGCATGAAGGGTTTTAGTGAAGTTCATAGAGATTCTAGCCCTAGGTTTGATTTTTGTATTGGTCTTGTAGTGACTCTGGCTTTAGAAGTTGTAAAAACCTTGGATATCCCTGGTCTTTTCAGTCTTCTTAGGAGTCAGACCATTCGTAAAATCCACCTTTGCTTGAGAAACCTACCGTTGTGTTGTCTCTTTGCGGAATTTCGAGAAGGCTTGTTTGTTAAGCTGTGAATTTCATTCTTAAGAAAAAGAACAAAAGTTTTTTATTTTTGTTTTTGACTGATTTATGATTCTGCATGAATTAGTCCTTGGTTGAATTGTAACTGAGTAAAACAACCTGGAATTATATTTTGTAGGCTTTTACCTCATTAGATTTTCTTTTAGGTAAATTTCTCTTAGATTTTCATAGATCTTAAAATTGATTTTTGTTAAGTAGTTTTACATGCTTTGTTAAAATAGGAAAAATACAAAATCTCTTTTGAAGAAAGTTTGTTTTAGTAGCATTTGAAGTTTTTGAAAAGAGAAAGGAAGCTTTCATGAAATAATTAGTGGTCTTGTGTTGTGTGCTTTGGAAAAAATAAAGAGATTGTTTCTTTGATTTTCATTGCCAAGAAAGTTGTATTTATAAATTTTGCATTCTCCAACTCTCTTAGCTAGGGAATTCATTGAAAAGGAAAAATTGTTTTTCATCCTAGGTGCATATTTTTAGTGGATTTGAGTCGAGTCTACACATCATAAGTTTCATCTCCGCTACCTTTTGTCCTAAAGAAAAGCCATAAAATTAACGCTTAAAGTAAAATTCACTTAGTAACTTTTTATTTACTAGGGCTCTGATACACCAACATAGATCAGGCTAGTGTCTTGGAGTAGGAGAGTAATTAACTCTTCAAGACAGTAAAAACAAACAAGTAACTCATCTTGCGGTAGGATAAATCCACTTGTTACATTTATGCTCTGGGAAAGCTCCTCTTAAAGGAGAAGCACGAGATCGTGTCCGAACCAGTGAGGGGATCAATCCTCCTTCATTGGGAACGACACCAGATATGCACGTACTACAAACGGTAAACCTCGGATTAACCATTGTCGAGGAGCCTGGGGTCACTTGTCGGTAAACCTTGGATTATTGTCAAGGAGCCGGCAAGGGGATTGAGCTTGTTACTCTACCCTTGCGTGTGTATCGGATCGTAGACTGTTCCCCCAGGTATATTTGTTGTTGTTGGTGACCTTAGTGACTATTATCTTTAGGATTATTTCTAAGGTGATGGTGGAGGGAAGATCCCACTGTACCTGGAGCAGACGTCGGCTAGACTCACTTGGATTTTCTGGGGGGTTCACTTCACTCGAGACAGTTAAAGTGGAGGAACTTGGTATAGTCTATTCATTAAGTAGGTTGCCGGGGTAACTGTTCCACCCGCCATTTCTGTACTGAATTCTGCAATGTTGGATTTCATCACCAACTAGTGTTTTCAGTCCGGAAAGTTACTGTTTGTGTGTGGTTTGACGCCCTAGATTCTTTAGGCATGTGATTCAAATTTGTTTGGTTCTTTAGAGACTTTAGGCCGTTTGCTTTGAGATTTTACTTTGTTTGCGTGTGCAGTAGTTAAAAGTTTTTAGCTGTGGCTGAATTACCAAGACAGTCCCGTAGACTTCGGGGCCAGTCTCCTGAGGTTGTAATGTGGCTGAATTATCGAGACAGTCCCGTAGACTTCGGGGTCAGTCTCCTGAGGTTGTAACCATGGCCGATTTGTTGAGGAAGTCCCGTAGACTTCGGGGCCAACCTCCTGAAGACGTCCCAGGTCATTACGAAGGTTTGAAAGTCCTCGTAACTCCTAGTGGCAGTAAAGTAGGGTCACCTCAAGAAGGAGAGTTTTCGTTGGTTGTTCATCTTGATTACCAAACTCTAGAAACAGGTTATAATCCTGAAGCTATTTCGGTTTCCAAACTTGTGGGTAGCTTTTCATCTACTAGTGATATAGGCGAAGAACCTGAGATATCTGAGCCTGTTACTCCAACATCGGGGTTAGTCTCTCCAACTTCTAGTGCTCCTAATTCACCTAGGGTAGAAAGAGTCATCACCGAAAATCTTCCTTCTGGTTTAATAGCTATTGAAGAACTTGCTCCGGAAGAAGAAATAGGCATCCCTATCCCTGAAAATCAACCTACTATTGATCTAAGGGAGCGTGAACCAATTTTTTACAGTCCACCTAGAAGTACTACTTGGTATCTTTCTTTAACTAATTATTTGGACAACTCAGGGTTAAGTTTTTCACCACCTCGTGCTCCTTATCCACCTAGGGGTTTTTATACTCCCGTAAATATGTCAGGTCAGTCGTCCATGTTTACTCAATCGCCTGAATCTTTTTTGTACGGCGGTCCTTCTGTTCCCTCTGGGTATCAGTCTCTTTCTGGTACTTTTTCGAGAGCATCTCCTCAACCCATTGAACAAGGGTTATTCACTGGAAACAATGGTAATAAACTGTTGCGCGTAGAAGACATTCTCATGATGTCAGGTTCTATTCCCAATTCTCAACCTCAAGGTGGCCAGTTACCGCCTGGGGGGCAGCCTCAATTAACGCCTGGGGGGCAACCTCAAGGTACACAATTTGCATCTGGGGGGAAACCTCAAGGACAGTATGTGCCTTTGGTACAATACATTCCTCAAGGTCAACCCCAGACTCAATATGTACCCCAAGGTCAACCCCAGTATCAATTTATACCTCAAGGTCAACCCCAGTATTAGTACATGCCTCAAGGGTATCTACCCCAAGGTCAGTACTCGAACCAAGCTTTCCAACCACCCCAAGGTCAATCTTATGTTCAAGGAATGGGAAATGTACCTTTCCATTATCAATCCTACCCTCAACCCAGTTTTGGATCTCAATATTCTCAACCTGTTATGGGTTAGTACCCCGGAATGAACATAGTGTGGGATCCATCGAAAATTCAACAGGTGTTGCAGCCAAATGTACAGTTGTCATCTCAAACTGGACAACCCTTAGTTTCGGGTTCACTCCAGCAACCAGTCCAGTCTAATATTCAAACTTCTGTACCTTCGGCAGTTTCTCAGTCTGGGCCTATTTCGCCTCGTACTCCATCTCAAACGACTGCTGCAACTGCTGCAACATCTGTTCAATCTACCCCACTTACTTCTGGAGTATCGACAGCTCTGGTTTCTACTGTTCCTGTATCTACTCCTCAGACATCTTTACCATCATCTGGATCCACGATTCAAACTACGGTTCAGATGCCTGTAGGACAACCTGGTTTAAGTACGGTTGTCACAAGTCAACCACAATTCACTTATCAACCGTACCAGGGACAATACCAATTTGGTCCTGCTGTCCAGCAGCTAGTTTACCAGTATCAACCGTATCGTGGGTACACTTATCAACAACCACAGCAACCCCAGTACAGTGCGATTAATCCTGGTTTTCCAGGAGGATACAATATCCCGAGCGCGATTCCCATTCCTAGTTATCCTGGATATCCTCCTCCTGGGGCTGGTATAATGACTCAGAGTTTTAGGGATCCTAATCGGCAGTTACCATTTATCGCAACTTTGGACTTACCAGACTTGTCGCACCTAACGAACGATCCAATTAATTATCTTCCGTTTTGGCCGCCAATGCCGAATAAGTTGCCCAGTGACATACCCAAGTTCGAAGGTAAATCTGGAGAGGACCCGTCGAACCATGTGATGACTTACCACCTTTGGTGTGCCTCTAATTCCATCTCGGATGATTCGATCCGCTTACGTCTTTTCCAGCGCACTCTCATTGGTCTCGCGGCCAAGTGGTATATTGAGTTACCACGGGCCTCTTTTTATAATTTTAGCCAGTTAGCTACCTCTTTTTTAACTCATTTTCAGTTGCCAGTCAGATATGATAATGGCACGGAGTTACTAACTTCATTAAAGCAATCGACGTCCACTTATATTTCCGATGATATTCATGAATGGAGACGTCGAAGGCGATTAGTGAAAGTTTTTATCCCAGACCAGATCTTAGCTGAATGGTTTGTTAAATCATTGTTACCGAAGATTACTGAAGACGTAGCTAAGGCCGGAGTAGTTACTGAGGAGCAAGTGATTGCCCAAGCGCAGTACCTTGACTTAGTTTATACTCAGTCAGGTACGTTACACGAAAAGATCCCAGATCTTCCCAAGTCAAATCAAATCGTTGCTGCTCCGTCAGGGTCTCATGCTGCTGATGGCATGATTGGTACGGTGAACACTAAAAGTAAGAAGAAGTCTTCCAAGAATTCTTCTCCTATCATAACCTTGCCTGATTCCCCGACAGGAGATTCTTCTGCTGAGGTTTCCGCCGATATTCACGCTGTAGAGTCATCTACAGCTAAATCAAAATCCGGTGGGAAAAAGAAAGGGAAGAAGAAGAATAAAGCAGACAAAACTCCAAAGGAGAAAACTGAAAAATCGGAAACCAATGACGAAAAGCGCAAACCTCGATATCCATGTCTTATTTGTGAAGAGGAACACTTTACAAGAGACTGCCCTCATCGAGCAGAGGTTGCGAAAATCGTCAAAGGTTCCCAAACTCCTGCTATTTTGAAGGATCCATTTCCAAAGCAGGATAGTAAGATGATAGGTTCTTCCTCGAGTGCCAGTGAAGAACCCATATTGATGATGTCCCATGTAAGGATTGCGACTCGATCGCAAGATTATGGTAGTAAAATTCTTATTGATGGCAAAGAAGCAGAATCTTCTCATTCTAATCCATCAACCTCAGCTCCCGGTTCCGATCCGCTACAGATCGAGAAGCCTAATCCAGACTTAGTAATCAAACCACCCGCCAAGGGTATACTTCAAAAGTCTGCTTTCAATCCACATGCGAGAGCGGCCCAGAATTATAACATTGTTGAGGACTTAGATGTTTCACCCTCAGCAATGTCGGCTTTGGAAGTGCTGCAATCATGCCCAGCACAGCGTAAATTACTTTTGTCGGCTATAGGAGCTGTTGATGTTCAGGACCCAAACCTAATAATCTTTGATCTAGAAAATAGTACACCACGTTTGCCTCATCAAATGGCTTTCCAGATCCCAGTGATAGTAAAAAACAGGCCTATTCATCGGACTGTAATTGATGAGGGAGCTTCAACGTGTATTATGTCGATACAGTGTTGGAGATCGCTTGGTTATCCTTCACTAAATCAATCCCCGACAATTCTTAAGGCCTTTGATGGCCGTGGGTTTCATCCTTTTGGCATTCTATAGGATTTGCCTATAGGGGTTGAAGGAAAAACCGTTAGTCTATATGTGGAGGTGGTTGATGCCCCTCTAGACTACAACCTTCTCTTGGGTCGAAGTTGGTCTTACGTTATGACAACGTCGTTTCATCGGTCTTTCGAGTAATAAAGTTTCCACATAATGGAAAGATCGTAACAATAGACTAGCTGGCTTACTTTTCATCCGACCCAGCCTCTTCAGAGAGTATTCAACATGTTGGTAAAACGACTATCCCATACAAGGATGTTGGAGTAGGATTAGTTAAAGATGCCAGTTTACTGGGAACTTTTCCTTTTCCTCCAATCAACGCATTGTCTTCGTTTGCATCCATTCATATGATTACATCAGACACCATTGTTTATGATGATCCTTGGATCTTTCCTTCTGAATCTGAGATAGACTCATTTGGTGATGCTATGCCTTTGAGTCCATATGAAATTGCCTATGAAGCCATGCAGTCTTTTACCGACCCGCGTTCGACCGAAAAAGACTTAATGAATGTGGTCTGTGAGGAATCACTTTTCACATCAACCTCGGAGTTAATAGCGTTTCCCGAAGTTGTTTCATCTGACGAGCAACTTCGTGAAGTCCTGTGTGTAGACGATTTACCATGGGAAGATCTCCATCACAGATCTTCGTTTTTACCTGAGGATGATCGTTTTGAAAATGATTTCTCATCAATTTTTACAGCTGAATATGTCAAGGAAGCTCAGAATCCCATGAAACATCCTGATTCAGAGCTGAATTTGGGAAATATCTCTCGAACTATTCCCATTGACATTTCGGTTAAGCCTGGAATTGTTGAACACATTCATATAGGTGCCTCGTGTACAGATGACGAAATTCAGACATACACGGCCCTATTTCAAGAATTCTGCGACGTGTTTGCCTGGTCCTATGAGGAAATTCCAGGAATTGATCCCGCGATTGTTGTTCATGAGATCAAGACTTACCCGGACGCTAAACCCGTCCAGCAACATTTGCGTCAGATTCACCCACAAAAAGCTGTTGCAATTAAAGCAGAAGTTGAGAAACTGTTGAAAGCAAGTTTCATTTATCCGATCCCGTTAACGGATTGGGTATCGAATATTGTTCCGGTTAACAAAAAACAGGGAACAATAAGAATATGCATCGACTATAGGGACATTAATCGAGCTTGTCCAAAAGACAACTACCCAACTCCCTATATCGATCAAATAATTGATGATTGTGCCGACAGCGAAATATTTTCCTTTATGGACGGTTTTTCCGGTTACAATCAAATCAATATTCTACTTGCCGATCAACCAAAAACGGCTTTCATTTTTCCATAGGGGACATTTGCTTATTGCAAATTACCTTTTGGGCTCAAGAACACCGGAGAAACTTTTCAAAGGGCAATGTATTATGCGTTTCATGACATCAAGCACATTGTGCAACCCTATCTTGATGACTTGCCTGCTCATTCATTACATCGAGCTGATCACCTTGTCCATTTACGAGCAATTTTTATGAGGTGTAGGCATTATCGAATTCGGTTGAACCCACACAAATGTGTCTTCTGTATAGAAACGGGTCAATTGCTGGGGTTTGTAGTTTCAAAAGCTGACATTCGCGTCGATCCCTCGAAGGTCGAAGCTATCATCAAATTGCCTCCTCCTTCGAGTCTTCGCCAACTCCAAATTTTGCAAGGGAAAGCAAACTTTTTACGATGATTCATTCCTAACTACGCCGAGGTTACAAAGGGTTTTACACGGTTATTGAAACAGAACGCTCAATTCTCTTGGGATGAGATAGCTCAGAAATCTTTTGATGCACTCAAACACGCGTTGACCCATGCACTGTTGTTGCATCCTCCCAACTACAACCAGGATTACTTTTTGTACCTCGCCACCGCCCATTCCGCCATTGGGATGGTCTTAGTTCAGGAAGATGAATTCGGAACAGAACATGTGATATATTACCTAAGTCGAACGTTAAACCCAACTGAGCTAAAATATTCACATGTGGAGAAATTGGCATTGGCAACCGTTCAAGCTGTCCAACGTTTTCGTCACTACATTTTACTTCGTAAAACTACAGTCATTTCGGATTGCAACACTATGATCTACATTTTGACCAAACAATTGCTAGGGGGCAAGTACTCTAAATGGATTGTTATCCTGCAGGAGTTCGACTTGGAGTTTGAGAAATCTAAGTCTAAGAAATCTTTAGTTTTTGCAAAGTTAATGTGTGACTTCTCGCGTGCTGACACGGAAACTGTGGCAGAGGAGCCCATTGCGGACGAATATTTGTTTCTAATCAGCACTTTAGATCCGTGGTATGGGGATATCATCGTCTATCTCTAGACCCAATCCTTTTGGCCCGAAGTTTCAAAGTCGGAGCGTCGGAAAATTCGATTCCAGTCCCAACAATACAAAATTATTGGAGATACTCTTTATCGCCGTGGGGCAGACTCTATTTTTCGACGTTGCTTAACTCACGAAGAGGTTGAAAGGGTTTTAAATGACTGTCACTCTGGAGCATGTGGCGGTCATATGTCTGGGTATGCCACAGCCCAAAAGATATTGCGCGCTGGCTACTTCTGGCCGTCCTTGTTTAAAGATTGTATTACTGCGGTCTGAAAATGCCACAACTGTCAAGTGTTTGATCGAAAGATGTGCGCTCCACCTGCTCCTTTCCACCCTATAATTGCCGTTGGTCCTTTTGCAAAATGGGGTATCGATTTTATTACATGTAACCCTCACTCAGCCGGGGGGCATGCGTATATCATCCTTGCGGTAGATTATTTTACTAAGTGGGCCGAGGCGATGCCTACATTCGAGGCAGACGGCAAGACAGCTGCAATTTTCGTGTTCAATCATATAATTGCTAGGTTTGGTGTCCCACAAGCGATAATCACTGACCATGGGCGCCATTTTCGAAATGTCATGATGACAGAACTTACAGGCCAGCTTGGTTTGCGTCACGATAGTTCAACTCCTTATTATCCATAAGAAAATGGTCTGGTTGAGTCCATCAACAAAGTTTTAGTTATCATGATCTGACGAATCATTGGTATTCATCGGTCGAATTGGCACAACATGTTATTTTCAGTGCTTTGGGCGTACCGAACTTCAGTGAAAACATCAACAGGGTTCACTCCTTTCCAACTAGTTTATGGTTTGGAAGCTGTGCTACCCATTGAATGCGAAATCCCGTCACTGCAAATGGCCATCGAGTTACTTCCAGCTACTTCCGAAGAGGAAAAGCGTTTATTATACTTAGCTCAGTTAGATGAGAATCGACGTGTTGTTGCATTGGCGATCGAGACTCACGCAAAACGTATGAAAGCTCAGTATGATCGAAATGTGACCCCTCGAAATTTTTCGAAAGGAAACCTAGTGTTATTGTATGATCAAGCTAATGATAAATTAGGTGCATGGGCCCTATATTGTCAAGCGAAAGCTAGCAAAAGGGGCCTATTAGTTGGTAGACTTTGACGGGGACTCTTTAGGTAAACCCAGAAATGGTCTTTACATGAAGAGGTATTATGCCTAAAAGATGGGTATGGAGAATTTTTAGTTAGGTTAGTTTTTTCTTTCTAGCTGGTGTGTTTTTTAGTTTAGACAGTGTACTTAGCTTAGAGAGTGTGTTTTCGTCGTTATTTTTGCTTATCTTGGTTTTAATCTTGATGATGCAGATGTCAATGCCTCTCCAAACATACATTGGTTTCGCTGATGGTGCTTGACGTAGTACACGAAATATCTCTTCCGCAGCTTGGGTTATCTATTCGCCCTCTGACGAGTTAGTATCTATGCATGGGGTGAGCCTCGGTCAAACAACAAACAACATTGCCGAGTATAGTGCAGTGATTGAGTTATTGTCTGAATCTATTTCATTTGGGATTCAGAGTTTGATAGCGAGGTTAGATTCTGAACTCGTTGTATTACAGCTTAATAGAGTGTATGCCATTAGAAATCCAGTGTTATTAAGGTTATTTTTGAGAGTGCGTCTCTTGGAACGTGAATTTGATTACATTGAATATCAGCATATTCCAAGTTCTTTAAATACATTAGCAGATGCAATTGCTTCTCGAATGTTAAATAGACATTTGCAATAATCATACATGTAAATTTAAAACCATTCCATAACATTATTTACAAGATAAGCCGGTAATAATGATATATATATATATATATATATATATATATATATATATATATATATATATATAGAGTGTGTCAAAAAAGTACATTGTCTTCGATCATAGGTTGAAAAACACCTTATGATCGGCAAAAATGATAAGTACAAAAAACCAAAATGTCACATGTGTCTACAAAACAACCATCCAATCACTGGTGATGATCTCTATATGACACCACTGCACGGGCCACCCTACACAAGAATCTCCTAAAAGGTCCTGGGACCCCGACTACATAGCGCTGAAGCCGGATTGGAATGTCATCTATGGTAGTCTCCGGTATATCTGATGTAAGACGCTCCAGGTCACTTTCCAACTCAGCCAAAGTCTCTGTGGCCTCGTCCTGTGGGGCCGGTGCCACTGCAACTGGTAGTCTCCTCTCGTAAGGCCGGAGATTGGCTGGACATCGTGGGCCTACATCTGCATTTTGAAAATTATTACTATCAGTTTTGAGACGATATAAAACAAACAAAAATAATAGATAGTTTAAAAAACTTGTGAAAAATGAAGTTACCTGTGTCATCCCATTGTTCTCCCGGTGGAAGAACCATGTCCGGATCTCCACGAAAATCAACTCCGGCATAAGGAAAATCCTGTATAGAAAAGACCTAGTCTTCTAACCAGCGAAAGTACTCCGGAGTAAATCGGACAACCTCCGTCCCCTCATCAGGATGACGGGCCATAACCGCAACCCATCGCATCAATTTGGGCTCTGGGAAGCCCAGCCTTAATAGTGAGCTGCTGTGGGATCAGCATCGGAACCCTCTCTAAGCCAAAACTCACAACTAAAGCCCCATAACCAAAGGTCTTTAGCTGTCCGTTTTTGGCTCTAGTCAGTTGGCCTTTTACATTGGCCAACACAGCATCACACTAGTTGAAAATGGTACCTCGATAGAAATCAATCGCCATCCGCATCTAGGATCCAGTGGCAATGTGTAAAGCGGCAGCCCCACAAAGTCTGGTAACTGTAAAGGCAATCACCATAAGTTCAGGACGGGATATAGTTTTGATCTCTATCCCCTTCTCCTGAGTCTGAGTGTTACACCACTCTAGTCGGAGACTAGCGATAGACTGGCCACCTGCCCTAGTCCCGAATAGAGTCAAGTGTTCGCCTCTCTTGGGAAAACCAGTGAGAAAGTAGATATCTGTTGGCTCCATCTCAAGCTGGTGCCCTCCAATATAAAAACACTAGTCCTGAACATTCCATCTTTCTACCAGCCACTCTAGAAAGCTCACTTGGGCCCTCATGCCAGGTATGGCCCAGTATTTATAAAGGTCGCATGCCTTCAAAGCATCAATTGACGGTTGATGATTAATAGCGGCCAAATCAACATCTTCGTGCTCTCTCTCGTGCCAATCAAGCATGGTGAACAATCTACAAGCCAAAAAACATCCATTAGATTCCATAAAATAAAAAAAAATTGGTCCTTTTTGGAGAATTTAGGGTTTAAAAACTTGTTGTGCGGAGTATGCACCCCGCCTTTAAGAACAGAGTGTGGGTACGCAGGGTCTCTGAAGGCAAGGTGCGTACCCTTGACATTTTTCCAACTGAGAAAATGTCGGGGTACGCGGGTCCCTAGTGTGGTGCCTGCGTACGCCGAGAGGCGGTCTTTGAAACCCCAAAACCTCCCAAAAATGAAATCTGGGGCCTTAAAAAGAATTCTAAATGGATGAAATTAAAGAGGAGGATGTTGAAAATTACCTGGAAGAGACGACGTTCGGTTTCGACAGTCGGATTCTCCGCAATGTCCACGGGAAGTTTCTTGCCGAAAGCCCTTTTTCTCTCCTCAACAGTAAAATGGTAAAAATGAATTGGTAAAAGCCCTTTTTATAGGTTTTTTGGGTAAATAAATGGTAAATTTGTTTATTTTTCACCATGAAAAGGTATTTTTCAAAGTATTTTTATCTATCTTCAACAGGTATGAGTAATGTGTTGGTTTTTGTGCAGGATAAAGGATTTTCAGGGAAAATTGTCATTTTTTACAAACAAAAACATCAGAGTCATCTTTAAGCCCTTTTCTGACTCCTAAAACATGAAAAGATTGCCAAGTAATTCTTTTACACTTGTTAAAACAGAATTAAAAGACGGTCCTCTTACAGCCCTTTTCTGACCGTAAAAACATGAAAAGATTGCCAGATTTTTGTCGTTTCAAATTCGATATTGGAAATAAAATGATGTGTCCTTGATTGCTTTTTACTTTTCAGGTCAGAGACACTAATCATGAAAGTACTCCTTGGTCGTAAAGATCAAGCGGTTCTCTCAAGTATTATTTTATACTTTTTCGGGCTTGGGAGACAAAAATTTACGAAAAAGGTCAACCCTGGAGTCTTCTTAAGTTTTTTCAGACTCTCTAAAATTGAAAAACGTCGAGTTTCTCCTATACTGGACTCGTTAAAATTTCACAGTAAAGGACCTGTTCGATTACAAACAGGAACGAACCACTCCTTCTTAGGGTTCGAATCTAAACTAAGTTGGACTCATCCGAAGGATGAGCTTATAATCAAGCAAATGTTATCCTCCTCAAGCTTGTAAAAAATAAAGAGGTACTTGCCAGAAATGGTGGGGGAAAAGAGAGGAAAATGAGCCTATTTGTTATACTCTGTCTCGGAAAAACCTTATCACCACTCTTGAACACGACACTTTTCATTCACCTGGGTTGGGAAATCCTTTGCCTAACAGTTGATCAAACCACATTGAAAGTCTTCAGCCGGTTTCTGGGTATTAACTTTGGGTCACTTGTCACCAAGCCATCTGTTGTGTCGTTATGTGTTCAAGAGGTCACTGCAAATAAACCATTCATCTGCAAAATATCTGTCATCCATCTTGACCATCCCTGAGTCAGTCCTTACAGCTACAACTTGATCTATGATTTCGTGTTGTGGGCTTCCCTACGACGGATCGCTTTCTATCGACATCAGCACATTATCTAGAAAGATGATCTAGGAATCATCAGTACCTTGAAATCTGCATGCCTCAATGGTAGGTTTCTCGCCTTTGACGACAGTTTACATCATTGACTTTCGATCGAAGGATTTCGTGACATGTTCGACATCAACACATTCATTCACATCTCACAGATTGTACTGGGTACTTTGAGAACCATTGACATCACTGGTGGTCTCTCTCACACTTGTTAACAGTTTACATCATTGACTGGTAATCAAGTGGTTTCTACCATGTTCGACATCAACTCATTTATTCGCATGGATAGAATCATACTATTTTGGGAAGCAGAAATGAAGACCCTGGATCTAGTTTCCGCCATCCAGGCTGCGAGGAGTTTTGTATTCATTATATAGTAGACTAATTATAAACAGATGGTTGCGTCCATACTGTGTCCACATGTGTCTATGATTATGATGTATTGCGAAATCATTCCTATATCAGAGCAGTAGTTAGTTTGTTAGTTAAAGTTTTTGATCTGAGTATGGGAATGCCTACCTCAGCAATGATATGATCTCATATATGTATTTTGTGTTGAATATTTGCAGGTTCCGACTGGGCTCTCCACAAGATAATCCTCGAAATGATAAATTGCTTCACCCTTCCTAGATGATATGAAACCCTAATCTACTACATACCTCGCACTTTAGGGGGCAATCTGTTACACTAAAATTTGTCACCATGACTATTTGCAGTTAGTATGGCTCCATCAACAACCATATTGTCCTCCTTGGCAAGTCTTATACCTCTACTCCTCATGTCAAACTCCAAAAAAGAGAGAAAGCCTTTGAAAATCAATATAACTCTGGTTCCGCACTTTCTCTTACTCTTACCTGCGTGCACGCACCTCAAGTACATAATACCTGCGTACTTGTACACTCTGTCTGTAAAGGGGTGGGTGCGTACCCCTGTAAAAGTCAAAAGGCGCAAGTTTTACTTCAAAAAACTTACTTGCGGTCGATTCTAGAGCATTCTAGAAGATGGTTTGACGTGGATTAAGCGCCTCCAGATGGTTCATGCATCCCAATGAAAGAGGAACTTATCCCATGAAGTGGGGAACTATCCCTTTGAAAGAGGGGCTTATCCCATTGATGGTGGACCTGTTTAACTTCCTCCAAAGCATTATAAATACAGGCATTGGGCCAGAGGGAGGGGAGGTTGAAAGCTGAACATTCCTAAGGGTAGATGCTGCTGAAATTAGGACTCCCTTATAGAGCTTGAGAGGAGAGATCCAAATCCTTTCTTAGCTTCATTTGGAAGTGGGTGAGCTGATCAAAGTAGAGGAGAACTCTTGCTGGACCCTGGGAGGGACCTGCACAACACCAAGGCACTAGTTGTAAGGTTTCTTTTGTTTCCAATTAATACAATTAAGTTCATTTTTCTCAACAAGTTGTTATATATAATTTGTTTCATAAACTCCTTGGTCTTTATGATGAATATGTTTTATTATATGAGTTATTCAGGTGCTATGTAATCGTTTGCTTGTTAGTGAATGCAGGCTTCAAGGAGAAGGAGCTCATCTGGATCGAAGAGGCTTGGCTGCTACAAACAGCGTTGGACTAGAGGTAAGCCTTAAACACCTGATTGCTTTTATTTTAAATGCATATTTAGGGAAAGATAATGCTTGATTGTTTTGTTTGTCACTAGAAAAGCCTTGTTTTCTAGGGAGGTCGGTTTTGTCCGCAAAATTGACTCTTTCCGCATGACAGGACCTCATACATTGGTGAAATGGGTCGGTCTATTAACCAAAGGATTAAAGAACACAATGCTGATATCAAGCAGGGGAAGACTAGATCTTCTGCTTTGGCGGAACATGCAGTGAAGACCAAACATCACATATGCATTGAAGAGGCTAAGGTTGTCGCAAAGATTTCTCATTTTCATCACTGCAAGTTTAGGGAAGCCATTGAAATTGAGAGGTCTTCTAATAATATTAATATGGATGACCGCTGGAAAACTAGTAGTTGTTGGATTCCCGTCCTCTCTTCTTAGTTTTTCTCCTCTTTGTCTGAGCTTATTGATCTCCTTTCTTATTAGTTTTATGTTCATTTTCCCCCTTTTTAGTCTTCCTTATTAATTTTCATTAAAGAGGATTACCCTCTCTTTTTATTTGTTTTATTAATTTTTATTAGTAGTATTATTTTTGTATTCATTATCAGTATTTTTGTTTATTACTATTATTTATTTCATTATTATCATTTTTTTAAATTTTTTTTTAATTTTAATTTTATTCACTTTTATTATTTATTTGTTTTTATTTTTATATTGTTATTTATTTATTTATTATTATTATTATTGTTATCTTTTTTTTACCTCTTCATTTAATTTATTTTTAATTTCGATGAAGATTATTATTTATTGATTCATTATCATTGTTTATATTTTTTTAGTTATTATTTTTTCAAAGTCGGATAATAATTGAATAATAATAATAAGTAAATAAATAAAGAAATGAATAAATTAATTAAATAAACAAATATTTACTAATTATTAATATTTAAATAATTCCCCCCCCTAGTCCAATATAACTGTTTAGTTTATTATAATAATAATAATTTATAAATAAATAAATAATCTAATTCCCTCCCTAGTCAATATAGTCGTTTTACTCTAGCCATTAGGTTGACCTTTCTTCCTATTTAGCCTTCTTCTGAGATCTCTCTGTCCTGAAGATGAACCACACTAGCTGGTTCGAAATGCGTTGACCAATTATTTTCAATGTGATTTTTTCCAAAAATCTTCATATATTAATGAACAAGATCTATGCAGAGAATTGGAGTTCTACTAGTGTGTCACCAAGTGTTGTAGCAGCGAAAATCACCCTCCAAAATTTTTCCTTAGCCTGTTTTGGAGCCTCCCTACCAACCTTCACAGTAGCTTTCTTTGCTTCATCAAGTCCTCAAGCTTCAGTGTCTTTCTTGCTCAAAGGCACCTTGTCGATCACAATTTGATCTTTTCCCTTCACAGTCTGCTCACCCAGACTTGGTCCAGCTATAGGCTGAACAAATTCCCAATGAAATTTGGGCATTTTTGGGGGGAAACCAACCATTCCCTCCAGGAATGCGCAATTCTCTCTGACACCCTGCTGAGCTCCAGGATTGTGCAATCTTGCTAGCCAACCCTCCCAGCAAGATTTGGGAAATTTTTCCCATCAACAAGTAGTTCAACCCAAAATTTGTGCAAATCTAGGAAGCAGTCAGCTGCTGGGCCTAGAAATTGTGCAATCCCCTTGGGCAGTCAGCCCAGCTTACAGTTAGAAATGCACATTTTTCTCCAGCAGTCAAGCAGTCGCTTGCATGTGTAGTTGAGTTGACCGGTTCCCTCCAGGACTGAGCAAAACAGACTTGCATGCATAGGCTGCTTCTCCCAATGCAGCATGCCAAGGCACCCCTTGTCTCAAGGATCTATGTTTAGCAGTTGGAGGTTACATGCAAGGAGAAATTTAGAAACCTCCCACCAAGTGTCGCTTCCCCTAGATTTGTGGCATGCGCGTCACAACCTTGATGTTATCAAAACTCATCAATTGGATGCTACAGAGATCATTTCTCACATCAACCTTGTAGCTCTGACATCCCACATCACATCTAGGAGTAGTTGGGACATTCGACTCAACTGTTTTGGGGTAAGCTCGCTTCCCATCAGGGAAAATTTTAAGAACCCCCCCCAAATTTACATGTATAATAAATGAGCGAATCTCCATGGTATATAGGAAAAATGGAAGGCGATTTTATCAATAATATGATATGTATATATAATTTTTTGGCGAATCTCTCACCAGGCATGGCGAATATTTTACTCAATTATAAAATCTTGTGTTTATTGAATACACAAATGAAATCATTGCATTTCTTTAAAATATCTTTTGAAATCAAAATTACCGAAATTACATATCGATAACCTAGTGGGTGTAGGATAAAATTCACCCATGCCATTCATAGAAAGCATGAGAAAACACCTAATACTATATATAAAACCAAGAAAAATTCAAATTCATCACTTCTAGGGACCTCGTAACCACCCTGCCAATACACAAGTATGTTCCTATTTGCAATTAGAAAAATTACCCAAATTGCAATCTGTTTACTCCACTTCTAGGGACCTCGTAACCACCCTGCCAATACACAAGTATGTTCCTATTTGAAATTAGAAAAATTACCCAAATTACAATCTGTTTACTCCAGCATATGTTGGAAAGTTATAGATGGATGAATAGTGCAATCAATCCATTGCTTTTAGCCCTTGATTTGTTTCAGTTTAAAACAGAAGTATACAAATATACTTGTCCAATGTCTATGCTTTAACCATTCACCTTAAGATGTTTTTACAATATAATTTCCTAAGTCTATTTAATATCTTCATTATCATAAAAACCAACCTATATCCATCTTATCTCCACATCTACCACTCTTAGGGGGATGAAATCTATTTATCCCTCTGAGCACTTGGTAGACCCAGAATTAAGATGGATCTAAGATAGAATTTCCCCTTTAAATAGTCTATGCTCACATGAATACCATGGGTTATCATAAACCTAGAGCTTAAAAATTACTATTAGTAATTTATAAAAATTAATAAAATTAATAGTTGATTTTTATTTTAACCAAGCTAAAATGTTTAACATACATTAAATTACAACATCCATTTTTACTCTTGATCGGATCAAATATTTTTTCACTCTATGCTAGTTTGCATATCACGATATTTGATACCTCTAGGGGGTTAGTAGATCCAGAGTAAAGATGGATCTATGCTTGTTCAATTCCCCCATTTAAATAGGCTACATTCCAAGTGAATACCATGGGTCAATACCATGTGCCATTTTTATTTTTATTAATACTAATATTAGGGTTAATAACATTTTTTTGCATGGTATTAATAACAATCTAGTCCATGGTATTTGTCCCATAGTATAAATATAAGGTGACTTATGGAGTAAATATAAAAAAATGTTTTATTTGTTTACCATACCTTTGGTTTATTTATATTTTTATTAATTTACCATACCATTCATAAATACAAGGTGACTTATGGAGTAAATATAAAAAATGTTTTATTTGTTTACCATACCTCTCGCTTATTTATATTTTTATTAATTTACCATATCTCTTTTACAAATATGGTATTTGGCCCATAGGATTCACTTAAATAAAACCTCTTTCTTGAGCCTTCATAAATAGAATGAGGGTTATGGACTAAATATAAAAAGAAGTTTTATTTATTTACCATGCATCTAGTTTATTTATATTTTTATTTATTTACCATACCTTTTGAGTAAGTATAAAAAGACGTTTTATTTATTTACCATACCTCCACTTTACTTATATTTTTATTTGTTTACACCCTTGCATGTATATAAGGTGACTTATGGAGTAAATATAAAAAAATGCTTTATTTATTTACCATACCTCTCATTTATTTATATTTTTATTAATTTACCATACCTCTTTTATAAATATGGTATTTGGGCCTTTGGCCCATAGGATTCACTTAAATAAAACCTATTCTTGAAAATGGGCGAATGGATTCACTTAAATAAAACCTATTCTTGAAAATGGGCGAATGGAAGGTTGTAACTCCTAATTTCAAGGGCTAAATTTACCTTTTTACCCTCTCCCTTAAAATAAGGTGGGCTATTTGAGGTGATTTGTAAAAATGTACTATGATACAAAATATTCGCCCACTAAAAATTTAAAACCCCTTAATTTTGCCAAAGGGCGAACATTCGCCCCTAAAATCACCCCTACTTCCCATGCCTTCTGCTACATTTCTATCTTTTTTTGTGTTTTCTCTTGTGGGAGTACTATTTGCTTCATTTTTTTAACATTTTCTATCGTTTACATATATATTAGCTTGTCCTAGCTTTGTTTTAGTTTTCGTTGCTATCTCATTACTGTCGCATGCATGAAACTGTTTTTCACGGATGTTCACCTGGTTGATGATAAACCTCACCCACATGCATGTTGATCTATTTGCTCAATCTTCCATTCATGTTTTGCATGCAATGTTTATCACTTCTTCTATCACTTAGTGTCGCCATGCATTTCGTCGACTTACTAGTTTTTAGTTGCCTGTCGGTGATCAGGAGCTCAAGACCAAGTGTCGTAAAATGGTCAAAAATTAAAGTTCTCAGAACTAGTCCAAACCTAAACAACTAGATAGAGCTCATCCTCCTGATTCCGATGCTGTGAACGGTTCGAAAAACGGTCTGCATATGAGAAATTTATGCCAAAAACAAAATCGCCCAATAACCCTTAATTTTTGAATATTTAAAAAAAAAAAAATATTAAAAAAAGAATATTCTGCAGAATATTCTGTTTTGGGCAGCCAATCAAAAGATGCTATGTGGCAGGCTCGGAGGCCGCCACATGGCCTGGATGACGTCAGCGGATGGGTGGATGTCATACGTTAAAATTTTGGTCGAATGTGGTTTGAACACAGGACCTATGATATATCAGCGGTCAGCCTTACAATGCACCAGCGCGCAAGGATGTGAAAGGATTGTGGGACAAAACGTTGATGAACTTTAAAAATGGTTTTTGGCAGGAAATGAAGGGGGCCAGCCCCTAAGCGCCAGCCCCCCATACACGTGACCAATATGCCCAAAACCGTGGGTCTATTCCCTTAACCGCCGGCATGAACTCCAAGGCAAACCACCAGCCCGAGATTTTTTTTCACATGCGCACTGAATGCAGAGTTAACTAACAATAAAGTTGGATGATTTTTGGTGGAGCGCCAAATTTGGGCGGTCCCGCCATAATTGGCGGACCTATCTGGACCTCCACTACAGTTCACTGGAGTGATTTTATGCCAAATTGAAGAAAATCTTCAATGAGCCATAACTTTGGCTAGGAAAGTCCTTTTTTGACGAATTTTTTATTTTTATTTTAGGTATCTTCAACCTTCTGAAGCCATTGGCATAGGTTTCACAGCCATCTGAGGTCATTTGCAGGTGATTTTGCTTCATGGAAGATCCAGGAGCCACCAAGGACAAATCAGTTTGGGAGTTGCATTGGGAATTGGGCAGCCAGTGAATGTGGAATGAAGGTCATTCCTAACATTTTTCAGCATTCTAAATCCATTTCTACAGATCGTTTTTCCTTTTGAGGCATTCTTTTCACTTTTTAGCTTCAGGGAAGCTTTCAGGGCCACTAGGGCCATTTCAGTGCTTGAGCTGTTTGGGGGCTATGTTCATCCATTTTTGGTGAAACAAAAGCCTATGCCTGCTATTTTCGACCTTCTGAGTCTAATGGTAGAGGTTTCAGAACCAATTGAGGTCATCTTCACCTCGAAATTCTCCATGCAAGTTTAAAGGGCCACCAGGGCCAATTGGGGAAAGTACTTTATAAGGTACAATTTCATTGTTTAGTGTTTGGGAAAGAGCATGTTCAGCTAATTCCTATCTTTTGATTCTATATTTACAGTCAGATCTGTCTTTTGAGACACTCATATTCTTGTATTAGCCTTTGTAGCATTTTTAATACAAGAGGACAAACCTAGTTTGAGAGGCTTGGTCCAACAGATGTAGCCCAGAAGGGTGTGAACTGCTTTATCATTTTGATGTCTTTATTTGCTGAAGATGATATGCTAAAAAAAACTGATATAAAGTGTTAAAAAACAAATATAAATAACTTGCATACACACATAATCACCTATTCAGCTGCAAAAAGTTACCTGTCTTATTCTGCAAGACATCAAACTTCAAGTATGTGTATGTCAAAGACTTCTAAGTGTTTACTTCGTTATTTCTTTAGGCAGAGCCTGTAGAGGGCCAGGTAGCCTCTGGAACTCATCCTCTCTTTAGAGGTGACATGTCCGGTGAATGCCCCTACAGTCTATCTCTGTATAAGAAATAAGAAGTTTTCACATTTTCAGAGGTCACTTGGAGTGTATAGCTCACATTTGCAATTAAGGGAAATGGATACCTTGCACCTTAAACAAGTACATTCCATTTTCAGATCAGATGGTATCAGAGCACTAGGTTTGCTTGACTGACATCACTAGCTTGATTGTGTAGCTTGAAAGGTGTCTTAAGCAGTGTTGAAGATTGACTGTTTTATTATTTTGCAAACTACTTGTTGTTTGAGTTTGTTGAAGCTCTTTTGTTCATTTTTATAATGACAACTTCCATAAGTGAGTTCTCAAAATCTTCTTCCTTCACAAGTTTTTTTGATGAAGGCTTGAAGCAAGAATTTTTCATCATGATGAATATGGTGAGAGAAATGTATGAGGATGAAAGAAAGAACTCTAGACTTCAAGAGCAGTTGAATTCCATGAGGGAAGAGAAGCAGTTGCTTTCTGACCAATTGCAGGAAATGGAAGGCCAACTTCATATTGCAAACATGAATCTGGAAAGGATGCATGAGTTGGAAACACAAATCCTTGTTTCCAAAGAAGCCTTAGCCAAGTATCAGCTTGAAGAAGAGGTAAACAATTCTAGTTTATCTTCAAATTCTTATAAGAATGTTTATGTTGGTTCTTTTGAGAAACATACCAGAGGCATAGGGTCCAAGTTGATGTCAAAAATGCGATATGAAGGAAAAGGATTGGGAAAACATGCACAAGGTATAGTTGAGCCAATAATGGCTGAGGTAAGGCCTAAGAATTTGGGTCTTGGCTATGGACAATCTTATGGAGAAAGTTCCAAAGCAGCCATGAAGGAAATTGAAAGAGTTCCTAGAAGGAGTTTCATTTCAAGTTCTCTATCTCAAGGTTGTAAAGGTTGTATCATTGAAGAATGCAATAGTTCAAAACATGCTTTGCAGGAAGAAGGTGTGCATAAGAATGCACTTGAACAAGAGAATTGTGAAAGCTCTAAAACCATTGAAGGGATTGATGGTGTTCCAAAAGGAGCTTCTTCTTCATTTGATTCACCTCCTCATGAAGGTAATGAAGGTGAAAGAGAAAGGTATAAATCTGATTTCAATCATATTTCCTTTGATCATGTAAAACATGGAAAATTTCCACATAAGCATTGGAAAAGAATTGCATGTTTTTTTTGTGGTTTGGTTAACCATAGTGTTTCTAGATGTTGGAAAAGAATGGCAACATACTGGAAACTTTTGAAGGAAAGGAGGCAAGAAGCCAAAGTTCCATTGAACAATGAAAATCATGCTATCAAGAAGATGAACATGTGTTGCACTTATTTCCATAAGCATGGACATACTACTGAAAGGTGTTGGACTCTGAATCCAACAATGCTTCCACGAAAATTGAAGAAATTGGAGAAAGAGTATGGCAAGAATGGGAAGGAAGTTTCCATCATTGATATGTGTCAGGATGATACACATGTTGATATTGATGTGTAGTTAAAGGAAGCACCTTTGAAATGGATTGGTAAGAAATGGTTAGAATTCTTATCCAATTAAAGTTGCATGTCTTTTGATTGAATGCATTTCTTTGTTAAGGGAATGCAAGTTGCAGGATGGTAAAAGATGAGTATGATACTCACTCTATTGCAGCGAAAGTTATATTCATTTCAGCTTTGAAAGTACATGTACATGTGATCGAGGATCTTGTACTTATGATTGTAAATAAGAGAAAGTTGAAGGATAAACTGCATGCATGAGAATGATATGCATGAGCACAGGGATCATGATGATTTCCTTGTATTTTAAACATGTATTTGTGATTAACTTGAAGGGTTGATTACTTTGTTTTTAACCATGCATGTAATGTAGTATTGACTTGGAAAAAGTTAATTTGATCTCCAAGACTGTAAAGAGGAGAAATGATGAAAAGCCTTCTCATTTGGGAGGTAGCTCTTCTTTTGGAGCAGAGGTGCCATGGATGGGCATCGTGACAGTTGGCAAGCCCACATGTTCAGAGAAATATTTCAACTCATATATCAGCAAGTATCATTGCTGGTTTCTGCAAATTTTCAGTTTGTCTGGCGAACAAGCTTGGTCGGGATTCGACAAGTACTTGGCTTATGCAGCAAAAAGTCGCCATGACAACAGTTGATAAGGCAGGACATTTTGGCATCAGTATGCTCTTTTCGCTGAATGGAAAAGGATATTTCTATTCCTCAAAGTGTTGTACAGTTCAATTCAGAGATTCAGTAAGCTTTTGGGGACCAAAAGCCTTCTCATTTGGGAGGTGTGATCAGGAGCTCAAGACCAAGTGTCGTAAAATGGTCAAAAATGAAAGTGCTCAGAACTAGTCTGAACCTAAACAACCGGATAGAGCTCGTCCTTCCGATTCCGACACTGTGAACGGTTCGAAAAATGGTCTCCGTATGAGAAAGTTATGCCAAAAACAAAATCGCCCAATAACCCTTAATTTTTGAATATTTTTCAAAAAAAAAAATATTAAAAAAAGAATATTCCACAGAATATTCTTTGGAATATTCTGTTTTGGGCAGCCAATCAAAAGATGCCACGTTGCAAGCTCGGAGGCTACCACATGGCCTGGATGACGTCAGTGGATGGGTGGATGTCATACGTTAAAATTTTGGTCAGATGTGGTTTGAACACAGAACCTATGATATATCAGCGGTCAGCCTTACCAATGCACCAGCGTGCAAGGATGTGAAAGGATGGTGGGACAAAACGTTTATGAAGTTTAAAAATGGTTTTGGGCAGGAAATGAAGGGGGCCAGCCCCTAAGCGCCAGCCCCCCATACACGTGACCAATATGCCCAAAACCGTCGATCTATTCCCTTAACCGCCGGCACGAACTCCAAGGCAAACCACCAGCCCGAGATTTTTGGTCACATGCACGCTGAATGCGGAGTTAACTAACAGTCAATTTGGCAGATTTTTGGTGGAGCGCCAAATTTGGGCGCTCCCTCCATAATTGACGAACCTATTTGGACCTCCACTACAGTTAGCTGGAGTGATTTTAGGCCAAATTGAAGGAAATCTTCAATGAGCCATAACTTTGGCTAGGAAAGTCCTTTTTGGACAAATGTTTTTTTGATTTTGGGTATCTTCGACCTTTTGAATCCATTGGCATAGGTTTCACAGCCATCTGAGGTCATTTGTAGGTGATTTTGCTTCGTGGAAGTTCTGGGAGCCACCAAGGACAAATCAGTTTGGGAGTTGCATTGGGAATTGTGCAGCCAGTGAATGTGGAACGAAGGTCATTCCTCAAGTTTTTCAGAATTTTGAATCCATTTCTACAGCTCGTTTTTCCTTTTGAGGCATTCTTTTCACTGTTTAGCTTCAGGGAAGCTTTTAGGACCACTAGGGCCATTTCAGTGCTTGAGCTGTTTGGGGGCTATGTTCATCCATTTTTGGTGAAACAAAAGCCTATGTATGTTATTTTCAACCTTCTGAGTCTAATGGCAGAGGTTTTAGAACCAATTGATGTCATCTGCACCTCTAAATTCTCCATGCAAGTTTAAAGGGCCACTAGGGCCAATTGGGGAAAGTACTGTATAAGGTACAATTTCACTGTTTAGTGTTTGGGAAAGAGCATGTTGAGCTAATTCCTATCTTCTGATTCTGTATTTACAGTCAGATCTGTCTTTCGAGACACTCATATTCTTGTATTAGCCTTTGTAGCATTTTTAATACAAGAGGACAAGCCTAGTTTGAGAGGCTTGGTCCAGCAGATGTAGCCCAGAAGGGGGTGAACTGCTTTATCATTTTGATGTCTTTATTTGCTAAAGATGATATGCTAAACAAAACTAATATAAAGTGTTAAACAACAAATATACATAACTTTCATACACACATAATCACCTATTCAGCTACAGAAAGTTACTTGTCTTATTCCGCAAGACATCAAACTTCAAGTATGTGTATGTCAAAGACTTCTAAGTGTTTACTTTGTTATTTCTTTAGGCAGAGCCTGTAGAGGGCCAGGTAGCCTCTGGAACTCATCCTCTCTTTAGAGGTGACATGTCCGGTGAATGCCACTATAGTCTATCTCTGTATAAGAAATAAGAAGTTTTCACATTTTCGGAGGTCACTTGGAGTGTATAGCTCACATTTGCAATTATGGGAAATGGATACCTTGCACCCTTAAACAAGTACATTCGATTTTCAGATCAGACAGCGATTCGGGCCAACCTTGGCTTGGTCTCTCCCTTCACCAAGGCTGCCTTGCACAATATAGAGAAGGATGACTCACCTTCCTCTCCAGATTTGTGCATTTTGGCCCAGCGCTGGCCTCCTGGACTGAATTATGCATTTCTAGAGGTCAGTGGTTGCTTTGCCCAAAAATTTGTACAAATCTGTGCCTGGGCCAACAGTCTTTCCCAGTTGGAATGGCTCATTCCACAATCCTAACAACCAACTGCCCAACTTGATTGTGCATTTTATAGTTCCAACAGACAGTTATTCTCCATCAACCCCAACTATGCCTTGTGCCATCTTGGCAGTTGGTCTCTAGACCTCCCGGCGGAAATTGTGCAGCCTTAATGATCATTCACCTAGGTATGTTGCAAATTAGTTCTCATTTTCATTTTGGTTTTCGATTGACATATTGCTTTCTATGAGTGTTTCCATGTCTCCAGGTATCACAGGTGTTCATATGCCTCTCAAAAATATAGGTACAATGGTTTCCAAGTGAGCAGAGATGAAGACACCATTCAGAGAATGCTTGGGGATGGAGTTGATCAGGTGTCCATGTGCTTACCTACTCACGAAGATATCAATTTGCTCATGGACAAGGACATCAAGCAGCAACATCACAGTAAGCAACATCATGAACAACAGCTGAAGGAAGCATGCTAAATGCAACAAACACAACGAATGCAGCGAATGAAAGAGGAAGGTTGTTGACAACATAGAGGTGGAGAAAAGTTGCAAGATCAAGCAGATCCACTGATAACGAAAGCAAATTTGGAGACTTAGCATATGAAGTGATAGAGTGACATGAAGATCATGTGAAAGTAGCAGATGGAACAAAGAAGGATTTGCATGTGTTGATGCAACAACTCAGGAAGAACATGAGGATGCACAGATAAACCAATGAGTTGCAGTAGGAACATGAACATCAGTGGGCGTAACATGCACTCATGGATGAAACTCCGCTAGTACAAGTTAAGGATCCATCCCAGCAACTGACACAGAGAAAACATGGCGAGCAATGTTGTTGATCGCAACCAAAGGGATCTAGCAGCATGCATGTTGTTGAGCACATGCATGCAATCCAACCCATTCAAAACACTCACCAAGGCGAAGACAAGAAGCAAGTCCAACTAGTGCTGAACATACACTTTGACTAGTTGATGTTAATGACCACCAACACACACTTGAAGATTAGCACAGACACTATGCATCAGTGTGTTGTCGGTTTAACCGTCCCAAAAAGACCATGTGCATGTTAGAAGATGAGTTGGATGAAGTGGCCGAACCAATGCACTTGTTGCAATAGAGGCAAGGGTTTGCTTCAGCAAGATGTCACCATGAGGTGCATGCACACCATTACGGATGACCAAGCTTCGCATCAACTCACCAGCTTCACCATCACAAGAATGTCAAAGAGTTTGTCTCACTACATCGGACCAAGTGTTAGTAATGTCTTGCAAGGCTTGCTCAAGCCATGTTGTCTCACATGAGTACATGTGCATTGTAATGTTGAGTCATGTCAAGTGTAAGTTGAGTGTCAATAGTTGGATGTAACAGTCATAGAGTAGGTGAAGAGTCATGAGGGTAGTTGAACTCTCACAAAGGGGAATGTCAAGGGTCACCCCACTCTTTGCTACATATAGTCCCTCATAACTCATTGTATAGGCTTTTGGTCAACTAAGATTCTACTAAGACTGTCTTGAAGAAGGCTTGGATAGTATTGTAACGTGCCTTGGCTTCTCCATTGCATGGAGCTAGTACATCTCTTTGGAAGAGCAGGCAGATGTAGCTATAACGTTCTACTGATACGGCTAGCAGGTTTACGGTGTATTGTATGATTGTGAATTACAATTCTTTATATAATAAAAGTCATCACATTTTCATGCATATGTTGTTATTGTAGTTGGACTGCTCTAGTTGCCTTAATGATATATGTTGTTTAACTTACATACTTGTGGATGAACTGATCACATGCAATTATATGAATCTGGTTGTTAATGTGTTGCATATGTTGTTAATTCTATCACCATCCATGTCAACTACTCCGTCGGACACCAGATATACCTTTCTATGAACCTTGTTATATCAGCCGTCACACTCATCTCAGACTGATTCATGAGTGTTGTTTGTGTTATCCTACCTTGTATGTTGGGACTGCCACATCCGTGTCGATGACTCTGCTAGAAGCTATGCATGTCCTTTGCGTTGTGTGTTCCTAGTAGAGTTGGGACTGATCCCTTTCAACCTGGAACCCACATTCACCTTCCTCTCCGTTTGAAGTGTTGTAACCTCTCAAACTCATTCCTTGACTCACTACATCAGTCACACCCTTGCTACTGACAGAGTTATCTTACTTGCCTCTGTGCAACATCGTGGTCAAGGAATTACCTTACGACCCACTGTTGGGAATCCTACACCAAATGGTCTGAGGTCTAATTGGGACTTCTTACCAGAGAGATCCGCTTGACATGTTAGCTAGTCCAGCACTGTCAACAGGTTTTCATCAACATTTATTGGTCCACTTTCCAGTTCCTCCTGTTTTTGCTAGTGACACCATCTACCTTATATGTTGTAGTTCATCATAAAGAAATCCTATATGTTGGAACCCGAGTTGCATGCAATACCATTTGTTCGATTATTTGACTTGGTACATTTTGGATCATCTTTATGACTCCAGTGTTTAACTTTCTACTTCAACGTCATAGATCAGTTCTTTATATGTGATATTGTGACATGTACTTCTATGGATATGATCAGATGATCCGCTATGTATTTTCAGTTCTTTAATGCTTGTAAACATATTGGGTCCGCTTTTGTATTTGATATGCAGACATGCTTTATTATCTCTGAGCATGGGTATGCCCGCCTTAGACAACAACTTTCTTTTCTAATCTCTTCCACTAGCTTGGAACGCTGAAATATCATGAATTCCTCTCAAGTCCACGTATGATTCTTTCTATACACTTAATATATTTCGGCCATCATGTACCCCTTATAACCTCATATATTAGGGGGCATATATTATAGCACCATTTACTAGCCTTGTTAGATTTTATGCTTTATGATATGGCCTTGGGCAACCCTTCCCTACCAGACTTGGTCCATTTTCTAAAAAACAATGTTTTAAATACCATACACAATTATGCCCTATATAAGGGGTGTGTACATGAGGGTCAGCCTATACCTAACTCGTGTATATGTGTTAAAACATTAAAAAATATATAATCTCAATTCGGGTGGGGTTTACAGGTTTGATCGGATACCTACCTACTATATCATGTGGCCCAACTATTTCCCAACTGGAAAAACTAATTTGGAGAAGTATAACTACATCTCCATGGGAAGGAATAAGTGGAGAAAGGATTAGATATTGATATTATAGTTGATTACATCCCTGATTAAATCTGAAGATATCCATGTGCCTTCTACACTCCCAAGTCATAGGAAACCCTTATTTCCTTCTTGAAATCTTCATCATCCCTTCATGACATCCTTGTGTATACTTATGGAGGAGGATTGTTGAGGCCTGGGCAGGACGGATCTGGAGGATGGTTACGCTTGGAGCCGGTGGACGATTCGGGTTGTAGTTCTTCTGTATTTTATTTATCTTACATTAATAAAAAGGCATTGTCTTGTTCCTGATGATTATGGTCTTTACACATTAATTTATTTCATGATTTTCTTATAAAATCTCATGTTAATTCTTATTTTGTTACATGATTATATGATCTAACCTTGATATCATGAACATGCTTTCAATTATTTTTGGTGTATATGATTTGCCTTGAATGAATTGTAGGTCTTAAAGTGCAAGGAAGAAGAAGACGGTTTGAATCCTATGAGAATAACTTCAAATGTAGGACCTACAGGTAAGACCTTCTGTACCAAGTTTAATCGTTTAAGTATTAGGACTGCTTGTTTGTGTGTCTCTTTATGCTATATTACTTCCACTCTGTTGGGGTTCCCAACCCATGACCCTAGGGTGATTCTAATCGTAACAGTTGGAACTTTGTTTCAGTGACCTAAACTCCCAATTGCACCCTTGACACTACTTGAATGTGGATGAATGCCTCCAACCACACTCACAAACCTTGCTCCATAAGGTGGTGACATAAATTTCTCACTCCAGTGCCTATGGTCTCGAGATCTGAGCCAGAATTCCAAGTGAACCTCTAGACCATTGCCCAGAACTTCCTGAGACTTTCTAGAATAATAAATGACATAATGACAATGTTATTAATATAAAACCTGAACAATAACTTGACCTAACCAGGACAGTCGTTTCATCGAACATATGGCAAACATGTAAGGTATATGTCATGAATGCACATATGATCATATGAGTATGAAACTTATCTAAGAATCACCTAGAAGGTCTAATGCCCTCTCATAATAGTTACAATAACATTGGTTAGTCCGTGCATTCTTAAACAATTCATACATTCATCAAAACATGCTAGGATCCATAAGTAATAAACATCACATAACTATCATATAACCAACAAATAACTAGCATAAAAACCATGGCAACTCAGCCATAATATCACCAATATAATCGCCACAAATATACATGAATCAAAGTAGAGAATTAGATCTTATTAACATATGAAAATGCCAACCATGTCAGGGACTTCCACGTACCACCTGACCATATATTAGGCTGAACTGAATCTGTCTTTCAACCAATCACCCATGTGCCATATTCCCAGCATGAATATGGGATCTCATGGAATAAACCAAACAAAACCAAGCCAAGGATTCTAGAGGCAAAAACACCTCAAACCTCAACCACAATGATTCCACCTCCATGGTTAGACATCACTAATAACTAACCAGATCAATCTCTACCCAAGCTATCTAGGGCTCTATGAACTAGTAACTCCACCCACAACCTTCCAGGTCTCCATATCATTTGTCCAACCTGGATCCAGGGACTAGTAACTCAACCCACCAAGGGATCCATAATGTTTTTGCCAACCTAGGCTCTAGGACTAGTAACTCAACCAAGTTGTTCAAGGGCTTCCAAGGCATTTGTTCCAACCCATATCCGTAAGGAATTATGAGCACCAAGCAAAAAACAATAAAGTGGAAAACCCACAACACCATGGCTATCTAGGAAATGGAAACGCAAGGCTAAAACCACTTTCAATCCAAGCGATTCTCCATGTCAATGATATCACATAACCAGATAATCAAATGCATATACTATGCATCTAGAAATCAGCAAGGAAACCACACATGTAACCTGTTACCTACAAAGAAATCCAGTTTTGTTTGATGATCCGACTATGCCCTTGTCATTTAATACTTCCCTTTTCCTTCTTTCTCCAGTCTGAGTGAAAAATAGAGTGCTACAAGAATGCTCCAATAAATCTCTAAGTGTGCAAGAGTATGAGAGAATGAGTGAATCGAAGAGAGCTCCGAAACTAAATTGACAAAAATTTGACCTGCAAAAGTTGTGAACTGGTCCTAAGAAGCCTTTTTATAATTGAGGCCTCCACTTTCTTCATTTTCCTCCATTTTTCCTTCAATTTCGCTCTCATGAAAATATTTGACCCTTCATCTCCCTTTTATCCTAGTCTCCTTTATTTTTCATAAATCAATGTCAATTAATTCCACTTTGCCTTCGCCAATTTCCATAGCCATTTATTAAGCACCAATGATACCCATCACTATTTTTTACATAATATTGAGCTTGGAATATGTGTCTTATGACCTTAGTCTTATTTTTATTTACATAGGAAATCAACCAGGAGTTGTTACAAACCCCTCCCCCTTGGGGGAACACTGTCCTTGGTGTTCAATGACACTTATAAACTAGCGAAAACATGTGTTTCCCATGGAGATGTATAACACATCTTGATGCATCATTTACATAATATAATATTTGTGATACCATGACCATCATAAAATGAATACTATATCTCTTATTGGAGCTTTATAGCACAACTTGATGCAGTATTTACACACATATGGATATATAGACATAACCAAAACGCAACGTCAAAGTCATATATTAGAATAGATCTGCTCAACCAGTGAATAGTGAGGGATACATAGTCCACATATTATCAACCATCTTCCATGTAACTTCATTAGGCCCAAAGTGCTTCCATTATACTTTAACTTCCTCAATTTCTCGATTCTAGAGCATGAGCATCTTTTGTTGCAAAATGCACTGAGGTTCCAGCTAGAATTCTCCTTCTGGTTCCACCTGCAATACAAACCATCCAATCACATCATCAACATCCTTCACATATATTTTAAGCAATAAAACATGGAAAAAATCATGGAATTTCACTTTCATAGGCATTGCAAGTTAGTAGGCCTCTAGTCCAATCCTCTCAAGGATCTCGAAAGTCCTGTAATACCAAGGTGTCAGCTTGGCACATTATTCAATCCTCAAGAAAATCCTCTTGGGCTTGCACAAGCAGACATGCTCCCCAACCTAAAACTCCTTAAATACCCTATGCTCATATGCATAACTCTTCTTCTTATCATGTGTTTCCTTTAGATTCTTCTTAATAGCCTACATTTCTTGTTTAATCTCTACCAACATATCCATACCAATCAATACCATGTTCATTGGATCACTCCAACTGATATGAGTGTTACAACTACACCCATAAAGTGTCTCAAATGGACTCATCTTCAGGGACTCCTGATACCCATTATTAAATGCAAAATCTACCAATGGAAGATACTTTTCCCACTTTTGTTGTTGATGCATAACATACATCCTCAACATGTCCTCAAGAATCCTATTAAATTTATTTATTTGTCCATTTGTCTACATGTAATAAGTTGTATTAAAGGATAACTCTATTCCCAAAACTGTAAATTACTCTTTCCAAAGACTGGAAGGGAACATGACATATTTTTCTAACAAAATCTTCTTAGGAATACCATGTAACCTCACTATATACCTGATGAAAATATAAGATATGTCACTAGTTGAGTTCGTAGACTTAACTACGATGAAATGAGTTTCCTTGGTAACCCTTTCAACCACAACCATAATATTATCATGTTTCTTCAATATCTTCGGCAAACCTATAATGAAGTCCATGGAAATGACCTCCCATTTCCACTCTACAATTAGAATCGGCCACCTTTTTCTTCAATTTCAGCCAATGATAGAAATTATTAACCATTTTCAATGTCTTATGATATTCCGAGTGACCTGAATATAGCTTGACATAAAATTCCCTCAAGGTAAGCTTCTTGAGCTCGTTTTTTTCGAAACATAGATCTTGCCCCTAAATTTGACCAAACCATCTGTCATGAGATGATAATCCACATCCTGATCACTTGTACCCAATTACTATAATGTATGCTTAAGTTTTTGGTACCTATCATCCTGTTGCCCTACTTGCAAGGTCCGCTCCTGTAAGTCTATCTCATGAGAACTCACTATTGAAATGTGATTCACATGTACTCTTTTGCTAAGAGAATCTACAACCCTATTTTCATTTCCCTTAATGTACCTAATCTTGAAATCAAACTCACTGAGTGTAGCCAACCACCTAGCTTGCTTGATATTTAGATTAGGTTGTTCAAATAAGTACTTCATCCCTTTGCGATGACTCATCAAAATGAACCTCCTACTAAGAATATAGTATCTCCACATCTTCAATGCATGAATGATTGTTACCAACTCAAGATCATGAGTCACATAATTCTGCTCGTGCTCATTCAATTTCCTCGACTCATAGCATACTATCTCTCCTTCCTGCATCAGGACTCCACCAAGTCCTCTCTTGTAAGCATATGTACATACCACAAGCTATTTTTCTAGATCTACAATTTCAATATGAGAGAATTTGTAAGAAAATACTTCAACTGCTCAAAACTAGTTGCGCATTCTGTGTATCTGATCGAGACACCCGATTTCTTAATAAGTTTTGGTCGAGTCTGTGGGAACTGATGGACACCAAACTGAAGAAAAGAATAGCCTTTCATTCACAGATAGATGGCCAGATAGAAGTGGTCAACAGGACAGTGATCCAGTGGCTCAGAGGCTATTGCAGCAAGCATCCCAAAATTTGGGATGAACATTTGTGTTATGTGCAACATGCTTACAACCGAATGTTGCACTAAAAATTGTCACCTTGACATTCTGCAATCTGTGTGAATCCATTACCACTCATACTTACCTCCTTTGCAAGTCTAAAGCCTCAGTTATTCATATCAAGCCTTGAAAATAAGAGAAAAGCCCTAAAAGTCTTTAAAACTCTGGTTCTTCACTTTCTCTTAGTCTTACTTGCGGTCCCGCACCTAATGGTCATGTCCCCTGCGCACCTAACCACTCTGTCCCTGTGTTAGGGGTGTGGACCCCTATAAAAGTTAAAAAGGCATGAGTACATTCTAAAAAACTCACTTTCAGTCATTTCTAGAAGCTTCTGGAAGGAATCTTGAGGTGGAAAGTTCGCTTTCTTAAGGTTCATGCATCCCATAACTTAAGGAGCTAACCCCTTGATGTCAGGAGCTTATCCCTTTGAAGGAGGATTCTATCCCTTCATATATGGACCTGTAACCTCCTCCTTCGCACTATAAAATGAAGCATTGGGCTGGTTACTAAGGAGGTTGAAAGCTGAATATTTTTTAGGTGAAATACTACTGGAACTTAGTCTTCTTAGTTGAGCTTTTATGAGAAGAGATTACATACCTCTAAGATCTCATTTGGAAGAGTGCAAGGCTTATCAAAGTAAAGGAAATTCCTATTTCGGACCCTAGGAAGAGCTTGTTCAACATCAAGGCTGAAAAGGTTGTAAGGTTCTTCTACTTCAAAGTTAATACAAATAAGTTTGTTTTTCTCAATAAACTGTTCATTTATGGTTTATTTTATGGATTCCTTGATCACCATAATAGACATGATTTATGATATTTGCTATCCAGGTGCTATTTGATGTTTTCTTGTTTGTGATTGTAGGTCTTTAAAGATAACTCTTTTGGACGATCGAGGGATGACTACAACAAACAAGCGTTGGATCGAAGGTAGGATCATAACACCTCTATAGTCTTTATTTGTAAATTGCATATGTTTACAGGAAGATAGATTTGTTTGTCTGTTTGTTGCTAGATTATCTTGTGATACTAGGGAGATCGGTCTTGTCGACAAGATCGATTTATCTGGCCAACAAATTGGCGACTCCGCCAGGGAATGAATTTGGTTTTTAGTTTTCCTTTGTTTTGACTTGAGAAAAGTGTTTTTAATTCTAGTTTTTGATTGATGTATACTGGCTTGGTTAGTTTTTAAATCTGGGAGTATCTTTTGTTTTTTTCGAAGTTTTTAGGGCACTGCACTTTCTATTCATAGACAATGCGAGCATCTCCGCACTTCTCCTTTAGTAAACAGAGCGGGACTGCACCTGTTACTTCTGGAGCCTGCGGACCTTATAAATATTTTTGAAAAAACTAAAATGCCTTTTCCTAGTTAGGTTTAGGTTTGATTTAGAAGCTTTAGGGTCTACCCAGATTTTTTTTTTTCCTGTCAAAAACCTCTTGTGAGTAAGTTTCGATAGTATTTTTGTTTTAGATGATTTTCTATAAGTTTGCATTCTTGGAGTGGTTTTCACTTGATCTCTATAGTGACTCAAAGATCAGAAGCCTGAGAAACCTTAGATCACCCTGGTGTCTTTTTGTCTTCTTGATGAGTCTGACTTGGTTGTGAAATCTATCCTTTGTGAGAAATAGATTGAGTTTTCTCGTTACAAATCTTTGAACAAACTTTGTCATAAGTTTTGAATTTCATTTTTACAAAAGAAAACATATTTGGATGTTTTTTGATTAGTTTGTTATTCTGAATGAATGAATCCTTAGTTTGTTGAACAACTAAGTAAAATGTCCTCAAAAAGAATTGAAGCTTTCATTTATTTAAATTAAAAAGTTTTTATATCTCAAAATTAGTTTTTGTAGTTTTGAGTGCTTTTCTAGAACTTGTAGATTTCTTTTGAAAGGAAAATTGTTTTTCTTGTAGTTTCGAGTTTTGAAAAGTGAAAGGGATTTATTGTGAGAATTAATTATTAGTCTCGATATGAGTTCTTATTGAAAAATACAAAAAGATTTTCTTTTCATTTCCATGTTGAAAGAAAGATTTGTTTTTTAAAGAATTGCATTCTCGAACTCTTTCTTTTAGCTAGAATTTCATTGAAATAAAAACGAGTTGCTTATCATTTTAGGTGCATCTTTTTAGTCTTTTTGGAGTCGAGTCTTCACACCATCAAATTTTAATTTCCATACCTATTGACTTAAATAACAACCCATAAAAGCAACGCTTAACTAAAATTGATCTAGCAATCTTTTTTATTTCTAGGGCTCTTATCACCAATATAACTTAGGCTAGTATCTTGGAGTAGGGAGTAATTAACTCTCCAAGATAGTTAAAACAAACAAGTAGATACATCTTGCGGTAGGAAATAAATCCAATTGTAATTGATACATTCTGGGAAGCTTCTCTTAAAGGAGTCAATCATGATATCATGTCCGAACCTTTGAGACAATCAAGTTTGTTTCATTAGGAAAGATAGAAGATTTGCACGTATTATAAATGGTAAACCTCGGATTAACCATTGTCGAGGAGCCTGGGGTCACTTGTTGGTAAGCCTTGAACTGACCATGTTGAGGAGCCTTCAAGGGGATTGAGCTTTGTTACTCTGCCTTTGCACGTAGATTAGATCGTAGACTATTCCCCCAATTGTATTTGTTGTTGTTGGTAACCTTAGTGTCCATAAACTTAAGATTATTTCCTAAGGTGACGGTGAAGGATGGGTCTCACTGTACCTTGAGCAGATGTTGAATAGACTCACTTGGACTCTCTGGGGGGTTCTCTTCACTCGAGATGGTTTTGTGAAGAAACTTGTGCCAGTCTGTTTCATTAAGTAGGTTGTCGGGGTAACTGTTCCAACCGCCCTTTCTGTATTAAATTTCTACTACATTGGATTTCATCACCAACTAGTGTTTTTAGTACAGGAAGTTACTGTTTGTGTGTGGTTTGAACTCTTAGATTTTTAGGCGTGTGATTCAATTGTTTGTTTCTTTAGAGACTTTAGGTAGTTCTATTGAAATTTTCTTTGTTTGTGTGTGAGTAATCAATATTTAATCATGGCTGAATTACCGAGACAATCTCATAGACTTCAGGGGAAACCTCCTAAATATTCACCAAGCCAGCTTGAAGGGCTACGAGCTCTTGTATCACCTAGTGACAATAGAGTTGGATCACCAGAATCTAGAGAGTCATCTTTAATTGTTCATCCTAATTATCAAATACAAACAACAGAGTCCATTCAAGAGCCAATTTCATTTTCTAAAGTTACTGATAGAATTTCTCCTTCCAGTGAATTAGCTGAAGAACCTGAAATTTCTGAGCCTAACACTGAACCTGCTGTTACTCCAACTTCAAGATTTTCTTCTCCAGTTTCTAGTAATCCTGGTTCACCTAGGGTATGTAATATCATTACTCAAAATCTTCCTTCTGGCCTCATTTCTATTGAAGAGCTTGTTAATCTAGAAGAAGATGTAACTCTTCCCGAAAACCAACAAATTTTAAATCTTCGGGAGCGTGAATAAATATTCTACAGTCCTTTCAAGAGTGACGCTTGGTATGTTTCATTGACAAATTTTTTAGAAAATCTGGTTATTAGTTTTTCTCCACCTCGAATTCCTTTTCATCCTATGCCAAGAGGTTATTATCCATCATCCATTATGTCAAGACAGTCATCTATGTTTCCCCAAACACCAGAAACATTTTTATCTGGCGGTCCTTCTATTCCTACGGGGTACCAGTCACTCTTTGGTACTTTTTCAGGAGCATCTTCTCGATCGATTGAACAAGTGTTATCATCTGGAAATAATGGAACTCAACCACTGAACGTAGAACAAATCCTTATGATGTCTGGTAGTATTCCAAATCCTCAACCTCAAGGTAGTCAGTTACTGCTTGGGCGGCAACCTCAAGGTAGTTAGTTACCACTTGGGGAGCAACCCCAAGGTAGCTAGTTACCGCTTGGGGGGCAACCCCAAGGTATTCAGTTACTGCCTGAAGGGCTCCCTCAATTTTATCAATATTCAGGACAGTACATACCCCAAGGTCAACCTCAGACTCAGTACATACCTCAAGGTCAACCCCAGTTTCAGTACTTACCTCAATGTCAACCCCAGTTTCATTACGTGCCTCAGGGTTATCAACTCCAAGGTCAGCACCCAACTCAAGGTTTCCAACTGCCTTCTGGTCAACCATTTTTTCAAGGAGCTGGAAATTTACTGCCTAATTATCAACCCTGTGTTCAACTAGGTTATGGTCCTCCATATGCACAACCTTTTATAGGTCCATACTCCGGAATGAATATGGTGTGGGATCCGTCTCAAACTTAACAGACTTTGCAACCTAATGTGCAGTTAATTAATCAACTTGGACAGCCTTTGGTTTCTAGTCCGACCCAGCAACCTATCCAACCTACCATTCAAACCCCTATATCTGGTACAATTTAGTAGCCTGGGCCTAGTTCACCTCGTACTCCGCCTCAAACTGCTGCAACTACTGCAACCTCTGTTCAACCTACAACACCTATTTCTAGAGTATCAACAGCTCTAGTTTCTACTACTCCTACATTAGTGCAAATTCCTCAAGTCTCTATGCCTCAGTCAAGACTTATGGTTCATACTTCGGTCTAGATGCCTGCGGGACAACCTAGTACGATTGCTACAATTGCCACAAGTCAACCACAATTTACGTATCAACCGTACCAGGGGTAATATCAATTCAGTCCTACTATGCAAAACCCAGTTAATCAATATCAACCGTATCCTGGCTATACTTATCAACAGCCTCAACAACCCAGTTTGGTCTAGTTAATCCTGGTTTCCTAGGAGGTTATAACATTCCTAATGCCAATCTGATTCTAGGTTACCTTGGATATCCTCCTCTTGGAACTGGTCTCGCTACTTAAGGTTTTCGCAACCCTAACCGTCAGTTACCATTTATTGCAACTTTGGATTTACCCGATTTGTTGCACCTTATGAATGATCCAATTTACTATCTTCCGTATTGGTTGCCAATGCCTAATAAGTTGCCTAGTGATATCCCGAAATTCGAGGGTAAGTCTGGAGGGGATCCATCAAATCATGTTATGACTTATCACCTCTGGTGTGCATCTAATTACATCATTGATGATTCAATTCATTTGCGTCTTTTTCAACGAACTCTTATTGGTCTTGCCGCCAAATGGTACATTGAGTTACCATGAGCCTCATTTTATAATTTCAATCAGTTAGCCACTGCTTTCTTAACTCATTTCACTACAACAAAACCAGCGATTAGCGTCCCTTTTTACTTCTTTTTTTGCATCTAGAGCCCATTTTTGGTGCTATTTGCATCCATTTATCAAATATGGTGCAAAACTTGACACAAAATTTGCATCAAGTTTTGCACCAAATCTTACACCAAGTTTAGCACCAGGTATTGCAATAGGTTTTGCACCACGTTTTGCACCAAATTTTATGCCAAGTTTTGTGTCATCCTTTACACCAGGTTTTGTTCCAGGTTTTGCATCAAGTTTGGCACCTAATTTTGTTTGACATACTTTTGCATCCTCATTTGCATCCACTTTTTGCACCTACACTTGCATCAACTTTTGCATCGACTTTTGCATCCTTTTTTGCATCCTTTTTTAAATCATTTTTTGCATCCATTTTTTCATCCATTTGTGCATCCCTTTTGCGCCAAGTTTTACATCGTGTTTTGTGTCTAGTTTTGCATAAAATGTTGCATCTACTTTTGTTGCATCCACTTTTCCCTCTTGTTTGGCATCCATATTTACATCCTCTTTTGCATCTATTATTGTACCCACTATTGCATCTAATATTTTTGTGCCACAATTAGCGCCTAGTTTGGCACCTCCTTTTGCACCCACTTTTGATTATAAATTTGCATCCACGTTTGCATCCTCATTTGCATCCAGGTTTTCATCAACTACTACATCTATTTTTGCATCCCTTTTTGTATCCAATTTTGGACCGGGATTTGCATCGGGTTTTGTGTCTCGTTTTGCATCTACTTTTGCATCGACTTCTATTGCATCCACTTTTGCACGCAATTTTGCATCCACTGTTGCACCCATTTTAAATTTCACTTTTTGCATCCCTTTTTACATCTTCATTTGCATCATACTTTGATTCTTTTTTTGCATCTATCATTACATCCACTTTTGTTATGCCACAATTTGCACCATGTTTTGCACTCACTGTTGTATCCACGTTTGCTTCCAATTTTGCATCCATGTTCACATCCTCTTTTGCATCAAATATTGCATCTATTTTTGCATCCACTTTTATGTGAGGTTTATGCATTGGGTTTTGCATCTCGTTTTGTATCTACTTTTGCATCTACTTACATTATATCCATTTTTTGCATCCAATTTTTTTTTGCCTGTTGCATCAATGTTTGCTTCCACTTTTACATCCATTTTTGCATCTTATTTTGCATATTTTTTGTCTATTGTTACATCCACTTTTGTTGCACCATATCTTGCACCTACCATTGCAACCACATTTGCATCCCCTATTGCATCCACTTTTGTTTCATCCATTTTTGCATATACTTTTGTTTCCGTTGTTGCATCCACATTTGTTTCACCACAATTTGTGCCAAGTTTTACACCTACCATTGGACCCATGTTTGCTTCCACTTTTGCCTTCATGTTTGCATCCAAGTTTGCATTGACAACTGCATCTACTTTTGCATCCACTTTTGTGTCAGGTTTTTCATGTTGTTGTGCATCTACTTATGTTGTATCCACTTTTCATCCAATTTTACTTCTATTGTTGCCCCCATTTCTATGTTCGCTTTTGCATCCCTTTTCCAACACTCATCATATTTTATGCATTGATGATATTCCTTATGGCATTGACAATTATGAACAATTGATGACAATGTCAATAATATTGACAATGATGAAAATGAAGATGATGGCGATGACATGAATTGTGATTATGATGATAAAGACGATAGTGGTTACAATGACAATGATGATGATGGCAATGATTATGATGATGACGATGCTAATGACGTTGGCGAATCTTCCCAATTTTAGATGTTGTCATTGTCATAATCATAAGCATTATCTTTGGTGTCATAATCATCATTTTCATCTAGGTCATCATCAAAAACAATAATGGCATGAATGATGATGATGCATGATTACAACAATGTCGATAGAAATTACATTAATGATGATGATGGGGATGATAAAAATGACAATGACGATGATAATGGTGGTGATGATGATCATCATCGATCATCTGTCAAAAATAGAGTTGTTATTTCTCTTACGTATATCAATGTGTCCTAAACAACCCTTTTCTAGCACTGATCACATTTTTTGGGTTGATGATATTTCTTACAACATCTACAATTATGAACAATTGCAAACAATGTCCATAATGATGATGATGATGGCATGGATGGTGATTATGATGATAATGTAATGATGACAATAACAATGACAAGGATGATGGTGATGATGATGACAATGATTATGATAATGAGAATGACCTTACAATCTTATGGATTTGTGAACAATTACTAGTTTCAATACCATCTTCTGGATACGTATTACTATCATACTTTTTAAATTTTCTGTCTCTCTTGAGCTATCTTACTATAATGGTGTTGTCAACACTAGAAAGATATCATGTTGTAATGGTGGTTCTAATGTTAGCACTAGCAAAGTTTAGTAGGGAGGATGCTACTACAAGAGGAATTCCTTCTAAGTGACTATGGCATTCAAAATGAGGCTTTATGGGCTGCTTGTTAACACATGTTCTCATGCTCATATAAAATTAATGTGAAAAGTTGCTTTAATTGGTTCCCATGCATAATTGATATTGATAATGGCCCATGGGGTGGTATAAAATTGTAATGGGAATATCCGTTAGTTAGTTATGATGGGTCAACAACATTGAAACCATCCAAGTGACATTTCACCTTGGAACAATCGTCGCTCGTGCGAAAACACGAAGTTTATGTAAATGAAAGTTGTGATTGTAGTGGAATTAAAACCATCGAGAAATATCAAAGAAGACGCTGCCTACCAGTTTTGAAAGACAACCAAGGCATTGAACAACTATTTGCGTTAGGATGTAGTGATGGAATCGAAGGAAATTTGGCAGCCCTAAGTTGCCATTACTATTGCCAATCACACATTCAATAGTAACCATAAAAGGTAGCCACATATAAACAGAACCTCGAGGTGTTGACAGTCAGAATCTATTGTAATAGCTTTGACGTATATATAGTTTTGTGTTTAGATGAGAATGAAGTGGGCTTCATCCAGGGTTCAGCTCAATCCTCATCCATTCCATGCAGTGGTGTTTAATTCGCCAAGCAAGAGAATATTACGTGAGTGTTCAGAGTTAAATCAACATAAATCAAGGACGTGTGATTGTCAAATTATTGCTCCTCCCTTATGATTTAGCGCTTGATGCGATGGTCATTATCCTTGGGTGATACTTTTATTCCCCATTTTCTATTGAAAAAGTAGCGTTTTTCTGTTCGATTATGATAGGATTGGATGAACACCGGTTTGGGTAGATGTAGACCCATGTTTTTTTGTGGTGATCTTCAAATGTCTTGAGGCTAAGAAAAAAAATCCTTGACCAAGGTCCAGGGTTTTGGGGATGAGTTGGTCTTCTAGTGAAGCCATGGTTTCCCAACTTCAATCCTCTCACTATGTTGTCGATGACTACTCTAGTATGGGTAAGATTCCCAGTTTTCCCATTCACTTTACCCATCTAGATCTCTTAGAAAAAGTGGGCAATTTTATTGGAAGATTCGTCAAAGTAGACAGGGAAAGACTTTTGAAAGGCATTTTCACCTATGTTTGCATATGTGTTTAGGTAGATCCCAATGAAGTTTTGCGAGATAAAATTGAGCTCAAGTGGATGGGAATTGTGTATTCCCAACCCCTAGACTATGAAAATACAACTTATAGATACACGTATAGATACACCAATAAATTTCAACCACAAACTTGTAAATTTCATTTTCCTTCACACCATGCATCTAATTTGTATTCTGTATGAGAATTAACAAAGGAATGATGCTCTTTTTCCTATATTTTGACTCCCGGAGAATACTATGATAAACGTGGATAGACATAGGGTCCTGTATGGTCCATTTACATCCCATGGATGGGAAATCAGAAGTAAATAAAATAACATCCATTACATAGGCACTCATGTAAAATGGGGGAACAATGTTTTCTAGAATAAAAAAACTACAGTTCTTCCTATAATCTAGGATTTGGATACTTAAATTATTAGATAGAACAGTCCCCCAGTCCATAACATAGCTGCATCAATCAAGGGTACCCACTGGTCTGAAAACTTTTGGGTATTGACATAACCAAATAATCTACATATCATAGTGGCAACATAACAATATGGACCGACAAGAGAAGCTATAGAATGCATACCCTTATTTTCTCGCTTGTGCTTGCTGGCATCTCTTCTCCATCCTTTGATGACTTCAGATTGATCCTGATTTTCCTTCATGAATTTCTCAATGAAGTCATTATCATATTTCTTCTGAGCTGCCGAAAACTGGTACATTCGAGTCGAATCTTTGTTGGTGAAAGAGCCGATGATTGTGTTCCTCTTGGTCATAAAGTTTCTGTCAGCGATGTTTAGATGGTCAACAACACATGTGATCATATCCATGTAAGGAAGGATGTTCAGCTGAGCAACAATTCTGTGGAGGAATGAATTGGCCAGATCACTATATGTAGTATCAGAAACCGGGTATGAATCTTCGGCTATGACTACTCTTTCTGTGACTCTCGGCTCTTCATCTTCGAAAAGTTGATATGTGGCCTCCCAGGTAGATGTTCCGGTGTTTGAGGTGCATGTGGTATCGGTAAATAATGCAAGCAATTCTGCAAACTCAGGGGGAAGAGCAACTGATTGTTGTTGAACAACAGGTTTCTTCATGGGTTTGGTCGACCAAGACATTTTTGTTGAATTATGCTTGTTGGGACTGACTTGTCAAGAGAAACACAAGGGTGAGAGTAACTAACATTCAGAGCGAATAACTTAGCAAATAACCGATTACATAATAATCCAAGACTTTTATGAGCGAAATCTCAAGAAACTGTTAGTAATAATGAATGCGTTTATTCTATCAAAAACCATTAATTCTCCACATTTGGCCATTAATATCGCATCCGCCATAGCTCAACTTTTGAAGCCTTGTCACTTTGAAACCTTCGATTGCAATACGTGTTGCAGACTCGACTGCTCCATCATAGCACACCTTAATATAATATCACAGTTGCCATGCCACGCGTTTCATATCACAAGTTTTAAAGACGTGTGTCTGGTCATGGACATTAAAAGTTACAATGGTTATGGTGTAAATAATTAAATTGAATGGATATGGTGTAAATAAAGTCGCAAGTTAGAGGCTTCGGAAGTTTGGTCATGGACAATAAAACAAAAACGCCACTCGCGAGATCCCAATATGCAACGTGGCAGTTTTATGGGGTCGACCTCTTTATTACTATTTACATATATATGCCGGCTTTTATTATATTTATGCTTTAAACCTTTAAAATTTATTTGGAAAAGGTTTTAATCGCCATTTTTCTTAAAAGACTTTTTAGGATGTTCTAATATAATCCTTTCGCATTGAGGCTTTAGAATTAAACCTAAAATTTATCGCTCTTTTTAATTAATTTTTTTTTGATCTTAAAACTAATATTTCCTCTCAATTTTATTTTTTATAATTATATCCTAAATTTTAAAATAATAACCCTTCTCTATTAATTCTTTTATTAATTATATAATAAAATTATTAATTCATACAACACATATTTAACATTTTACTAAAATATTACTTTTACTTACTTCCATATCCCACTACTTCTATGACGTTGCACCGGTTTGTGCAAATGCTAGTTCTATATACGATGTAGGGTTTCAGGGTCGGCGACAATGCTCTTTAACTTTTTAAAACATTTATATCTTAAAATGGGTTGTTATATCGGATGTAGGGTTTCAGGTCCGCAGATATATCCTTCTCCGAGGGGTTTCAGGAGGGCCTCTTACGCCGCGCCCCCTTTGCATTGTGCTATTTTTCTTTCCAGGCGGCGGATTGACTTGATCGGTGCACGGACAAAGGTGCATTTTTGGATAACCGATGCGGCTGGTTCAGATCCTCATATGCAATCAGATAGAGGTGAGTCTAAGCCTTGATTTCTTTTGTCCCTCTCAACCCATATTCTCTTATCACGATGTCTTTTTTGTTTTGTATTTCTGCTTCACATTTTCCAGAAGAGGTGCTGCTTATATTTGCTTTCACAGACTCACAGCAGGCATATTTTTTCAATCTGTGTTTTTTTTGGCGCATTTATTGGCTTACATATCGATTGATATTGATATATTTTCCCTCAATTTTTCTAATCTTTTATTTCATCCGAGTATAAAGAGATACATTCTGTAAATGCTTTAAGCTTCGAGAAATATCAGAACGAAAATATACATTCTTTGCTAAGCCTGAAGAAGGCATTGATATTGATTGAAGGGTCCTGTAACTTGATTCTTGACAGCATATCTAATTTCTATTTGCAAAATTTAAAGCTGTAGTAACTTATAAGAATTCTTTTCACCCTAACTAACATTTTCCATCTTTGGTGGTACTGGATATCACCCTAAATTGGTTTATTATTTTCCAGTTAATTATTTTAGATTCACAGTCAAGTTCAGGAGACCAACTAGAGATCAATCGTTTCCTAAGATGCAAATTCGATTCTCTATTATTTTGTTAGTGGGCCAAGGGTCAAAACTATCACTGTTGTGAGTAGAGATGAATCCCTTCCTGAAATGCAAAGTCGATCCTTTATTATTTTGGTAGTGGGCCAAGGGTCAAAACTATGACGGTTGTGAACATCACATAAAGGGACGAGGCCACTGGAGCGGATTGGTGTGCCAGTGGAAACAAATCACATGTAGCCAATCTACCCTGCATCAAAGAAATTGCAGTACTTAGAGAAATTATTTAGAGTCGCGGCTGAATTAAAGAACTCTGAATCATTATTGGTGGCCGAAGTAGGTCAAAATTTGTAACGTCCAACACTGTATTTTCTAAATGGTCAAAAGTTGCCATAATCAAGGGTCGAGAGCATGTGGATTGAAGGTTGCGTTAGTTAGCCTGAACCAAGTTTCATCTTGCTGTTAGACTGTCAAAAATTCAGAATTCTTCTTTTGAGGCACTTGGATCATCTTCAAAATACTGACTGTCATAAGAATCCCCATTCGAGGATGCAGAAATATGTTCGTGTAAGATATGACAATCCTTGATTTCACTTCATAACCTTGAACCCTCAGCCAACTGAGTCCTTCCTTCCTCAAGGTGTCTGCTTCACCATTTAATTCTTTGTAGACATGTTCAAAGCACTCTGAAATAAAAACGGACAGAACGTTTGATTTCATCTTCTACTACTGCCATTCATCCAATTAATTACTAATTACTAACAACTGATGAATTTAGTAACACTTGTTTAACAGATTCTTCTCCTACAGGAAAGTAGCACAGTCTGAATTTAAAGGCTAATCGAAACTGTAATCTGAATGTCGTTTGAGCCTATAAACGGACACAGTTAGAAAACATGCACAGAACATGTAGATCACTGTCGAGAACCCCTGTTAATGCTATTCCATTATCATTGAATAAAAAGCTGCATCACTAACATATCTCAGTGCAAAATGCACTGCCCCCTTCCAAGTATTAGAACTTGTGTTTTGTGGCAACCTGATGAACTTGCCTAGGCTGCACCATGTACTGAAAGTGTTGACTGCAAAACAAATGTTAGGCCTTGTGTTAACTAAGTACATGAGGAAACCTATCAATTCCCTGTATACAGATGTTCATCAAATCTGAATTAGAATCAGCAAAGTACAATGGATTTACTACCACAGGGGAGTAGCCATGGGTTTGCAGTACATCATTTGAAATCTCATCAGAATTTCAATTGCATACACTCGAGTAGCCATGGGTTTGTAGTCCATCATTTGAAATCTTCTAAGAATTTCAATTACATACTTTTTCTGTCCAAGGAACACTTCACCTGCACTTTGCTACACCCCTAGAGCCAGCAAGTAGTGCTTCAAGTCATGACAAATTCTCTTGCCAATTTTGCCCTGCACCAGTTTGTGGATTCCTTTTAACTTCCTGTGAGTGTAAGATTGTCTACATATGGGACTAAAACAAGCAGATTAGAATGATCTACCAAATTGTAAAAATTAGAATCTGCATCTGTCTCAGTGAAACCCAAATCTGAAAGTTACTCATCGATCTTGGAGTGCCATGCAAATGGTGCCTGTTTCAACTCATAAAGGGCCTACTTCAACTTGTAAACATGGGTCTCAAGCCTATTCACCTAAAAGCCTCTTGGTTGGTTTATTCATATAACTCCTTAATCAACCTATTAAGAAATGTTGTCTTTACATAAATTTGATATAAAATCCAATGGAAGATTGTTGTGAAAGACATAGTAAATCTGATAGAGGTATATTTAGTAATAAGAGCAAAAGTCTCCTCATAGTCAACTCCTTTTTAATGGGAGAACCGTCCAGCCACAAACCGAGCTTTGCAGTTTTATATGCTGCTATCTGGTGCATGCTTAACCATGCATGATTGTTGTAAGAAAAACTAGAGTCAAATACTGACTTCTCCACTAGTCTAGGCACTATCTCCTACCCATCATTCTTTAGGAGGAGATGTATTCCTCCATCATGGCATTTTGCAGTACTTTCTTCCTTACTGCCGTTACTAGAAGGTTTTGTTTCAATAATGAAAGATATCAGTGCAACATAACTAGGGAACTTTTTAGGAGGGTGGCTTATTTGAAGGGAAGTAGTTGGAGCACCAACTTACTCTGTTGCCTCTTTTAATGTCTAGATTAGCCATCTAGGCTTTCTAGCTGAACTTGAAGGTAAAGAGGCACCCCTTGCACTTCCAAAAGCTTGCTGATCTAAGTATGCGTTTCATGATCTTTTTTATTTCTGCAGATCTGTTTTTGGGATACCAAGCTCTTCTGCCTCCATGGTCACTATTGGAGGTTCTTGAGACTTAGAGGACCATGCATTTTCTTCAAACTTGGTATCTCTGCTCACAACTACTTTATGTTGAGATGGAATGTATATTCTATAAGCTTTTGAGGTTTCACTCTAACCTACAAAAATGCCCTTCAAACTAGAAGGTTCCAACTTGGTCCTTTTCCCATATGGAATATGAATGTAGATAGGACAACTGAAAAACTCAAAGATGTGTTACTTGAGGCTTCTGAATTCCTCCAGTCTTATCCTTCAAAATTCTGTGAGGATACCTATTCAAAATATAGACAATGATGAGACATGTTTATACACAGAGACACATGAGCAGAAATAGATCATGAATCAAGGCCCCAAACTACTGAGGGTTGTAGGGAACTATCAACATTTTCTTGATTCTTGATTTCATGCAAAAGGTATCAAACTCCTTTGGTTTTTGTGAATTAAGTCTAGGACTTCCTAGAAGAATCATCAATAAAATATTCATAGTAAATGTTACTTGATAAGGAAGTTGAAGAGATGGGCCCACATACATTTGAGTTGATTAGGTCAGAAACCCCTCTTGACCTATGTTTACTGCCAGGAAAACATCCTTTACATGCTGGCCAAGTGCACAACCTTTGCACACACCTTTCTTCTCAGCCTTGAAGATTGGCAATGCCCACACCATGTTTTTCAAGATTGGCAACATTCACTAGTGCAAGTGACCTAGTCTCTTTTGTCAAAGCTCACACATGTTGTCACTATCATACCCTAAAGTTCTTATAGGATTCCCTTGCAATTTAGGATGAGGACTTGTTGATCTTCAAAGTTAGCCATATATGTAGGATCTATCATCACTGAAATTGGAAAGAGATTTTTAGTTAAGCTAGGTACATACAAAACATCATTAACTTAGTAAGCTTAAGGATATCACTTGATGGATCCCACTCTTGCAACTGGATACGTGGCATCATCACCAAGTTCTACTAAAGGTACTCTTGTTAGAGGTTGTATGTTTGCAGGCTCCACTGTCCACATACCAGTCCACATCAGACATGATGTCAGATGACAGGCATGAGACCATTGAGAAGTGTATCTCGAGATTGGATGAAAGCTCATCCACTTGAGCTGATGCTTTTGTACTCTTAAATTACAAGTTTCTTTCCCTTCCCCTTCTTTTGATGACATTGGAAGCGAAGTGCCCAAACATTTGACACTTGAAGCACTTGATGTGGCTCAAGTCCTTCCTTCCCTGGTTACAAGAACCTGGCTTCTCTTTCTTCCCTTTTTAATACTTCTTAGTTCCTCTTTTCTTGTTGCCCTTCTTCGTCTTACTAATGGGGACAACATTCTGCTCCTTCTAGTTGAAGTCATTCCATAGCCTCTTCAAAATGGGAAGTTTTAACTTTTTTTTGGCCTAGATGTCATAGCCAAAAAGTTTCCAAAAAGAACAGGACCTATTTAATGCAATGAATACTAGCTTTTCACCCTTCACCTCCTCTCAATTGCTGCAAGCTGATCATGGAGATCAATAATCTTCATTAAGTAGGAAACTACAATATCCTTTTACTCATTTGCAGGGATTAAGCTTATTTCTTAGCAATGTCTTCTGTTTGTTGTTCTCACTCTGATAGAGTGACTAGAGCATCAAACATGTACTTTATTGTGGTCTTTTTGGTGATGTGAGGGATCTAATGATCCTTCATAGATTCAAGTATGACTCACTTGACCTTGGCCATCTTCTTTTTATGATTTACTAATTACACAGGTTTGGGAGGCTCTACAACCAGTTTCTCAATGAAGTTAGACAAATCCTACTCCAACAATATCTTTGTGCCCAGAGGCGCTCACCAGCCTAGTATGGAAGAGATGTTGTAATGTCGTGTCTTGATATGTAAACATTTTGACGCAGTGAAATTGCATAAAATGGAAATGAAATAAAATTTAAAAAAAATAAAATAAAAAATAAAATTAATAATTAAAATAAACTTGAGGTAAAATAGTCAATTTATTGTTGGTGGTTTTGACAACCCATGGTTTTGCTAATGGTATTCTTATGTAAGAATAATTTCTCACTCTAGATCCATCTTAACTCCAGATCTATCGAGTGTCGAGAGGGATCAAATCTATTGAGGTGCAAACCTCTTTTAGAGTGAAAAGAAATTTGATCCCGCCAAATGCTTGGAAGATCTGTAGTTAAGATGGATGCAGGCTGGTTACCTGAGACTTCCCTGGGATGAAGTTAAGAGGGACCTTCCAATCTGTCCATGTATTTGAGATTGACTGTAGCCATACTACTGCATTGGAATATCGCCTAAACGAAAGTTAAGACAGATCAGCAGCCTAACAAAGAACCCGACAACTTGAAACTTCACTGTGCTTTTCTCAAGCATGGATCACAGCATCCAATCCCTGGAGCCTCCTGACAGCTCCCTTTCATAGGTAGCAGTCCTACTATCTATTCAAGGATTTTTAGAATGTTTCAACAAACCTTTCTCTGATACCATTATGAATTTTTGTCTAACTCATTGTAAACAGATTCTTCTTCTAGTGGAAACTAACACTGTCTAAATTTAGAGGCTAATCAAAACTGCAATCTGAATCTCACTAAAATCTACAAACACAGTTGGAATACATACATTGGAACACACAGATCAATGTCAAAAACACCTGTTACTGCTATTCCAATACTGCTGAATAAAAATCTGCTAGAAAGGATTTTGTGTAAGAACTGAAACTAACCCTATTACAGATCCATACTCTCACTCTTTCTTATAAGTGACACCTAGGGTTTATAAAAATAGATATATTACTTAGATCTCTGGATCTGTGCTCTATCTAACTGATAAAAAATGAATTCAGAAAGACTGAAAAATAAAACAGAACTGACTCATCTAACTTTAGCACTTTATCTTTAACCTGAAGTATAATGATAAAATTATCTTATTCTTTTTATGGCTGGTCCATACATGCATGTGTGTGCCCTTATTGCTGGAATAGTAAAATTTGTGATGTGCTCCTACTGTCTATTTATTGCTGCATTCTCACCAACAGATCATTATGCTGTTTGGAATTTAATGCTGCATGTATTTGTGTAATGCTGCTGTAATATAAGGTGGCCAGATCTGCCATGTGTGCTCCAACCTAGTAGAAGATGATCTGGGGTACACTATCTAACAACAATGAGCCAACAAACACTGGTATTTTTTTAAATGCCACTGTGGGCTGCTAGCTTTTAGAGTATTGTTAGGGAAATAAGCTCGGTGTAGTTATTTGATCCTCACCTAAATCTGTTTTAAATCTGATACAGTGAGAGTTATTGAGATAGAGAACACGTATGGCTTCCCTTTTTTGGGGGGTACCTTGACTAGCTCCATCAAAGTAATCCCCATTTTCCAGATTTGTCCATAGGAGCACGAATCAACTTTTTCTATGTTGGGGTTGATGAAAAAGCTTTGAAGTTTGAGAAGATTGACTGACCTTGGAAGGCACATTGAAAGAGTTATATACCTGTCTTCAAAGATTTCAACATTTCTATCTTTCTAGATTCCCCATGATACTATTAGAGGAAGGCCTTTGAGGACTGAGTTTTGCTACCACTTTTTAGAGCACTCTTCAGCATAACCTCCTTGTCCACAGTCCTTTATCCTTGTCAAACCATCCAGATTTCCTTTATTAAGGAAAAAATATCAGTAAGTGGTCTATGTTCTTTTCAACTCTTTTACACATGATACATTTGCTTGGACTTGATCCATTTCTTCTCTTAAGAACTTCCTATGTGGGTGCTCTATTTAAGATTGCCAACTGCATGTAAATAATGAACTTTTGAAAGGTTCTTATCCAGATGCGCTTCCACCATGAGAGTGTGCATTCTGGTCTGTCCAGGGTACACGATTCTTATCCTAACTTTGGAGTGTAAATCCCCAAGGCTGGATTTTAGACCAGACATGTTCATCATCAGAGTCAGAGTCTTTTATATAGGCATGGCACACTTTTGATTTGTTTATAAATCCTTTTGATTGAATATTTTCTTGGCCTTTGAGTCGTCTCTCTGTTCAGCGCTATTCCAATCCTGCTGGCAAATGGAGGAGTTTCCTGGTCCAGCTGCCTGGTCTAGATTGAAGAGAGTTTATCACTGCTTCTGGCAGCTTGTACTCAGCTCCACTGCTTATCCATGGGTCTATACTGATCTTCGCCTTAGCCTCATTGCAAACCTTCCATGCCAGCAATCTGCCTATTAAAGGGAATGTTATAGTCAGTACTTTCAATAATATGGATGCATTGTTGATTGACTTGTTTGGGTTTCCAATCCAGTCTTCTGCTGAATTGGGCTCAATATATCTCTGAATGTGAATCTGATTCTAGAGGTCCTCTTTTGATATTAGTCTCCACATACACTTGGCTTTTAGGGCTTTCCCGAAGGAATGATATTCGATATGTAATGCATGTGGGCTTTTTTGTATACCTTTGTTTTCTTAGCAAAATATAGTCTTATATTATAAAAAACAGATCAAGTACTGTAATTGCTTTCTCTTTGCATCCATGCTAGAAGAGCCAACATATCAGATTGGGCATCATATTTGGAATGTCTCATGTCATTCTAAGGACAAAATCCACAACAGTGATAAGATTCAATGTTTGCTTTTATTTTTATTGTGCTCTTTCCAGCTTTGTGGCTGGAATGTGTTGTAGGTCCAATTGAATCTGTATTGAGTTCAACCTGATTGTACAATGTATTTTTCTAACTTTCTACAAACATGTTGTTTATATCTAGTATAAGCAGATGGGGGATAGACTCATGGAGTACTAGGCTTGTGCAGTTACATCCTGTAATTAATCTATTAAGATTGGTTCTGGTCTCCTTAAGTCCATATCCAGATGGGTCATGAGGGGAATGCAGAAGTTGATTTTGTATTCTTATCGGCACTGGGTCATAGATCCCACGATCCTTCATTTAATGTCTAGTTTTTGTCAATAATTAGGTTCTGTTCTTTAGATACTCCAATCTTTAGTTTTAACTTTTAATGTTTAGTGTTCTTTTATGGTGATTATTTTTTAGTATTTAGATCCTGTAATGATCCTTCTACTATGATTGGTTCTTTTTAAATTCTTTTCTAAATCCTTTTCTAAATCGTTGATGTCAAAGGAACACAATTTCGTTATCGAGTCAGGCAAGTCTTTGTTCATTGGAATTAAAAACATTTTACGGAAATGAGAGTGCTACCAGGAAAAAATTTAGATAATACAGTTCTGTAGTTTGATGCTACAACAAATTTTGTTTGTGTTGTCACTGCCTTGTTTGGTTATTGGTATCAATTCTACTTTGGTATTGCATTTAGATACTTCAAGCTACATCATTTCCACATAAGATTGATAGGAATTCGACTATGTAGTGATTATAAAAAACAGTGTTGTTTATCTATCCTATTTTAGTACTACCACACGACTTGCAATTGTGCTAAACATAATAATTAACTAATTTTTTTTCTAGTAACTGTTGTAATATAGAAATTAAAAAAAATTATAAAACAACCATAAAAAAAAATTAAAATTAAAAAGAACAACACATAACAAATATCAAAACCTAAACTAATTTGCAATCTCTAACTCACTCATTCGAGTTACCAAGCTTATGTCTACTCAGCTTGTTGCGCAACACTATTTGACTTACCAGTTAACTATTGCACCTCCTCCTCCATGGCACTCCTAAAATGCTCATTGGCCATTTTTAATCGTCAGTTTTAACTTTGGAGTCTTGACTTTAGATATGGATGACCTTAGACTGATTCTTTGACTTTCACTCTTTACTTTTTTTGAGTTTGAGTTATATCAATTTACTATTCCAATCTTCAGGCTTAAGTATCTACTATAGTCTATTTTGGTTAGTACTAATTAGATTCTAGAATCACGAATTTAAATTTTAAATCAATTTAGAATCTAGAATCTAGAATGATGAATGATGAATTTAATTTTTAAATCAATTTAGATTCTAGAATGTTGAATAATGAATGATGAATATGGATCAATCTAGTTCATTATTGAATCTCATGGTGTATGAATGAATGATGTATGTATCAGTATGAATGATGAGTATGGATCAGTGTATTTCATTATTTAATTCAATCATGTACGGATCAATGTATTTATGCTTTCATTATTGAAAATATATATATATATCTATTAAAAAAATTATATACCCCTATATCCCCCTGCCCCCTAATTTTACCTAAAATTTGAGGGTACTCTCACACGCCCCCCCTGTGCATCACCCCAGACATGCATCTCCCTATCCCGGAGTCTTGGTGGAACATTAGTTTTAACTTGCCAACATAGAAGGGTTGAAAATATAGTATGACTTCATATTGAAATATGACCATGCCCTTCAAATTTGATGCCAGGTTGAAGAAGTATTTTAGGAAAAGTATTTTGAAGTGTGTTCTAGTGTTTGCCTTCTAGAAAATGTTAATATTTTTTCAAGCTTTCTTTTCAGTTCTTATAACTGATTTGTTTGTTTTACTTTAGTGGTTTATTTATAATAGTTAAAAAGGCTTACGAGATTTAATGGAAACCTTTTATACCCACACCAGATATGCCAAAAAGACCTTAGACGTGTGAATGCCAATTTTGATGCACCATTCATATTGTGCAGTTGTGATGTTTTTTGTTAACGATTGTGCTGAATAGCTTTGTGTCGAATGATGCAGGTACCTTCAAGACAATTTATACCACATACGGGAATCACATGAGATGGATCTAGATTTGAAGATAGAATTTTTCAAACATGTTAACTAATGCATTCAACTGTCCAATGTTCTTAGGTAGCGGTCTTGTAAGATTTCTTCTGACAATATCTGGTAACAAGAGTATTATTGTAATCATTAAAATGTTATAAATAAGATATATGAAATAAAAATTCAGGTATTGAATTTTTCATTAAACATTATTTAGAATGTATTAATACTTATAAGTATCTTAGACATGTATTTGTGTGAAAATAAATTGAATTGGTTTATGTTTAAGGACAAGGCATCCAAGGCGAGGTTAACCAAGACAAAAGTCACTCATCGTAGTGGCCAGAAAGGTTTAAAAGCACTAATAACAACCTTTGTAAGTATATTAAACATGTGATATTTTTTTAATAAATTTTGTACTAGAAGAAAGTCATTGTTATCTAATTTCTCCCTATTTACTGATTGATAGGAACTAAAATATGGAAGACCTCCAAATCATTTGGAAAAGGAGGTGCTGCAGCAAAAGAGATGGGTTGAATTTGTTGTTTGGATGGACTCTATGGTATGTAATCTTAGTTGGATTTCTAATATACTTTTAAACCATATTTTCATTTTATTTTTTAGTACTATTAGATATTATATCTTACCTCATTTTATGGTTAACATTGTATAACAAAAACATGCGTTGTGTTATGTAATTAATACTAACATGTAATATTGATTTTTTTTGTCAGAATGCTATAGGTAATGATTGCCAAGACGATGATCCAAATTATGTTCAACATATATCAGGAGATGATGAGGATGAGGATGAGGGTGATGGTGGTGAAGGAGGAGATGATGATGATAGTTGCGGTGTTGGTGATGATGTGGATCAGAGTAATGAGGATGGTCAAGATGATCATGAGGATGATCTTGGTGGTGGTAGCTAGGCATGCACATGCATTGTTTTTTATGAAGAAATTATTGTGTAGAATGACATTGTTATGTTTAGATGGGTGTTGTGAATTTACCCTATATCAATGAGACATTTTGATTTTGTAATCATACAATGAGTTTGATTTATGTATGTTGTTAATTTATCGTAGAATAACGATATTCATGAAATATTTTGATTTGTTAATCATATTTGAATTTTACTTGTTTTGATTAAAAATAATACTGATTTTATTAGTATTATGTTGCTATTTTATACATGTTTTGAAAATTGTTAATGACACATTGTTATTTTTTTGGATGGATGTTGTCAATTTCTCTTAAATTTCTTTACAAATGATTTTGAATTGTGATATCTGCTTTAATGATATTTAGAAACTATCATATATTTCACTATGAATCTATAAAGGGGGTCATATATGTAAAGAAAAATATACTCTATATAAGAAGTCAAATGCGGATGTAACCATGGATGCAAAATTGAAAGTAAAATTGGTTGTTAAACTAGGAATTAATACAAAATGCAAATAATTGACATACAAAGTGTTTTAAATTAGAAGTGAAAAATTGTGCAATAGTTGACACAAAGAAGGGAACAAAACATGACATACAAAAGGATATCAAATTGGGCAAAAACAAGGACACATAAATGGGCACCAAATTAGATGCAAAAAAAAGACAACAACTAGATGTAAAATAAGATGCAAAGTTGAGCATTAAAAAGAAGCAAAAAACGTTACAAATTAACATGCCAAATGATGATGCAAATAATGGTGTAAATTTGGGATGCAAACTTGGGTGCAAAAAAGGAAAAAAAAAAAGATGTAAGAAAAGACATAAAACAAGATGCAAAATGGGGCTGAAAAAAGGTGAAACCAAGGATGCCATATTGGATGTAAAAAATGATTCCCAATCACATGCAAATTTAGGCTCGAACTCAAACACAAAATTATATGCAAATGTGGACACAAAATGAGGCAAAAAATGATGCAAATTTGGATGGTGAAAACGATGTAAAACTAGACACCAAAAAAATGCAAAATTGGATGAAAAAGTCGGTGTAAATAATGGTGCAACATTGGACACAAGTAGACACAAAAAAATGGTGCAAAAAGGGGCATAAAATAGCTTAAAATTGGATGCAAAACTTGGTGCAAAAACAAATACAAAAGTAGACGTAAAAAATGGCTCTAAATTGAATGTACCATTAGACACAAAATAAGATGCAAAGGTGGACACAACACATGACTCAACATAAGATGCAAATATAAATGCAAATTTGGATGCTCAAAATGATGTAACATTAGATGCAAGAGATGGTGTTAAAAATGATGCAAACTTGGATGAAACAAATGACGCAAAATATGGTGCAAAATGAGATGGGAAAAGTGGAGACAAATCAAACGTAAATGTGGATGTAAAAAATGGTCCAAAAAAAGATGCAAAAATGGGCGCAAAAATGGATTCAAAATTTGGTGCTAAATCAAATTCAACACATGGTGCAAAGATAGGCACCAAAGCTGGTGCAAAAATAGAAGCAAAAACTAGTGTAAGACTAGATACAAAACCTAGCGTAAGACTAGATGCAAAAACTGACACAAAATGGATGCATAAAAAGACGTTAAATTGGATTCAAAATACAGTGTAAACTTTATGCAAATGATGGTGCAAAAATGGAAGCAAAGAATGACACAAAATAGGAAGCAAAAGAGAATGAAAAATAGATGCAAAAAATGACACAAAACTAGAAGCAAAACTTGTCATAAAATAAGATGCAAATCTTGGTTTAAAATTTGACGCAAAAAATGATGCATAGTTTGGTGTAAAAAATGATGCAAAATCTAGCGTGAAAAAGGATGCAAAATCAGGTGCAAAAAAGGACGCTTTAAAAATTGTACAATAGAGCCAGATTTAGCGCCAGGTTGCTCATCACAATTACAAAAAAAATGCACTAAAATCTGGCGCTAAATCTGGCGCAAATCGCTGGTTTTGTTGTAGTGTTTTCAGTTGCCTGTTAGATATGACAATGACACGGAACTGTTAACTTCACTAAAGCAATCAACGTCCACATATATTTCTGATCATATTCATGAATGGCGACATAGAAGGCGGTTAGTGAAAGTTTTCATTTGAGATCAAATTTTAGTAGAATGGTTCATTAAATCATTATTACCTAAAATCACTGAAAATGTAGCTAAGGGAGGAGTTGTTACTGAAGAGAAGTCATTGCTCAAGCTCAGTACCTTGACCTCGTTTATACACAGTCAGGTACTTTACATGAAAAAATCCTTGATCTTCCAAAACACGATCAAATAACTGCAGCTCCTTCAGGGTCTCATGCCGATGATGGTATGATTGGTATAGTTAGCACTAAAAGTAAGAAGAAATCTTCAAATAATTCTTCTCCTATAATAACTTTACCTGATTCCCCGACAGAAGAATCTTTTCCTGAAATTTCTGCAGACATTCATGTCGTAGAATCATCAATGACCAAATCAAAATCCGGTAGCAAATAGAAGGGGAAGAAGAAAAATAAACAAATTTCAAAAAATAAAACAGATAAAAATGAATCTACTAATGAAAAATGAAAACCTCGATATCCTTGTTTCATTTGCGAGGAGGATCATTTTACCAAAGACTGCCCACATCGAGCAGAGGTTTTGAAAATCGTTAAAGTTTCTCAAATTCTTGCTGTCTTGAAGGATCCTTTTCTTACTCAAGATAGTAAGATGATTGGTTCTTCCTCGAATACCTCAGACGAACCCATTATGATGATGTCTCATGTCAGGATTGCGACGCTATTTCAAGATTATGGTAGTAAAAATTCTGTTGGTGGTAAAGAAGCAGAATCTTCTAATTCAAACACATCAACTACACCTCCTAGTTTCGGTCCACTACATATTGAGAAACCCAACCCTGACTTAGTAATCAAACCGCCTGCTAAAGGTATACTTCGGAAGTCAGCTTTCAATCCACATGTGAGAGCTGCTTAGAATTATAACATTATTGAAGACCTAGCTATTTCCCCTTCAGTAATGTCGGCTTTGGAAGTGCTGCAATCGTGCCCAGCACAACATAAATTACTATTGTCTGCTATAGGAGCTATCGATATTCAAGATTTGAACCTAATAATCTTTGATTTAGAGAATAGTACATCCTACCTCCCTCATCAATGGCTTTCCATATTCTAGTGTTAGTAAAAAATAGACCTTGTTTTAGGACTGTGATTGATGAAGGAGCTTCTACGTGTATTATGTCAATCCAGTGTTGGAAATCACTTGGTTCTCCCACACTCAATCAGTCTCCGACAATTATAAAGGCTTTTGATGGTTTAGGGTTCCATCCTTTTGGTATTTTGCAAGATTTACCTATAGGGGTTGAAGGCAAAACCGTAAATCTAGATGTGGAAGTGGTCGATGCCCCTCTAGATTACAACCTTCTCCTGGGTCGCAGTTGGTCTTATGCTATGAATGTTGTTGCTTCATCGGTCTTTTGGCTTATCAAGTTTCCTCATAATGGAAAGATCATTACGATAGACCATCTGACTTATTTCTCATCCAATCCAGCCTCTACAGATAGTATTCAGCACATTAGTAAAACGACTATCCCTTACAAGGATGTTGGTGTAGGTTTGATCAAAGATTTTGGTTTACTAGGAACTTTTTCCTTCCCTCCTCCTAACGTATCACCTTATATTGCAACTATTCATTTGATTTCATCAAATACTTTTACTTTTGATGATCCTTGGATTGTACCTTCCGATTCTGAGGTGGATTCATTTGGTGGCACGATGCCTCTGAGTCCCTTTGAAATTGCATATCAGGTCGTATAGTCGTTTTTCGATGCCTATTCAACCGAAACTGTTCCAATGAATGTCATCCATGGAGAGTCACTTTCAATATCAAACTCAACTTCATCAACACTTTCTGATCCTGTTCATTCTGATGAGCAGATTCGTAAACTATTGTGTGTTGATGATTTACCATGGGAAGATTTGCATCACCGGTCTTCATTTTTACCTGAGCTTGATCATTTTGAAAATGATTTCTCTTCTATTTTTACGACTGACTATGTCAAGGAACCGCAAAATCCATTGCAACATTCTGATTCTGAGTTAAATTTGGAAAATATTTCTCGAATGGTTCCTATTGACATTTCAGTTAAACCTGGAATTATTGAAAACATTCATATAGGTTCTTGTTGTACGGACGATGAAATCCAAACTTACAAAGCCCTATTTCAAGAATTCCGTGAAGTGTTTGCCTGCTCATATGAAGAAATGTCAGGAATTGATCCATCAATTTTTGTCCATGAAATTAAAATGTACCTAGATGCTAAACCTGTCCGACAATGCTTACGTTAGATACATTCGTGAAAAGCTGCTGCTATCAAAGCCGAAATTGAGAAATTACTTCATGTAGGTTTCATTTATCCAATTCCTTTAACCGATTGGGTATCGAATATTGTTCCTATCAACAAAAAACAAGGAACGATAAGATTATGTATCGACTATAGGGATATTAATCAAGCTTGTACTAAAGACAATTATCCAACACCCTATGTCGATCAAATTATTGATGATTGTGTGTTAGGTCCCTATAATACTAGTGATTACCCCATTACTATTATAGTTGTATCCCTTATTAATATTGCTGTGCCCCTATTGTCCCCATATTGTTTTTACTGTGCCCCATAGAATCCCTCTATTTTTATTTTTGTGGCTTTATATTATTATTATTAGGTCGACTGGGTTATATTGTGACTCCTTAGACTCCTATATATAGAAATGAGGTTTTGTCATTTGAATCATCCAAGAATTGTTCATTTATGTAATGTAAAGGAGGTTTCCCCCTCGAAGAGGCTGAATTCTAAGGCGTTGATCTATCCATTCTATCGTTTTTTGAGATGGCTTCATAACATTTGGCATCAGAGCTTTACATTCTAAGGTTTCGCTGCTCCAAATAGGTGATCGTGGAATTTTCGCTATAACTTTTTTTCTACGATGTTTTAGAAGACAAAAAAAAACCATTTGAGAAGAGATCGCACTGAACCTTGGGTCTGAATTTCAGAGCTTTTTGTGCTATATTTGCGGAGATATGATCTGAGGAATTTGGTCTTTTTGCAGACTCTTGAATTACATTCCAAACAAGTGACCTGGGGAAAATCATCATAACTTTCTCTTTGAGCATCATATTGAAATTTTGTAAGAAGGTACAGAAAGAGGACAGACTGTAGTTTCTTGTATATATTTTTTAGAGAAAAAGGTCAAAAAATAGACTCGTGTAACATCGTACAAGTTCGCTCTACTGAACTAGTCTATAATCAAGTCACTGTTGGAGATTTGGCATAACTCTTCCTTGGAGAATCCAATTTGGATCAGACTGGTGGCATTGGAAAGAGGACATAGAGGACTACTGCAGATTACAATTTTAGAACTGGATGATCCAAAATTATAGAGATACATCAGAGGCAATATCGAGCCCCTACAAAGTGAAAAAAGGTGTGTAGATTTTTTTAAATTTTTCTTAAGCTTGGTTTGAAAAGTTATTTTGAAGAATTCAAAGGGCATAGTAGAGCATTATTATCGGTAACTGATGCCCTGAGGAAAGAAAATGAAAACACCTAGTAAGCAACCTGAAAGCCCTAGCATGACTCATGAAGAAGAGGAAGAAATGCTACATGATATATCAAAATTACAAGACCAAGTGCAACAAATGTCACTCTCACAAAAGCTAACAGAAGCTAAGATAAATGGTGTGGAATCTAAGATAAATGGCGTGGAATCTAAGATAAAGGGTGTGGAAGCTAAGATGAATGGCATGGAAGCTAATATCGATGATTTGAAGATAGATTTGAAGACAGGCATGGAAGATTTGAAGACAGATTTGAAAAAGTTTCTACAAGAAATGCTTACTAATGGTGAAAGGGTAGTAAAGGAAACTCATGATGAGAATAAAAGAAATGTTAATCATGATTTCATAGACTATAATGTTGGAATGAAGACCCACCATATTCCAAAAATCAATATGAGGAAGTTTGATGGCAAGGATCCCACAACATGAATATTACAAATGGAGCAATTTTTCGATCTCAATAATGTGCAAAACACACAAAAGGTACGTATTGCAACTTTATATTTGGAACCAAATCAGTTTGTATGGTATCAATGGATTTGATTTCATAAACAAATTATCACTTGGGCAATTTTTACGGAAGAATTGACAGTACATTATGAGGATACAAAAAGCAACACTTTTTTAGCCAATTGATAAGTCTCAAACAAAAGGGTTCAATAATGGAGCACATTGAGGAGTTCCAAAAATTGAACAAAAGGGTAAAAAATATTCCAGAGGAGCATAGGATTGATGTGTTCATAGGGCCTTTAAAGGATAATATCCAACATGATGTTCACCTTTGGGAACCTGATTCATTACATAAGGCATTTAGGTTAGCAAGAAAAATGGAAAGAAAAATTATGGCAACCATGAAGCATACCATTCACAACTATAAAGATGGAAGTGTTGTTGCCCCTAGTCTTCCACAACCTATAAGGTTGACACCACAACACTTGTAAGAAAAAAGAGCAAAAGGGATTTGTTACAGTTGTGATAGCAAATACACTAAAGGTCATAAGTGTGCAGAGAAGAAATTATTCTACATCAATTGTGAAGAGGAAGAATAAAAGGAGCAAGAAAGGTCAAAAGAAGATGATATACTCCAAGAAAAAAGCCTAGATAAAGAAGAAATGAATCTGACCATATCTTGTAATGCGTTGGCTAGAATTACCACTCCTCAAACCATCAATATAGAAGGACAAATCAAGAAGAAAAAGGTAATAGTGTTGATTGATTCAGGAAGTACCTACAATTTTATTCATTGTAAGATAGCAAAAGAATTGAATTGCTTCCTGTATCCAACACCAGAGTGTCAAGTGATCGTTGAAAATGGATGAACGATAAATTGCTCTAGAAATTGCTATAATATCAAGCTATCCATGGGAGAATATGTATTGAATAGCCCAATGCTTTCCACTCCAATGGGAGGTGCTGATGTTGTACTAGGAGTCCAATGGCTACAATCCTTGGGTACAATAGCTTTTAATTTTCAAGAACTTTTCATGAAATTTTCTGTGGAAGGAAAGGAAGTTGAATTAAGGGGTATTGCAGGAAAACCAGGAAAGATAATCAACTCTAACAGTATGAAAAAGCTTCTAAAAAAGGAACAAAGAGGTGTAATTGCACAATTATGTTCACTAGATGTTTCCACATTGGAATCATCTATTTCTCCAGATCTCCAAAAAGTCTTGGAAAATCATTCCAAGGTATTTGAGATTCTCAAAGGCCTCCCACCTATTCATGATCATGATCATGCTATTCATCTGATTCCAGGAAGTGTTTCTCCAAACATCAGGCTGTACAAATATCCTTATGCCCAAAAGAGTGAAATTGAATGTATGGTTGAAGAAATGCTAGAGGCGGGTATAATTCAACCTAGTCAAAGTTCTTTCTCTGCTCCAGTAGTATTGGTGCACAAGAAGGATGGATCATGGCACATGTGTCCGAATTATAGGGAGCTCAACAAGCTCACTATTAAATATAAGTTTCCCATTTCTATCATTGATGAATTACTGGATGAATTGCATGGATTAATTTACTTCACTAAGTTGGATCTTTGTTCAGGATATCATCAAATCAGAATGAAGACCGAAGGCATTCCGAAAACAACATTTAGAACTCATGAGGGTCATTATGAATTTTTGGTCATGCCTTTTGGCCTTACCAATGCACCTTCTACATTTCAAGGTTTGATGAATTCCATCTTTAAACCCACCCTTAGAAAATTTGTGTTAGTATTTTTTGATGATATACTAATCTACAACAAGTCTTGGAAGGATCATGTTGAACATGTTGACAGGGTGCTACAATTATTGGAGGAGAAACAATTATATGCAAAAAGATCCAAATGCTTCTTTGGAGTACAAGAGGTGGAATATCTCAGTCATACTGTATCTCATGGAGTTAAGGTAGACCCTAGCAAAATTAAAGCCATTAAGGAATGGAAAATCCCCACATCCATAAAGCATCAGCGAGGATTTCTCAGGTTGATAGGGTATTATCAGAAGTTTGTTAAGAATTATGGGAGAATAGTAGCACCTCTAACAACATTATTGAAGAAAGATGCATTTTCATGCACTCCAGAAGCAACAAAGGCCTTCGAACATATTAAAGAGGCAATGTGCCAAGCAATGGTCTTAGCTACACCTGACTTCACAAAAACCTTTATTGTGGAATGTGATGCTTCAGGAAATGGAATTGGTGTTTTTTTAATGCAAGATGAAAGACCATTGCTTTTGAAAGTTGTCCAATCAAGGGAAAGTTTTTACACAAAGCTATTTATGAGAAGGAAATGTTGGCAATACTCCATGCACTTAAGAAATGGCGACCCTACCTAATGGGAAGACACTTCAAAGTAAAAACACATCATGATAGCCTTAAACACTTTTTAGAACAAATATTATCCTCTGAAGAGCAACAAAAGTGGGTCACAAAGATGTTGGGTTATGACTTTGAAATCATCTACAAAAAAGGGAAGCAAAATGTGGTGGCAAATGCACTCTCAAGAAAGAATGAGGATGTGGAAGCATTGTTGTGCACCATTTCTATTATCCAACCCGATTGGATAAACGAAGCAAGGGAGGAATGGAAGAATGATGAAGAAGTGTGGGAACTTATTCAAAAGTTACAACAAGATTCCAATACATCTGATACATTTAGCTGGAAAAATGATTCATTATGGTACAAAGATCGATTATACCTCTGTAAGAATTCCCAACTAAAACAAAAGATTCTTATGGAATTGCACACTTCTCCCTTAGGAGGGCACTTGGGATTTTTAAAAACTTACCACGGGGTTAAGAAGGAATTTTTTTGGGATGGCCTTAAATCAGATATTCAAAATTTTGTGGCGGAATGTTTGGTTTGCCAAAAAAATAAAGTTGAAACAATTAAGACACTGGGTCTATTACAACCTTTATCCATTCCAAGCCAACATCGGGAGGAGGTTTCAATGGATTTTATCACAGGTTTACCCAAGTCTGAGGGAAAGAGTGTCATCATGCTGGTAGTTGATAGACTTACCAAGTATGCACACTTTTTTGCATTATCACATCCATTTAAAGCCAGTACAATTTCTACTACATTTATGGAAACAATTCAAAAGCTACATGGAAACCCAAAGATTATTGTAAGTGACAGAGATCCCATTTTCACTGGAAATTTTTGGACGGAATTATTTTCTTGTCTTGGCACTCAGTTAGCTCATAGCTCATCTTATCATCCTCAATCTGATGGGAAAACTGATATAGTAAACAAATGTTTGGAAGGATATATTCATTGCTTTGTATCTGATAAACAGACACAATGGTTCAAATGGTTGCCTCTGGCTGAATGGTGGTATAACACTTCCTTCCATACAACAACAAAAATGACCCCATTTATGGCACTTTATGGATATCAGCCACCATCCATCACATCATATTTAAGAAAAAATTCTAAGGTTCAAGCAGTGGAACATCACATCGAACATCAACAACAAGTCCTCCAACTCTTAAAGGATAACCTTGTGTTGGCACAAAATAGAATGAAACAACAGGCATATCAACATCGCAAGGAAAGAAGTTTTGATGTAGGTGATTGGGTATTCCTACGGCTAAAACCATATAAGCAAAGGTCCCTCAAGCAAGCTAAGAAGGATAATAAATTATCACCAAAGTATTATGGTCCGTACAAGGTGTTGCAAAAGATTGGTACTATGGCTTACAAATTGGAGCTTCCTGCAACTTGATTGCACCCAGTTTTCCATGTTTCATGTTTAAAGAAGGTTATAGGAGACAAGCTCCCAATTCAAAAAATATTGCCAGAACTTAACGAAGAAGGAAAAATTATATTGGAACCAAAAGCAGTCACAGAAACAAGAACTTGACAGCTACGAAATCGATCAATTTCGGAGTATCTTATCAAGTGGAAGAACTTATCTGCTGAAGATTACACATGGGAGGATGAAAATTTTATACAGAAGCATCCAAAACTACTCAAGTGTTGAGGAAAACACTTTTTTGAAGGAGAGGGGCATGTTAGGTCCCTATAATACTAGTGATTACCCCATTACTATTGTAGTTGTATCCCTTATTAATATTTTTGTGCCCCTATTGTCCCCATATTATTATTACTGTGCCCCATAGAATCCCTCTATTGTTATTTTTGTGGCTTTATATTATTATTGTTAGGTCGTCTGGGTTATATTGTGACTCCTTAGACTCCTATATATAGAAAGGAGGTTTTGGCATTTGAATCATCCAAGAATTTTTCATTTATGTAATGTAAAGGAGGTTTCCCCCTCGAAGAGGCTAAGTTCTAAGGCGTTGATCTATCCATTCTATCTTTTTCTGAGTTGGTTTCATAACATTGTGTCAGCAGTGAAATGTTTTCCTTTATGGATGGTTTTTCCGGTTACAATCAAATCAACATACTCCCTACTGATCAAGCTAAAACAACTTTCATTTGTCCATGGGGGACATTTGCTTATTGCAAATTACCTTTTGGACTGAAGAACGCTGGAGCAACTTTTCAAAGGGCTATGTCTTATGCATTTCATGACATCAAGCACATTGTGCAGCCTTATCTTGATGATTTACCCACCCATTCATTATGTAGAGTTGATCATCTCATTCATTTACGAGCTATCTTTATGAGATGTAAGCATTATCGAATTCGGCTGAATCCACACAAATGTGTATTCTGTGTAGAAACATGTCACTTACTGGGATTTATAGTATCAAAGGCAGGCATTCATGTTGACCCATCGAAGGTGGAATCTATTGTCAATCTACCTCCTCCTTCGACTCTTTGCCAACTCCAAAATTTGCAAGGGAAAGCAATCTTTTTACGTCGTTTCATTCCTAACTACGCCGAGATAACAAAAGGTTTTACCAGGTTGTTAAAATAGAATATTCCATTCTTTTGGGATGAGATTGTTGATCGATCTTTTGATGCACTCAAACACGTGTTGACCCATGCCCTGTTACTGCATCCTCCCAATTACAACTAGGATTACTTTTTGTACCTCGTCGCTTCGCATTCCACCATTGGGATGATTTTAGTTCAGGAAGATGAATTCAATAGTGAACATGTGATTTACTATCCTAGTCGAACTCTGCATCCGACTGAGATTAAATATTCACATGTAGAGAAATTGGCCTTGGCAGCTGTTCAAGCTGTCCAAATATTTCATCACTACATCTTATTACACAAAACCACGGTAATTTCTAACTGTAACCCTATGATGTATATCTTGACCAAAAAATTGCTAGGGGGCAAGTATTCCAAATGGATAGTTATCCTACAGGAATTTGACTTGGAATTTTAAAAATCCAAGGCAAAGAAATCCTTGGTTTTTTCCAAATTGTTGTGTGATTTCCTGCGTACTGATATTGAAATTGTGGTAGAAGAGCCCATTGCAGATGAATCCTTGTTTCTTATTAGTACTCTTGATCCATGGTATGGAGACATGATTGTTTATCTCCAAACCCAATCTTTTCGGCCTGAAATCTTACGATCTCAACAATAGAAAATACGTTTCCAATCCCAACAATACAATATTATTGGTGATACACTTCATCGTCATGGAGCGGATTCTGTTTTCCGACGTTGTTTAACTCATGAAGAAGCTGAAAAGGTTCTAAATGACTGTCACTCTTGAGCATGTGGCAGTCATATGTCTGGGTATGCCACAACCCAAAAGATATTGCACGCTGGTTATTTCTGGCCATCCTTATTCAAAAATTGTATCTATGAAATCCGGAAATGCCATAATTGTCAATTTTTTTATCGTAAGATGCACGCTCCACCCGCTTCTCTTCACCCTATAATTGTTGTTGGTCCTTTCGCAAAGTGGGGTATTGACTTTATTACATGTAACCCTCACTCGGTCAGGGGACATGCGTATATTATCCTAGCAGTAGATTATTTTACTAAGTGGGCGGAGGCAATGCCTACATTTTCGGCAGACGGCAAAACTACTACAACTTTCATATTCAATCATATAATTGCTAGATTCGGTGTTCCTCAAGCTATTATTACTGATCATGGAAGTCACTTTCGAAACATCACAATGACTGAAATAACAGATCAACTTAGCCAGCGCCACGATAGTTTACCTTCATATTACCCGTAGGCTAATGGTCTAGTTGAAGCTATCAATAAAGTTTTAGTCACTATGATCAGAAGAATCATTGGTATTCATAAGTCGAATTGGCATACCATGTTATTTTCAGCACTTTGGGCATATCGGACCTCAGTAAAAACATCAATTGGTTTCACTCCATTTCAACTGGTCTACGGTTTGGAAGCAGTGTTACCTATTGAATGCGAAATTCTATCATTATAATGAGCCATAGAATTACTCCCAGCTACTTCTTAAGAGGAGAAACATTTTTTGTACTTAGCTCAGCTAAATGAGAATCAACGCACTACTGCAATAGCAAATGAGACTCATGCGAAACAAGTGAAAGCTCAATACGATAGAAATGTTACACCTCGCAATTTTTCAGAAGGAGGCCTAGTTTTACTATATGATCAAGCAAACGATAAGCTAGGGGCTAGAAAATTTGTAGCTATGTGGCATGGTCCTTACATTGTTAAGCGAAAGCTGGCAAAAGGGGCTTATGAATTAATAGATTTTGACTGTGTCTCTTTGGGTAAACCCAGAAATGGAATTTTTGAAGAGATATTATGCTTAAGTTTGGTGTGGAGATTTTTGTTAGATTATTTTCTTTATAGCTAGTTTGTTTAGATTAGAAAAGTGTGCCTAGTTTAGAGAGTGCTCTTATCATTATTCCTGCTTATCTTGATTTTACTCTTGATATTGCAGATGTCGACGTCTCTTCAAACATACATTGGTTTTGCTGATGGTGCTTGTCGTAATACACAAAACATTTCTTCTGCACCTTGGGTTATCTATTCACCCTCTAATGAGTTAGTATCTATGCATGGGGTAAGCCTTGGTCAAACAACGAATAACATTGCAGAGTATAGTGAAGTGATTGAGTTATTATCTGAATCCATTTCATTTGGGATTTGGAGTTTGATTGTTAGGTTGGATTCTAAACTCGTTGTATTACAGCTTAACAAGGTTTATGCCATTAGAAAAAAGGTTATTTTTGAGAGTTCGTCGCTTGGAACGTGAATTTGACTACATTGAATATCAACATATTCCAAGACATTTAAATATATTAGCAGATGTAATTGCTTCTAGTATGATAAATAGACATTTGCAATAATCAAAACGGTAAAGTTAAAAACATTCGACAACATGTTACACAAGATAGCTGGTAATAATGATATATCCTAACATAGAATTAGTGTTTCAAATATACATCGTCTTCGATCATAGGTTGAAAAACACCTTATGATCGGCAAAAATGATAACACAAAAGTAAAAAATGTCATGAGTCTACAAAATCGATCATCTTATCCCTGGCGATGATCATGATAAGAAACCACTGCTTGGGCTACCCTACATAGGAACCTCCTAAAAGGTCCTGGGACCCCAATCAAATATCTCTGCAACCTAAGTGGGATATCATATATACCCGTCTCTGGAATATCTAGTGTCAAGAGCTCTAGATGATGCTCCAAATCAGTCAGGATCTCTGCTGATTGGTCCTGTGGGGCTGGTGCTGCCGCAGATTGGTGACTCCTCTCGAAAGGTTGGTCGTCATGGACCCACATCTGCATTTAAACTTTTGATTATCAGTTTTGGACAATTTAAAAAATAAAAAAATTAGAACTTAGAAAGTGTTGAAAATGATTTTACCTGAATCATCCCATTGTTCTCCTGGTGGGAGAATCATGTCTGGGTCACCACGATAATCCATCCCAGCGTATGGAAAATCCTGAATCGCAAAAAGTTGGTTGTTCAACCAACAAAAGTACTCGGGCAGAAATCGAACAACCTCTGTACCCTCCTCAGGGTGGCGGGCCATCAAGGCAACCCAACGAACTATCCTAGGCTCTCGAGGAAGACCAACATCAACAGGAAGATGCTGTGGGGCTAGCATGGGGATCCTCTCTAGAGAAAAGCTAACCACGATGAATCCATATCCAAAAATTTCCAGTTGTCTTTTATTTGCTCTGGTTAGTTGGCCTTTCACATTTTCCAACACAGCCTCGCACTAGTTGAATATTCTCCCTCGAAAACATTCTACTACCATCTGCATCTGGGATCCTATAGCCACATGCAATGCTGCATTCCCACATAACCTGGTAACAGTGAAAGCAATGACCTTGAGTTTAGGATTGTTGATAGTTTTAATATCAATCCGTTTGTCTTTCGTTTGATCATCGCAAAACTCTAATCGGAGACTAGCAACAGACTGGACACCTAGCCTAGTTACGAAAAGAGATAATTGTTCACCCCTCTTGGACAAACCTGTCAAAAAATATATGTCCTCCAGCTCGATTTCAAGCCAGTGGCCACCAATGATGAAACACTGGTCCTATATGTTCCACTTGTCTACCAGCCATTGCAAGAGGTCTACTTGGGCCCTCATACCCAGTATGCTCCAGAAATTTAGCAATCTGCATGCTCTCAATGCCTGCATTGTGGGCATATGGTTTAATGCGACAAAATCCACATCCTCATGCTCATGTTCTTTCCAAGTAAGCATTTTGAATGTCCTACAATGCATAAAATACATATTAGAACCAGCTAGTTCAAAAAAATTTGGGAAAAAATGGAGAAAAATTGATTTTAAAATTCATTTTCGCGGGGTCCGCACCCACTAGTTACAGAAAGTGCATAGGTCTCCATGGCCTGTGAACAACAGGTGTGGACCCATGACTTTTTTCTTTGTAGAAAAATGTCGGGGTCTGTAGGGGCCGAATGTTGCACCTACGGACTCCTGCGAGCGAATTTTTAAACCAATTTTTCCCGTAAAAATTAAATCTAAAGCCTACAATCAAAATGTAAATGGATAGAATGTAAGATAAGGAGGTCGTGGATTACCTGGAGCTGACGGTTTTTTATTTCGACGGACGATTTTCCAGAATCTTCACAGGAACTTTCTTACCCAAAAGCTCTCACTTTTCACTTTGAACTCAAATGGTAAAAATGAAGTTGGAAAACCCCTTTTTATAAGTTTTTTCGAATAAATGAATTTTTAATTTATTTATTTTTCACTTTAAAAAGGCAATTTTTAAAATCATTTTTATTTATCTTAAACAAGTATGTGTAATGTTTTGAGTTTTTGTACAGAATATTGGATTTTTTGGGAAAATTGATCATTTTTCAACAAAAAGCATACTTTTATCACTTTTTTCGGACTCTTTCAAAAATTTACAAAAAAATGAAACATTGGAGTCCTCTTTAAGCTCTTTTCAGACTCTCAAAATTGAAAAGATTGCCGAGCACTTGATTGTTCGAACTCGTTAAAATAAATGAACAATCATCCCTTCAGTATAAGTTTACCCCTTTTATGGATTGAAACAGACTATTTACCAAAAAGGTACATGTTGACTAATTATGGTCAATAGAGTCCTCTTTAAACCCTTTTCAGACTTGTTAAATATGAAAAGATTGTCGAGCGTTTGTCTTTTTCAGCTCGTTAAAGTATTGAAAAGTCATCCCTTTTGTATTATTTTATCCTTTTTCGGGCCTAAGGGATTATTTTATGAAAAAGTAACCCCATGGAGTTTTCTTAAGTTTTTCTTCTGACTCCCTAAAATTAAAAAAAACCGAGTTTTTCCTATACTGGACTCGTTAAAATTTAACAGTAAAGGACTTGTTCAATTTCAAACAGGAATGAACCACTCCTTCTTAGGGTTCGAATTTTAAACTAAGTTGGAATCATCCGAAGGATGAGCTTATAGACAAGCAAACGTTATCCTCCTCAAGCTTGTCAAAAATAAAGAGGTACTTGCCAGAAATTGTGGGGGAAAGAGAGAAAAATGAACCTATTTGTTACACTTTGTTTTATAAAAACCCGTCAACTACTCTTGGACACGACAATTTTTGTTCACCTGGGTTAGGAAAATCCTTTGCCTAACAGTTAATCAAACCATATTGAAAGTCTTCAACTAGTTTCTGGGTATTAGCTTTAGGTCAATTGTCACCAAACCATCTACAGTGTCATCATGTGTTCAAGAGAACAGTTCAAACAAACCATTCATCTGAAAAATATCTGTCATCCATTTTGACCATCCCAGAGTCAGTCCTTGCTAATATATTTCTTCAAAACTTGATCTATGATTTTGTGTTGTGGGCTTGCCTATGACATATCACTTTCTATCGATTTCAGCTCATTATATAGGAAGTTGATCTAGAAATCTTCAGTACCTTGAAAGCTATATGCCCTAATGGCAGTTTTCTCACCTTCGACGATAGGTTTCATCATTGACCTTCGATCGAATGATTCCATGACATGTTCAACTTCGACTCATTTATTCACATTTCATGGATTGTACTGGGTACTTTGAGAGCCATTAACATTACTGGTGGTTTCTCTCACACTTGTTAATAGTTCACATCATTGACTGGTAATCAAGTGGTTTCTACTATGTTCAACTTTGACACTTCATTCACATGGATAGAATCGTACTAGTTCAGAAAGCCGAAATCAAGACCCTGGATCTAGTTTCTACCATAGAGGCTGCGAGGAATTTTGTTATTCATTATGCAGTGGACTATTCATAAACAGATGGCTACGTCCATATGTGTCTACACATGTCTATACTCTTGATGTATTACAAAATCATTCCTGTATCAGAACAGCTTAGTCAGTTTTCTAGTCAGTTTTGATCTGAGTATGGGAATGCCTACCTCAGTGATGATATGTCTATATATATATCTTTCATTGAATTTTTTTTACAGGTTCCGACTAGGGTGTCCACAGGATGATCCTTGAAATGATAAATTACTTCACTCTTCATACATGAAAGACTTCATCTTCACCTACTACAGACTTCGCACTTTAGGGGGCAATATGTTGCACTAAAAATTGTCACCTTGACATTCTGGAATTTGTGTGAATCCATTACCACTCATACTTACCTCCTTTGCAATTATAAAGCCTCAGTTCTTCATATCAAGCCTTGAAAATAAGAGAAAAGCCCTAAAAGTCTTTAAAATTTGGTTCCGCACTTTCTCTTAGTCTTACCTGTGGTCCTGCACCTAATGGTCATGTCCCCTACGCACCTGACCGCTTTGTCCCTATGTTATGGGTGCGGACCCCTATAAAAGTTAAAAAGGCACGAGTACATTCTAAAAAACTCACTTTCATTCATTTCTAGAAGCTTTTGGAAGGACTTCTGGAAGGAATCTTGAGGTGGCAAGTTCGATTTCTTAAGGTTCATGCATCCCATACCTTAAGGAGATAACCCCTTGATGTGAGGAGCTTATCTCTTTGAAGGAGGATTCTATCCCTTCATATATGGACCTATAACCTCCTCCTCTACACTATAAAATGAAGCATTGGGATGGTTACTAAGGAGGTTGAAAGCTAAATATTTTTGAGGTGAAATGCTGTTGGAACTTAGTCTTCTTAGTTGAGCTTTTATGAGAAGATATTACATACCTCTAAGATCTCATTTGGAAGAGTGAAAGGCTTGTCAAAGTAAATGAAATTCCTGTTTCGGACCACAGGAAGAGCTTCTTCAACATCAAGGCTGAAAAGGTTGAAAGGTTCTTCTACTTCAAAGTTAATACAAATAAGTTTGTTTTTCTCAATAAACTGTTCATTTATGGTTTATTTTATGGATTCCTTGATCACCATAATAGACATGATTTATGATATTTGCTATGCAGATGCTATTTGATGTTTTCTTGTTTGTGATTGCAGGTCTTTAAAGATAACTCTTTCGGACGATCGAGGGATGACTACAACAAACAAGTGTTGGATCTAAGATAGGATCATAACACCTCTATAGTATTTATTTGTAAACAGCATATGTTTAGAAGAAGATAGATTTCTTTGTCTATTTGTTGCTAGATTATCTTGTGATACTAGGGAGATCGGTCTTGTCTGCAAGATTGATTTATCTGGCCAACACTGAGCAAAACATTCTTCTACACGGAGATCTCCTTTTGAGACCTATTTTAGTTTCACACCAAGGTATCCCTTGGATTTTGTCTTTGGTAAAGACATAGCAGTTGATGGGCATAGTGATGTGGACAAGGCAACCAAGTTCATTGAACAAATCCAAGAAATTCACCAGGCAGTACATGAACAACTGGAAAATAGCCAAGCTAAATACAAGGCAAGACATGACAAGCATCGGATGGAGCATTGTTTCCAAGTTGGTGATCAAGTCTGTGAAATCCAGAGAAGGCTTGAGAGGTTCAAGAAAATCTTCTGTGTATACCTATCAGGTATTGAGTACCAAATTGTACTCATACCACTGAGACCAGTTGGGGTCGAGACTCAGTAAGGGGAGTCTATGTACTCTAGAGACTTGGGTAATCCAAGTACAATCCTACTGAAAATCATATGTTAAGTGACACTCAAATTGAGCTCCTTATTGTAAAAACTTTGCTTTAAGACATAATTGAAAGGCCACCACTAAAGGCTGGACCAGGAGAGGTAGTCCAGGAGGATTGGGTGAACTCCTTATTAAATTTGTTTTGTTTATGTGTTTGCTTATTGTGTTCTCTTACTATTTCAATGTTTGTGTATTTCACAATCTTATCGATCCGTTGCATAAAATAACATAGGCACACCCCAGTACTTGAGTCTATAATACCTTCATTATTTCCCTGAGGTCATTTATGGGTGATTTTAGATCAAGTGGTATTAGAGCTAGTGGTTGTTGAGGTTAGAAAATCTTGTTCTGGATTTTTGTTGTTGAATGCTAACTAGATCAAAGCCTAAATTAGGAGAAGGAGAGTTGGTCGAAACTAACCCGGAAGTTGGAAGAGCCTATCCTCAGAAGAAAATGTTAGAAGAAAGTCCCTTGAGACCAGACCCCCAATTTATAGATAGTTTCCCGGCCATGAGGTCCATGGTAGAGGAAATGTATAGGGACTTTAGGAAACATAAAGATGAAGATTCATCAGGCTCCAAACAAGATAAAGGAGAAGAAGAGTCTCTCCTCCATGACCACTCAAAAGGCAAAGGGAAAGAAGAAAACATTCTCACACCTCCTAATAGCCCTGAACATAAAAATAAGACATCTTTGATTAAATTAGATGTTAAATTTAATTTACCAATATATGATGGAGAGTTGAATGCAGAGAAGCTGGATAATTGGATCAGACAGATTGATGTTTATTTCAGAGTGCAGAGTATCGACTCAGACAAGAGTAAGATTCAGCTAGCTAGCCTACGCCTCGAAGGAACTGCCTTGGTATGGTGGGAAGGCAGCACACAAGCTGACATGAAGAAACATGGTAAGATTATTTCCGTCTGGAGTGAATTTGTTTTTGCAATCAAAAAGTAGTTCTATCCACTAGCTTACATGCAGCAAGCCATGATGAGCTGGCAAACTCTTCGCCAATTGAAAGGGAAAAGTGTATAAAGTTACACCCAAGAATTTAGGAAAAGAGCTTTGATTCTAGGAATTTCTTTAGACTCACCTGAGACTCTGTTGAAGTACATAGGTGGTCTACATAGCTACATGAGGCACACTATCCTCATGTTTAATCTCACTAGTATAGATGAGGTATTTGTTCAAGCTATGCATCTAGAAGCTAGAGGAAAGAATGGGAACCCAGAAGTTGGGGGATCATCCAAGCCCATTGCAGGCAAGAATAAGGAGAAAAGAAAAAAAAAATGGAAAGAGAGGAAGGCCAACACTGCACAAAAAGGAAAGTATTCATGCATTCAATGTAAGAAGGATGGGCATGATGATGAGCACTGTTGGATCATGCATCCGAAGCTAAGACCTAAGAAGTTTGATTGCAAGAAGAAGAAGATTGCTACAACTATTCATAAAGATTTGGGGTCAGACTCGGGAGATGAAACAACCATTGCAACCACCGGTATAAAAGGTAAAAATTTTGAAGCATCTACTAGTAATTCTGCACAATCTACTAATAATGAAGAAAATGAGAGGAAAAGGCATGAGATTTTTCATATTCAAGTTATTTCCAATCATCAAAAGATTGATAATTTGTTTGATAGTGGCTCACAAGTAAATTTAGTTTCTGAAGCAATTGTAAAGAAGTTGGGGTTACTGACTACACCTCACAAGAAGCCATACCCATTAGGTTGGTTAAGTGATAACGCACAACTACAAGTGACTAGACAATGTAAGCTTAAGTTTTATTTTGGGTCAACATTTGTACATGAGGTTGAGTTAGATATAGTTCCTTTAGATATATGTGGAATTGTTTTAGGAAGTCCTTACTTGTATGATAGAAAATCTATTTTCTATAGAGCTGAGAAAAAGTATCTATTCATTAAAGATGGAATCAAATATATTGTAAGAGCTCATAAGCTCAAGAATAATTATACTCTCATAAACTCAGGGCAGATGAAACAAATTGTAAATTCATGCAAACAATTTTTACTGATGGTTGTAAAGGAAAAGAAACCTGATAAAACCAATGTATTTAAGGGATGCGATGCTAAACAACAAGCTGATTTAGAAAAAGTTGTTTCAGAATATGATATCTTGTTTCAAGAGCCTAAAGGTCTACCACCCAAAAAGGAAATAGTGCATGATATTAATTTGCATAAAGATGCTCCATTGCCTAACATCGGAATGTACAGGTTGTCCACTTTAGAGAATGCAGAAATCAAGAAGCGGGTGTAGGAGTTTCTCGAGAAGGGGTTGATCAGACCTAGCACATCACCATGTGGGTCTCCAATCGTTTTGGTGAAAAAGAAAGATGGCTCGTGGAGAATGTGCATTGATTACCGAGCACTAAATAAGATAACAATAAAAAATAGCTATCCCCTTCCTCGCATAAATGATCTACTAGATCAGTGAAAGGAAGCTATTTATTTTTCCAAGTTAGAATTGCATAATGGATATCATCAGGTCAGAGTTGCAGAACAAGATGCATGAAAGACTGCTTTCAAAACAAAGCAAGGATTGTATGAGTGGCTAGTTATGCCTTTTGGCTTAACTAATGCTCCTGCTACTTTCATGAGAATAATGAATGATGTACTCGGACCTTTTCTTGATGATTTTGTTATTGTATATCTAGATGACATTCTTATATTTAACAAAATGTGGGAAGAAAATTTAAAGCAAGTTAAGCAAACACTAGATGTTTTGAAAAGAGAAAAACTTTATGTTAAACTCCCAAAATGCGAATTTGGAAAAACATCTTTGAATTATTTGGGACATATAGTAGGGGGTGGTGAATTGAAGATAGATCCCTCTAAGGTTGTAGTCATTGTAAATTGGCCTAAACCCAAAACTGCTACAGAAGCTAGAAGCTTCTTAGGAGCAGCACAATATTGGAGGAAGTTCATTTCTAACTTTTCCTTAATTGCAGCTCCCTTACATGCTTTAACAGGATTGCACAAGGTGTTTTAGTGGGGAGGCAAGCAGTAGAAATCCTTCGACACCTTGAAAGAAAAGATTAGTACAGCGCCAGTACTAGCACTACCTAATCTTCAAAGACCATTTGAGATCCAAACGGATGCCAGTGACTATGCCATGGGAGCAGTGCTGATACAACACGGTAAACCCATATGTTATCATTCTAAGACATTTAATTATGTAGTAGTTAACTATCCCACATATGATAAAGAATTGTATGCATTAGTACAGAGTGTGAAAAAGTGGAAACATTACTTAATGGGCAAAGAAACAGTTATACATACTGATCATCAACCACTCCAATATCTACACTCCCAAAATAAGTTGCAGCAATCAAGACACTATAGATGGATGGGTTTTCTACAACGGTTTCATTTAGTCATCAGATATAAAAAGGGCATACATAATAAAGTTGTAGATATGTTATCTAGACCAATTATAAACACATCTACTATACTTAAGCATAACTCAGTATTGCATGAGTGCTATATTGAACAATATGCTCAAGATATATATTTTAAAGATGTATATGCAACTTTAAGTCAAGGCAAATGAGTAGAAGAATTGGATTATCACATTAAGGACCAACTCTTGTATCATTGTGGGAAACTATGCATTCCACAAACTGAAAGAGTAAAGATAATTCGAGAAGCACACACTTCCCTAATATCAGGTCACTTTGGGGTAAGTAAAACGGTTGCACAGCTGCAAAGATTTTGTTATTGGCCAAAAATGAATGAGACAGTTTCTAGATGTGTAAGAGGATGTACCATGTGTGCTAACAGAAAGCCTAGCAATAGGAAACTAGGCTTGTACACTCCATTATCAGTTCCTTCTCATCCTTGGGAAAGTGTTTCCATGGACTTGTTGGAGGACTGCCTAAATCTAGGAAAGGTCATGACTATTTATATGTTGTAACTTGTGGATAGGTTCAGCAAAATGTGTATTTTGATACCTTGTAATAAATAGATTACAGTTGAACAAACTGCAAATTTGTTCTTTTAGCATGTATGGGTTCAGATTTTGATTACCCACTTCCATTATATCTTATTGAGACACCCGATTTGTTGAGAAGTTTTGGTTGAGTCTGTGGGAACTGATGGACACCAAACTGAAGAAAATCACAACCTTTCATCCACAGACAAATGGCCAGACATAAGTGTTCAACAGGACAGTGATTCAGTTGCTCAGAGGCTATTGCAGCAAGCATCCCAAACTTTGGGATGAAAATTTGTGTTATGTGCAGCTTGCTTACAATCGAGCAAAACATTCTTCTACATAGAAATCTCCTTTTGAGACCTGTTTTGGTTTCACACCAAGGTCTCCCTTGGATTTTGTCTTTGGTAAAGACATAGTAGTTGATGGACACAGTGATGTGGAGAAGGCAACCAAGTTCATTGAACAAATCCAAAAGATTCACCAGGAAGTACAGGAACAGCTAGAAAAGAGCCAAGCCAAATACAAGGCAAGGCATGACAAGCATCAGATGGAGCATAGTTTCCAAGTTGGTGATCAATTCTGGCTGTATATCAGCAAAGGTAGAATGCAAGGTGAAGGTAAAAAGCTAAAGCCAATAAGGTATGGACCTTTCAATATACTTGAGAAAATTGATGAGAATTCTTTCCGCCTTGATTTAACAACTTACATGCACATCTACTCAGTCGTTAATGCAGACAAATTGAGATTATTTGAACCTTCATTAATTGAATATCTCGAAGAGCAGAGTCAATTTCCTTCTATTGATGATCTGTTACCTGAATATCTCAATGAATTACAGGAAGACACAGTTTTGGATAGGAAGGTGAGGACGTCACGCAGGGAAGATGTTGAGTGCCTTAGGATTGGACTCAAGGGTTAAAAGCCAAGCAGTGAAAATGGATAGAGATTGGACAAGTGAGACAACTATACCCTCACTTAGTCGATGCTTGAAAACCAACTTTTGGTGGTCCAAAATCTTTTTCTGTGGGAAGGTCGTAATCCGAATTAGATCCTTAAACATTCTCTAAGCTTTCATGACTGTTTCAATTGTGTCAAGCTTCAAAACCTTATGGATATTGAGCTTATCAGAAATAGCCTCTAAACAATGGCAATTTGTGGTCACCACAGAACAACGAGGACCCTCGGTCAAAGCACGCAGTCAGTTGGCCCATGGTGACTGCGCACTAGCATAAAATGACAAATGAGAGGTCAAATCCAAAAACAGAGGCAATTTCTGATACGTGATTAGCAATTAGCGCTAAAGCTCTAATCGCGTATCGCAGGGTGTCCCCCTCAGTGAAGGAAAGCACCCAAGTGCTCAGTCACGAGGAAAAGCATAAAACGGTACAGAAATCACCGATTCTGTCAGAAGGCAGGTCCCACGCTAAAACCGCCAGGATATTGGAAGGGCTTCAAGCGGTAAGCAGGTTCAACCGAGTCCCGCCCGATGCCATACATTGGGTGACACGAGTCCAGCGGATGAGAGAGAAAACCACTCACATCGGATGGGAAAAGGGCATGCTACTCACCCACCTGATATGGATGGAGACCATAGGATCTAGGTGCTCTAGATCAACGACGAAGAAATGATCCGATGGATGACTGGTTCGACGGGGAAATAAGCTAATTCATATAATATTTGGGGTCCGGCATGACCGATGAGTTGGCAGAGGAATCAGTGCCGCGGGAAATCTTGGAGCAACAGAAATAATGACCGTTCAAAGAGAATTGACACTCAGTTCATGAGAAAACAAGTGGCCACCTCTTTGTGAAGTGTTAAATAGTGATGATGACACAGAGCAGGGGAATTCAAGTGGACAAAGGCAGGAGATCCAGAGAGCCGGGAAGCAGAAACAAACAGTCAGGGAGCAGATTGGCTTTAAGCCACGAACAGAAAAAGAGTAAGGGAGGCAGAGAAAGAGAAGCAGAAAGCCAAAAGACAAGAAAGAAGTGAATTGCAGAGAATAGAGAAGCCGAGATGACCTGCAGAGCAAAGGCAGCATTGAGCCGATAGAGATGAAGAGAGTCCGAGAGTCTATGAACTCCAGAAAAGTCTTGAGAGGTTCAAGAAACTCTTTTGTGTATACTTGTCAGGTATTGAGTACCAAATTGAACTCATACCACTGAGACCAATTGAGGTCGAGATTCAATAAGGGGAGTCTATGCACTCTAGAGACTTGGGGAATCCAAGTACAATCCTACTGATCATCATCTGTTAAGTGAGACTCAAAGTGAGCTCCTTATTATAAAAAATCTACTTTAAGACACAATAGAAAGGCCACCACTTAAGGATGGACCAAGAGACGTAGCCTAGGAGGATTGGGTGAACTCCTTACTAAATTTGTTGTGTTTATGTGTTTTCTTACTCTGTTTTCTTACTGTTTCAATGTCTGTGTATTTCTCAATATTATCGATCCGTTTCATAAAATAACATAGGCACACCCAAACACTTGAGTCTGTAATACCTTCATTATTTCCTTGAGGTCATTTAGGGGTGATTTCTGATCAAGTGGTATCAGAGCTAGTGGTTGTTAAGGTTAGACAAGCTTGTTCTAGATTTTTTTTTGTTGAATGCTAACTAGATCAAACCCTAAATTAGGAGGAGAGTTGGTTGAAATTAACCTGGAAATTGGAAGAGCCTATCCTTAGAACAAAATGTCAAAAGAAATTCTGTTGGGACCAGACCCCCAATTTATAGATAGTTTCCCGGCCATGAGGTCCATGGTAGAGGAGATGTATAGGGACTTTAGGAAACATAAAGATGAAGATTCATCAGGCTCCAAACAAGATAAAGGAAGAGAAGAGTCTCTCCTCCATGACCACTCAAAAGGCAAAGGGAAAGAAGAAAACTTTCTCACTCCTCCTAATAGCCTTGAACATAAAAAGAAGACATATTTGATTAAATTAGATGTTAAGTTTGATTTATCAATATATGATGGAGAGTTGAATGTAGAGAAGCTGGATAATTGGATCAGACAGATTGATGTTTATTGCAGAGTGCAGAGTATCGACTCAGACAAGAGTAAGATTCATCTGGCCAGCCTACGCCTCAAAGGCACTGCCTTGGTATGGTGGGAAGGTAGGACACAAGCTGACATGAAGAAACATGGTAAGATTATTTCCGTCTGGAGTGAATTTGTTTCTGCAATAAAAAAGAAGTTCTATCCACTAGCTTACATGCAGCAAGCCATGATGAGCTGGCAAACTCTTTGCCAATTGAAAGGGAAAAGTGTACAAGTTTACACTCAAGAATTTAGGAAAAGAGCTTTGATTCCAAGAAATTATTTCTTTAGACTCACCTGAGACTCTATTGAAGTACATAGGTGGTCTACACAGCTACATAAGGCACACTATCCTCATGTTTAATCCCACTAGTATAGATGAGGTATCTATTCAAGCTATGCATCTAGAAGCTAGAGGAAAGAATGGGAACCTAGAAGTTGGGGGATCATCCAAGACCATTTCAAGCAAGAATAAGGAGAAAAGAAAATAGAAATGGAAAGAGAGGAAGGCCAACACTACACAGAAAAGCAAGTCTTCATGCACTCACTATAAGAAAGATGGGCATGATGATGAGCACTATTGGATCTTGCATCCAGAGATAAGACTTAAGAAGTTTGAGGGAAAGAAGAAGAAGACTGCTGCAACTATTCAGAAATATTTGGGGTTAGACTCAGGAGATGAAACAACCATTGCAGCCACTGGTATAAAAGGTAAAAATTTTGAAGCATCTACTAGTAATTCTGCACAATCTACTAATAATGAAGAAAATGAGAGGAAAAGACATGATATTTTTCATATTCAAGTTATTTCCAATCATCAAAAGATTGATACTTTGTTTGATAGTAGCTCACAAGTAAATTTAGTTTTTGAAGCAATTGTAAAGAAGTTGGGGTTACTGACTACACCTCACAAGAAGCCATACCCATTAGGTTGGTTATGTGATAAAGCACAACTACAAGTGACTAGACAATGTAAACTTAAGTTTTCTTAGGTCAGCATTTGTAGATGAGGTTGAGTTAGATATAGTTCCTTTGGATATATGTGGAATTGTTTTAGGAAGTCCTTACTTGTATGATAAAAAAGCTATTTTCTATAGAGCTGAGTACAAGTATCTACTCGTTAAAGATGGAATCAAATATATTGTAAGAGCTCATAAGCTCAAGAATAATTATACTCTCATAAACTCAGGGTAGATGAAACGAATTGTAAATTCATGCAAACAATTTTTATTGATGGTTGTAAAGGAAAAGAAACCTGATAAAACCAATGTATTTGAGGGCTATGATGCTAAACAACAAGCTGATTTAGAAAAAGTTGTTTCAGAATATGATATCTTGTTTCAAGATCCTAAAGGTTTGCCACCCAAAAAGGAAATAGTGCATGATATTAATTTGTAGCAAGTTGCTCCATTGCCTAACTTCAGAATGTAGAGGTTGTCCACTTTAGAGAATGCATAAATCAAGAAGTAGGTGTAGGAGTTGCTTGAGAAGGGGTTCATCAGACCTAGCACATCACCATGTGGGTCTCCAATCATTTTGGTGAAAAAGAAAGATGGCTTGTGGAGAATGTGCATTGATTACCGAGCCCTGAATAAGATAATAATAAAAAATCATTATCCCCTTCCTTGCATAAATGATTTATTAGATCAGTTAAAGGAAGCTGTTTATTTTTCCAAGTTAGACTTGCATAGTGGATATCATCGGGTCAGAGTTGCAGAACAAGATGCATGGAAGACTACTTTCAAAATAAAGCAGGGATTGTATGAGTGGCTAGTTATGCCTTTTGGCTTAACTAATGCTCCTGCTACTTTCATGAGAATAATGAATGATGTACTTAGAACTTTTCTTGATGGTTTTGTTATTGTATATCTGGATGACATTCTTATATTTAGGAAAACGTGGGAAGAACATATAAAGCATGTTAAGTAGACACTAGATGTTTTGAAAAGAGAAAAAATTTATGTTAAACTCCCAAAATGCGAATTTGGCAAAACATCTTTGAATTATTTGGGACATATACTACGGGTGGTGAATTGAACATAGATCCCTCTAAGGTTGCAGTCATTTTAAACTGGCCTAAACCCAAATCTGCTACAAAAGTTAGAAGCTTCTTAGGAGCAGCACAATATTGGAGAAAGTTCATTTCTAACTTTTCCTTAATTGCAGCTCCCTTACATGCTTTAACAGGATTGAAAAATGTGTTTCAGTGGGGAGGAAAGTAGCAGAAATCCTTCGACGCCTTGAAAGAAAAGATTAGTACAACACCAGTGCTAGCACTACCCGATCTTCAAAGATCATTTGAGATCCAAACGGATGCCAGTGACTATGCCATGGGAGCAGTGTTGATACAACACGTAAACCCATATGTTATCATTGTGAGACATTTAATTTTGGAGTAGTTAACTATCCCACATATCATAAAGAATTGTATGCATTAGTATAGAGTGTGAAAAAGTGGAAACATTACTTTATGGGCAATGAAACAGTTATACATACTAATCATCAACTACTCCAATATCTACACTCCCAAACTAAGTTGCAGCAATCAAGACACTATAGATGGATGCGTTTTCTACAATAGTTTCATTTAGTCATCAGATATAAAAAGGGCATACACAATAAAGTTGCAGATATGTTATCTAGAACAATTATAAACACATCTACTATACTTAAGCATAGCTCAGTATTGCATGAGAGCTACATTGAACAATATGCTCAAGATATAGATTTTAAGGATGTATATGCAACTTTAAGTCAAGGCAAACGAGTAGAAGAATTGGATTATCACATTAAGTACCAACTCTTGTATCATTGTGGGAAGCTATGCATTCCAAAAACTAAAAGAGTAAAGATAATTTGAGAAGCACACACTTCCCTAATATCAGGTACTTTGGGGTAAGTAAAACGGTTGCACAACTGCAAAGATTTTGTTATTGGCCAAAATGAATGAGATAGTTTCTAGATATGTAAGAGGGTGTACCATGTGTGCTAAAAGCAAGCCCAACAATAGGAAACTAGGCTTGTACACTCCACTACCAGTTCCTTCTCATCCTTGGGAAAGTGTTTCCATGGACTTTGATGGAGGACTACCTAAATCTAGGAAAGGGCATGAATATTTATATGTTGTTGTGGATAGGTTCAACAAAATGTGTATTTTGATTCCTTGTAATAAACAGATTATAGTTGAACAAACTACAATTTTGTTCTTTCAGCATGTATGGGTTCATTTTGGATTACCCACTTCCATTGTATCTGATCGAGACACCAGATTTGTTGGGAATTTTTGGTCGACTTTGTGGGAGCTAATGGACACCAAACTGAAGAAAAGCACAGCCTTTCATCCATAGACAGATGGCCAAACAGAAGTGGTCAACAGAATAGTGATCCAATTACTCAGAAGTTATTACAGTAAGCATCACAAACTTTGGGATGAACATTTGTGTTATGTGCAACATGCTTACAATCGAGCAAAACATTCTTCTACACAAAGATATCCTTTTGAGACCTGTTTTGGTTTCACACCAAGGTTTCCCTTGGATTTTTCCTTTGGTAAAGACATAGTAGTTGATGGACACAATGATGTGGACAAGGCAACAAAGTTCATTGAACAAATCCAAGAGATTCACCAGGCAGTACAAGAACAACTAGAAAAGAGCCAAGCCAAATACAAGGCAAGGCATGACAAGCATTGGATGGAGCATAGTTTCCAAGTTGGTGATCAAGTCTGGCTGTATATCAGCAAAGAAAAAATGCAAGGTGAAGGTAAAAAGCTAAAGCCAATAAGGTATGGACCTTTCAAGATACTTGAGAAAATTAATGAGAATGATTTTCGCCTTGATTTACCAGCTTACATGCACATCTACTTAGTCGTTAATGAAGAGAGCTTGACATTATTTGAACCTTCATTAATTGAAGATCTCGAAGAGAAGAGTCAATTGCCTTCTATTGATGATCTGTTACTTGAATATCTCAATGAATTGCAGGAAGACATAGTTTTGGACAGGAAGGTGAGGACGAAGTGCAGGGGAGATGTTGAGTACCTTAGGATTGGACTTAAGGGTTCAAAGCAAAGCAGTGAAAAATGGATAGGGACTGGACAAGTGAGATAGCTATAACCTCACTTAGTTTATGCTTGAAAACCAACTTTTGGTGGTCCAAAAGATTTTTCAGTGGGAAGGTTGTGATCTGAATTGGATCCTTAAACATTCTCTAAGTTTTCATGACTATTTCAAATTATGTCAAGCTTCAAAATCTTATGGATATCGAGCTTATCAGAAATAACCTCTAAACAATGGAAATTTGTGGTCATCACGGAACAACGAGGACCCTCAGTTAAAGCGTGCAGACCGTTGGCCCATGGTGACTGCGCACTGACACAAATTGACAAACAAGATGCCAAATTCAAAAATAGAGATAATTTCTGATAGCAGGGTGCCCCCCTCAGTGAAGGAAAGCCCCAAGCACTCAGCCACGAGAAAAGCATAAAACCATATGGAAATCGCCGAGAGGGTAGGTCCCATGCTAAAACCGATAGGATATTAGAAGGGCTTCAAGTAATAAGCAGGTTTGACTGAGTCCCACTCAATGCCATACATTGGGTGACGCGCATTTGGCGGATGAGAGAGAATACCGCTCACAGCGGACTGGTAAAGGGCATGCTACTTACCCACCCGATATGGACTGAGACCATAGGATCTAGAGGCTCTAGATCAATGGCTTTGAAATGATCCGATGGATGACCGTATTCGACGGGGAAATACCGTGAGTCATATGAGATTTGAGGTCCGACATGACTGATGAGTTGGCAGAGGAATTAGTTTCATAGGCAATCTTGGAGCAATGGAAATAATGACCATTCAAAGAGAACTGACACTCAGTTTGTGGGGAAACAAGTGGCCATTTCTATGTGAAGCGTTACACAATAATGATGACACAAAGTAGGGGAATTCAAGCGGACAGAGGTAGGAGATCTAGAGAGCTGGGAAGTGGAAGCGAATAGTCAGGGAGGAGACTGGATTTAAGCCACGAACAAACAGAGAGTAAAGTAAGGCAAAGAAAGAGAAGCAAAAAGCTGAGAGGAAAGAAAGAAGTGAATTGCCGAGAACAGAGAAGCTGAGATGACCTATAGATCAAAGGAAGCATCGAGCAGATAGAGACAGAGAGAGTCCGAGAGTCTGTGAACTCTAGAGAAGGCTTGAAAGGTTCAAGCAACTCTTATATGTATACCTGTCAAGTATTGAGTACCAAATTGGACTCATACCACTGAGACCAGTTGAGGTCGAGATTCAGTAAGGGGAGTCTATGTTTCTAGAGACTTGGGGGATCCAAGTACAATCCTACTGATCATCATTTGTTAAGTGAGACTCAAATTGAGCTCCTTATTGTAAAAAATCTACTTTAAGACACAATACAAAGGCCACCACTGAAGGCTGGACCAGGAGACGTAGCCCAGGAAGATTGGGTGAACTCCTTATTAAATTTGTTGTGTTTATGTGTTGCTTATTGTGTTCTATTACTGTTTCAATGTCTGTGTATTTCACAATCTTATCGATCCATTGCATAAAAATAACATAGGCACACCCCAACACTTAAGTCTGTAATACCTTCATTATTTCCCTGAGGTCATTTACGGGTGATTTCAGATCATCTATCTATTCAAATTTCTTTCCTTTTCTCTGCAAGAATGTAATAGGATAGTAAATTTATGAGAATTTCCTAATGAACCTCCTATAATAACCTGCTAATACCATAAATGATTGTTGGCTTGAGGGGGCCTGACCCAAGTTCGGAGTTAATTAGCCAAACAAATCCCTACACTACTGGCCCTTTTGACATCAGCCTGTAGGGCATGGATTGAAGTCTCACCCGAAGCAGTATGGGGGGATGCTAGAACCAGGTTTCCGCACCCTTGAGATGTCTAAGTGGTCATCTTAGTACAATTGTGAATACCTTCGTGCAGGTCACTTCACGCATTGTCCTGACTAGTGAGACCTTCGCGATCTATTATAATCTCCTTTGCATAGCCCTAAATTAGGGTTGAGGTGCTTTCACACTGCTAAGGCAACGATCTGTGCTAATTCCCCAAGTTACACTGTGGATCTTACTTATCTTCTTATAAATGTTAGTTAACTTCGCATAAACAAATACTTTGTCTTATATTCTCTTAGTCAACATAATCATATAAGTTCGTGCATATAAACAATAAACATGCAATTCATTCCCAATACATTCAATGTAGAAAACAGTAAATAAATACACAGAAATGATAGGAAACTTCTCTTTATTACTTCTCCAACGGTTACAGACACAATTCTCCCTCTGCACCTAGTTGCAAGGGTTCACACACTTAGCTGCGAACTACTAGGCCTCTGCACACTCAGCTACAGAGCCTTCTTCTACTCTACAACCCAAGACTCGACTCTACACTTAGATCTTCCACTATGCTTCTATTCCATGATTGCTACTTCAATTCTATTTTTCCCTTTACAACTTAGAGACTCGCTCTATTTATACAATCCCATGGTCCGCAGACCATGGGTAGATATCTAAAGCTGACATTACATTATAAAATTAAGGGCGGACAACCCTATGACTCATTTACAACTTTGCACTCCGCGCCCACAAAATGCAGAGTCTTTACATTGGATTTACAATTTTTGACCAAAATCTGGGCTCTAAGCTCCAAAAATTCCCTTGGGGGATCCCACGCCCAACAGGCCCCCAACACAAACATCGTGACTTGCCCTTGAGTCACTTAGTTGGTGCGGAGATCTTTGCGTGGAGACCTCCTAGACTACTGCAAGATTGGCAGCGCACTAAGCAGCTGCCTGCTGTACTTCCTAGAAACATTGTTTAGGGGCCACTAAATTGCTTCCCTGACCCTGTTTATAGTCCTGCACCTCCTTTCAACTACTTGGAGCACTAAGACTTTGCTTCTATCATCTAGTCAGATGGTCGGGCCACCTGTGTATAGCTTCAAACGAGTGCCATTCACTTTTCCTGGGAAAGGTTCTCCATTTAACTTTACCAACTGTACCGCACCTCCACCTATGACCTCCTTGATAACATATGGTCCCAGCCAATGCATTCTAAACTTTCCCGGGACTTTCTCAAACTTACTATCATATAGTAGCACCAAATCGTTCACCTTGAAGGTGCACAACTTAATATGTCGATTGTGCTAGGCCTTTTCGTGCTGCTTTTGTACCTACTAATGAAAGCAAACCAAAAATCGTTCTTCCTCAAGTTCTTCCAATTGTGCGAGCCTCTCCTCCAGGGCTCGGCAGTTCGTCATACCTGTGAGCACTGCTATGCGTAGAATAGGCATGATTTATTCCATCGGAATTACAGCTTCCGCTCCATAGACAAGCCTAAAAGGCGTCTACCCCGTCAGCTTCTTGCATGTCATCGGATAAGCCCATAATACTGTGGGTACGCGCAGGTCCCAATCACTTCACTTCGCATTGCATACTTTGGTCAGCGCAGTCTATAGCACTTTGTTAAATGCTTCTGCTATCCTGTTTTCCTGTGGGTGAGATGGTGTGCTTTTCTGATGATACACTTGAAATTATTCCATCAGCACGGTGATCGTCTCATTTAGGAAATGTGTACCATGGTAACTCATCACTATCTTTGGACATCCAAATAGTGTCAATACGTGTTCAAACAGAAACTTTGTGACCGTCGTAGCCGTGCAATCTTTTACTGGCTGCTCTTCTGCCCAACGAGTCAGGTACTCCATCATAGTGATAATATATCTCGCGTCTGTCTTTCCTTGAGGTTTGATAGGTCCTACAAAGCCTATTTCCCACTTTTCAAAGGGCTATAGCATCATTTGTCGATACAAAGGCATCTCGTCCCTCCGCAATGGTTTACCTATTCTTTGACATACATCACAGGCCTTACAATGTGCTTTTGAATTTTGATGAAGGGTTGGCCACCACAACCCTACACGGAGAACCTTCTACGCGATCACTCTCCCTACATAATGTCTGCTTGCAGCGCCCCCATGAGCATCTGCGAGGACATTGCTTCGTTCAAACTTAGGTACATACCTTCGCAGTATCTCATCATTCCCCATCTTATATAAATTCCTGGAAATGACAGAAAAATCTGTCACGTGCACCACTAGTTCCTTCTTCTGCTAGACGGAATATTCTTTCGGTGCAATTCTAGTCGTGAGAAATTGAATTATGTCTTCAAAATATCCATCCACTACACGCATAGTAAAGAGATGCATGTCAGGTAATCCTTCCTCCAGACTAGTAGGTTCCTCTCTTGTCTCAATGCGTGACAGGTGATCAAGTCCTGCATTCAATCATCCAGGCTTCACAACCACTTCAAAGTCATATTCTTAGAACAATAAAAGCCATCTGCATATGCACCCCTACAACATAGGCTTATTGACCAAGTACTTTAGTGCGTAACAATTAGTATACATCTTAAAGTGACCTCCTAGCAAGTAGTGTCGATACTTTTGGAGCGCATATACCATAGCCAGTCCCTCGCGTTCAGTGGTGGAATAGTTATTTTCTACTTTAGACAATATGTGACTCGCGAATGCGACAGGGTGATCCAAGCCCTCTCCACCATCTTGTGTTAGTACTGCTCCCAGCATGATGCACGATGCGTCAACATGGACATGAAACTCTTTGTCCCAGTTTGGGAAGACAAGAATTGATGCAGTGACCATCTTTTCCTTCAATATATCCAGGCTTTTTTAGCAATCATCAATCTAGTAGAATGTAACATCCTTCTTCAAGAGTTGTTCCATCAGTGTGGTGATTTGGGCATAGCTTTTGATAAACTTTCTGCAGTACCCTGTATGTCCCAGAGTAGCGCACAACTGTTTTTTTCTCCGTGATGCTTCCAAATTCAAAATCACCATGATCTTCATGGGGTCTACCATCAGGCCCTTCCTACAAACCACATGTCCTAATAGGTTCTCGAAGGGAACAAGAAACACATACTTCTTGAGGCTAAGCATGATTTTGTATCTTTGGAAGGTACCCAACATCAAGTGTAAGCTCATTACATGGCGCTCAACCACCCCAAATATAATCTAGTCATCAAAATAAACCTACAAGAACTTATGAATATATTCGTTAAATGTTGTGACAACCACGCATGAGAAGATGGCTGACATGTTCTTTAGCCCAAACGGCATGATAGTGTATTGGAAGCAACCTCACTCAGTCATGAAGGTTGTCTTGCTCCTATCCTCCGGGGCGATTTTGATCTGGTGGTACCCTGAGAACCCATCAATGAAAGAATATGCTTCTTGCCCACCGACATTGTCCAACACCACATTTGTGAATGGAGTTGAGAATGGATCATGCACACAAGCATCATTCAGTTTCCTAAGATCCACACATATTCTTATTTTGTCTTTCTACTTCTTTTCCTCCACCACCATTGCACTTACCCAATCAAATTCCTCCACAGGTTCAATGATTCATACTGCGAGCATTTTGTCTAGTTCTATGTAGACCTTCTCCTTGTATTTTGGATTTAAGCGGTAAGGCCTTTGCTTAACTCGCTTCATGTTGGGTTTTAACATGATCCTCATCATCCCTAAATCTCCGATGGTTCCATTTAAATCCGTGAACATGGTCGGGAATAAATCCTGGTACTCATGGAGTAGCTCAATGACCTTATCCACCGTCACATCATCCCAGTAGTTACTAATCTTTGCAAACTTAGGTTCGGCCTCCGTACCAATGTTCACCTGCTTCGTTTTTACTAGCACAGTTATATCAAGGTTCTTAATCTGTGGTCCTTGAACCTCACGATGGTCTTTTGTTTCTAGAATGTTAATATTCCTCAGATCCTCATCCTCCTCTTTAGTAGTTACATTGTAACATTCTAGCGCACAAATAAGATGAGTAGCCCATCCCAGCTGATTAGGTCTAAAGGCTCCTGTGGTATTTGGAAGATGGCTACTTTTATCACTTGTAACACTTCATCAATACTGTCCCCCCATCCAGCCTCAAAATTGAAGGTCATCATGAACCCTTCGCGCAAGATATCCCATTCACTTGTCCCATGGCAGAGCTCCGTCTCTATATACCATTTCATTGGTATAACACCTAAGGTATGACAAAATAGGTGCACCTACTCAGGTTTTTGCTTTTCTCCATAGGCCTTCATCCACTTTACCAGGTGCACGCATGGATCATCCCATCCATCATATTTGTCTGTTAATCACATCTTAGGCTTCCAAAAGTGCATGTGCATCATTCTCATGCATTCATGCCAGTCCTCAAATCTCCCTTTGTGCATACCCCACCATCTCACAGGCGTAGCGTGCAGTACCCAGTCCAAGGCCTGGAAGCATTTCTTTTCTGACACTTCCCTTTAAAACCTATCCAAGAAGGTATCTACCTCACTTAACCCATCATAAGTAGGTAGATCTCTCACTTTTGTTGATACACAGTGTAGTGACCTTGTCATCATGTTACAATTCAGTGTAGTCACCTCATGTAATTGATTCTGCCATCGCTCGATCTCTTCATTAGAATCTGAGGTACATGAGCTCTCACGCTCCCATGAAATTCGTCCATCTGTGGTAGGGTTCACCCAGTCCTGGTCTCATGCTATTATCTTATAGATGCAATCAAAATCATCGTCACTTTCATAGTCGTGCACTAGCTCTCTATAGCGCGATGCTTCAGCAGGGTCCAAGGGTATGATTACGCATAGTGACTTCTTTTCAAAAATCACTTTGCGCTTCTTTAGATTAATCACCCCATTCATGTCAATGGCCCAATCAATTACTAAGAGCATGGGGTAGGGGTTGTTGTCATCAACAATCTCTATCACTTCAAAATCTACTAGCGCACCTGCTCCCTCAACATCCATAGTGATTCCCTGCAATCACCCCATGGGTGTTATCTTCTATTGGTTCGTTATTCATAGCTGAATAGGGGACCACTGCAACGTAGGTCTCCCCATTCACTCCCATGTCTACTTTGGAAAAATGTTTGCATCCAATCCTAGATCCAGAACTGCTTGGTCCATTTCATATTCTCCAATCTGTGCAGTTCGCCTCATCTCTCTCCCCGTTCTTGTCTTGTGCTTTTCGATCTTCCAGACTACGCACGGTTCTCCTCGCGCAGTCCCAATGCATCTGTTAATGAGTTCCTATAACCCCTCTACAGCCTTATTGTCATGCAGTAACTTCATGCATGCTTCCAGGAACGTCGTAAGCATAGATGGGTCCATCTTCAACTTCAGTCTATCTTTGCTTCCTGAAGTGGAGGAATCGACGAAGCTCTTCTTAGCTTCCATGAAGGTTTCCTTAGTGCACTGCAAATCAAACTCTGCTTCTTTTGCCAGAGCTTTGCAAACCCAAGTACTTTCTTCTAGTTGTTTACCTTTGTCATCTCCTGTCGCATTTCCACTTCGGAGCATCATGTTCACATTTGGATCTTCCTCTCATGGCTTAGGCCTCATCATCTGTAGGTTTTGAGTCGGGGGAGGTGTTATCCCTCCTTTGTCGCATATCCTAGCTATCAGCGTAGGACAATCTTTTGTCTCATGATCAAACAAGGTACAATACAGACATGATGGACATGTTGGGTTTGTACAATCATGGGCATAATGTCCTGGCCCTCTGCAATTGTAGCATATTAGCTATTTGCGACCTCTTCCAGGTCCTACTCCACCTCGGCCTCATTCGCGCCCCTGAAATCTCGTTCGCGCCACTCCTGCATTTTGTTCTAGGGGTCGTGTTTTAGCCTGAAATCTGTAGGTGAGAGTTCTATCCATCATCGACACATAACTCCTACAAGTGCATTAATCGTGTCTCACTGACCTACAAAAATTATAGAACAATTGTTGTGAATTTTGTGTGCACTCCTGTAACAAATGGCAATTGTCTGTAGCATGCTTTCCATTGATTTGACAAATCGCGCACCACAAAGCGGGTGCCGCACTCGGTCCTTCTTGTGCTTCCGACCTTAACGACATCGGTCCTCCTCCCGCGAGGTAATGCATGAACACTAGATAGTGGTCTTTATCATGGCCCTGACCCTTTCATTTTACACACCACACCTCTTTACGCACTTCTGGTCGAGCTATCCGGTCCTGTTTCAGACTCTGCATCTTGAGGCATAAGTTCTTCAACTGCATGTGGATCTACTAAACTCCAAGTTAGGATCCTACATTGGTGTCTCATGCAGCCTCATCGCAATTTCCAAGGCCTCTGCCTGAGTTGTTAACTTCTGCTGAGATAGCGCACTCCTTAAATGTGGCGTTAGCGACGCTGTAAATGATTCGCGGTGCTATCCATCCATCAGATTCATATTAGCTTCGTGAATCGTACACTTCAACCTCTAATCCAACTCCCAAGGAGTCTCGCCTGGTAGCATCATGATCTTCTTGAATCCAATGATCGACTGTGCTTTGGACTTTAGCTTGTTAAATTTTGTGTTTAGCACTATTTGGATATCCACGATTCCCACATTTGGATTATCATTGGAATGCTTAATATACTAGGTCAATGCACTGTCCTACAGGACACTAACCAGTGTCACTTTCTTGATATTGTCATCTGTAAATCCTTGCGCTTCCCATATGGATCTTATCATGAACCATAACTAATTTGGATCCTCATTCCCCAATCCTTTGAACACATGCAACTTCACTATGCTCGCCATATTGAATCACGGTGGTGGTGGTGGTACAGGTGGAGATGGAGGTGATGGCGGTGAAGTTGGTGGTAGTGTGGGTGGGGTTGTATTCGTGAGATTCTCTGCCTTATCAGATTGATCGCACTTTGCAGTGAGACCTTTGTGAGATCTTCCTCGTCCCCTTGCGGAGGTGAAATCAAAGGGCTATTCTCTGGTCCCTTACTTCCTTCATTTCTCTAGGTTTTTCCACTTCGTGTAGCTTTGGACATCAAGGTAACTGCATAACCCTCTTCTCACACAATAAAATTTTAATCCAAGTGTTCAAATACTTTACATACTTATCTCATGGTCCTTTGAGAAAGCGTCACTCTACCTCGCTATAGCTACCTAAGGTTTCAACCCTGAACTCAATAATGAATCATCCTATAATTCAATCGAGCCAGTGATCAACAGCACGCGTGATCTGATCCTTCGATGCTTCCAATCTGCGCACCAAATATGGGGTCCACAGAATAGGACCGTTGAGCTTCCACCTTCCTTGGCTATCTTCTAGCTTCACGATCCACCCATACAGCTCAATGGGGAAATACATGAAGAAGATTTTGTGGATCTTTTTGTATAGGTAGGAGTCTAACCACTCTTCTTTTGACAATTGTGGGTTCCTATTCTCCTGCGCTGCAAACTCGTGAATTGTTCTATCCAACCAACCTTCAATTTCCTTCTTAGTTGGATTACAATTATACGACATCAGACATCTCTATGCAGATTCCAGTCTCAGCAATGGAACCATTTTTTGGCTTAAGGGGGCTTGACCTAGGTTTGAAGTTAATTAACTAAAAAAATCCATACACTATTGGCCCTTTCGGCATCAGCCCACGGGGCGTGGACTGAAGTCTCACCTGAAGTAGTATGGGGGGGTTGCTGGAACTAGGTTTCTGCACCCTTGAGATGTCTGAGGGGTCGTCTTAGTCCAACTGTGAATACCTTCACGCAGGTCACTTCGTACACTATCTTGACTGGTGAGACCTTCACGATCTATTATAATCTCCTTCCCGTAGCCCTAACCTAGGGCTGAGGTGCTTTCACGTTGCTAAGGCAACGATTTGTGCTAATTCCCCAAGTTACACCGTGGATCTTACTTATCTTCTTATAACTGTTAGTTAACTTCATGTAAAAAGATACTTTGTCTTATATTCTCTTAGTCAACATAATCATATAAGTTCACGCATATAAACAATAAAAATTCAATTCATACCCAATACATTCAATGCAGAAAATAGTAAATGAATACACATAAATGATATGAAACTTCTCTTCATTACTTCTCCAATGGTTACAGACTCAACTCGCCCTACGCACCCAGCTGCAGGGGTCCACGCACTCAGCTGTGGACTAGTAGGCCTCTACGCACTTAGCTGTAGAGCCTTCTTCTACTCTACGACCCAAGACTCGACTCTACACTTAGATCTTCCGTTATGCTTCTATTCCATGATTGATACTTCAATTCTATTTTTCCCTTTACAACTTAGAGCCTCACTCTATTTATACAATCCCATGGTCCGCAAATAATGGGTAGATCTCTAAAGCTGAAATTACATTATAAAATTAAGGGCAGACAACCCTATGACTCATTTACAACTTCGTGCTCCATGCCCACAAAATGTGAATTCGTTACATTGGATTTACAATTTTTGACCAAAATCTGGGCTCGAAGCCCCAAAAATTCCCTTGGGGGATCCCACGCCCAACAACGATCTTACCTCATCCACATTCCTAGGAGTTTCCCACTCCATGATAGCTCTGATATTTTCTGGGTCCACTATTATACCTTCTTTAGAAACCACATGCCCCAAATAATGAACTTATGTTTGAAAGTAACTGCACTTACTAATTTTGGCATATAACTGATGATCTCTTAGCAATATCAACATTGTTGCTAGATGTTTTACATGCTCTTCATCATTCTTAAAATATATCAATATGTCATCAATTAATACTATCACAAACTTGTCCAGATAAGGATGTAACACATTATTCATTAAACACATGAAGGTAGTTGGAGCATTAGTCAAATCAAAAGGAACTACTACAAATTCTGGTACATAATGCAATTTTGTATATGTCCTCTTCTTTGATTCATACCTAATGATATAGTGATCTCAAATCAATCTTTGAGAACATTGTTTCTCCCTTCAACTGATCAAACAAATCATCAATTTGTGGTAATGTATATCTATTCTTGCTTTTCACCTTGTTCAACTACCTATAGTCAATACACAACCCGAGAGTGTCATCCTTCTTCTTCATAAACAATACTAGTGTAGCCGATGATGACACACTTGGCCTAATGTATCCCTTATCAATAATTTCCTTAAGCTACAATTTTAATTCCACTAATTCCAGAGTGCTCATCCTATAATTTTCCTTCGATGTTCATGTTACTCCTAGCATCAACTTTGAGATATATGTTGTAAATACATCCTGAAAATGCTACAAAACTAGATACCTCTTCAAGACTTCTGCATCCTCAACATACTTCCCTTTGTCACTAGAAATATGAGTTGCAAACAATACACATCCTTTCCTACTACTACACTTTTCCTACATAGTTGTAACCCTTCTCACTGATGTAGGATTCTTCTTACCCTACAATGTTATCTTCTCTTCGTCATCATCCAAGCACTCAATAGCCTTATCATAGCAATCTACCTTGGTCATATGAATGTACAACCAATCCATACCCAACCACATAATGTATGATCCCAATAGAAGGACATTTATATGTGTTAATGTAGACATATCATTCAGCTAAAATGCACAATATCTTACCCAATTATGAACTCTTTTCTTGGTACCTATAGCCAACTACACCAACCAAGACTCTACATGCACTTTTTTTGTAGCACCCACCTTCGACATCTACCCAAGTAACAAGCCAACTGGGGTAAACATGCGACGAGAGGCCACTATGATATTATTCGACCTCCTAAGTCACATTAAGGAAGTGTAACTGACGGAAACAAACCATACAAACCTTCAACATTGGCATCGGGACCCTCAGGAACCATCCCAACCTTTTTTCCGATCAACCCCTAGGTCCCACTGAGATTTTAGACAACTTGACCCTTGGATGCTCCCATGTTATAGGCCTGCCAGCGTCTAGGGACTATTTTTCTAATTGTTGTGCCAGTGTCTGTAAGATTTGAGCCATTTTTCAGGCCCAAAGACCAGGTCACTGCCTAGAATTGAATGAAATCTCGGAACAACAAGATAGCAAGGAAATGGCAATACAAATGCAATTACTTGAATAAGACTTTTCTAGGTTTTAACCCCGTACATAAATTACTTGGAAATGAATTCTTAAAAGTAGAAAATAAACAATGGTGAGAGCATAAAACATAAAACATATATACACAAATATTTTCCCTTGGATCCTAAAACTGAGACTACCAGATTGATTTTTCATTATATTTCTTTCAATGTTACAATACATATATATACATGTCGAAGCATCCATAAACTCCAATCCATTAACCCTGGATTAGAACATAACTGTAGTTCTCTTGAATGGATGTACAAAATACCATGGACAAAAAACCATCATGCCCAAAACCATGTGTGAAATCCATGCACAAAACCGTAGGTAGGTGCACCCACCTAATATAGGGTTGAAAAAAAAATATGGGGCACTACCCTAGAACCTATGCAGGGGGACTACCACCCCCATGTAAACCCCCCCTGTTACACCAACGTAACGTACAGGGGGGGCTACCATCCCCCCGCCCCGCACATGGGGTAGTTGTGGAGATAATATAACACACACCCACCAACCTTGATTGGACCCCTACTTGCCATGACACACATTTTTCAAACATATCACACATATGTAATCTATAGGTGTAACTGACATATCTAAGTATAGGGGTCTCATACTTAGCTAAGAATTACTAAGAAGCATTGATTCCTCAACACGTTAGCTTCCATTTCATACATTAGGTCATAGATACATTACTCATTCAGTTACTAGTAAAAACATGACGAGAGTCGTACATAACTATTGTCATAAAACATATACATAACCAACATAATAGCAACATAAATACCAAGGAGATCACAACCATATAATCCACATATAAACTAGTATAATACTCATATAAATACAAGGGGAAATAACCTCATATTGATGATGCAAAATCAAAATCTAGGATGGGACTTCCAGGTTCCACCCGACCATAGAACAGCTGAGATAAATCTCTCTTCAGCCATCAACCCTCATTCTATATTCCAAGCATGAATGTGGGATATCATAAAACACATCAATCCAAAACCATCCAAGGCTTCGATAGGCCAAACACCTCAACCCATCAAATAGTTATTCTACCTCATAGTCGGACATCACAAAACCATCATCAGATTGGTCTCTACCCAAGCCTTCCAGGTCTCCAAAGCGTTTGTTCCAACCAAGGCTTCAAGGACTAGTAATTCAACCCATAGCTGTTGTCAGACTTCCAAAGCGTTTGTCCAACCAGGGCTTCCAGGACTAGTAACTCAACCCACCAAGGGCTTCTAGAGTGTTTTTCCAACCAAGGCTTCCAGGGCTAGTAACTTAACCAAAGTTTTTATAGGGCTTCCAGAGCATTTTTCCAACCAGGGCTTTCAAGAACTAACAACTCAACCCAAGTGTTGTAGTGTTTTCTTCACAAAGATGTACGAAAAGAACCGACTTAATATTGTGGATGGCAAACAATCTCAACAATATAAATGGCTGCTAAACATTGTAGATTTGCAGCAACTGATAGAAACAAAACCTACCAAAATTCTGATCTATGCCACAATCATAGTTAAACGACAAAAATAAATAGTAATAACTTCAATCATCCAATGGAAACCAAATATATAAAGAATAGTTTTTATTATAACACCTGTGAAGGGAACGAATAAATGTTACCGGTCCCCCTCTATGGGTTCTTGGCTATCCTCAAATGTCTTCAACTTGTGTATAATATTTCTCCTCTATAATGTGTAAACCCAACAAAAACATGGTGTGTGACAATGAAAATAATAAGAGTTAAAACAATGAGTGCAATAATGAAAATAATCAAAAGTGAATAATGAATGGATAACCCTTCTATTTATAACAAAATATTGAGTTATCCTCGAATAATGAGCAATAATAAAATATTATTAACCCCATTCTTGGAATAACCACTTGGAATATTTTATTATATTTGGTTAGAAGAGAAAAAGTATTTAAACTTTTATTTAGAAACAATAAATAAATAAATGATTTATTTATCATCTCAAGTAATTGGTTAAGGAATAATAAACAAATAATGATTAAGTTAATTATTCTTAAGGGATTTAGTCAAATTTAACAAGGAATAGTAATTAATTAGTGATTAATTCATTATTCCTAGAGAAAAATAAAATAATTAATAATTTATCTATTGATTTTTCATATTTGGGTCAAATATGACAAGGAATAATAATTGAACAATGGTTTAATTAATTATTCCTAGAAGAAAATCAAATAAATAGTGATTTATTTAATTATTCTTCGTGGTTTTAATTATAAACTACTTAACAAAGGTGGTTTATTAAGTAATTTCTCACAATGAAAGCAATTTTACTATGGTAAAATTGGCTTTACATGGTGTACTTCGATCCATCTAGTCAATTAGGCTAGATGATCAAATTTTTGGTGATAATAGATTTTCCCCCAATGTACGAGTGTTAGGAGCAACACGTATGACCGAAGTACATTGTAAAGACACAATCATTAGACAAAACAGTGGAGAGAGAGAGAGAGAGAGAGAGAGAGCAATAAAGTTGAAGCGAGAGAGGATAGGGACAGAGGGGGCGAGAAAAATGCAAGTCTCCTTTTATGTTGTGGTACTAAACCTCAGTGAAGTGGGGGAGGCATACCCATACCAACCGAGATAACATAGTACATAAATAATGGTGCACCCAGAAACATAAAACTGAGCAATGAAGTACATGCTGAATGGTACATGACATGTTGACATAATAGAGCCAAAAAATAATACAGTGTATCTCATATACATAATGCACCTGGAAAAACATGAGCCAGGACTGAATACAATAATATATGAGTACATGAGATATACTGACCCTTCCCTCAAAAAATGGGTGGGAGGGAGGGCAAAACAATCAGAGAAGCCTTTCTGAACAGGGAAGGGCTCTGCAAAACTGAATGGATCATCTGAAGGAGACGTGCATGCTATGTACACTGCGATTGGTAGGAACCGACCCCATCAATTTCGTGGGGTTGAATCTGAGGCTATAGCATAATAGGTATGCATCCGAGCATGTGGGGGGATACCTGAAGGGTCACCCCCTCATGAGGTCTGAAACATCTCACACACACCCGAGAATCACTGGTACAATCTGTTGCATCACTGGACCATCAAGTGTATGGATCACCAACATGTAACAAACAAGTAAAAGGGAAACGATGAGTCCCTTTGCTCGATTTGAGTTACCAAACAAGAATGGAAGCTGGAACCAAGATACACCGCCCTCTAGGCCGTTCTTCCAGAATAAATGAGTTGATTTTGATAGAAAAGGGCTCACAATAGATGAGTCAAGGAGGATCCTCAACTAAGGCACGAGGGAAAATAGTAATGTGACTGATGGACTGACACCAGGGATAATGGGAAAAGTGGTACTGAGGGACAAAAAAATGAATTCCCTTGTCAGAGCATAAAGTGCATGGTTGGCTTGGCAATGACTAACTCAACTCCGGAGGGGATGGGGATAGTATGACTGGAGGCCAAAATGGGCAACACAGGATGAACGATATGAAAATATGGATGGAATATTGTGACACGATATAATGGGACGTGAAATAAACTCCATGGATGCAAGGGTGACTCATCGTAGATTCTCTGAATAAGGGTGACTTGATGGCGCTGCCATACAGAATAGGTCCAGTGGGGATCATCAAAACATGAGTAATTTACATAGATCGATGTACATCAAAACATGAGTAAATGATGTACGAAAAGAACCCACTTAATATTGTGGATGCCAAACAATCTCAACAATATACATGGATGCTAAACATTATAGATCCACAACAACTGATAGAAACAAAACCTACCAAAATTTTGATATATGCCACAATCGTAGTTAAACAACAAAAATAAATAGTAATAACTCCAGTCATCCAATGGAAACCAGATATATAAATAATAGATTTTATTATAACATGTGTGAAGGAAACGAATAAATTTTACCAATCCCCCTCTATGGGATGGGTTCTTGGCTATCCTCAAACGTCTTTAGCTTGTGTAGAGTCTCTCTCCTATATAATGTATAAACCCAACAAAATATGGTGTGTGACAATAAAAATAATCAGAGTTACAACAATGAGCGCAGCAATGAAACTAATCAAAATTGAATAATAAATGGAAAACCTTCCTATTTATAACAAAATATTGAGTTATCCTCGAATAATGAGAAATAATAAAATATTATTAACCCCATTCTTAGAATAACAAATTGGAATATTTTATTATATTTGGTTAGAAGGGAAAAAGTATTTAAACTTTTATTTAGAATAAATAAATGATTTATTTATCATCTCATGGAATTGGTTAAGGAATAATAAACAAATAATGATTTATTTAATTATTCCTAAGGGATTTAGTCAAATTTGACAAGGAATAATAATTAATTAGTGATTAATTAATTATTCCTAGATAAAAATAAGATAATTAATAATTTATCTATTGATTTTTCATAATTGGGTCAAATATGACAAGGAATAATAATTGAACAATGGTTTAATTAATTATTCCTAGAAGAAAATCAAATAAATAGTGATTTATTTAATTATTCTTCGTGGGTTTAATTATAAAATACTTAACAAAGGTGGTTTGTTAAGTAATTTCTCACAATGAAAGCAATTTTACTATGGTAAAATTGGCTTTACATGGTGTGCTTCGATCCATCTAGTGAATTAGGCTAGATGATCAATTTTTTGGTGATAACACCAAGCTAAAGGAAACATGAGAACCAACCAAAATAAAACAAGGAAGTAAATCAATAATCTCCATGGTTATTCAAGAAATGGTAGGGTCAGGAAATACATTGTCAATCCAGGCAATCCTCCATGCCAATGATATATCATAACCAATAATCCACATGCATATTCTATGCATGCAAAAAATAGTGAGGAAAACATACATGAAATTCGGTACCTGCAAGCCAAATCCATTGTAGTTGTTGATCCCAATGTCCTCTTGCACTTTCTTGCTCTTGCTTTTGCTTATTGCTCCAAAATTCCATGTATTCCACACTCTCTAAGAGCGCTCCAAGAAAAATATAAGTGTCCAATAGTATGAGAGAGAGAAAATAATGAGAGAGTTACAAAACTGAACTGACAAAAGTTTGTGTGATGATCCTCAAAAGCCTTTTTATGAATGAGGCCTCTGTTTTCTTCATTTTCCATTAATTTCCTTCAATTTCCTTCTTACATGAAACATGTGACCTTTCACCTTCATTTTCTCCTAATTTTCATTATTTTCATAAATACATGTGTAAAAAATTCCATTTTTCCTTTCCAAAGCCTTAGCCATTGCCTTTTCCAATTTCCTTAGCCATATTAACTAAAATGAACACCCACACTAGGATTTCTTGCCCAACATTCAACTTGGAATAAGTGTCCCATCAAACGTGGTTATTATTTTGCCTTTATTAACTTTTATTACATGGAATTTTTACCAGGGCTATTACATTTTTATTCAAACAACACTTATCCACTAAGTCAAGACTGATATAACTATAGTTGTATCCAAGGTAAATCAAAATAGAAACAACTTGATCACAAAGCTTACCTTCCATCTCAATAATAGATTCCTAATGATCAACCTGTCTATTATCCAATGCTGCATAAATCTGAGGAACACTTTGTCCAACATCCCCGACTATTTTTGTCTCCTTAGCACTATAAATTTGAGGCCTGCCACCATGATGTTGTGGAAAAATATCTCCTTCAATGATCTTTCCACAAGTCTAATACTGGAAAGTATTCCTACCATCACCCTTGTTCTGTTGCTCAAGCTGAAATATCTGTCCTCTATCAACTGCATTGAACTTATTGTGTGGCACTACATTCTCCTTTTCATTTATATCCCGAGGTTTTCCTCTCTTATTATCACACTATCCTTTATTCTTCTCATTACCTTTCCAATTATGCTTGTACTCAATTTTGTGCTTATATTTCTCATAACAATGCTACAACTTTCTAATGGATTCCTCTAGCGATCTAAGCTCATCAAACTCAATTTTGTCTTTGAATGTTACTGGAAACCCACCGATGAATCTCTAAATATTTTCTTTATCCTCCTTATGATAAGGCACATATCTCAAACACTCTAGGAATATACTATTATACACCTCATCGGTCATAAATCCCATCTTCAACTCATAGAACCCCTTTTCCCTATCACCATAGCATCCTTCAAATAGATACTTCTTCTTGAAAAGTCTCTTGAACTCACTCCAAGTGAGCTCCTCATCTCTAATACCTATGACATTATTCACATCTTCGCATCAAATGTCTACTTTTCCCTTAAGACTGAAAGTAGTTATCCTGGATTTCATATTTTCTAAATAATAATGCAATCTAAAAAACTTAATCATCCCAAGCAACCAAGATTTTGTATCTTGTGACTTATTCATTTCTCCATCAAATGTAGGAGGCTTTGCTTTCTTGAAATCATCTGGAAAGTATTGCTTCTCACTCCACCTATGCGGATGGTGGTGATGACAATGATGTATATCTGAACTAGAACTATAATAGAACCCACAATCATTACCCCTCCTATCAAGAGTATCCAAGAACCTACCATATTTGACTGTGTCATCCCTATCAAACCTGTATCCTGATTGATACTTGCTACCATATTCCCCATTGGTCCTTTCCTCCTATCCATGAATTATCATAAGTGGTCCCCATCTCTACAAGTCTAATAGACTCTGAAGGATGACTACATTAACCTCTGCTTTCTTTTCCTTTGCTCTGGAAAGTATTTCCTATGACTGAATGAGCCTATCATTATCCTCCTTACAACTTTTGATATTTTTAGCTCAAACTGATCAATGTATCTGCTATGTCAAGGGAGTACCCATTGCCACATTATTCATCTGATCCATAGAGATAATCACGTGAATAGTATTCCACCATTCTGCTAGTAATCTTGATCTTATTATTCCTACAAACATACCATGTCAGCTAAACCAAATATAAACATGATCAAACATACCTTAGTGAGGTTCAAGGGAGACTATCTCATCTACACAATCAATCCGAATTATCACAACATATGCATATATAATGAAATCAACTTATCAATCATCTCAATATCAACATCAGGATGACACAAGACTACAACAATGACCATCAAAATGCAAGCATAGAAACACATAGACAACTAACATGGATGCATGACAAATGCATTCCGCCCATCTAGTCCAAGTGTTTGAACCTGGGACTTTTATACCATTTTTTTGTATCATATATCATCCAAAGACAATGGAAACCTACTCTGATACCAAATTGTAGCCAGCCCTCCCACATTTACCCAATTTCATTGGCTTGCCAAGATAAACATGAGACAAGTGTCACTATGACATGAACCAACCTCCTAGATTTGGTTAAGGAAGTGGGGCCTACAACTGAGACTTTATGATCACAACTAAACATCCTACAGGGACTACAAATCACCCAAGAGCTGAATAAACACCCTAGGTGGTCAATGCTTGAGATAGAACTTTGTTTCAATGACAGAGAATGATGCAGGAGCATTCGAATTAGAAATATCATTGTATTTTAGTAGACATAGGGGGTCTTGTGTTTTCAAGGAAGTGGGATTCCTATGTATGCAATTATTAATGTTTTGAGTGATTAGAATGGGAATTAATTAGATATTGTGAGAATATTTGTAAATGCTCTCGAATGTAGGAGAACATGAGTGATGATGAGTGATGACAAGAGAGTTGGAAATCAATTATAAGTCTTAGACTAGGAAGTGGTGTCATGATTCATGGAACTAGATAGGATTCTTAGGGATTACTGGAGTTAAAAGTGGACTTAGATGATATTGAGGATTTAGTTCAACAGATTAAGGATCTGAACCAAAATTGGTTAAACAGAACCTTTTTGTATAAATGTAAGCCTAAAAGGCATAGTAGTAAGGTAGAAAGTAAGTCAGTCAGTCAGGAGTCAGAGAGTCAGTCATTTAGGCCTACGGGCAGGAAAGGAAAGGCCACTGATATTGAAAATTAGGTCGAGGAAGAAATTCCTATGTAAATGGTTGTTTATTAATATAGATAACTATATTCTGAGTTATGTGATGTGTATTTGAACTATAAGTTGTGTGTGAACTTGAGCAATTCCGTGTAACGTAGGTTTCAGGTGTGCATAATCAGAGAAAAAGTGTAGAGAGGATTGTTATGGTTTTACACCTAGACAATATTGGATAAAGCCTTTAATGTTACAATGAAGGTGAAGGAAGCATAAAAGATTGAGTGGAGATCGAGATCAGAACAAGTGAAGATTGTGAGGCAAAGACAAATACACAAGCAGAAATTCAAATGGGTGAGTACACAGTAAAAGACAAAAGAGCGTAGTGGTGCACAGGAACCATTGGATTAGTCATATCAACGGAAGAGGTTGTGTGTGATAGGCGACCAGGATTAAGTCACACAAAATAAAGTCAAGAAATGAAGAGATTAGATGAAGACATATGTTAATGGACTCAGGGTAGTATTTGTAAGGGGTAAGTAGTTTCTCGCATGCCCTAAAGGTGGTAAGAAGTCTTTCTAAATTCTACGCGATTACCTTTAGCGGCTGACACGTAGCACATGGTGGAAAGAGAAAACCACTTTTCTCGTGTTCTTCCAATCTGATATCGGGCATGCAAATATCCGCACAAGATTGCGCGGTAGCCATTGAATCAAGTGAGATTGATCAATGGTGGAGATCAGCCAAGCTGGTTGGAAATTAGGTGATGCGACAGCTCTTGCATTGGGCAGAACAAATCAGCGGTAGAGATCATCGGGGTTAGTTGATGATCGGGCGATGCGACAATCGTTGAATCGAGGAATGAGATCGACGACAGAGATTTAACGCGCTAAGGAGAGCATCAGTAAATGTGCAAAGGTTTGGTGAATAGTAGAAAGGTAAAGTTTTAAGCGTGGTTATGAAATATTTCTATTATATGGGAATTATAATAGAAATAAATGGGATTAGTGTTTTTCAAGTTAAGTTAAGAATTAACCAAAGATTATGAAGGGTTGTGTAAGGTTCTGCTTAAAGGTTTATTAAAGAGTTAGACTTTGGATAGTTAAGTCAAAAGTTTCCACATGGAGTTATTTAAGGAGACTTAACCTTGGTTAAGTGAAGGTTTTACTAAGTATGGAATTTGGAATTCCTAGGACACACATAATGTTACATGCAATCTGAATTGCATACTGTGGGTATATGCGGCTTAGGCTGCATCAGTGGGATATATGCAGCTTAGGCTGGCATCATAGACTCCCAAATGCACCCTTGACATTGTAACAGACCCAGTTAAAAATCCATGTAATAAGCTTATAAAGGAAAAATAATAACCAAGGTCATGGGACATGTATTCCAAGTTGAATGCTAGGCAAAAACATAGTGATGGGAATCACTTGTGATTAATTAATGGCTATGGAAATTGGCAAAGGCAAGAGGCATTAATCTACATATATTTATGAAAATAATGGAAAATAAGAGAAAAGTAAGATGGAAGTTCACATAATTGCATGTGAGTAAAATTGAAGGAAAAATAGATGAAAATGAAGAAAATAGAGGCCTTAATGATAAAAAATGCTTCTAAGGATCAATTCATAGATTTTGGTTAGTGTGATAATATTTTTGTCAGTTCTATCTTGGATCCCTCTCTCTATTCTCTCTCTCATACTCTTGCACACTTAGAGTTTCTTGGAGTATTATGGCATACTTTTGATTTGGAGAAAGAAGGCAAACGAAAAGCAGGAAAGCACAAGGGGACAACAGGATCAGTGGCAATAGTTGGATTGCTTTGCAGGTACCTAGTTGTGTGTATGATTTCCTTGCTAGTTTTGGCATGCATGATATATGCAAGTGGTTATTTGGTTATAAATGTCATTGGCATGGAGGATTGTCTAGATTGATAGTGTTTTTACCTAGCCTTTCCATTTCCTAGATATCCATGGTGTTGTGAGTTTCCCACTTGATTTTTTTCTGATTGGTGCTCATGCTCCTTATGGATGTGGGTTGAGTTACTAGTTCTTGGAGCCTTGGTTGGACAAATGCTCTGGAAGCCCTAAAACATCTTCGTGTGAGTTACTAGTCCTAGAAGCCTTGGTTGGAAAAACGCTATAGAGCCCTTGGTGGGTTGAGTTACTAGTCTTGGAGCCTTGGTTGGACAAACATTCTAGATCCATGTGGTAGTTGTGGGTTGAGTTACTAGTACTAGAGTCAAGTTGGAGCAAACACTATGGATCCCTGGATAGCTTGGGTAGGGACTGATCTAGTGATGGTTAGTGATGTTCGGCCGTGAGGTGGAATCATTCGTTGAAGGTTGATGTGGTTTGGCCTCTCGAAGCCATGGTTTGGTTTTTCTTGGTTTATTCCATGACATCCCACATTAATTCTTGGAATATGGCATGAGGGTGATTGGTTGAAAGAGAGATTTGTTTCAACCCAATCTATGGTCGGGTGGTACGTTGAAGTCCCTGACTTGGTTGGATTTTGCATAGGTTAATAAGAGCTCTTTTCCTCTTGTATTTCATGAGTATTTATACGTGTTATTAAGCAGATTTGATATTTGTTCTATAATTGCTATTATTATGGTTATGTGTTGGTTATAAGCATGGATTTATGACATATTATAGTTATGGATCTTATCATGTTTTGATTGGTAAAGGAATGGTTATTGAATGCATGACCTAATAGATGTTATTGAAACTATTATGAGAGGGAATTAAACCTTTTTGACAATTCTCAGATAAGTATTAGACCCCTATGTTTAATTATGCATTCATGATCTGTAGATTACATGTCCACTATGTGTTTGATGAAATGTTTGTCATGGTTAGGCCTGGATAGGTCATGTTATTGACTAAGTTTTGCATTAATGGCTTTTCCTTATGTCATTCATCATTCTAGAAGGTTATATAAATTTGTAGGCAAAGGTTTGGATATTAGACCTAAAAAAATGGCTCAGATTCCAGGTTTGCATGCTTAAAACTAGGAAATATAGACTGCATTCACTATGAGGCAGTATTATCCATGTGACTAGAGGGTTACATCCATTGGATTTCTTTTTTATGCAAGTGAATGCTTCTATATCCCTGAAAAGGAAAGTTATCTTAGGGTTTGGGTACCTGGAATGGATGTTTATCTCCTAGGGGTATTGTAACTCTCGAGGAAGGTTAGTAAAGTTTGGTTGAATCATGTCATAATAGTTCCTCCTCTCATGTTTACCCTAGCAGGCCCATGAAAGTGGGTAAATGTGAGAGGGGTGGTTACAAAATTGTATTAGAGCATGGTTCAACACTTGGACTAGATCGGTGGAATGTGTTTGTGATGCATGTATGTAGGTTGTATATGTGCTTGTTATGTATGCATGGTGGTGGTCATTTTTTTCCAGGTGTGTCATCATGTAGAACGTTGATTTTGATATGATTGATATGATGATTCCATTATATATATACCTATGTTTTTATAATCTGGATTGATCTTGCAAAAAAGATAACCTCCCCTGAACTTCACTAAGGTATGTTTGATTGTGGTTATATTTGATTTAGTTGGCACTATATGTTTTCAGGAGGAAGATAAAAGATGACAAGAAAAATGGTGGACTACAGTTCACGTGATTCTCCATATAGATCATATGAGTATCAAGGTGATGAGTACTCCCCTCACATAACAGATACATTGAGAAGTTTGAAAGTAGAGATTAGGAGTTGTAAGGCAGATAATGATAGGATAATTTAGTCACAAGAAAGACTTGCTTGGGCATAAAAGAAGAAAGTAGAAGTAAATGTAGTGATTCTTCAGAGTTTATCATATTTGCAAAGATAGACACCACTTGGGATTAGTCATGGATAGGAGGAAATGACAAATGGTATATATGAAATCAACTCTTAACCAGGACACAGGTTGGGTAGAGAGGATACCGTTAGAGATGGTAGATTTCTAGATAACCTGACCGGAGGGGTAGTGATCATGGGTTATATCCTAGTTTTGGTTTAGAGAGACAGTATGTTCATCACTGTCATCAACTGTATAGGAATGAGAAAAAATATTTTCCAGAAGAGTTCAAGAAAGAAAAGCCACCTACATTTGACAGAGAAATGAAGAAGTCATAGGATGTAGAAGCTTGATTTATTGGGATGAATAATTTCTTCAAAATGCATGACTATTCAGAAACATGAAATCCATGATAGCTACCTTCAATCTTAAAGCTAAATTAGACATTTGGTGGGAAGATGTGAAGAATTTCAGAGGCATTAGGGAATAGGATTTGACTTGGAGTGAGTTCGAGAGACTTTTCAGGAAGAATTATTTGTCTGAAAGGTACCAAGATGATAGGGAAAAGGAATTCTATGAGTTGAAGATGGGATATATGATCGATGAGGAGTATACTAACACATCCTTAGAGTTATTGATCTATGTTCCTTATCTTAAGGAGGAGAAGGCCAAGATTCAGAGATTCATTAGTGGGTTGTCTGTATCGTTCAAAGACAAGATTGAGTTTGATGAGCCTAGATATCTGGAGGAAGCCATAAAAAATTTGAAGCATTATTATGAGAAATCGAAGAAAAGGTCTAAATCTAAACAATAATGGAAGGGTAATGACAAGACTAAAGGAATATGGGATAAGAAGCAAGGAAGACTACATGACACAAGTAACAAAGAGAATGAAACATCGTGCAAGAATTTTAATGCGTCTGACAGAGGATAGGGATTTCATTCTGAGTAGCAGAACAAGGGTGATGGGAGGAAGCCTTGACAGTGTTGTACTTGTGGAAAAGAGCATCACAAGAGAGATTTCCCATAGCATCATGGTGGAAGACTATATATTTATAGTGCTCAGGAGGCACAAATAGTGGGAGATGTTGGATAGAGTATTCCTCAGATTTATGTAGTGTCGGATAATAGGAACGTTGATCATCAATAATCTATTATCGAGATGGAAGGTAAGATTTGTGATCAAGTTGTTTCTATTTGGATCTAACTATAGTTATATCAGTCCTGACCTGGTGGATAAATGTGGTTTGAATAAATAAATTCATGCAGAATATTGGTTAGTATAGTTGGCTATAAGTACCAAGAAAAGAGTTCATCATTGGTTAAGAGCTTTTGCATTTGAGATGAATGGTATGCCTACATTAGTGCATATGACATTGCTTCCATTAGGATAATATAGTATGCTTCTAAGTATGGATTGGTTGTATCTTCATAGGAATAAGGTGGATTTTTATGAAAAGGAAATTGAGTGCTTGGATGAAAATGGAGAATAGATAATATTGCAGGGTCATAAGAAGGTGACATAAGTTAGAATGGTTACAACTATGCAGGCAAAGAGTAGTCGAAGGAAAGGTTTTGTATGTAGTTCATATTTCTAATGATAAAGATAAGGATGTTGAAGATGTTGACATCTTGAAGAGGTATTTGGTTTTGCAAAAATTTTAGGATGTATTCCCAAGAGAGATTTCAGAGTTACAACCTCACAGAGAAGTGGAATTTTCTATTTAGTTGGTACCAGGGGTAGCACCAACATCAAAGGCACCTTATAGGATGTGCACTCTAGAGTTAGTAGAGATGAAGTTGTAATTGAAGGAAATGTTGGAAAATGGATATATTAGGCCAAGTGTGTCATCTTGGGGTGCATCACTGTTGTTTGTGAAGAAGAAGGATGGTACTCTTAGGTTATGCATTGATTACAGAAAGTTGAACAAGGTGACAATTAAGAACATGTATCTTTTTTCGAGGATGACTTGTTTAACCAGTTGAAGGGAGAATCAGTGTTCTCAAAGACTTATTTGAGATCAGGGTATCATCAAGTACACATAAAGCAAGAGGACATTTACAAGACAACTTTCCGGACCATGTATGGGCACTATGAGTTTGTTGTGGTTCTGTTTGGTTTGACTAATTCTCCAACTTCTTTCATGTGTTTGATGAATAGTGTGTTGCATCCCTATTTGGATAAGTTTGTGATTGTATTCATTGGTGATATATTGATATATTCTAAGAATGAGGAAAAACATGTAGAACATCTAGCAAAAATGTTGAAATTACTAAGAGAGAACCAGTTGTATGCCAAGCTTAGTAAATGTAGTTTCTTTGAGACATATATTCATTATTTAGGGCATGTGGTTTCTAAGGAAGGCATAACAATGGATCCTAAAAATATGAGATCTATAATCGAATGTGAAGCTCCTAGGAATGTGGATGAGGTCATATCATTCATGGGATTAGCAGGTTGTTATAGAAGTTGCATTAGGAACTTCTCATAGATTGCCTATCCTATTACATCATTACAATGAAAAGGAAAGAAATTTGAATGGATAGAGGAATGTGCAGTGAGTTTTTAGAAGTTGGAACAATTAATTACAAATTCTCCAATTCTAAATATTGCAGATCCAAAAAAAGTCTTTGTGGTATGTACAGATGCCCTCAAGAGAGGACTTGTTGGGGTTTTGATGTAGGAAGGACATGTGGTGTGCTATGAATCAAGGAATATAAATGAGCACAATCATAATTTTGTGATGCGTGATCTTGAGTTGGTAGCTTTCATCAATGCTTTGAAGATGTGGAGACAATATCTTGTTGGTAGGAGGTTCATCTTGATGAGTGATCACAATGCATTGAGATACTTATTTGACCAACCTAATATGAATGTTAGGTAAGCTTGGTGGTTGGCTATGATCAATGAGTTTGATTTTGAGATCAAGTACATCAAGGGAAAAGAGAACATGGTTTCAAATTCTCTTAGCAGAAGAGTGCAGGTAAATCACATAGTATCTATGAGTTCATATGGGACATATTTGCAGGATCAGACCTTGCAGGTAGGACAGTAGGATGATAGGTACTAACATATTAGGCATGGGTTATAGTAGTAGGGTACAAGTAAACATGATGTGGACTATCATCTCACGGTAGATGATTTGGTTAGATGTAGGGACAAGATCTATGTATCGAACAATAGTGAGCTCAAGAAGCTTATCTTGTGGGAATTTTATGTCAATCTACATTCAGTTGACCTAGGATATTAGAAGACATTGACAATAGTTAAGAAGTTCTAACATTAGCCAAATTTGAAGAAAGTGGTGGCAGAGTTTATTATGAGATGCTTGGATTGTCAATAGGTAAAAATAGAGTATAAGCATCTAGGTGGATTACTGTCGTCGATTCTGATTCCAGAGTGGAAATGGGAGATCATTTCCATGGAATTCACTACAGGTTTTCCAAGTACATCTAGACAACATGATTCTATTATGGTTGTGGTTGATAGGTTGACCAAGGTAGCTCAATTGATTCCAGTAAAATATACGAATTTAGCTAGTGAAGTAGCATAGGGCTTCATCAGAGATATAGTGAGGTTGCACGGTGTTCCAAAGAAGATTGTGTCAGATAGAGATGTCAAGTTCACATCCAAGTTTTGGAAAGAGTATTTGTAGGTTTGGGGTTTGAATTTGCCTTCAGTACAACCTATCATCCATAGATAGATGGATAGATAGAGAGGATAAACAAGATTTTGGAGCACATGTTGAGAATGTATGTTATGCATTAGTAACAAAAGTGGGAAGAGTATCTTCCACTGGTAGAGTTTGCGTATAATAACGAGTATCATGAATATTTGAAGATGAGTATATTTGAGGCACTTTATTAATGGAGTTGTAATAATCCTATCATTTGGAGTGATCTATAGAATAGGGTATTGATTGGACCGTGCATGTTGGTAGAGACGAAATAAGAAATGAAGGTAATCAAGAAGAATCTAAAGGTAGCATAGGACATGAAAAATAGTTATGTAGATCAGCACAAGGTATTGAATGAGCTTCAGGTTGGGGAACAGTTGTACTTGTGCAACAATCCCATGAAGACCTCCTTGAAGATTGGATCATGTACCAAGCTAGCACCTTAGTATTGCGGGCCTTTCAATATTCTTGAGAGAATTGGACCAATGGCCTATTGACTTGAATTGCCTCCGATAGTGAAACTTCGTGATGTTTTTCATGTGTCATTGGCTAAGAAGTATGTGAAATATCTTGATCATGTGATTGAATAGTATGTATTGCAAGTGGAACGAAAAGTAGAATTCCAGTTGGAACCTCAGTGCATTTTGTAGCGAAATATTCTCATGCTCTAGAATTGAGCAATCAAGTAAGTTAAAGTGCACTGGAAGAACTTTGGGCCCGATGAAGCTACATGGGATATGGTTGATCAGATGTGGTCCTTCTCTATTTGTTGGTTAAGTGGATGTCTTTTGATATATGTTTTGATGTTGTTTTTTGGCTATGTCTATATGCATATTTATGTTGTAAATACCACATTGAGTTATGCTATAAATCTGAAATAAGCGGTATGTTTTTCATGATATGTTGGTTATGTTTTCAACAAATGAATATGATGTAAATGTTGCATTGATCTGTGTTATAAAGCTCCATGGGAAGCATGTGTTTTGTTGGTTTATAGGTGTCATTGAACACTGAGGATGGTGTTCCCCCAAGGGGGAGGGTTCTGTAATAGCCTCAGTTAAAAATAAATTTAATAAGTCAATAAAGGGAAAATAATAACCAAGGTCATAGGACATGTATTACAAGCTGAATTTTGGGAAAAAACATAGTGATGGGGATCACTTGTGATTAATTAATGGCTATGAAAATTGGGAATGCAATAACAAAGAAAAGAGGCATTAATTGACATTTATTTATGACATTAATGGAAAATGGGAGAAAAGGAAGGTGAAAGGTCAAAGAATTGAATGTGAGGAAAATTGAAGGAAAAATAGAGGAAAATGAAGAAAATAGAGGATTTTGAGGATCAATTCACAACTTTTGATTACTGTGATAAGCTTTTTGTCAGTTCTAACTTGGAGCTCTCTCTCTATTCTCTCTCTCATACTCTTTCACACTTAGAGTTTATTGGAGCATTGTGGCATACTTTGGATTTGGAGAAAGAAGGAAAAGGTAAAGTAGGAAAGCACAAGGGGATAATAGGATCAATGGCTATAGCTGGATTGCTTTGTAGGTACATAGTTGCATGTATGGTTTCCTTGCTAGTTTTGGCATGCATGGTATATGAATATGGTTATTTGGTTATGATATGTCATTGGCATGGAGGATTGTTTGGATTGACATGGTTTTTCCTAGCCTTTCTATTTCCTAGATAGTCATGGTGTTGTGGATTTCCCACTTGTTTTTTCTTTCTAATTGGTGCTCATGCTTCTTATGGATGTAGATTGAGTTACTAGTTCTTAGAGCCTTCGTTGGAAAAACACTTTGGAATCCCTAGAATAACTTGGTTTGAGTTACTAATCCTAGAAGACTTGATTGGAAAAATGCTATGAAGCCCTTGGTGGGTTGAGTTACTTTTCCTAGATCCTTGGTTGGAAAAATGATCTATATCCCTACGACAACTCTGGGTGTAGTTACTAGTCCTAGAGCCAGATTTGAAGAAATGCTCTGGAGCCCTGGATAGCTTTGGTAGAGACTGATTTGGTTATGGTGAGTGGTGTTTGACCGTGAGGTGGAATCACTGGTTGAGGGTTGAGCTGATTTTTCCTCTAGAAGCCCTAGTTTGGTTTTTCTTGGTTTATTCCATGAGATCCCACATTCATGCTTGGAATATGGCACAGGGGGTGATTGTTTGAAAGAGAGATTTGGTTCAGCCCAATCTATGGTTGAGTGGTACGTGGAAATCCATAACTTGGTTTGCTTTTTCATATGTTAATAAACGCTATTTTCCTCTTGTATTTCATGTGTATTTATACTTGTTATTATGTTGCTTCGACCGATGTTTTATCAATGTTATTATTCTAGTTATATGTTGGTTATAAGCATGGCTTTATGAAAGATTCTAGTCATGAATCTTATCATGTTTTGATTGGTAAAGGAATGGTTATTGAGTGCATGACATAATAGATGTTATTACATATATTATGAGAGGGCATTAGACCTTCTTGAAAATTCTCAGATAAGTATCAAACCATTTTGTTTAATTATGCATTCATGAATTGTAGATTACATGTTTGCTATGTGTTTGATGAAATGTTTGTCATGGTTAGGCCTAGATAGGTCAAGTTCTTGACTAAGTTTTTCATTAATGGATTTTCCCTTGTGTCATTCATCATTCTGAAAAGTTCTATCAAGTTCTAGGCAAAGGTTTGGATACTAGCCATGAAAAAGTAGCTCAGATTTTGTGGTCGCATGCCCAAAACTGGGAAATCTTGACTGTAGTCACTAGGAGAGAGGGTTATCCATGCGACTGTTACAACCACTGGATTTTCTTATTATTCATGAAACTAGGAGTCCAAATCCCTAGAAAGGCAAGTTAGCTCAAGTTTTGGGCACCTGGAGTGGTTGTTTAGCTCCTGGGGGTCTTGTAACTCCTAAGGAAGGTCAGTAAAGTTTCAGTTTGTTAATTCCACTTATAGACACTACCTACATGTGGTTGAAGGCCTCCAACCACACTCACAAGCCTTGCTCCATGTGGTTGTGACCTAAATTGCTCAGTTTGGTGCCTGCAGTCCTTAGATTTAAGCCATAATTTTGGGTCATCCTCGAGACCACTGCCTAGAATTGTCTTAGACTTTCAAGGATCATAAATAGCATAATGAAAATGCTACTCATACAAAACTTGAACAATAACTTGACCTAACTAGGCCTAACCATGACAGTCATTTCATCAAACATATGGTGAACATGTAAGCTATAGGTCATGAATGCATGTATGGTCATAAGATTCTGAAACTTATATGAGAATCACCAAGAAGGTCTAATTTCATCTCATAATAGTTGCAATAAAATTTGTTATTCCATGTATTCATCAACCATTAATACATTTATCAAAACATGTAAAGAGTCACAGGTAATATACATCACATAAACAACATATAACTAGAAAATAATCAATATAGAAACCATGGAAAATCAACCATAATATTATTGACATAATCACTACAAATATACATGAATCAAAGTATAGAATTAGTTCTTATTAACATATGAAAATTCCAACCAATTCAGGGACTTCCACGTACCACCCTACCATAGATTGGGCTAAACTAAATCTCTCTTTCAACCAATCACCCCCACATCATATTCCACACATGAATGTGGGATCTAATGGAATAAACCATTCAAAACCAAACTAGGTCTTCAAGAGGCCAAACCACCTCAACCCTCAACAATAGTGATTCCACCTCCATGGTCGAACATCACTAATCACCAACCAGATCGATCTCTACCTAAGTTGTCTAAGGCTTTAGGAATCGGCAACTCAACCGACACCCTTATAAGGCTCCAAATAATTTATCCAACCCAACTATAGGGATTAGTAACTCAAACCACCAAGGTCTCCATATATTTTGTCCCAACCTAGGCTCTAGGACTAGTAACTCAACCCAAGTTGTTCTAGGGCTTCTAGAGTGTTTCTTCCCACCCATGACCATAAGGAATTATGAGAACTGATTAGAAAACAATTAAATGTGTTGCAGTGTTTTTGGAGAACAAGTGTACCTAACAATACCCCATTAGTAGTGGATTGTTACCTGCAAAGGATCACAGTCAAAATTGATGTTGTTAGTGGACAGACTTAGATAAACACGACATTGTAAATTGTGGAAAAAATGCATACATAAACATAAACTTAAACAAAGAGGTGCATGAACAAAACAATGATCAAATGGAGAAAAAACATCAATAATATATGGAAAAATATCCCTTTATTGATTTCTAGTGGTAGAGGTTGAATACAATTAGAATCTCAGATACTTGAAGAGAATTCTTTGAGCTAGGGAGCTCAAAAATCCTCAGTAAGGGGGTTTCTTTTCCTCAATCTCTTTGCAAGTTTATCCTCTCTCTCAAAGAAGTGTGAAGACTTTCTAAAGGGTGGATTCCTCTTCACTCACTAAGATGTTGGGTTGCTTAGAATCAATTTGACCAACATGCTAATGCTCTTTACTTCCTTGGTTTCAACAATGTAATGGTGGTTTTCTCAAACAACAATTTGGCTGGCATAACAATGTCTCCTATTTTGGCTCTCCCATGGCATGTTTATATAGATTTTTTTAAATCCCTCTTCCCTTTCTTGGTACATATATGATAAAGACACATGAGTAGGACAAGAGGATTACATTGAGGGCTTCACTTCTCCAAGGTGACTCGAATTCGACTATAATAGGTCAATCTCATGTAAGAAAATCAGCTCCAAGTGTGTAGAGTGGTCTTGGACTGCTGAGTCATCATTTTTGCAACCATGCAACTTCTTCAGGATAATTCACATGCACACATTTATCGAAGAAATATATGTGCGACCTTAATTGATTTTCTTTATAAAATTTGGACCTTAGGAGAACTTTTGCTTTTTTGAATCTTCATAATGTATTTGACTCAAAAAATGTCCACCTATGCATTTTGCTAGACACTTTTAATGTCTTCTAGATTCTACTAACAAGTGTATGGTTTTTTAGTGTTAATAGTTGTCCCCTGATGTATGAGGTTAGGATAAAATGTCTAGCAGAAATACATCATGTTTTTATCTCCTTTGGAGAGTCTGATTAACTTTTTGAGAGAGAGGATAACTTGTTGTAGAGATGAGTAGAGAAAACCCCTTTGAATGAGTATAAATGATACCCATGCTCTGGTGAAAACTACAATAATGATATGTCTATATGAGGTAGGCATGTCCCATGCTCATTATTATGGCTAATTGGAACTAATTACAATCAAACAACAACTTATTTGTGTCCAGTCAACATGGTGGTTGTTGACATGCTAATAGCTGACGATGAAATTTTTTATGCCCTCAAGGGTGCTTTTTGGACAAATAGGTGAAATATTACTTTCTTATGCATATCTTGGTGAAACACTTTTTTATTGGTGTTGTGGTATGCATAGGTATTTGGCGGCATGTACCTCCCTCGTGTCATAATATAAGCACTGGTTAATTAGGTGCTTAGTGATGCAGGGGTAGTCGACTAAGTCTATGAACTGCAACAGTAACTAAGTACAACACCACGTTGACATGGATGATTAAGTTGATGTTGAATGCTAAGGGGACTGATGACACAATAATGGTTCCAAATGTGCCACCTAAGGATATCCCTATTAAGGGAGGGAGTATCCAAGGTACTACCTCTTTCTTGGAATATATTTGTTGAAGTCGATAGGAAAGGGGTGTCATCTGCCCAATGTGGTGAGTTGGGAAGTCAATGTGAGATATCAACATACTGTAATATCATGGGTCAAATAGTCATGATAGTGAGGGCTATCGATATTAGAGGATGCAGATAGCTATACTGAGGCCAGAGCCTGATATGCAAACAACAATGGTAAAAAAAAATGCTTTCTAATGATCCTGGAATCGGTAGGATTTCCAGGATGGGGTAAGTGAGTTTTTAACAGACGTGAAAAATGGGGGTGATTTTTTTATGAGATGCGACCAAAGGTGATTAAAGACTGTAGGTGGGAGAAGGCCATGAATTGTAAAAATCAAATGTGGATGGGAGATTTTTTTTTTTGAAAAAAACTTTGTACACTTGCCAAAAGAATAGAGGTTGGTTTGGATTTACAGCCATAGATATGGGTGCCCCAAGATAATAGTAACCTGTGTGAAGGTGTAATGTGTCTGTTGTGGGTGTGCTATAGGGATTAATGCATGGGTGTTTGGAGATGTAGAAACCCTCAAGGATCTTTCAAGAACCCTTGGCAAACAGTTAGATTCGCTGCAACTTTCACAAAGATACATGCATATATATGTTTAAAAAATTAATATCAAAGTGAGAAGGAATTATTACCTTGAGTATTAGTGTGGGGTTGCTGGAGAGCACAATGCAGCTAGACAGAAGATCCTTGAGCCAACTCCAGATCAAAACCTGCACATAGAAAAGACAACCATAATATCACAACATAAAACCTTGATAAATAATGCATGAACATATAAAGATATCTAGTTCCATATATGTAAGCCACTCATGCTAATGATATTGAATAAACATACAAACAAGTAATACCATCAACATATCAGAGTGGACAACACAATTGCAGTTCTATATTGTTGTAGAAAGAGTGATTACAACCATTAGTTGCATCAGCCTTCCCTTACCCCTCCAGCTACTCTCTCTCTCCCTTCTTAACCTCTTCTGATGCCTTAGTCTGAGACTCTGCTCAACAGCCAAATAGGCAATCCTTTCAAATGGTTCAACCCCATTTCACAATGGCCCTACCCTTGAATATATAGCATGTGTGGATAGGGTTTCCAAGTCGTTCATGAATTCCATTAGGCAAAAGCAGTGATGTTTCCATGCCTTTGTTCTCTTTCTCATTTGCATACTCCATTACGAATTAGTAATTCCCCCAATAGGTTTAGTTCTGATGTTTCCCTGCTTTTATGAGCTGACATAGGAGATAATCTAGGGATATTTTCTTAGTCAGCTTATTCCCTTAACCCATAGAAACTCATTAGGGTTCACTAATTCTCTTCCTGAGGTAACATACAGAGTTACTTTGGGCACTAACACACCCTTTTCCTTGCTCGGAAGCTTTATAAAGTAGGTTTCTAGTGTTTAGGTAGTGTTAGCTTGACAATTGGGCTTGTGAACTTGGTTAATCCTTGAGTCATCAGGTCTTTCTCCTCTGAGCCGATGAGGAGGTCATTTTCTCGTATAACAGATGCCCCCTAAAGTGTGAGATCATAGGCTATGGCAATGGCAGAAATACTTTATATTTAACTATCCTTTTCTTTGAAAAAAAGAGAGAGAGGATCAGAGCTTTAGGTGGTACAAGAAACTTGATACAACACATATATATAAAACAACGAAAATCATGTTCTGAGTCGGCATTCCCACACTCAGTAGCTATGTCAGAGTGATTTTCTCAAAAAAGAGATATGGTGATGCAGGTCGCTGATAAGCATAATGTGGAACCTGTGTCATAATGGGATCATTTTGATGAGTTGTCTCCAAAAAACAATACTCAACTTGGGAGAGGAAACAAGGTTGAGTGATGCAAGCTTCTACCCAAGGTCTTGATTTCTGCTTCATCGCAAAAGCATAGATTGATACATGTGAATATAGGCGTTGATGTTGAACATGCATGAAATTGTCTGATTACTAGTCAATAATGGGGACAATTAATAGGTGTGAGGATGGCCACCGATAATGGTGATGGTCTCCAAGATGCACAGTACAATCTAGCGAGTGTGAATAATGTTTTTGTTGTCGAACACTCATAGAATCGTTTAACCAGGAGCCAATAATGAAAAACCCTGATCAAACACAAGGTGACCTGCCACTGATGTCTGCAAGTACCAAGGCACTGAAGTGTTTTTGGGTCTTCTTCCTAGATAGAGTGTTGAAGTCGATAGGAAGAGACCTGTCGAAAGGTAGGAAATAAGGTGTCCTACATCAGTCGACACGAAATGGGACAAGAATGATTGTTTTTTGAGGAATCTTTTGAGCATTGGGTCAAAGTGACAAAGGGCATGATGATAGGATATGCTTGATGGTTTGATGGAGGAAACAAAAGATAAAGGTTTTCCCTTGAACAATAGAAGGCACGACAATAGTTTTATCCATGCAGCACTAGAATCATGAATATCAAAGAGTGTTAGGATACAAATATGCAAGAACATCGAGGTATATAAGCTAAACTCATAGGATGGTAAGATTCATATTGAGAGGCCATCACAAGGAAGGTTTATCTGAGGGAGTGCCATGTTCAAGGGAGCGACTGCTGCCAAAAAACTCTTTTCATAATATAGAACATAACACAATTGTATTGTCCACTTTCCCCATATGATTAGTTTAGTGAGTCCAGACGGGTAAACTCATCGATCTTTTCATGTTTTAAGATTATAAAAAGGACCGTAAAAAGAGAGACTCTATGCCGTATATGATTAGTTTAATGAGTCTAGACAGGCAAACTCATTGATCTTTTCATGTTTTAAGAGTCTGAAAAGGATCGTAAAAAGAGTGACTATATTCCTCATCTGTTTAATTTAATGAGTCTAGATGAGACAACTCAGTGGTATTTTCATATTTCGAGAGTCTAAAAAGATCATAAATAATGACTCCAAGGTGGTCCCTTTGTCATAGTTTTCTAAATCGGTGCGACAAAGGTTTAATAGTATACCTGGAACGGTTCCTTTTCCGTAAGTTAATCTATTGAGTCTGGATAAAGAGAAACCTATGCTCAATAGATGTTTGCCTCATTTTTTTACGAGTACGAGGAGATGAAGTAAACTCGATATTCATCACGAAATTTTAATGAGTCACGCAATGAAAAACTCAATAGATCTTCATCGAATTTTAACGAGTCAAATGAAGAAAAATTGAGGTATATTTTTCAGTTTAGTGAGCAAGGAAAAAGAGGTAAAAGAAATGCTTATTCCTTCTTTGAAGATTTAACGAGCCTGAAGAAGGGAAAAACTTGAGGATTTTTCAATTTAAGAGCGAGAAATAATCCCAAAAAAGAAAGCGCTCATATCGTCGTTGTAAATGTTTAATGAGCCCAATGAGGAAAACTTGGGGTTTTTTTCGATTTAACGAGCAATAAAAGTTCCTAAAAATAATTCTTGAAGCTTCTTCATAAGTTTTTATTGAGCTTGAAGAAGGAACTCAGGGTTTTTTCAATTTTATGAGAGAGAAAAAAGTCCCAAAAAATAATGTTCAATCGATCCTTTTAAGTTTAGTGAGCTAGAAAAAGAGGGAAAAAGAGTTTCTCAGACTATCTTCATAAGTGTTTAACAAGCCCGATGATGAAAAAATCGGGGATTTTTTAGTTTTAGAGTGAGAAAACATCCCATAAAAATAAAGTTCTCATTGAGAATCGAACATGGTCATTTCTGTCGTTCAATCCTGAAAGTTCTTTCATAAAAACATGAGCAATTTATGTCAATATGGATTCATGGAACATGATAAATTTCATTGGAAATGGACTACTTCTACTTTAATGAATTCAATTAAGATAAGCCATGTCTCTAAAGTGACTATAAGGGAGTTGTTGAGCCTCTTCTTTCACCATTTGCATCATTTGAGAGCTGTGAGAGTGTTTTGGAGCTAAAGAGGAGCATATTTTCCACAGATGATTGTGGGAGATCCGGGTGACCATTCGACGTGCCATCAATCCTAGGTATATGCCAAAACCCTAATATTGCATTATTCAACCTTTTTTTATTAGCTTTTATGGTGATTTTTTGGAGATCTGGGGAGCCCTAGATCATTAATTGTGCCTAATGCTCCCTACCAAGCCTGTAAGGAGCGTTAAATGCCCTTTACGACCTGGTGGAGGGCGTTAATCCTCCCTGTTTGTCACTAGGGGGAGTTAGTGCACGAGGATGCACCCAAAACCCCAGGTAGTGATTTAATGAGATTTTTTTCCCAATTTGTACTAATTTTTGGGTTGATTTGTGTAGGTTTTGAGCCATTATGGCTAGTCTATGGAGAGAACGAGCCCATGACTGAAAACAATTATTGATGTGAAATGATCTTGCTTGAATATTCAAATTGCAACAATGTGGGTTGATGAAGTATGCATAGTTGGACTTGATGAAAGGTCAGGTGGACCTTTTGAGCTAGATTATTCAGTGCTGGAATGAACACGAGAAGGTGTTCAAGATTGGGGATCATGAGTTGGCCATTGACCGAGATGATATATATTTCTTGACCAGTTTGTTGTGCAGAGGAACATGGGCAAACCTGACCAGGGGTAGGCCTAATCTTTGATCCACCTTAGAGCTGGTTCAAGCTTAGTACATCCCTGCGAGTGGACTCATCAACAACAGAGTCCCTATAGAGAGGATTAGATCCAGATCTATGATGGCCATTTTATGGATGATTGTGTGCTTGGAAGGGTCAAAAGGTCCCCATGTGGTGACAAAGGCCCAACTGTTGCTTGTAATTGACTGTGTCTAGCCATAGATATTCAACTGGTGCGAGGCAGTGCTTCATCAGTTGAAGGAAAAGTTGACCGCATGTAAGACTCAGACCCAATAGAGTTTTGGGTATGGCACTCTCATTGTCTCATTCATACTTGAGAGGGTGCCTGTTATGCACCTGCGGATGAGCTTAGGTCCCCTCGATCCAAGGGAGCCTAGACAGAGGTGATGGGCATCACTTGATCCTCACATAGGAGGAGGACCTATCTGAATTTTTTCAAAGAATATTTCTTTGAATGGCTTAGTGGCCAGCTTTTGATGATTGACAACTATGCCTATGAGGGAATGGACTTCACCGGTGGCCCTAAATTTCTTTTTCCGCCTGGAACAAACTGAGAGCCTCAAGGTAAGAATGATTTTTGAGAGTACTTAAAGTATTTTTAAGCTTTTCAATGTTTATGTTATGTTTTTGTTGATTTTATGGGTGAACAAGTACTGACATGAAGATTTTTTCTTGATACAGATGTGGCACCGGTACGACCTGTAGGCGAACCTCACCAAGAGAGGTGAGGAGGACAATTACATGATTGGGGGGGTGTGATGCCAAAAGTCTTCGTGAGGTTCTAAGGAACCTAAAGGGCTTGAGCATGGGTGTGACCCCCCTTCCTATGAGGGAGATCTCCGCTCATATGAAACGACACATAGTTGGTGTGCCTGAGTGGTTTCTGGTTCCTCTTTGAAGGATAGCTAGATCAGTGTTATCTTTTCATGAGCAGTAGGCTCTATTAGTAGAGGCGTGGTATAGCTAGCAGGTGTTTATGGCTAGGCTTAGTATCCATTTTGTAGTTAAACCACCCAATTTTTGGGAATATTTTGATGTAAAAGACTGGATTATATATATATATATATATATATATATATATATATATATATATATATATATATATATACAAATATTTTGGTATTTTATGATGTAAATGTTTTTTAAGTGTTTTTGTAATTTTTTAACTCTGTAAGTATTTACTTTCATACATGTATCTATAATGAATGAGACAGATGCCAATCTAACACATAGTTTGCCAATGAATCAACAACTGTATTAAATTCTCTAAGAATGTGTTTATATGTGATAACCTCAAATTGACGTTCCAAGAGTTGTACTCTTAAATAATGACGTAACAATATTGGATTACAAACATGATAATGATTTGTCAATTTCATAACAACAAGCTAAGAGTCTAACCAGACCAACAGATTGGAGATGTCCCTTGATGACGCTTCATTGAGAAGTGAAATTACGGACATTTACTTAGTAATGTTGTTGGTGGAATTACCAAGAAAGACTCCCCTAGAACAAAATAGTTCCGACTCAGGTGTGTAAATGACCCAAGTAGCTGATGCAATCTGCTGTGTGTGACGACTTGCACCGTCCGTGTATCCTACGTATGCTAAGGGTAATGAAGACATCTGCATAACCAAAAATATGTATGAGAAAAATACTTCAAGAAATACCAAAATATCCAGTCACATCAAAAAGAAGCAAAACTTATAAATACATAAAATTACAAAGCACATGCCTAGTGCAGTACTAGGCATAATACTTTTTTAGATAGAGCCCATTTTGGGGCTCAGTGAGTGGGACTCCTTCCCAGTCTTGAAGTTCATATGAGCCTTTTGAGAGGGATTTCTTGACGACATATGGACCGAGAAATAAGGGTTGAAGTGTTCCTGCCCCCAAGAGGTCATTTTTTATTATCGTAGAGTAAAACAAGATCTCCCTCTCGATAAGAACGAGGCTTGACCTTTATGTTGTACTGGGCTTTGACGTGGCACTTGTGGTCTTTGAGTGCCAATTTGACATCTCGATGGGTTTCATCCAGTTGATGTAGGTATAGCAGGCGCTATTCTTCGGCAGTGGTTCCAAACAAGAGTTCAACGACGATTTGTAAGGAAGGAATCTGGCACTCAATTGGTAAAACTACTTCCAGACCATAAGCTAGTTGAAAAGGTGTGAAGCTTGTAGCAATTTTAACTGAAGTTCGGTATTCCCATAGCGCATGATATAACACTTGATGCCAGTGGGTTTATGATTCCCTACTAATCTACATATCATGGTTTTTAAGATGCATTGACGGCTTCTACTTAACCATTAGCTTGGGGGTAGTAGGAGGATGATTGATCCTTGCGAAAACCAAGAAACGATGTTAAGTTAGACATCATGTGGTTCTGAAAATGAGACCCATGGTCTGTAATGATTATGAAAGACACAAAGAAGTGATAGATGACCTGATTAAACAGGAATAGCATTGTGGTTTCTCCAGAGGGCTGGAAGGTAGGAAGGGCTTCAGCCCATTTTGTGAAATAGTCCACAACTACAATAATATAGTTGTGTCTAACAGAGGAAATGGGATTGAAAATTACGAAGTCTATCCCTCATCTGGCAAAGTGGTAGACGGAGATAACTAGGTGTAGTAGGGCTGGAGGGGCGCACATTTTCTTTGTAAACACTTGACAAGGATGGCACTGCTGGATAGCCTTGATACAATCTTTGAACAAGGTTGGCTAGTAGTAGACTGTGCAGAAAATTTTCTGAGCAGTAGATATTCCAGAAATATGACTGCCACATGCCCCAGCATGGTAGTCATTTAAAACGGTGTTCCACCTCCTCATGAGTGAGTGATCAGGTGACAATGTTCTAAGTGAAGAAAATGCTCAAAATTGGAATTGCTCAGAATTGGTTGAAACCATAACAACCAGATAGATCTCGTCGTCCTGATTCCGGTGCCATGAACGGTTTGAAAAACTGACACTGTTTAAGCCGACAGTTACACCTGGTGGTCAGCCTGGCAGAACTCCAAATTTAGCGCCATCTGCCAAAATTAACGCTAGTTAACTCCAGTTTCCAGATTTGGTGGAGTTTCCTTAGGCCAACTTGGACAAAACTTTAGTTGGTCATAACTTTGAGTAGACAAAACCTTTTGGAGTGATTTTGTTTTTTGATTTTGAGTATTCTGAGAATTCCAGAGCCAATGGTACAGGTTGCAGAGTCAACAAAGCTAATCTTCAAGTACTTTTTCAGCAGAGAAGCTTGGAGAACCATCAGGGACTAGGGAGTCTTAGAGCTGTATTCGGCTATGGTTAACCATTGGAGGTGAAACAAAAGCCAATCTTTACTATTTTCTATTTCTGAACTCATTTCCACAACTTATTTTTTCTGTTTAGGATTTCTTATCACTGTATAACAAATTTGAGCATCTAATAAGAGCAAGGACATGCCCATTTGGGGGCCTTGGACCCAGCAGATGTAGCCCAGGAGGGGTGAACTGCCTCATCAGCTGCTGTGTTATATTATGTGATTTTATCTTGCCATGTTTTTCAGATTTAATATGCTAAATGTTATAGACATATTTGGGCACTACAACCCCAAACTTATATGTCCATAAACTAAGGGCTCTTTGGTCCCTAAAAGTGTTGTTTCACATCTGAAAGGATCATGGTCATCTGATTACATCATTTCCCAAAAGTTCCACCTGAAAAACTACTCGGAACTAGCCAAAACTAGACCATACTGACTACTCCATGGTCAGGGTGTGATGCATCTCACTTTCTACACACGAGGGGTGTGATGCATACTAAAATGGCCTTCTATAGGGTGTGATGAGTGAGAATAGACAAATGGAAGAGACAGTTTGCTAAGTGGATGATCATGGAATCTTCCAGAACTTCTCATATGACACTTGCCTCTCTGAATTCGCCTAGGGATGAGTAAGAGATCAATGAAATCTCCAAGTGGAACCAAGAACTATCAATGGAATGACACTAATAAAAACCCCAGAGCTAACTCACACCCTTGCAGGACATCTATAAATGGATCCCTCATCTGAGAGATCTAGAGGCTGGAATTTTGTATTTTGTAAGGAAGTGTTGTTGGTTTTTTAAGAAGAGACAATGCATTGTTGGGTGATTTTCTTGTTCATGAGGTGAAGAGGGCTTCTACAACTGGGAGGATGATGTTGGATCAGACAGCTGGGTTGTAATCCTCTCTTACATTACTATTAATAAAGTTCTTTGATTTTTCCTCCATATGATCTTGTATTTGTGAATCTTATTGTCTATGAATGCAATTGTATGGTCGATGTGTTTCTGATTCCATATTGTTTATGATGTTTTAGATAGAGATGCTTTGATAGTTTGCTATTACTTTGACTCTACAGGTACTCTTTGAAGCAGGACAAGTAGGAGAGGAGTGGCAAATTCTATCAAGGAAAGGAGAAATCAAGCTATGATCAAAGTGAGAGATCCAGGTTGGTCCTCTTTTCTTCTCTTCCATCTATTAGACTTAAAGGAACTTTGAAAAGATTTCATTGTTTGTTTCTAAGATAGCTACCCGTCTTAGTGGGACTAGCAGTTCGAATTGACACTAGTTTTCCTTAAAACAAAATGGTGACTCCAATGGGGAACGAATAGTTGTTTTGTTTGTTTATTATTTTCTTTATAAACTACAGATGGAGCCTGAAGTTAAGCCAACTAGCCTTCAAAACACCTTTGCTAAGCAATTGCGAAGTAGATAAACACTGCTTCAGTCAATATCCAGGTTGGTTTATGAATTGAAAATCTGACTTACAAAGCATCTTAAGTGCCCTTGCAATAACTCAAAACCTCATCAGATCCCACCCTTATGCTTTGTGTTTACTGTCCATCATTAATCAGCCTAAATCACTAAACTTAGCTACAAGTTTTGAGCAAAAACTAAGCTCAATTTCGCTCCCTGGCCCATCGCACTTTTTGTAACTGTGCAACCTGGATGCATCGCACCTCCCATGTGTTGCAGGTGAGATGCATCCCTATTTCGTTGTGTTGTAGGTGCGATGATTGAGTAAACCATGTTTTCTTCTCTGAAATTTGGTTTTTCTCTTCTTCTTTTTCAGCTTTATTTAGTAGTTTTTCTATTCATGATCAGTACCTTCTTGTTGTAACCATCTTCCTTCACATTATTTCAGCCTCCATCAGTTAGGATTTGTAAATGTTTTTGTGTATTTGTCAACCATTTTCAATTCTCCTTTGTCGAAAGTAGCCTAGTCGAACTGCCGTTTTTGATGCAAGTGTCATAATTGTCATTTTGAATCAAATGAAGAGTGTCTTAAAGTCTTCCGCTTCTAGATAGTTGATTGTACTTTTGTTATTGTACTTGATTTTGAAATTATTAGTATTTCAAGTGTCAAAATTAGTTTTAAATTTGAAATCGAAAAGTGTTGTCTTAGTCTTCCTTTCGTTTCGAAAAGAGAAAATTTTTAGTACTGTCACTTTGAAAGAAAGTAGTTTAGATCTGTACTCAGCATTCTTTTTTTCATTCACACATTAAGAAAGCGAAAAACAAATACATGCATGTGCATCTACATTTTGACTGCTTGCAAGATTTTATTTAGGAAAGTGCATTTAGTGTGTGCTCTATGCTCTCTGCTGAAAGAAAAATTGTTATCTTCTTTCCTTTGTAGCTAGGATTTTCATTGCTAAAAGAACATAAATGACTGTTTATCATTTTAGATTGCATATTTAGGAATTTCACTTCTACATCACGTGATGAACCTTGAAATACAAACTTCTAAGCAATATCAACCATAAAATAAACCTCAATGAACATAAAAACGCTTTGGAATCTAACACAACACATCTAGAAGTCTAGGCTAGAGACGTGTTCTGACGTTGTAAAACCTGGTAACTATCATTTTCATCAATCATTGGGTGATTCCTCCTCTTTAATATGACAAGTGCCAGTACGGACTTGTGCTCCCCGTACCGTCGTGTATATATTGGGAGACCACAATAGGCTATTATCCTTTATCCTTAGGAAGTCGTGTCTGCCGCCCTATCGATTGTAATGCACTGAACACAACATTTAGGAAGATTGACTGTCGTACATAAGTCCTTGGTAATTTCTCTATCATTTATCACCAAGGTGTATTTTGCAGTTTTACAATCGATTTGGTAAACCCTCTACCTAGACTTCCAGAGTAGTCACTTTCATTCCTTTTCGACTCCTTAAAAGAAAAGGTCCATGTGAACACTTGTCACTTCAGGCTCATTAAAAATCGAAGGCAACTAGAGTCACCTTTAGCTTTTTCTTGACTCTTAAAAATTGAAAAAGGAAGTTGCATCAAAGTGTCTTAAAATTCATTTAAATTGGAATAACATTTTTCCACTTTAATTTTTGATTTGATCAAGTAATCTGCAATCGTGGAAGAAAGTCAATCAAAACCCCGTCATTCGCGGAGACCAGCGAGTTAACCATCTTTGACCCCAGAAACGAAACCATCTTGGGCAAAGCATTCTCGTTTAACTGAGTCCAATTCACCTGATTTATTTGAAACTTGCATTTCAACATCGTCAGAGACTACAGTTACTCCAATTATCTCTGGTACATCTGCCTTTACAGAAGAAGTTCCACAGTTACAAGAGGACATTAGAACTGATCCTAGTGTAACGGTAGACACCTCTATTCCTAAAGTAGCTCCACCTAGGACTGATCAAGAAACTGAAGTTCACTTACCTGAACATCTGGAAGTTGAATTCCAGAATTCAGAAGGTGTCACCCCTCTAGTATCTGTTACTGCAGAAGCTACACTTTCTTCGGCTCCAGAAATATTTTATGGACTTGACGGTCTACCTCTTCCACCCAGATTGATTGTTGTAGAAGAGATAGTGGAGGATCTTCCACCCAATACTCCAGTGCATTTTGGAACTAGTATCCACTTACATCCTTCTACTACAGAAGTTAGTTCTTTTTCATCGCAAGTTCTTGTCGAATCACTAGGAAATCTTTTGGTAGACTAAACATGTCTAAACAACCATAAACATCTAGGACTGTGTCAACAGGCACAACTACGGTGAAGCTTCTTGCTGTCGTTCCTATGATGATTGCTGGTATACCATCTGTCTCAGCAAGTTATCAACAACAAGACAGAGTCCAATCAGGGACTGTTTCGACAACATGGTCAGTTCCTATTTCTTCATCTAGATTCTCATCTGGTATTTCTTATGTTGAAAGTCAACAAGTTGATCCAATGTGTCTTCAAAGGCCAATCTACCCTTAAAGTACTGGATTTACACCATATGGGGGGCAGTATGCCTTTTCATTGTTCCCTCTTGGAGAAATACCATATGAGAGTTTACAACAAAGTTCAGGTCAAACTGGAATTACATCCAGTGGTTGGGTACCAATACTGCCTCAACAACTAAGGGTTGTATAGTCAATGCAACCAGTCCATCCTGTGTCGAATATTCCCACTACACCTACTATTGTGATTGTATTGCAAGTACAAGAACTACCTATTGTATGTCAACCTCAAGTTTCTCAAGTTGCAATACAACAGCCTCTCGTATCAATGATTCAATCACAACCTCAGGTTAGTGCCTCCTTATTTGGAGCAACTCAGGCTCAAACAGGTACTATGACTCCGCATCTTGGTCAATCATCCAGCATTGGACAACAGCAAATGGTCCAACAACCATGGCTGGTTCAATACCAACAACCGAAATTCCAGCAATCATACCAAGGACCTGAGCAACAAGTCTTTGTAAGTAATGGGCAATCGCATTTCCAAAGCGGTTATCAACAACCATACTATAATGGTTATGCCCATAAACCTTATCAAAGTTACCAGCATCAAATACATTATGTTGGTATGCAAAGACCTACTGCTCAGGAAATTCCATCTTATCCTGGGTATGCTTCGCCTAACCTAAATCAACAGTTGCCCTTTGTAGCAACTCTAGAATTACCAGATCTAAACCAGCTGACAAATGATCCAATTGCTTAGGCCCCTTGGTGGCCTGCGCTTCCTCATAAACTTCCCTATGATATTCCTAAATTCAATGGAAATCTGGGTGAAGATCTGTCGAATCACGTGATGACTTTCCATTTATGGTGTTCATCCAACACCTTGAATGATGATTCGATTAGGCTTCGCTTTTTCCAGTGAACGTTAACTGGTCCGGTAGCTCAATGGTATATAGAATTGCCTAGAGCTTCGTTTGACAACTTCAGTGCCCTTTCCACTACCTTTTTAACCCATTTTGAGTTACCCATAAGGTACGAAACAAGGACAGAACTCCTTACCAACTTTAAATAGACGACATCCACTCATATATCTGATCATATTCATGAGTGGTGGCATTGTCGAAGAATGGTGAAGATGTGAGTTCCTGATCAGCTTTCAGATGAATGGTTTATAAAGTCATCATTACCCTCTATTACAGAGGATGTGGCTAAGGGAGGAGTTGTTATAGAAGAGCAGGTCATTGCTCATGAACAATATTTAGACTTGATCTATACTCAGTCTGGCATGGTCTACGACAAAATTCCTGACGCTCTTAGACCAGAATTTTCCGTTCCTCCTCCTCCTAAATCAAATAAAGACTCTCATACCAGTGATGACGTGATAGGTACGACAAGCACAAAAACCAAAAATGCTACATCTAAGAAAGCCCATATGGTTTCTAGTCAAAAAGCAGATGAAGAACCTCTTGCCTCAGAGATAAATGTCGTGTCATTTGACAAGGGCAAAAATCCAAAGCAACCAGGGGACAAGAAGAAAGGGAAAAATAATAAGAAGAAACAGGAAAATTCACCTTCTAAAAAATCTTCTAAAAACGCTACTGGGCAAAAGAAACCTCATTAGCCATGTTACATATGTGATGACGAGCATTTCATGAAATATTTTCCACATAAAGCTAAGGTTAGGAAATTTTTAAAAACTTCAAATACCCCAGCGATGTTGACTAATCCGTTTCTGAACCCAGAAACAAACTTGGTTGCTATAGATCATGCTTCCCCATCCAAAGTGCTTATGCTATCCATATCGAAACAAAAAAATGATGGTTTGGTATCGACAAGGAATACAGATTATGGAAATCCACAGTCGTCGAACAACAAGGCTACAGATCAACCTAGTAGTTCGACAACAACTTCGCCAGAAGTTGTTCCACCCATCATTCCTAAATTAACTATAAAACCGCCAAAGGGAGTAGTACATAAATCGACATTTAATCCTTGTGCCCGAGTAGCACAAAATTATAATATAGTGGAGGATCTAGCCCAATCGCCATCCGCTATGTTGACACTTGAAGCACTGTAGAATTGCCCCTCCCAAAAGCAAGCTTTGTTATCAGCGATAAGTGGGATTGATCCAACGGATTCCAATTTAGTGGCCTTTAATCATAAAGGATATGAACCTCAGTTACCGGCCCAGCTCACTTTCCTCATATAGGTAAAAGCCCTCAACAAAACTATTCATCGAACAATCATTGATGAGGGGGCATTTACCTGTATTATGTCAAAGAGTTGCTGGAAAACTTTACGCTCACCACCCTTGTCACGATCATCAACGACATTAAAAGCATTTGATGGAAGAACATACATGTTGTATGGGATATTAAGTAACTTGCAGATTGAACTAGGGGGCAAGACAGTAGAAATTGAAGTCGAGGCCATTGATGGAAACCTTAACTACAATATCCTACTAGGTAGGCCCTGGATTTATGCTATGGCTGTTGTTGTCTCAACATATTTTAGAAAGATTGCATTTCCCTTCTAAGGTGGAATTACAATTGTTGACCAACTAATCTTTTTCCCCAACAGTTCACAAGCCACAGGAATCATTCCATTGATCCATGGAAGTTCTCAATCGCTTCAACATATCGGAGTAGGTCTCCTAAAATGCTCATCCTTAATGGGTACTTTTACCCTCCCACCTCCAAGTAATCTAGAGGAAGTGGCCACAGTGGAAACTTGTCATATGATATCTTCTACATCATGAAAGATTAAGAAGGACCCTGACCATTTTGATAGTGTCGATCACAATGAGGTTTTCATAGTTGAAAATCTGACTGACATGACTCAATTAAGTGGTGTTGTACAATATGTATTGGGGGCATTGGAACCAGATCTTTCCTTCATGACCCCTTATGAGTTGTGATCAAAGGTCACCAGACGATATTTCGTTGACTGGTTTCAACCTCGTTAAAAATGAAACCAAGGATTTGAGCGGAATTCCTTGTCTTGTGTCAAGCTCGTTAAAAAATGAAACAAGGTTGAGCAAAGTTCCAAGTCGAGTCTTTCACTTGATCTCGTAAAGGAACCTTCATTCCATCCACCTAATTACCACGAGTAGTCTGGTGAATGTAACAAAGCTTAGGGGGCATGCACCCTTGTCTATTTTACGGACAAACCCATCTGCAGAGATAAGTTTCCCTGTAAGTTATGTGATCGGTCCGAGTGACCTTTCACCTTTGTCTATTTGGTGGACAAAGTGCAGGAAGTGTTTTGTCTAAGTATTGACAGAAAATCATCCTGCTTAACAATAGTAAGTTTCCATATGGTTACTGAAGACTTTTTTATGTTGGGGGCAGGCAAACCTTTTTATACAAGAAAAAATGACCAATTTCATTTTTTAGCTTTATAGTTTGGTCGTTCCTAGCTTACATAAAAAGGAAAAAGAGAAATGTTCCCATAAGGTTCAAGCTCATTAAAAAATCAACCTACACTGAGCACATGTTGGCACAAGGTTCAAGCTCATTAAAAAATAAACCTGCCTTTGGTAAATAACCTTTGTGATCGCTTTGCTATCAGCCCTCTTGAACTTTGGTTGTGTTCTTTCCGTCACCTCCATTCATTTGGCCGACCATACACTTCCACTTGATTGTTTACCCTTTTGAGGAACATCCACGACAAGTGATTCTGATTGCCACCCTCTTCACATTGCCATGTTTTGAGAAGTTCTAAACTTACCTGTAACTAGCTGCTACCCAAAAATATCACTCGTTCCTAAAAAATGAGCCTCTTTTAAACTCTTTTTAGACTCATTAAATATAAAAAGATTATTGAGATATTGGCCTTCCCAGCTCGTTAAAGTAAGGGGAACGCTATCCCTCTCATATATTTTAATCTTTTTGGACTTGAGGGATTATTAAACAAAAATATTGAGCGCTTGTCTTTGTCGACTCATTAAAACCATCAAAAAGTCATCCCTTTCGTATTATTTTAAACTTTTTCATACTTAAGGGATTATGCCACGAAAAAGGACTGTTGGAGTCTCATTTTCGTCCATTTTCAAACTCTTTGAACATGAAAAGGACTGAGTTAACTTTATCGTTAAACTCTTTAAAACAATAGTGACAAGCTTGTCCACCCAGACAAGAACGAGTCTCACTGACGCTAGGCTCGCTAAACACAAAGCAACAGTTTTGCTCAGAGGGAAAATTGTAGACCAAGCATATGTTATCCTCCTCAAGCTTGTCAAAAATAAAGAGGTACTGGTCAGCAATGATTGGGGAAAAATGGGAAGAAAACTTGAAGAACTCTATTGGTAGCAAGTCGCTCTTGAACATGACACTTTCACTCCATCACCGTGATTGAGTTGGATTGGGTTTTTCCGTTCACTGTCACCATTGGTCCGTCGTGCCATCCATCGGGTTAATGCTACCAGTCCATATCAATGTCACCAATATGTTCAAGAGAAGTCATTCAGAGAATTTACCACCCAGCAAACGCCTCATCCACTGCATTACATCCACGCTTCATTTTTCATGACCGCCATTCCTGAACCTCATATCATCATATCATTTTCACCTCCACAAAAATCATTTGCTCCATTTCACATCGTAGATGTGAGATACATCAAGGCCCTCCTATGACAGGTCACTTCTTGTCGACATTAGCTCATTATCTAAGAAGTCAACTTAGAAACAACCCTTTCAGTACTTTGAAGCTTGCATGCTTTAATGGAAAGTTTCTCACTTCCGGCGACAGGTTTACATCAATGACCTTCGACCGAAATACTTTGCATGGTGTTCAACATCAGCTCATATATTCACACCACATGAATTGTACTATAGTACCTTGAGGGTCATCATCATTATCAGTGACTCCTCTCGCTTGTTAACAGCTTACATTATTGGCTGGTAATCAGGCAATGTCTTTCCATGTTCGACTTCAGAACATCTTTTCACATGGATCGACTTTTACACCGGGCGAAGATTGAATGAGTTTTGAATACCCTGGATCTAGTTTCATCCATCCGAGCTGTGATATATTCATGAAAATAAAGACATCACTTGTACACAGAAGTTGCATAGATAGTCATCCAAGCCAAGGAAGATGACTCTTCATGTGAAGAATCACCAATCTGCAATAGCAGACGATTGTCTGTCCTATGTACATGAAAATGAATTTATAAAGCTGAGCATGGGAATACTTACCTTAGCTAGATCATGAAAATAATATGATGATGATGTATTGTATTGTATCTTATACAGGTCACCTTCTAGTTCGAATACCTCGGATCCTCATGATAAAGCATTTCACCCGAGATCAAAAGATTTACAACCTCATGCTTTAGGGGGCAGCTGTTATAGACGTATTTGGGCACTGCAACCCCAAACTCATATGTCCATAAACTAAGGGATTTTTAGTGCCTAAAAGTGTTGTTTCACACCCTAAAGGATCATGGTCAACTGATTACATCATTTCCCAGAAGTTCGACTTGAAAAACTACTCAGAACTCGCCAAAACTTGTCCATACTGACTGCTCCATGGTCAAGGTGCGATGCATCTCACTTTCTACACACGGGGGGTGTAATGCATACTGAAATGGCCTTCTATAGGGTGTGATGAGCGAGAATAGACAAATGGCAGAGACAGTTTGCTAAGTGGATGATCATGGAATCTTCTAGAAACTTCTCATATGACACTTGCCTCTCTGAATTCGCCTAGGGATGAGTAAGAGATCAATGAAATCTCCAAGTGGAACCAAGAACTATCAGTGGAATGACACTAATAAAAAACCTAGAGCTGACTCACACCCTTGCTGGACATCTATAAATGGATCCCTCATCTGAGAGATCTAGAGGCTGGAATTTTGTATTTTGTAAGGAAGTGTTGTTGGTTTGTTGAGAAGAGACATTGCATTGTTGGGTGATTTGCTTGTTCATGAGGTGAAGAGGGCTTCTACAACTGGGAGGATGATGCTGGATTAGACAGCTAGGTTGTAATCCTCTCTTACATTACTATTAATAAAGTTCTTTGAGTTTTCCTCCATATGATCTTGTATTTGTGAATATTATTGTTTATGAATGCAATTTTATGGTCAATGTGTTTCTAATTTCATATTGTTTATGATGTTTTAGATAGAGATGCTTTGATAGTTTGTTGTTAATTTGACTCTAAAGGTACTCTTTGAAGTGGGACAAGTAGGAGAGGAGTGGAAAATTCTATCAAGGAAAGGAGAAATCAAGCTAGGATCAAAGCGAGAGATCCAGGTTGGTCCTCTTTACTTCTCTTCCATCTATCACACTTAAAGGAACTCTTGAAAAGATTTCATTGTTTGTTTCTAAGATAGCTACCCGTCTTAGTGGGACTAGCCATTCGAATCGACATTAGTTTTCCCTGAAACACTAAACAGTAAAATGAAATAGTACTCCTTCAAGCATCATAAATTTACCAAAAACACTGTTTCAATTGCAAGACATGAGTAACATTTTGCACATATAATTTAATGGAAATGAATACCTTGAACAACAAATACAAGTAGTTTCATTTTTAGATCAGATGGTATCAGAGCTCAAGTTTTGAGTATTAGTTTTGTGCAAAGATATTTTTGACTGTTTTGCAAGTTTAATGCTTATCAGGCTTAAACTTCAAAGAGGGAAAGGACAATTGGTTAGAGAACAAGATAATCCTCAACCAAGGAGGGCCAGGGTGCCATTATCTCAACCTTCTAATTCACCCTCAATAGCCTTAGAAGAAGCTTCAAGTATGTATAAAAGGGAAGGAGAAGTTCCTGAAGACATGGATCTAAAAGAAGAAGAATGGGTATTAAGAAAAGCGTTTTTGGACATGGCTGAGATGGTAAGAATATTATACCAGGAAAGGAATGATAGGTTGGTTGGAGAAGGGTCTAAAAATTAGAAAGAAGGAGAGGGCTCTTCAGGAGGAAAAAAAGGTGATGATAATTCAAAGAAAGGACATGGAGGAAGTGGTGATCCACCATCCCCATCCCCATCCTCTTCCTCTACATCGTCATCCTCTACCTAGTAAATCAAACTCATAAGCTTAAATCTTCTGGAAAAAGTCCAATTTTAAAGCTAGATGTTAAATTTGAATTACCCATGCTTAATAGTGAAGTCAATGCAGAGAAACTTGACAACTAGATAAGACAGTTGGAAGTTTATTTAAGGATAGAGAACTTACAAGATGATGACACCAATATTCAGTTAGCCTCTTTAAGAATGGATGGAACAACATTGGTATGGTGGTAAGCCAAGACCAAGGATGAAACTAAGAAACACGGTAAGATTACTTTAACATGGGCTAAATTTATTTCCACAATTAAGAAGCAATTTTACCCTCTTGCACATTTACAAAAGGCTATAATGAATTGGCAAAACTTTAGACAACTAAAGGGACAAAATGTTCAAGACTACACCCAAGAGTTTAGGAGAAGAGCACTCTTATTAGGGGTAGACTTACAAAGTCAAGACACTTTTCTGAAATATATAGGTGGTTTGCACAACTACCTTAAACATATTATCCTTATGCTTAATCCTTCTAGTCTAGACAAAGTTTGTGTACAAGCTACACATTTAGAGACTAGAGGGAAAAACACTTTTGATGAGGGTAGAAACAAGCCTTTTAAGGGGAAAAACAAAGAGAAAACCTTTAAGGGAAAAGGAAAAAAGAATGCATCTGTCAAAAAGGAGGGTGAGAAAGTGATATGTAAACACTGTTCAAAAGAAGGCCATGAAGAGAAAAATTGTTGGAAACTTTATCCTGAAAAGAGAAATCAGTTTAACAAAAACAAAGGAAAGAAGAAAACAACAGCTACTACAACTACACCTCAAGATTTAGGTAATGATTCAGGGGATGAAACCAAAATTGCAGCCATGGGTTTGAAAAGGATGAAGGGAAAGGAAACTGAAACTAAAGCAAGCACTAGTACTTCAGACTGTCATGTACAAGCTCCTAATTAGGAAGAAAGAATTGAATTGTTCCATGTGAGGGTAGTCTTAAAACATACAAAAATTGACACATTGTTTGACAGTGGGTCACAAGAAAATCTCATATCAGAAGACTTGGTCAAACAGCTTAAACCTGAGACCATTCCACATCCAAATCCTTATCCACTTGGGTGGATATACAAGGATGCAAACTTACAAGTCTCAAGAAAGTGCATATTGCACTTTACAATTACTGCACACTTTATTGACACAGTTGAACTTGATGTAGTACCACTTGATATATCAGGAATTGTTTTGGGAAGTCCTTACTTATTTGATAGGAAAGCAATCTTCCATCGCCATGAAAATAAATATCATCTTTTCAAAGATGGAAATGAGTACATTGTCAGGGCACATCACAAAAAGGCAAATATAGCGATGGTAAATGCAGGACAGGTAAAAAGGCTAGTTAATTCAAGTAAGAGTTTTGTACTGCTTATGATCAAGCCTAAGGTTGATGTGAATCATGATTCATTTGAAAATTGTGATTCCAAGCTTAAATCATATTTATATGATGTAGTTGATGCACATCATGAGATGTTTTAGGAACCAACAGGTTTGCCTCCTAAAAGGGAGATTTAGCATGAAATTCATTTACATCTAGATTGTCCTCTTCCTAACATAGGCATGTACCGCATGTCTATCATGGAGAATTCTGAAATAAAGAAGAAAATTAAAGAATTTTTGGACAAAGGTCTCATAAGACCAAGCACTTTGCCATGTGGGTCACAGATAGTGTTGATTCCAAAGAAAGAAGGAACTTGGCCATGTGTGTGGGCTTCAGGGCATTGAACAAAATAATGGTAAAGAATCGTTACCCACTCCCAAGGATAGATGATTTGTTAGATTAGATGAAAGATGATAAGTATTTCACTAAGTTAGACTTATGTAGTGGTTATCATCAAGTTAGAATTGAAGAAAGTGACATTTGGAAGACAAATTTTAAAACCAAACAAGGACTCTTTGTGTGGCTTGTTATGCTGTTTGGTTTATGCAATGCACCTGCAACTTTCATGCGGGTAATGGATGATGTATTACATCCTTTTCTTGATGATTTCATTATTGTCTACTTAGATGACATCTTAATTTTCAGCAAGACTAGAGAAGAGAATGTCATGCATGTTAAGAAAGTACTTGACATTTTGAAGAAAAATCAGTTATTTCTTAAAATGTCAAAGTGTGAATTTGGAAAGACTTCTTTGGTTTATTTGGGACACATAGTAGGAGGTGCTTTGAGAACTGATCCTTCTAAGGTATAAGCTATTTTGAATTGGCCTACTCCCAAATCCATTACAGAGGTAAGAAGTTTTTTGGGTGCAGCTCAGTATTGGAGGAAGTTTATTTCTAACATCTCTGCCATAGCAGCTCTTATGCATGCAGTGACAAGTGTGAAGCATGCTTTCCAATGGGGAGGCAAGAAATAGAAAGCTTTCAAGTCTTTCAAAGAAAAGATAAGTTCAGCTCCAGCTCTTGCATTACCTGACTTGAGACAGCAATTCGAGATTCAGACCGATGCTAGTGATTATGCCATGGGTGCAATTCTCTTACAGCATGGTAAGCCTATCACATTTCATTTTGAGACATTTAATGGTGTTGTTGTGAATTATCCTACATATGATAAGGAGTTGTATGCGTTGGTATAAATAATCAAAAAGTGGAAACACTATTTGATGGGCAAAGAAATAGTTGTTCATATCGACCATCAGCCTTTACAGTGCTTGCAGTCGCAAAGTAAATTGTAGCAGTCACGACATTTCAGATGGATGGGCTTCCTACAATAATTTCACTTGGTAATTAGGTACAATAAAGGTATTTTCAATAAATTTGTTGATATGCTTTCAAGGCCTATTATTAGTTATACTACTTTACTTAAGAATGATTCTATTGTACTTGAGAGCTACATAGAACAATATGCATCAGATGTTGATTTTAAGGATGTGTATGCTAACTTGAGTGAAGGGAATCATGTTGAGGAGAATGATTATCATTTGAATAATAATTTGCTGTTTCATATGGGCAAGTTATGTATACCACAGGGAGAGAGACTAAGTATCATGAGAGAAGCTCATTCTTCTCTTATTGCCGGACATTTCGGGGTAAGCAAAATGGTGGCATATTTACAGAGGTATTTTTATTGGCCTCGCATGGTAGATAGTGTTTCACGTTTCATTAGAGGTTGTTCATTATGTGCTACAAGCAAGCCTAGAAATAGGAAGCTTGGATTATATACACCATTTCCGGTACCTTCTAGACCATGGGAAAGTGTTTCTATGGATTTTGTAGGAGGTCTACCATTATCTAGAAAGTAGCATGATTATCTTTATGTAGTAGTTGATAGATTCAACAAGATGTGTATTCTTATGCCATGCAAGAAAACTATAACTGCTAAACAAATTGCTGATTTATATTTTCAACATGTATGGGTTCATTATGGCTTGCCTACTTATAGTGTTATGATAGGGATTCCAGATTTGTTGGGAATTTTTGGTCCAATCTATGGAAGATGATGGACACCAAGTTGAAGAAGAGTACTGCTTTCCATCCGCAAACATATGGCCAAACAGAGGTAGTGAACAGAACCATTGTACATCTTTTGAGAGGTTATTGCAGCAAGCATCCCAAGATTTGGGATGAGCACTTGTATTACATTCATCATGCTTACAACTGGGCCAAGCACTCTTCTACAAATACTTCACTTTTTGAAGCTTGTTTTGGGTATTTGCCTAAGTCACCTTTATATTTTATTCTTGAGAAGGATGTTGCCATTGATGGGCATAGTGACATTGATAAGTCTCACATGTTCATTGAAAGAATTGAGCTCATACATCAACAAGTTCAAGAACAGCTTGAAAAAAGTCAAGGCAAGTATAAGGAGAGACATGATAAACATAAAGTTGATCATAAGTTTCAAGAAGGAGATGAGGTATGGCTGCATATTAGTAAGGAAAGAATGCAAGGATAAGGTAAAAAGTTGAAGCCTATTCATTATGGTCCATTCAATATCCTTAAACAAGTTGGAAATAATGCTTTTAAACTAGATTTGCCTTCATATATGCAAATGTATTCCGTTGTGAATGTGGAAAATCTACATTTGTATGAACCTCTACTAATCATGAAAGTGACATTTAGCTACCTTCCATAGATGATTTCTTGCTAGAATTTTTGGATGAGCTAAAAGAGGATGCTATCCTTGAAAGAAGGACACAGACTTCAAGGAGGGGAAATGTTGATTATGTTCGAGTTGGTCTTAAAGGCAGCAAATCGAGTAAGGCAAAGTGGATGGAGGTGGAAAAGGTGAGGGAATTGTACCCTCACCTTCTTAATAGGTAATTGAAGGCTTTTGGGGTCCAAAAGCTTCCCATTTGGGAGGTGTGATCAGGTGATCATGTTCTAAGTGAAGAAAATGCTCAAAATTGGAACTGCTCAGAATTGCTTGAAACGAAAATGACCGGATAGATCTCATTGTCTTGATTCTGGCACCATGAACGATTCAAAAAATTGACACCGTATGGAGGAGTTATCGCATTTAAAAGAATTCCCAGTAAACTGCAAATTTTTGAATTTTGGAAAAATTAAAAAAAGAGAGAATATTCCAAATAATATTCGCTAGAATATTCCGTTTGGTTGACTAATCAGAGGCCAACACGTGGCAAGCTCAAAGATCACCACGTGGCTGTGAATTGGCATGTTAAAATTTTTATGGGTCGAGTAGGATCGAACTCGTGACATCCCGCATACAAACCAAGAGCTCCAACTGCCTGCGCTACTATTAATTCTTAACAACTATTGGTTGCACATTTTATTTCAACATGTATAGTTTCCGGTTTGGGGGTAGACTGCCAGTGGTCCCGGGAAGAGATGTCATATGCACGTGATCAGCCGGCGGTTTCGCTAACCATACCACCAGCCACACCGTAACTGTCGCCCAGAACACCAGTCATATGCATGGTTTAAGGCGACGGTTCTGCTAATCATACCGCTAGCCAGATCGTAATTTCCGCCTAGAACACCTGTCATATGCACAGTTTAAGCCGATGGTTACACCCGACAGTCAGCCTGGCAGAACTCCAAATTTAGTGCCAACTTCCAAAATTAATGCCAGTTAGCTCCAGTTTCCAGATTTGGTGGAGTGTCCTAAGGCCAACTTGGACAAAACTTTAGTTGGTCATAACTTTCAGTGGACAAAACGTTTTGGAGTGATTTTTTTTTTTGATTTTGAGTATTCTGAGCATTCCAGAGCCAATGGTATAGGTTGCAGAGTCAACAGAGCTGATCTTCAGGTACTTTTTCAGCAGAGAATCTTGGAGAGCCATCAGGGCCTAGGGAGTGTTGGAGCTGTATTGGGCTATGGTTAACCATTGGAGGTGAAACAAAAGCCAATATTTACTGTTTTCTATGTTCTAAACTCATTTCCACAGCTTATTTTTCCTGTTTAGGCTTTCTTATCACTGTATAACCAATTTGAGCATCTAATAAGAGCAAGGACATGCCCATTTGGGGGCCTTGGACCCGACAGATGTAGCCCAAGAGGGGTGAACTGCCTCATCAGCTGTTGTGTTATATTATGTGATTTTATCTTGCTGTGTTTTTCAGATTTAATATGCTAAACAATAAAATGAAATAATACTCCTTCACACATAAGACTCAGAAATTTACCAAAAACACTTTGTTTCAATTGCAAGGCATGAGTAACAGTTTACACATATAATTTAATGGAAATGAATACCTTGAACAGAAAATACAAGTAGTTTCATTTTTAGATCAGTGAGGCAACGCCGAAGAATTGTATCAGCACCACAACAATATAACGTAAGGTTATGCACTAAATAGTGTCGCACTTGGTGGCAGATGCGATGACAATCACCTGACGATAGTTCAAATCGGAAATGTTGCGCTTGGAGGTAGACAAGAATGTCACCATACCAAGGGTCGGTAGTGTCGATAAGATAGACAACTTCATCCAGAAGAGGATCTTGGGCTATCTCATTAGGATCGACAATGGGAAGATCGGACAATAGTTCAATGAAGACTAACGAATTTTTCGCCTTGGCAACTACGAAAACCAAATCAAATTGTTGGAGGATCATGATCCATTTGGAATATTTCCCTCCAATGACTTGACAAGACAAAATGTGTCTCATGGGATTCTCCAAGGCGATGACAGTAGTCTGTCGTAGCAGTATGTAATGTCGGAAGCAGTTAATAGCAAAGAAAAATGACAAGGACAACCTTTCCACATGTGAATATCTAAGTTTCGGGCCTAGCCAAGCCTTTTGACAGATAGTATATCACATGCTTACTCTGATCATCATGAGTTTGAACCAAGACCATTCCTAGAGAGGATGGCAAGGCTGCCAGAGATAGAAGAAAGTTGCGCCCATAGTTGGCAGTGCTAAGGAGTGGGGCTAATATAAGCACCTTTTTCAAGGCATCAAATGATCGTTGATTTTGATCATCTCACAGATACAACACTCCCTTCTTAAGTACGTGCATAAAGCCTTTTGTTAACTCAACATAGTTTACAATGAACCATCGTAAGAAGTTTGCTTTCCCCTACAAATTTTGGAGCTGCAGAATGGATTGTGGTTTGAGCAATTGAGTAATTTCATTTACTTGATCGGGATCAACCCTAATCTCATACTTGGAGATAATGAATCCAAGTAACTAGACTTGAAAAATAAAATGCATTTATGTAGATTCAGATGTATGTTATAAAACTGTCACCTAAGAAAGATAGCTCTTAAATGACCTAAGTGTTGCGCTCGCTTCTTGGAATGGGCTGGAAGGCTATCCAAGTAAGCTTAAATGATATGTCTGATATCATGAAATGTGTAGTCCATGTCCCTTTGAAATTTTTCTCCAACATTCTTTAAACTGAATGGGAGTTTTTGATAGGCAAAGATTCCCCATGGGAAAATGAAGGCGGTTTTGTGCTGGTCTTTTGGTTTTATAACAATCTGGTTGTAACTTGAGAAACCATCCATGAATGAGAATGAACTATATCAAATAATTATCCTTCAGACACGCGGCATTCAAGTCCTGATAGTCGACACATACGTTGATGGTTCCTTGTTTCTTATCGACATGAACTAGATTGGAAACCCATTTTGTTAAGGGAAAATGGTCGACGAAAACAACACGTAACAACTTTTCCACCTCAGTCTTGGTGGCTTCCATTTTGAAGGGGTGGATTGGTTGAAGCCTTTGGCAAACAAGTTTATCATTGTTGTATATCTTGATCTCATGCTCAACATTAGATAGATCTATGCCAGGCATTTTCTATTAAGACCAAGTGAATACATCACAGACTTCCTTAAAAAGGCAGGTGAAGCTTGCAATTTCCTCAGGAGTGTAATCCGCTCCAACCTGGATGTTTTCTATGATGCATGTCATGATAGAAATATCGATGAGAAAATTCTTTGAAATATTTCCCATGTTTCCCTCCGAGTCCAAAGTTTGGATAGTCATATAAGGTGCAGAAATGATTTCAGGTGCGTCAAATGACAGGATTTGAAGAGGCATCATGTCTGAATCAAATATCGAAACACAATGGTGAGAGTCCTCCCAAGGTTGCTCTTCTAAACACATGATATCTCTAATAGCTTCATCCGTAGGTAGGACTTGATTGAGGAGATCGAAAGAAGTAGCAATTATGGGAGGGGTGGTGGTACCATTGGCTGTGACCAAAGTGATTGGGGATTTGGATGCAGATTAAATGGCCTGGTATGCCAATTCAGTTGGTGACAGTGGAATTTGTTCTCTGTAAGTGTTAATGTCTAAAGGGGCTGGTAGGATCGAAGGATCGGTAAGTTCGTGAGGAATGGATGAAACCATATTGATTGCCTGTTGAACCATGGGCGACAGAAGAGGGAAAAAACCCATCAGAGAAGATCCCTTCAATATACCAGTATCGATACTAACATAAGAGTTAGGTACACCACCCACTAAGGGTACAAAGCCATTGGGTAATGGGGAATAATGAGGGGTGCAAAAGGATAGCTGGTCCACTGTGACTATCTTTCCATCCAATGGAAATAGGATGATGCGAAAGATAGTAGACACAATGGCAGCCATGGCGTAAGTCTAACTACGACCCAACAATAGATTATAGTCGAGCTTTCTATCTACGACTTCGATGTCCACTGTTACCGTTTTCCCATTCAAAGTGATGGGGTAGCTAGCTAGGTAACCTTTTGGGAGGAAAGTGTGGCCATTGAAAGCTTTAAGGGAATTCGACTGTGGGGATACGGTTGGAGAACCAAAAGCGAGCCAACATGAAGATGACATGATGCAGGTTGAAGCACCTTCGTTAAAGATAGTTCTATGTATTCCTTGCCCTTTCGAAGATATTTGCACCTGAAATACAAGCTGGTGTGAAAGGAGAGGTTTACATTTGTCCATGTTAAAAATTGCAAGCATAGAATCTTGAGGGTTGATACCACCAATTGCCGAAATCAGAGATTTCCTTTGTGCTGGACAGGTATGTAATACTTCGAGTGCTGACATAGCCAATGGCACTTACGCCAAATCTTCTACAATAATGTAGTTTTTGGTAGCACGTGCAGATGTATTATGCATTGTGTGTTGAAGTTCCCCTTTTGGGGGAGGAAATCACAAGTTCAGCAACTAGCCTTTCGATATGAAGATCGTTAGGCGACGATGGGTTCTGAATCGAGGAGGCTTCCTCAGCATTAGCGACTGGGGCTCCATAATATTTGGCTCTAGTTTGTAGATCTACCATTTCAAAGGTGTAAACAGTAGATGGTCCTTCACCAGCTAAAGGATGATTCAAACCACCATTGCCCCCTTGCGGGGGTTGGGGTTGGTTTGCAACAAGGTGTTGTTGCTGCTGAGCAGGGAAAGGATTATTTAGGATCGTAGGGGCCCTTTTAGTGTCCTTTTTAGCGATGAAATTTGTGCATTCCTGAAGATGCAAAAAATGATATGTCATGTGGTCTTCCACACAGATTTTGCAAGGGAACCGGGTAGGTTTGTCCTTTCCATTGTCAGAAGGCACAACAACCTTCTACTTTGGGTTGTACTGCTTTGTTAACTACTCTTCAAAAGGAGCGGTCTTTTTCTTATTCTTCTTGTTCTTACCACTGGGTTTTTGTGTAGATTTCACAAAGTTTATCATGGTGGTAGGAAGAGAAGTTGATTTGGTAGAGGGGTCAACTGACAACTAGGCAATGTGACCACCTAGTTGTTTTACAATAGTCCCAGAGCTTGTGTTGATAATACCATCAATGTGCACTCCGAATTGTTGAGTAGTGGGAGCATTGGAGTTATGAGGGGTATTTGGAATGACATTGTATAAAGTGCTAGACTGTGAATATATCAAATCTAAGTGTTGGGCACAAAGAATGGATTGGTCTTCTATGATAGCACCACCTAAGGCGACATCTTTAGCGATTGGGGAAGTAGAGACTTCCAGAACCAATCCGCTAATAGATAGTCTGGGAGGGGAGCTTTGACTAACCTCCGCCTATGTCTCCATTAATGTATATGATTAGAGATGTGGGTGGCATTGTCCTGACGTAATGAAGTGATGAGTTCCATCCAAGTTTCATAGCGGATGGGTAGCTGGAAGTGCTTTAAGAATTCCATCGCTAAAGCGCCAAAGGTATTGACTGACTTGCGTGGTAATTCAATGTACCACTTGGCTGCATTGCCAGTAAGGGTGTCGGGAAAGAGCCATATTCAGATACTATCATCAACCATGGAGTTAGAAACACACCATAAATGATAGGTTGTGATGTGTGTACCCGGATCCTCCACTTGTTTCCCTTTGAACTTTGGGATGTCTGTCAGTATTTTATGTGGGATTGGTGGACAAACTAAGTTGTGATAGATGGGGTCATTTGTGAGTTTGTACAAGTTGGGGATATCAAGTGTTTCCAAGAAAGGCAAGGTGTTTGATGCCTGCGAAACGGACCAAGGAGATGACATATGAATTGTGGATCCTTGCGGTCCTCCCATCGTGTTGTTTCCAATATTATACACAAGTTACATGGTATAGTAAGTGCCTTGGGGTATAGTATTGTACTGTGGGTTTCCATAAGGGTTGTTAGGCTGGGGGATGGAAGTGACCCTAGGATAAGGAGTGCCCCCTTGACTCATTTGAGTTTGTGAGTAGGGTGACCCGATGGGTTGATTGGGACCTTGTTGAGGGTTCCCGCTCACCACATAACTAACCATAGGTCATTAACTAACATAAGGATGGTTCATTTCAATCAATGATTGACCATGTAGACCTGAAAACAGAAGGGGAACTGTTACACTCCTAGCTGAGATATGCATATTCGGAACTATTCCCCCATGTACCTGAATCTAGGGGTTATAACTATATAATGGATGCCAACCATAGATTTGGTTGAAGGGACCCGTGATAATTGTGCTATATTGAGTGTTATAAGGAGCACTATATGTAGCACTTGTCAAAGGTCCAGGGGCTCACAGGAAAGGGGCGAAACCCAGAATGTACTAGGTTCCACTCATGGTGGGTGTCACGATAGGGTTTGAACCTGAGACATATGGGATAGTAGGGTTCGCCATCAGAGGTGCGGTACTGACTGTCGATTGGGGAGGTGGTGGTGGACTAAAAGTGCCCACAAAATCCCACGACCCATTATTCATCGATGGGATGGGTGGAAATGTTCCAATGGAAGACAATGGAGGTACAAATGCAACGGGAACCAAGAGTGGTCCCAACGGATTCGTGACCGGAGGATTGTATGGAGGAAGAAATCCTTCAGTAAATAAATCCTCCAGTAAGCTTGAATTGTGGGATGTCAAAATTGATTCTATGTTAGATCTCAGAGATTGATTGCCAAAATATGGGGAATCTAGTTCACTGGGCCTCAACGGATCCTCCACAATGAGTGGAGGAAGTCCTAACAACCATCTAGATTGACGACGAGGGACAGATGTAGCCACAGTGGCTGATAAATTTTATCAGTAAGTTTTACAGTGATGTCTATTAAAGTCTTGGTGATAACACTTTGGAACTTAAAAAATAATATTTTTTTAAGGAAATCAATAAACAAGCAGAGGGAAATGACCCTATCTAATAAGCACTGATCACTGGAGATGAAACCTAGTATCGCAATGCATAACAGAGAGAGTTGGCCAAATGTATAGTTACGATTACTCTTGAGCTTCGCCTGAACCTCAGATTAAGGGGCCAAGTATTCTCGTGAAGATGAGCACCCTCCCTAAAATCGAAGACAGAGTAGGTTCATCTGTGTTAGGTACTAGGGTAGCCTACCCCAGTCACCTTGTGTTTGTCCCTAAAAGTATGGCCACTAATGATACCTCAAATCATAGACACTACTAGGGGGGACATAATTGTAGCTAGTACGTTGTGCGGTCAGGATACTTGAGTCTTTGACTCAGCTCTGATGTCCTCGAAGGGATCCCTGATACACAGAATACCCAAAGGATATGTAAGCAAAGGTGGGCTACCTTCACTTATAGTTGTTGGGTTGTGTTATATTCTTTCCACGACTAGCCCACATATTTACCTGGGGGTTAGAGGGGGGGAGGTCACAGGGGGTTTGAGGGGTACCCGTAACCCCACTCTATAGGGTCTGGGGCAACGACCTATAAAATTTTGGTTTTGGACCCTATTTTAGGATGGGCGGACTCACCTATGGTTTTGTGCATGATTTTCGCACATGTTTTTGGACGCGATGGTTTTCGGTCCATGGTATTGGACGCGATGGTTTTCGGTCCATGGTATTGGACACGATGGTTTTCGGTCCATGGTATTGGATGCTTTGACATGTATAAATATGTATTATAAAATTGAAAGGAACATAATGAAAAATCAAGCTGGTAGTCCTAGTTTTAGGATCCAGGGGAAAATATTTGTGTAAATGTGTTTTATGTGTTATTCTCTCGCATTTTTTATTTTTTGTGTTTTAGAATCCATATTCAGGTAATTTCTGTATGGGGTTAAAACCTACATTTGGTATCAGAGAAATTTTGGCTTCAAGGGGACGCCTTTTTTGCTGAGGGGTTTCGCTCAGGCCTGTGGTAGACCCTGTTCAGTGGGAGATCTGTGAGATCAATTCTAGTGGTGAAAGAAGATGGAGAGCAGTGGAAAGATAGAGATTGAGAAATTTAATGGTCAGAGTTTTGAGTTGTGGAAACTCAAGATGGAGGATCTGTTGGTGGATAAAGATAAGTAGATCACGGTAGATCTGAGTACTAAACCAACGGGAGTGTCCGATGAAGAATGGAAGAAGTTGGATCGGAAGACAAAGAGCACAATACTATTGTGTGTCTCAGATGTAGTATTGCTGAATGTATCAGGGGAAGCTATGGCAAAGACTTTGTGGGACAAGTTAGGGACTTTGTACTAATCTAAGTCTCTGGTGAATAAACTGTTCCTGTAGAAAAAGTTGTATAACCTGAGGATGAAAGATGGAGACTCAACAGAGCATCTAAACGCATTTAATACTATGGTAAGTTAGTTAGCATGTGTTGATATTAAAATTTCAGATGAAGATAAGTGCATCAGTTTGTTGTGTTCTCTACCAGATTCGTGGGATAGTCTGGTTATTACAATAGGTAGCAATGCAACAGCCGTGCAGTTTGATGAAATAGTCTCAGCCTTGCTGACGGAGGAGATGAGACGGAAAATATGGAAAGCCAGAATGGTGATGCCTTATCTGTACGAGGGCGGTCCCAGAACAGAAACAAAAATAAGTCATCGAGTGGGAGATCTAAATCTAGAGGGAGATCTAAATCTCCAGGAAAACCTGTAAAGGTGGTGTGCTAGAAATGCAGAAAGGAAGGGCACCTCAAAAGGGACTGTAAATCTAAAGCTCCTGATAAAGGAAAGGGATCTGATGATGCTCCTTCTGTAGAGGCAAAAACCACCTCAGATGAAGGTGGGGATGTGTACTTGGCTTCTTCAAGTACACATGTAGATCATGAGGCATGGTTGATTGACTCAGGTGCATCCTTTCACTTCACTCCCCATAGAGAGTGGTTCTGTGAGTATGAGAAATACGATGGTGGCGATGTCTTCTTGGGGGATGACAGGAAGGCTAGAATCGTTGGTCATGGAAAAGTAAAGTTGAATTTGCAAGGTGGAAGGGTTAGAACACTTCCGGGTGTTCTGCATATTCCTGCATTGGCCAGAAATGTTGGCATTATGATCAATGTGTTGTACTTGATGGAAACCCACTTCTAGCAGAATAACTCACTTATATATAACTAGACGGATCTATAAAAGAGATATCAGATGTGATAGAATACATGACAGCTCAAAGGAATCAGTTCAGATGTAATGTACAATGACAACTCATTAAGATGAAAGTTCTCAGTATGGCAAGCTAACTTTTCCATCAAGTCTAAAGGGGGAGATTGTTGGCATTATGATACAGGTGTTGTCCTTGACAAAGCTGCGTATACATGTGGGTTAGCCGACCAAAAGGTGCGTATATGTATACACGCACTTTCATGCAAGGGAAGGTGTGTACATTGGGCTTTGGTCCATGGTATTTGGACCATGGTATTGTGATCCATGGTATTGGTCCAAGGTATCTTGTCCGACATGTTGAACCCAGGTATTTGGTCCAAGGTATTGGTACTAAGTGGTTTTGGACCATGGTATTGAGTAAGGGCTAAGACTATCAAAGGATGAGAAGATCATTAGGCAAAAAAAAAAAAAAAGAAAGTCCTGAATATCTGATGAAGTATGAGATCTAGTATGCAGGTTATGGGTTTATGATGCTTTGCTTGATCTGAGCCAAGGAGGAATCTCAGCGGTTGATGGAGAACAAGATCTAAGGATAGATCAGGATCTAATGGCTTGGAATGAATCATCTCTATACGGTTTGATCATGCTTATTCTAGATCTGCATACTGACACATGTAATGTTTTGTAAATATTACGATCTAGGTATAACTCAAGTTTGGAATAGCTGCAAATCATGAATGAATATTTACAGATGTATACGCTGGTTGACTTTGATAAAAGCACGTACATACGCAGGTTAGATACATTTGAATAGTGTATACCATATAAACTATGATGTTTGAAGTTACAGGTGGTTCTGGTTGTTGATGCAAAGTCTGAGTTCTGGTGACTGTTTACTGATGTCAGTATTCTGCATATTCAGATTAGTTGATAGTGTTTAGCTTTAGTGTTGATGGATGAGATCTAATAATGGATCAGGATCATAATGACTTATCTTTATATGATCTAATGGACTAGATCTAGTTGCTAACACACGTATTATCCTTGCATATGTAATGATCTGGGTATGTCTGAAGTCAGGAAGTGCAGCGAAGTTATAAGTAAGTATTTGATAACATATATGCTTGTTCACTTTGGTGAAGTTGCATATACACGCTGGTTCAACTCATCAGAGTCACGTATACAGTATGAAGTATGATATTTGAAGTTGCAGTTGGGTCTAGTTGTTGTTACAGAGTTCTATGTTCTACTCTGTGTTCTAGTGATTGCATTTTGTTGACAGGTGTTATGCTCCTATACCAATAGGTGTCATATTTCATGATTAACTTGATGAGCTATGAATATGTTCATACCTTTCCTTGTTGCAAAGGTTTTCCATATTGTCAAAAAATCAAAAGATTTAAAAAACATAAAGAGGGTATATCCTAAAAGAAAAATCAAAGGGTGAAAAGAATAAAATGGTCAAAAAAGTGAAAGAAAATGAACCTCACCAAAAGAAAGACCAAGGAAAGTGTGCAAGCCTAAATGCCACTACTTTTACTCTTATGTAATAAACAATTGTGTTCAGCTTGTTAACTTATGCCACAATTGATGAATAGTCAAACAGTTTAAACTTGACTAGTTCATATTTTCAATTTTATGTTTTAGAGATAAAGAATAAAATCTAACCAAACTGTTTAATCTTGGCAGATAATTAGATAGGTAGAGTGAATAAAAGGAGCTCAACAGTTTAATCTGAGCCCTTGGATGTAACAAGGTTAGACTTAGATAGATTTCTATATGTAAAAGAAAAAGTATGATAAGGGTTTTCCAGTCCAAGTGCACCCTAATAAAGAAGAAAAAATGTCAGGCTAAAGTAGGTAGGATAGGTAGATGGTGTTGCAGAATTACTTGTGATGGATAAGGTCTCTAAATGTGTTAATTTTCACTTTTATCACATGCAAGACGGTCATTTCACTTGATGCAGTTCAAGCAAAACAAGGTCAAATAATTAACTTCCCTTCACATTTTTCCCTAAAAGATTTCACAGATTTCCCATAAAGTATTAAGGTCTTTGATAGTTAAAGGGGCTCAGAGCATTTCTCTGACTTTTAGAGGGACCAGACCCTCAGCCCAATAACCGAAATTCCTAAAGTACTTAAAAACCATCATTCATTCATTCTCATAAGTCTTTTCCTAAGTAAAATCTCATTTTACTTAGGGAAATTACACAATATTACATAAATCCCCTTTTCATTTAAGCGTAAGTTAAATTTATACTCTAATGTTTTACTTAGCGCTTTATTACATTTTCTCATATTAATTTATAACACTTATTATATAACTCCCGATGAAAATTCACCCTTTCCGTATTATTAAAATATATATAAAGACCCCAAAATCTTATATAATCCCGCCCCGGTTAAATATAACCATAAATACATGTCAAAAGGATTAATTGGAATTAATTAACCCTCAAGGTTAATTAAGAACCACCCCCCAACCAATCGCATTGACCCCGATATGATTAAAATATTGTTAAATATATCGGGCCCGCCACAGGTAAACTCCCATCGTACCTCACTTCCCATCCACCGCACGATCACTCCCCCTTCATCCAACGGTCATCACTGATATCACTCCCCCCTAGTGACCGCACTTTAACCCACGATCACCAAGCGGTTTTCCCACCCATACCTCCACCACGCATCGTGTATTCGATGTGATCGCTCACCCTCCGCCTAAAACTGCTTAACTCCAAAAGCAGTGCGATCCTGTACCGCTTAACACTCTCCATAAAGCGACAAAACGTCATCTCACTACATACGTCACCCACCCAATAAATAAATAAATAAAAAGCCTCGCCAACCCAGATTTTGTTAAATAAACGAGCAAAATGTCATTTTCACTGTTATACGTTGCGACCCATGCTCCCATGCAAAACAACATCCAAGTCAACTGTTCGAGCTTTCAGACCACCACTTGGTTAAGAAACTTGCAGCGATGTAGCCCAAAACCTATTTTCCTTTCGTCTTGGCACTGTTCACTTCCTTGATATAGGTATTTATCCAATTTACACTCAAACCTTGTAATTTTGTTTTTCTACTGAAAATTCCACAAGAAAGTGCCAAATTCAGTTCTAGATCAGTTTGTGCTTGCCATATAAGTTCCCAAACCCGTTGTTCGACCTATTTTCTCACAGAAAACCCAAATTCCATTTTTGAATCCACAAGAACCAAAGATAGAAACCCCCGTTGTTTTGAATATCACACCGATCAATGCCCCTCATAAGGACCAAGACTATTTGCCTTTGGTAGATAAAGATTTCCAAATAAAAGACATAACCACTTACTACAATCACCTGAAAGCCTTTTGCCAAGTCAGAAACAACTACTTGAATGGCTCAGACATTCTGGGATTGTGGGAATCTAACATTCCCAAGTACTTTCTTCCCTCAGTCCATGTCTTCCCTGATATAATTCACCAATGTTGTGCCAGTTATGATCCTAACCTGAGAGCTGTTATGTCCCCAAACCAAACAATCTTATTCCCCATAACAGCTGCATCCATCAATGAAATGTTGCAATTTTCCCCTTGTCAAGCCCTCACTCCACTTTCTATGGAATATTTACTTGAGAAATGTTCCTAATTGTCTCAATTAGAATTGACTCACATCTGTCAAATGTTCATGGACCCTAAACATCAACCTAAAGGCCCACCTCCTTATCTGTAAGCTTTCTTTACAGAAACAGGAAAACTCATTATTGATATGATAGCCTCAATCATGGGATTCAACTCCGGAGAGTATGTGGATGAGGTAATCTTAGTATTGTTGTCAATTTTTACTCCTGGACAACCCCCTGCTGTTAAATATGATTATGCCTCCTATATTGCCAATAAGATTCATGACCAATTCTTAAGACTGGACAATGAAGGAGTCTTTAAATAGACCACTTTCATCTACCATTTGATGTTGTATTATCAGTTAGAGAACTTTCCTTTTCTTGAAAAGAAACTTGACACGAAAGGAAACCCAAGGTCTGTTATCTTTTGGAGTCCAATCTTTCATAATACCATTGAGTCCCCATACACCTACATGAGTTTATTGACCTATTTGTGCATCCTACAACCACTTTATCAACAGGAGTCTCCCCTCCTAGGATCAGTGGTGATATAAAGAAAATCCTCCAGCTCTCCAAGTAATACAGGATAGGTGATTGGTACCTATACAAGAAACACACAGAAATTAGGATCTATGGGTGCGAACTTTTCCCCTTTACGCTACCAAAGTATGTTCCAATGAGACTGTTTGCATTACAATACTTCAGACAGATGCTGCATACAGACTTAGTCCATTTTTGTAATGCTAAAAAGAAAGCTCATCTTAGAATCAAGAATCAATTAGGTCCTTATATTTGCAATGATAGAGAAGCATGGAAAGAAGCAGAAAAACTTTTATAAGACCATCTTAAGTTGCAAAAGAGTTTTGGGTGGAGGCCATATGACCCTAATATCTTTATATGTGATAGGAGAATGAAGAACGAGCTATCACCATACATACATCATCAGATCCCACAAATTGAAAAATTTGCAAACATGGATGAATGGAGGGAGGGGACCCTAGAAGAAGATGTTAGTGAAAAGGTCAGTATAGAAAATGCTATGAGAAATCTTGAGAAAACCCTTGACCTGGATTCTTTTGGGCAGGTACCATTTGAGCTATCTCAAAAGTCAAGAATTGGTACATCCATTGTTGGAACCTCTCAGCAACCTTCACAGAAAATTAGCATACCAGCCACAGGAACATCTAAAGGCAAGGAAGTAGAGACTACAGAACAGCCTACAATGTCAAAGTAGCCTGAAAATTCTAAAGAACAGATCCAAATGCCAACTCCTCCAACACAAACCAATGTAGAAGAAACTCCAGTTTTACAAACTCCTCTAAATGAGGAAAAAAATAAAAAGAGAGACATGGAAACTACTACCCCTGCTAGTGAACCATCAAGACAGCCTAGAACAAAGAGATAGAGATTAAATCCCCTTTCAGAAGAGGAATTTTCTGAAGAAAACACAGATAGTCAGAGGGAAGAAAGCGTGGAAAGCCAACAAAATTTTCCAACAGGGGGGTCTCTCAAAGGCAGGAATTAGAAAGGCAGAAAAGTGTAGAGATATCTTCTTTCAAGCCACCAGGTAAAGAGGCTTCAGATATCAACAAAACATTCATAGAAATAAAGGCTAGGAATGATCCATTGAGAGTACAAATTTACAATCAATATTTGAAAATGGCACCTACAAATCAGCAAAGACTAATGTCGGCCTATGACATTAAAGAGGTCAAGATGATAATGAGCTACTTCAAGCCAAAGGTACAACAACCTCAATCAATGGCAGATTACCTCAGAACAAATTTGGAAGTCTTGGCAAAGGATATAAATCCTTTGGATCAAATTGAACTACACAAGCAAAATGGAGAAATGGTTTATTCAACATTGATTGGTAAAGCAATGATGGCCCACAGGCTACAAAATTCTTTGGATAATACAACTGCCCAGCTAAACTTAGAAAAAGCCTCCTCTCAGGCTAAAGATAACAGAATAAAGTCATTAGGAGAAATCATCATTGGATTGGGACATGATCCCAAAGATGTGAAGGGAATAGAAGCATTAATAAAAAAGAAGGATGATGATATTGCTACCTTGAGGAAGCGGTTAAAGATGCCTCCTTCAAGGCATCCACAAACTGCTGAGGTTATGAAACAAAAATCTAAAGCAGAGATGATGGATCTACTTTTAAAACTCAATGAAAGACTAAACGACACTGAACAAGCACTTGAAAAATAATTGAAGGACAAGCAGGGAGAGTCAACCTCTCATCCTCCTAATGTAATACCAATAGTATCAACAGTAATCCAATCAACTCTTGGAGCAGCATTGGCACCAAATATTCCAGCAGTCACAACACAAATAGTTATAGGTACAATAGAAACAGGAACAATAGGAGTAACACAGGGCAGCTCTGCCAATTTAAGCACATAGGAGCTAATCAAATCAATGGAGGACATGAAATTACAAGTTTCAGAGCTTAAACAGATAAAGGAACAGCTTGCTAAGATGGAAAGAAATTATGATCTCTCAAAGATAAGTGTTGCAGAAAAACGAGATCAAAGGATTAGAAAATAAAGAAAAATCATTGGAAAGGGATCTTACTTTTGACAAGCCTTTGGCAGAAATCAAGAAAATTCTTTGGGCCAACATCACCCAATCCACAAATGATGTGTGGCCATCCATTCCAGTAATTTATGATAAGATTGGTCTAGTGAAAGCAGCACAGGAAGAAATTCAAAGGAAAAAAGCACAATTAGGAAAAATGCCTGATAAAGCTAACAGACTCATACATTTCTTGAACACCAAGAATAGGGAACAGCTGGAAGCACTTGGCATCACAGATAGAACAGAAACCATTTTTGAGATCAAAAGGGTGATAAACAAGAAAACTTTGATGCGGAATTTAGAGAGAAGATGTCAGGATATGCAGGTAGAAATGAATGCTTTCATGGAGAAGTTTGCTATTTTGCAGAATATAGGGCTACCAAGTACCTTAGTGATTAATGAAAGATTAATGAAGCATATAGATTATATAGATAAATTGAATAAATATGCTGGCAATCAAGCTAGTTCATCAACAAGTGCATCAGGAATAAAAGCACTCCCCACAGGCCAAGTTCTATATGACAGCTTAGAGAACTTATTCTATGTTGAGCATGAGATGAAAAACTTGTTCCCAATTTAGCCCACATTTTTCAGATATACCGAAGCTGATGAGACCTTGAGGAAACTTTAGAAACACAGATTTCCAGAGCAAAAATGGTGGGAATACATATTGGAAATTTTGTAAACTTATCCTTGGTAAAATGTAAATTTTAGGTCACTTACTGTAGTAAGTAATTAACAAAGATGAATAGGTATCAAACAGGTCGAAGTGTATCATAACAGGTAAAGAGTATCAGTCAAAATAGAGCAGCCAGCACAGAGTTACTAAAGAAGATAGCAGCAAACCCAATCATAGGGCCTGCCTCCAGCACACTCAGCGAGAATAGGAACATCACAACATCATTTTACCTTTCTCCTATCTTCGAGACTAGTTGTCTCTATTTTATTGTAACTTATTCTTAGTCATCCTAAAATATATCTCACTTTTTTATGAGATATTTTTTGTAAATTTTTTTGTATAAATACTCCCTCAATTGGAGTATTGAGGGTGTATTCTTAGACATTTCTGCAATATTGACTATTTTGGAATAAAGTGTTGTTGGACCAACTTTGTGTGGCTTGTTGGATAAAGGATTGATGCAAAGGACTTTTCACAGATTTCTTGAATCAAACATCAGATCAATAAGTCCTCTATACCTTATGTTTTAAAGTTTTCCTTGTTTATTATATCATCTATGTTCCACATCTGAATGATAAATGAAAAAAATAATTCAGAATATGTTTGATTGCACTATGTTTTCAATCATTATTATTCTCCATGTTTTCTTCTGAATTAGGATAAACATTGAAATATTCATTGCTCTTGTTTTCTAATTCATTCATTTTGATTATTTATTAAAGAATACTTAACTGCTCTTTAGTAGTAATCCTTCAAGTTCCCTCTTTAAATAGGCTGAAGGATTCTTAACTGCCCTTCACCCATTTTAAACCCATTCCATCTATCCCAAGTCTTTATCTGTTCCCTGTTTGACCATCTTGCCCTATGAAAACATATTTTGTTAAGAAACTGAATCCAGTGAAGCCATCTTCTTTGACTCCATTAGCCCAATGGCCTAAGCTACTCAGTTTTACCCCTCTGCTATTGAATCTCACCACCCAAACTCAAACAAAACCCCTAAACTTCACAACTAGACTAATATATTTCAAAACCAAGCTAAATCATAAAGAGAGAGCCCTCTCTGGATACATATTGGCTAGATTATGTATCTAAAAGTTGGTTTGTGGTTACCTCGGACCCCTTTCCTCTTCCAACAACTTCAAGGAAAATCTGAGTGATAACAATAGGGTTTCAGTGATTCAGTGTTTGGTGATTCAGAAATGAATGATGCAAGATTTTGTGATTCAATGATATTGATGGGTGGTTGAGGGGAAAGTACCCCTAGGGTCCTTTGGGTTAAGACTCTACCAGACTGAAAATTGCTTATTCAAAGAAACACACACACAGCCGTTACCTTTACTATAAGAAAATTCTAATGTTTAGGTTACGTACCTAAGGTCCTACGTTCGAGAAGGCCTTTAGGGTCCAAACCCTTCTTGGAGTTCCCTTCTTCTTCTTTGACCTGTAAAACAAACAAATCAAAGAACACAATAGTACATGGACAAATACTTATATAAAAACCATCTTCATGCTATAAAGTTAGTTATAAATTTTTTTAAGTAACTACTTGCATAAGAATTCAAGACAAGAATCTCATAAGCATAAAGAAAGATTGTTTCGGGAACCAAGACGTGTTTCTTTATATAAAGGCAAGTAAAGTACATATAACGGAAAAATTTCACCTGAAACACCTTCAGCAGGCTCCAAGCAAAGCTTCCTCCCGGATTCGTTCCAGCCTCAAGCCTCCAACAAGAGCTCCTTCCAAGTCTTACTCAATGGTGATATAAAAGATGAATGATCACCAATACACATGGAAACAAGGGTTTCCTATGCAAAATGGGGGAAGTGCAGAAGGCACCAAGGACTTCAGACCTGGTCTAAGGGGAAAATCTCAGCATAATAATCTTGCTTTTCTTTCCTCTCTCCCTTAGGCCTTCCCTTTGATGTCTTTTTATACCATCTCCAAAGTAGTTTTTTAGTTAGGAGTTGGTTGGGAACAGTTGGGCCACGGGCACTAACAGGTGATCAGCAAGTAAAACCCGCAATCTCCGCCCGAAAATGAGGAATTATTTATTTTTTTAAGTGTTTTAATACATACACGCGGGTTGGGTATACACAGACCCGCGTGTATACGCGTTTAACTCAGGGCAATGTCGCGTATAGGGAATAAAACACTGCTTTTTTTAATTTTTGGACCAGGTCTGGAAGGAGGGGTTTCCATAGGCCATGAGTGCAGCATCACAAACCATAAGAGTGAGATTTGGAGCTATAACAGATGCCCCCTAATGTATGAGGTCAGAAGGGGAACATGATGGCCGAAATATATTATGTAAGAACATGGAAAGGAAGTCTTGTCAAAAAACCGAGGAGGACTTCACCAGAATTCAGCCTGCCAAGCCACCAAAAGGAGATCAGAAAGAAACACTGTCTGAGGCGGGCATACCCATGCTCAGAAAAAGTAAAGCATGTCTGCATATCAAGTACAAGCGGATCCACTAAGTATACAAGTATAAATGACTGGAAGATACATAATGGATCATCTGATCATAAGGAGCAAGTACATGTCTGAATATCACATATAAGACTGTCAATGATGCTGAAAGATACAACGGATCACTGATATCAAAGACTGATCCCAAAAGGTACCAACTGAACATGATGGAATAGGATGGTACTACACTGCAAACTCAGGTGCTAGCATATAGAATGTCGCCATGACTGATTGCAACATATAAGGTGGAGTGGTATCAACTAGCAGCAACAGGAGCAACTGTCAAGTGAACCAATGAATTTTGATACAACCTGAGGTCTTCACCGACCGCCGTGGTACATTTCTACACCATGGGAATAAATGATCTGAAGTCGACCATGTGAGAAATCGTTTGATTACCGGTCATTGATGTATACCGTTAACAAACGCGAGACTACTCACCGATAATGATAATGAGCGTCAAGGTACCCAGTACAATCTAACAAGTGTGAATAGATGAGCTGAAGTCGAACACCTGTAAGAATCTATCGATCAGGAGACAATGATGGTTTCCCACTGTCGATAGCGAGGAATCTGCCACTAATGACTGCAAACCCCAAGGTACTGCCAAATGGACTCTAGATCTTTGCCCCAGAGCAATGAGTCGGAGTCGATAGGGAAAGATCTGCTAGAAGGAAGGCATTAAGGCATCCTCCATCAATCTAGCGCGAGTGTAACCTGTAGGCCAATAATGTGGAAGGAATCGGATGAAAAAGATGTAGTAACCCAACCGAAGTACGTTTCCGGCGTACACAAGATGTGGCTAGCGCATGGTAGAAACCCTCTGAACCAACCAATAATGAAAGCTGACACAGAGGCGAGGTATCCACCAATAGGGTCAAATGGAAACCAAGGTACTACATGAATCCCAATGTGTGATAATGTATGCTGATGTCGAACAAAAGGGAAACCACTCAGTCAAAGACCCATGATACTGATCGATGCTGAGCACAAGGTGACCTATCAATAATGAAAATAGGGCCAGGGTGCGGCTCTAGGCCTGTCCTCAGAGCAAGGTGTCGTCGTCGATAAGGACAAGACCCGCCAACAAGAAGTCAATGGGGACCTTCTCAAACCGACACGAGTAAAGGACCAATATAACTGATGTGATGATAGACATGACACTGACAACCAGGGATGGCCGACTGAAAAATGAGTCAAGAGACACCACAGAGAGGCCAACTCAGGCTAACTTCCCTTGAACAAAAGCACGACTCAATGTGACTATGTGGCAGCATATGATGACTCTGTATAAGTTCGCCATGCAGGAGGCATGAACGAACCCTCCATATGATTGGAAGAGATAACCAATCGGGGGAGAACTGACTCAATAACAAGGTTATGGCATACCTAAGTCAAACTAAATCCCACCCATGCGGAGGAGACTTTGTTTTGAGTGCTTTGTTCAAGGGCGACACAACTGACTCTAGCTGCCAACAATAAATGGAAATAATGTCCCTGTTCCTGCTCTTTTTTGGAATATTTAATTTTTTTTGTCTTTTTCTGTTAAGCCGGAAAAAGAATAAAAGAATGCTATGGTACAGTGGAAAGAACGAGTGTCGGTGAAACAGATGATCTAGTTCCTGGGAAAGGAACGTTCCTATGCTCAATGCAGGGAGGTGAAAACTGGTCAGTGACACTCAGAGGTATGTTCCTTCCACGGATCAAGGTATGTCAAGCTGCAGAAGTCAAAGGTATGCAAGGTTGATTTTGCAGACGTCATGGTCAAAAGTTGGCTTAAACACGAGTCCAAGTGAAGCCGGCTCTAGGCCAAAAGGTGCAAATGGTCAACATGCAATGCAGAAGTACAACTCAACACACATGGGAGCCTCTAGGGTATAAAGCCAGAACGAAGCGAAGAAGCAAAGAGGAATGAGTCTTCAACGCATAAGTCATGGCGGGACTACAGAGGACTCCCGAGCCTACTCAAAACGAAGCAGCATGGGCAAAAAATGTCAGTGAGGTGCTAACTACGATGCCCATGTAAAGGGATGGCTCTACCATCGTGTCATGATTTAAAGAATCGACGAGTGAAAATGGCTTACGAACCATAACACGATGGGGTGGACCCTATGGCAGATGTATCGGTCATATGGAGGCTAGTATGCATAATGCAATGGAAAAATGGTGTCCCTAACCTATATGCCAGTGAAAACACGATACCTGCCATGACGGGTCAGCGGTCATGGAACCGTCTCGAACTGTCGAAAAATGTCCAAAATTTCCTGAAAACAAACCAAAATCGGCATTCCAAGCTCCCAAGTTAAAAGTGACATGAGGCCAAACAAAATAAAATTTTGAAAAAATTTTGCATTTTCAAAACTTATAAAAGGCAATTCTGAATTACCATTTTCACCATTTGACTTGGAGAGCAAAAATTGTGGAGCAAAAGGAGCAAACTTCCTTGTGATCAATTCAACCGTTCAAACTTGCCGAAAACTTCCAGGTAAGCCTCAAACTTGTCTTGCAATTAATTGTGATAGTTTTTAGGAATTTTAGTTGATGTTTTACCGTTGGATTTTTGCAAAAAATTCTTTCGCGGCATACACGCGAGTTGGAAATATTGAACTCGCGTATACGACGGCCCTACACGCGATTGTGTATATATGAACCCGCGTGTGCGCAACGAACTAATTTTATAAACAAAACTAACGGATGAAAATGATTTTTTCTTCCAAGATGACTATCACATGGCGTGAAAGAGAGCACTCAGCCGTGGATAATGAAGTTATGAACAATGATGAGGCATTGGATGCCCTACGGGGATGTGGATTGCTAAAATTCTTCAAATTGCCAAATATGAAAGCAAACACGCGTCTGCTCGAAAGGCTCATTAATTATTGGGATGTAGATGAGGAAGCATTTGTGATTGATCAGATGCCACTCAGGGTAGAAGTGGAAGACATATATTTTATCACGGGCATTTCCCAAAGGGGAGAGGTAGTACATTCCCGGGGTAGGACACGAAATAGCCTCAGTGTAGATGACTATGTACAGCTTTACTGCCCGGGTCATTGGAAGGTCGGGAGCCAGATCTCTATCCCACATGTGGAGAGTTTGTCACTTAGGATAATCTTGTTCACCATAGCACGAGTGAACGGATCATCCTCACTACATCAGGCATCACGGGTAAACATGAGCGTGGCAGTGGACTGTCTCACTCCTGTGTTTGACTGGTGTACTCCTCTCCTTGCCAACATGAAGGAACAACTCACTTCTATCAGGAGGGGACAGACCAAGAACTTTGGGTTCGGGACCATCTTGTGCACTTTCTTCTTCGAGAAGGTTCCCGCACTCCGCCCCAGGGTAGCAGTTGCCATCAGTAGTCCACGTGATCCACGCATGGGCCGGTGGGCTGACTTGATGAAACGTCTGGGGGGTGGGGAAGTCCCAAGGAATGCATTTGACGATGACTTCTTTGCTTGGTGGGAGCAACAGATCATCGTCGTGGATGACTACCCCTATGCTGGGCTGGATTTCCGAGGAGATCCTGATCTAGTGTTACCACCGGATGCAGCATGGGGCGAGATTGGTAAGAATTTTTTATTATTTTATGATTTTTTTGGATTTTTCAAATATAATGATGAATTTTGAAAAATATTTTTTGATGAGATTCAAATGACTAATATGATGATCATGTTCCAGACATTGGGCCTGTACGACTAGATGGATTCCCGCGGCATGGACGGTGTGGCCGAGGAGCCGAAGAGGCGGCTACGGATATGGAACGGACCCTGAACAACGTCCAACGACACTTGGCGAGACTGAGCTGCCGAGTACCGATGGCCGAGATAGAGGACCTTCCTCCGGATATGCAGCGTCATGTGGTTGGCATGCCATGTGACTGGGTTCGTATCTTTCGGCGCGTGGCCCACGCTATAGTGACATACTTAGACACTCATCCTGAGCCGAGGCGTTAGATATGCCTGACATGATTATGGGCATTTGAGTCCCAATTTTGTATATTTTTGGACACACATATGTACACTCGAGGCGTTTTATGATATATATATATATATATATATATATATATACAGTTTGACTTTTTGATGTATGATTTTATGATGATGAATGATTGATATGCCAGTCTAATGCTTGATTAGCGATAGAATAAGCTAACCAATTTTGAGATCTTGGAATGTGAAAATAATTAATGTAAATAAATGATCTTTGCAACAACCTCACCCTTAAATATTGGCGATATAATAAAGGATCCCTAACCCGATAAATGTTATTTAATTGAGACACTATCAATTGAGAATCAAGATATACTACCAACGAGTCGATCCCATAAGAGATTGCCTCGGATAATAAATTGATAACAGCTGTATACTCGGCCATATTGTTTGAAGCAGGACCGATACACACGCCTCTCGATACCATCAATTGACTAGTTGGATAATAAAGTACCCAAGCTGTGGAAGCAAGATTCCGAGTGTGTCGACTAGCACCATCGACGAACCCAAAATAGACCAAATCATCCATCAGCACCTGCCACAGCAGACCAAAAAGTACTGATATCAGAAAACGCTCGACGATATATGTATAAATATATACATAAAGTACAAAGAAGTCATTGCCTAGCCTGAACTAAGCAAAGTACTTCTTTAGGTAGAGCCCATTTCAGGGCTCCGCCAGCTTGTTCCCTTCAAAGTCGATTAACTCATATGACCCTTTTTCTAAAACTCGTTTAACAATGAAAGGAACGTACCACATAGGCCTAAATTTGCCTGCCCCCAAGGTGTCTTTATCTTGGTCGTAGACCAAGACAAGGTCACCTTCAGAAAAGACTCAAGGACGGACAGACTTATCATACTGCGTTTTAACCCTTTTCTTATGAGCCTCATTCATCGTGGCGGCGTCTCGACGCTGCTCATCGAGATGTTCCAAGTGAACTAGGCGCTCTTCGAGACTCGAAGTCTCTGGAAGGAGTTCGACAGCCAATTTAAGAGATGGAATTTCACATTCAACCGGGAAGATGGATTCCATCCCATAAACCAGCTGAAAAGGTGTAAAACCAGTAGCTGTTTTGATGGAGGTTCGGTATGCCCATAGGGCCGGATACAACATAATGTGCCAATTGGATCGATTTTTATCGATTGTCCATTGGAGTATCGTCTTAAGAGTTTTGTTAACTACCTCGACCTGCCCATTGGCCTGAGGATAATAAGGGGACGAATGCTCCTGACGGAAGCCTAATTTACGAGCCAATTCGGACATCAGTTGGTTCTGGAAATGACTGCCATGGTCAGTGACAATCTCCTTTGGGATACCGAATCTTGAGATGATCTGATTGAAAAGAAACAAAGCTGCCGTGTCACTATCGTTCTTATAAGTAGGCATGGCCTCAGCCCACTTCGTGAAGTAGTCTACAGCCACGATAATGTACTTGTGATTCGCCGCTGAAGGCGGATTACAAGTCGTAAAGTCAATGCCCCACTTAGTAAAGGGATCGACAGTGACAACGGGGAAAAGAGGAGCTGGATGCGCATGCATCTTGCGAGTAAAAATTTGACATGGCTGGCAGCGTTTGACTGCTTCCACACAGTCCTTAAAAAGTGAAGGCCAAAAATAGCCGGCACGTAAGATGCGTTGGGCTGTAGCAAGCCCTGATAGATGACCACCACAAGCTCCACTGTGGCAGTCATTGAGCACGGACTCTGCTTCCTCTAAGGTTAAACAACGCTGGAGGATTGAGTCAACCCCTCGACAATATAATGTGTCACCAACAATAACATAGTTTTTTTCCAGGTGACGTAATTTGCGACGTTCATCCTTGGAGAAAGTAGAGGGGCACTTCGAAGTCTGGAGATAAACAATGATATCTCCATACCAAGGGTCTTGTGCAGAGATGAGGAATATATGTTCGTCGGGTAAACTTTCCTCATAAACCATATCATCTCCACAAGGTAGCTCCGAGATAAGTTCTGCAAAAACCATGGATTTCTTAGATTTGGCAGACAAGAACTCGAGATCGAATTCTTGCAAAATGACTATCCATCTATTATATTTGCCCCCAATCACTCGCCTACTGAGGACAAATTGAAATGGATTGACTGCCGCTAAGACAAAAGTTTTACGTAGCAAAATATAATGACGGAGCCGTTGGACAGCATGGACAGCTGCCAAGGCCAACTTCTCAACCGGAGAATAGCGAAGCTCAGGGCCTATTAAGCCTCGGCTCAAATAATAAATGACGTGCTCGGCGAGAGCATCATCCTCCTGAACTAGAACCATACCAATGGTTGATTCTGCCGCAGCGAGATATAAAAGGAAGTCTCTACCATAATCCGGTGGACTCAAAAGTGGGGTAGAGACTAATGCTTTTTTCAAAGCATCAAACGACCGCTGCACAAAGTCATCCCATATAAATGGAACTCCTTTCCGTAGTAGACGCATGAACCCTTTAGTGATCTCGGCGTAATTTGCTATAAACCGTCTTAAGAAGTTAGCCTTCCCTTGAAGACTTTGAAGTTGCCGAAGTGAAGACGGGGGAGGCAACTGAATTATTGCCTCAACCTTGAAGGGATCAACCCGAATCCCTTCATTGGACACTATAAACCCTAACAGCCGACCGGATGTAACCGTGAAAATGCACTTGTTGGGATTCAACCGGATTTTATAAAAACGACATCTCTCAAAGACTAATCGAAGATGACTAGGGTGATCTGTTCTCTTTCGAGAACGAGCAGCGAGATCATCTAAGTATGCCTCGATGACATGTTTGATGTCGTGGAAAGCGTATGACATGGCCCGCTGAAACGTGGCTCCAGCATTTTTAAGACCAAAAGGCATCTTTCGATATGCAAAGGTACCCCAGGGACATATGAAGGCTGTCTTATGCTGATCCTCGGGACGGATAGAGATTTGATTATAACCTGAAAAACCATCCATGAAGGAGAAAATCTCGTTACCCGCACATTCATCAATAATTTGATCAATAAATGGTGTGGGGTAATTGTCTTTAGGACAAGCCTTGTTTAGATCCCTAAAATCGATGCATACCCGGATTGTTCCTTGCTTTTTATCTACGGGGACTGGATTAGAAACCCAATCGGTAAGAGGAACAGGGTATATAAAACCCGCCTTTAGCAGCTTCTGGACTTCAGCTTTGATAGCTGCTGCTTTCCTAGGGTTAACCGGACGAAGTCTTTGATGAACAGGTTTCGCGTTTTCATATGTCTTGATCTCATGTTGAACTATAGAAGGATCAATGCCAGGCATTTCCTCATAAGACCAAGCAAATACATCACGATATTCCTTAAAGAGGTCGGTGTAGATTTGAATTTCTTCAGGGGAACACTCGATCCCAATGAAGATATTCTCAATGATGTTAGGGTGCCTAGAGATGTTGATGGATATCGTTTTTGAAATTACCGACATATTACCTTCGGCACGAATGTGTGCTGGAGCCAAAGGGTTCGACACCATATCAACATCACTAGTACAGAGCTCGGAAAACCTAGATTCCACTTCCTGCAAAGGAGGAAGAAAGTACGAACGATGGTGTAAATCTTCCCACGGTTGATCTATACCCATCATTGCTTCAAGGATTGCTTCTTCAGAAGGTAAAATTGAATCCAAGCAATCCAAGGTAGAGATAGAGTCTAGGCTCCAAGCTGGGGCCACATGACCATCCAACTCTTCTTCAGAAAAAGGAGTGGAATGGTTATCTGCAGAGTCTACAATAGACTGATATCTAAGCTCAGCTGCAGATATAGGAAACGCCATTCCATTTACTTGTCCTTCAACTAATGTGGTCGTAGGTGAAGGCAAGGTCCAAGGGTCAGAAAAATAATGAGTTCGGAAGAACTCTTCTCGAGGAGACTCTTTGGATGATGAAATAGCATTGATTTTTGCAAAAGGAGAGGGAAGATCAAATGTACCCATCAATGAGGAATACATCCCTACTCCTAAATTCTCAGTCGGCAGGCGAGGGTTATCCACTAAAGGAACAGTAGATTCGGAGGTTGCTTGAGGATCGATTGGGGAATAGTCCAATTGATCAACCTTAACGATTTTCCCCTCATGAGGAAAGCAAATGACACGAAACAGAGTCGATACAACGGCTTCCATTTCGTATACCCAGTTCCTTCCTAATAGGAGATTATAGTCTAGGTTAGCATCTATGACTTCAACTTCGATATTAACGACCTTCCCTCCAACAAATATAGGAAAGGCCGGGATAATCCCATGCAGCTTGTGAGAATGGCCATCAAATGCAGTTAAAACGGTTGGTGAAGGAACAGCCGAAGGTGAGCCAATAGCCTTCCAACATGACATCGACATGACACATGTGGAAGCTCCTTCATCTATAACGGTGCGGAAAATATTGACTTTCCAGTATGTAGACTTTATCTGAAAAGCCATATGATGAGGGAGTCGCTTTTTGACATTTAACATGTCAAAAGTGAGCACTAAAGAGTTAGCTGGATCAACTGCTCCAATTGCGGAGAGTAAAGCACTTCTCTGAGCCAAACATGACTGGAGAACCTCTAAAGCAGACATAGCACACGCGCTTTGAGCCAGATCCTCCACAATGGAGTAATTCTAGGCGGCCCTAGCATTAGGGTTAATCGTCGCGCGTTTGGCGGAACCTTTCGGTATCCGAGGTATAGTCTCAACAGGGGGTCGCTCAATATGAAGGTCAGTACCTCCGGGAACGGTTTTATCCTTGGATGTTTCCGCTTCACCATAATCACGTGACCGAGTAGCCACATGGACATTTGAACCCATCATAAAAACATTTGATGCTTTTTCCCCTTCCTGGTTGCCCCCTGAGGAGGTCCCAGGATTCGAACTCGCGCCAGCAAGAAGTTGTTGCCCTTGGGGAAACGGGTTAGTTAACACAGCTTGCGAACTAGAAGTCCCTTGCTGTCCCAACAAGCGCTGAGCGTCTTCAATCCTAGGGCAAAGATGAGTTAGATGGTCTCCTTTGCATAACTTGCAAGGAAACTTAACTTTCTTTCTCGACTCACGTTTACCACCACCAGCGTTGTTACCAGATTTATTTGCATTGGGCTTCCCATCCGAGTTCTTCTTCTTACCACGTCCTTTCTTTTTCCCATTGGAATTTTGATTTCCTTTGGGGTTATCGGATTGGACGGCATTAATTGAAGAAGTTTGGGAAGCGGGAGGATTAGACAATGTGACTTGGTTGTTAGAAGTAGTTTGCAAAGACAACTGCTGCAATTGATTCAACAAGTTCACTGTAGATGTGTCTACTGACCCAACGATACCGTCTGCGTGCGGACCTGGCTTCGGCTTAGCTAAATCAACCTTAGATCCAGGAGCATCTGGCAAGTACTTTTGTAGGATCCCAGACTGAGAGTAGATCAATTCCAATTGCTGGGCCCTAAAAATGGCTTGCTCCTCGGAACAGACCCCAGACATGGAGACATCCTTGGAGATCTCGGGTTGTAAAGACTTCAAAAACCACTAGAGACGGTATTCCGGGGGAATTTCGGCTTTAATGAGCCTCTTTCTCCGTCTCCATTCCTGAATGTGATCGGAAATGTGAGTAGCCTTATCCTGACGAAAGGTGGCCAGAAGTTCAGTTCCGGCATCATAGCGGACAGGCAACTGAAAGTGATTTAAGAAAATATTGGCTAAGTCGGCGAACGATGTAAAGTTGCCCCCTGGCAACTCTATATACCACTTGGCCGCATTACCAGTCAAGGTGCGCTGAAAGAGTCTCAACCTAATCGAATCCTCGATGAGGGAGTTGGATGAGCACCACAGATGGAATGTGGTTACGTGGTCGCCCGGGTCCTCACCACTCTTCCCTTCGAATTTTGGAATGTCCGAAGGGAGTTTGGTTGGGACCGGAGGCCAGGCTGGATTATACCTGATTGGGTCATTTGTTAACTTTGTGAGATCTAGCAAGTTTAACATTGCCAGAAACGGAAGCCTAGGAGGACCTAGGGGATTCCACCCGGGCTGGGCAGAACTCCCAAAGCTCTGAAAAGATTGTCCTGGAATTTGGGAGGCACCAGGCTACCCGAAGTGACCAGTAGAACTGGTTGAACCAAAAGGCAAGCCTTGTGGTCCAGCAAAATTCGGAGTTTGACCAACTCCTGCCGTATAACCTCCATAACTCGCAAAGTTTCCTCCTAAAGAATGGTAAGGAGTTGATAACCCCTGATATGGATTCCAAGCCGAAGCAAGGGGAGGAATACTTTGAAACGAACTAACCGTGGTGTACAGCCTATTCCCTTGTTGGCGGATAAACGGATTCCTAGTTCCCGCGCTACTAACCCCAGGGTTATTCCAACCTTGGAAAGGATTGCTGCTTTGTCCTATAGAAGAAAAAGGCATGGATCCTACCGTCGGGTTGGAATGTGGTATATGACCACTTCCGAAAGGAAAACCCTGGAATGAAGCCGATCCGCCCATCATGGACGTAGCGGCACTAAACGGAACCGATGGAATACCCTGTGATTGGGTGCCAAAAGAGAAGAGTCCAGTACTAAAAGCATTGGTTTGGGCATTTCCACTCGTGGACGAAATGGAGGTAGACCCAAGTAGAGATGTGCTAGCAAAAGATCCAAACAAGGAAGTGGAGGGGATGGAAATGGTTCCTCCCCCTTGCACCGATGTAGGGGTTTGCATAGTCACAGCACTCGTAGAAGCCATGCTTCCAGTAGTGGTCATGAATGGTAAGCGCGTAGCGTAACCTGGACTTGATGGTCTATGTGACGGAGTCCCAACGTATTGCAATACGTCTGGATGACTAAATGGTAGGGGAGAATTTGGAGCCCCTAACGACTCTGAGAATTCTTCTACCTCTACGTTATTCTCCGCTTGAAAAATAACTCGAGAAAGGACTGGATTATCCCTCTCTTGTTCAGAAGTACCAGGCCTTTCTTGGGCAATAATGCCTCCGCTAGGAGGATCAATCTCCGATGCATCAACCGGCGTAGGACGAACCCCACCGGTGGTACTCCCTCTGCACCTTCTCGGAGAAGGCTCTAAACTTGGCGGCGAAAGACCACGAAGTCTTCGAGACCGTCTGGGAGATCGGTCAGCCACTTTGAATTTTTTGTTATGATCTAACTAAAGACTCAAAAAATTGAAAGCTAGGCCAACTAGGAGCACAGAGCACACACTATAAAGTCCCTAAAGATACAGCCAGTCAAACAACTTCCAAGTATTTCCGCTCCGGGTGGTTAGGACCGGACACCAAAATATGAGAAAGTGAATCAAGGGGCTTTCCGAAGATAGTCTGGGATGATGAGGGCCCAGTCCTATCAGCGAAGGTATCAGAGGAAGTTATGCTGACCTCCTAACAACAGCCTGCGCCGGTGCAAGCCCCCAAGCTTCGCAAGGGTGCCCTCCAGTAGTACTGTCGAGAGTGATACAACGTCAACCTCAGGTGCCACGGGATTGCCCCCCGCAGCCACCTGTGTAGATCCCTAGGAGAGGCAACTATGGGTACCAACTCGTCGCAGAAGCCAGGCGGAACAGTCGTGAGGTAAGTTCGGACAAGTAGGAGAGGGGGTATCTCTCTTCCCTGTCTTCACAGACCCTCGTGCTTAACTCCCAGATCCGGAGCTTTCCTGGTCTTCCTAACGCTATTGGATTTTCTCTCGTTAATCAGACTCTTATGTTTGATGTTTTATGTGGCCTTGGAGAGTTAACTCTCCACTCGCCTAATCCAAGGCCCTAAATTCCTAAACTTGTTGGTGTAACTGACTAAAACAAAAAGTTCTAGCAGATTTTAATTAGCGCTTGATTTTATTAGGCTGTTCTTTAAGTCACAGGGTAATGGAGATGAAACTTGTGGTGTTTTTATGGGCGCAAAAGAAATTAATAAAACTTAGCTACATGCACATGCACTTTTTGTTTTCGATGAAGAGCAATTTCTATGAGGTTCAGAGGTACTTCTAATATAAATAAATTTTCCTTTTCTTTTCAGACTCCACACTCACAAAAACTAACAAAACTATATATGCCTAAAAAAAAGAGATGTAAATGTATCCTAATGCAAGAACTATATGTGGATGCAAGATTTAAAGACTACTCTAAAAACAAAGAAGGAAAGTTGTTGCCTTATCAAAATTGTCTTGCCACTAAAATGCTTAGATAGAAGATGATGTGTTACCAATCATTTCGTCCAAACAATAAAAACAAGTTCGAAGATAAACACAAAGCACTTTCACTTCGCAAAAAAGGAAATCAAATGAAAAGCAAGTTTAAGAAAGCGAAACTCAAAACTTTCAAAAGATTTTCTTTCAATGAAGCCAAGAAGTCTTTTTTTTCAAAGAATGCTCTCAAAAATACTGACACTAATGATTGATGAATAGGCAACCAAACACTTTTGTGAATTGACACCTTTCAAATGATGAAAACCCAACAAAAATAAATGCGTTTGAAATCGCTCATGACAATCAAAAGCAGCAATGAAAGTCAAAAAGATCAAAAGACAAGTTTCAAGAAAATGGTAACAAACAACTTTCCCGAAACAAAGGAGCAAATGGTCACAAAAATGGTTTCGTTAAGAAAACAAAAGGTCACCAAAACAAAATGAACACAAAGATTGAATCCAATCTTCCTACTCTGCCAAAACAGGGCAGTCAAGATTCTTAACCAGAAATCTTGTGTGTCAAAAAACAATGACGCTTGCAATCAACGAAAACAAGACCAATACTCCTTATAACTAGAAATAGTTCAGAACAAGATGCCCCCTGTTAAACAGAGAACTATTACTGGAAAATGACTGCTTCACACAGACCCAAACTACCAAACAAACATTCAGCAAAAAGAAAATTTATAAATCTTGAAAATTAGATAATATACGCGCCTGCAGTGATGTGCAGAGTGCGTGTACACGCGACTGTAACTGAGGAAACCTGCGTATACGCGGGTTCACTTAGTACAAATTGCGTATATACGCTTCTGTAATCCAGAAAAACAGCGTATCTGAAGATTTTCAAGAAAAATAAAAAACACAGACTGAAAAAACTGGAAAATCTTAGAGTTCAAGAACAGATCAGACAGTTAGAGCCAGCAAACAGAGAAGCTGAGCCTTGATTGGCTTGAAGACTACCCAAACTAGGAACAACAAGAGTGTTGTTCCCCAGCGGAGTCGCCAATTCTGGTTGAGGGGAAAGTACCCCTAGGGTCCTTTGGGTTAAGACTCTACCAGACTGAAAATTGCTTATTCAAAGAAACACACACACAGCCATTACCTTTACTATAAGCAAATTCTAATGTTTAGGGTACGTACCTAAGGTCCTACGTTCGAGAAGGCCTTTAGGGTCCAAACCCTTCTTGGAGTTCCCTTCTTCTTCTTTGACCTGTAAAACAAACAAATCAAAGAACACAATAGTACATGGACAAATACTTATATAAAAACCATCTTCATGCTATAAAGTTAGTTATAAAATTTTTTAAGTAACTACTTGCATAAGAATTCAAGACAAGAATCTCATAAGCATAAAGAAAGATTGTTTCGGGAACCAAGACGTGTTTCTTTATATAAAGGCAAGTAAAGTACATATAACGGAAAGATTTCACCTGAAACACCTTCAGCAGGCTCCAAGCAAAGCTTCCTCCCAGATTCGTTCCAGCCTCAAGCCTCCAACAAGAGCTCCTTCCAAGTCTTACTCAATGGTGATATAAAAGATGAATGATCACCAATACACATGGAAACAAGGGTTTCCTATGCAAAATGGGGGAAGTGCAGAAGGCACCAAGGACTTCAGACCTGGTCTAAGGGGAAAATCTCAGCATAATAATCTTGCTCTTCTTTCCTCTCTCCCTTAGGCCTTCCCTTTGATGTCTTTTTATACCATCTCCAAAGTAGTTTTTTAGTTAGGAGTTGGTTGGAAACAGTTGGGCCACGGGCACTAACAGGTGATCAGCAGGTAAAACCTGCGATCTCCGCCCAAAAATGAGGAATTATTTATATTTTTAAGTGTTTTAATACATACACGCGGGTTGGGTATACACAGACCCGCGTGTATACGCGTTTAACTCAGGGCAATGTCGCGTATAGGGAATAAAACACTGTTTTTTTTAATTTTTGGACCAGGTCTGGAAGGAGGGGTTGCCCTAGGCCATGAGTACAGCATCACAAACCATAAGAGTGAGATTTGGAGCTATAACAATGGGTCCAATATGAAAATTGGATGGAACATCGCCTTCAGATTATGATTTTGTGTTCCATGAGTATCTAGTTTGAAGATTTATGAAACATGGTACATGGAGGAAGAAAGAGAAGGTTGTAGCCTTCTGTAGGTTAGCACCTATGTACTAGTACATCAGCTAGTACAAGAGCTAAGGGGGTTGTAGCTCCCTTCCAGGAGAAGCTGGAAAATGAGAGAAGGTTGTAGCCTTCTGTAGGTCGGCACCTACGTACTAGTACATCAGATAGTACAAGAGCTAAGGGGGTTGTACCTCCCTTCCAAGAGAAACTGGAGAATGAGAGAAGGTTGTAGCCTTCTGCAGGTAGAAGCCTACGTGCTAGTATAAGACTGCTTCAGTACATAAATATTGTAAAAAGAAGTTTCTTATTAAAAGAAGATAGAGATGAATTGCAGCAGGTGGTTTTCACCCACATTGGGTTTCCACCTTACATCATGGTGTTCATGTGTGCTTCTTGTGTGTGATGATATGTTCTATTTTACTGCACCTGTTTACTGTTCATATGATTAATGAAGTTCTGATGCACTAATTAAAATATCAACATTTAATGGATTACCTAAATCATAAGTTTACTGGATATACGCTATTGCATTAGACACAGTTGCGTGTACACGCGGGTTCCCTTAACTGAAGTAGCGTATATGAATCTGAGTATGGAAATGAAAAGTTATTGATTTGATAATACTGATTCACCCCACCCCTCCTCAGTATTATTTCCAACAATTGGAATCAGAGTAGGTCCTTTGATAGAAGCTTGATCGCTTGAATGAGATCCGTAGAACAATGGGAAGGAAGCTAAAGAAGGAAGCACCTCAAAAGAAGAAGACATCTCAAAGAAACTATGACAGTGGGAGAATCAATTAGGGAATATGTGGAAGAAACACTTCAGATTCAGAATCACTTCAAAATGAGGATGAACAAGCAAAATAACTATCAGGTATGAATTTGTTATCCTCTGGTGATACATTTCTCCATCCATTTGGAGATGATGAAAGTGATAGCGAAACAACTAAATTTGCTCTTATGGGGGAGAAAGAAAGATATCAAATAGAGGCAGAATTTAAAAGGTTTACAGACAAAATTAGAGATCAACAAAATCTATTGCATAAAATGGGATGTGTCTCCAAAGAAGAAGTTACCAATCTAAAAGCTCAACTAGAGGAATGAAACAAGGTAAGGAAGCTATTCAAGGAAAAGGAAGATCAATGTCAAAAGTTGCAGCATGAAGTAACATCATTAAGAAATGAAGTAAATGAAAGGAGCACAACAATCAAGAAACTCAGAGAAAGATCCAGTTACTATGAAAGTCTTGAAGCTACTATCCTCTCGCTAAAAGAAGATCTTGAAGAATCAAATAAGTAGAATAAAGAACTACTCCAAGCTCTTGAAAAAAAATAAAATGACGTTCTTGAATTAAGACATCAGTTGGAAGAAGGAAGAAAAGCTGAAGGAATCATGAAGAAGCAGTATCTTGAAAAAGAAGAGAAACATCAGGTTGAGGTAAATATTCTAAATGATAAATTAGAAGAAAAGGATAAGCTCTTACGATTTCAAGATAGTACTAAGATTTTGGATGATATTCTTAGTAGTCAAAGGTCTCCTGCTATCAAAACTGGTCTTGGTTTCCATGAATCTGTTGAAGGTGAATCTAGTTCACAAAACAAGCCAAGGAACTCTAAATCTCAAATGTTCAACAAGGAGATGAGAGAACAATCCCATCAACAACCATGGAAAGAAATTCTTCAAAGAAAATATTTTACTCCTAACTATGGAAGTGATAGTCAGTCAATTCCTCAAATGAATAATGTTGAATGTTATGTATGTCATAATTTTGGACATGTTGCAGCTAGATGCAGAAGAAGAATGGTTCAAGACCATCACACAGAAAGATCATCACATTCCAGGTACTTTAAGGGATATTGTTTTACTTGCAATATGTTTGGTCACAAAGCCATTGACTTCTATAGAAGGAATATGAAACATATGAGATGTTATGCATGTAACAAGCTTGGACATATAGCAAAGGAATGTAGTAACAAAGTACGGGCACCATACCAAAAGGAGGAAACATCATCACACTTGAAGATATGGAAGAATAAGGAAGTACAATTAGAAAAATGTGGCACAACACAATGTACAGACATAACAGACTCAGAGGGAGCTGAAAGTGTAAAGCTTCAATATCCTAAAGCTCATACGCAAGTTTCATAAAGGGAAGTCATGTATATACGCGAGTTAGTTACTGCACAGTCGCATATATGTTAGTTTGAGGAAAAGCCATGGGAGAGGCTCAGGAAAAAGGGTCTAATATGATTCAGTCCATTATTTGCTCTGTTTGATAATGGTTACAATCTGCTGATGGTGTGCGTAAATGTCTTGATACTTGTAATATGTTTAAAAGTGTTTTGATCCTAAATTAATGATGATGATGCCTTGATACTTCTTGCTAATATATGCATGATCAGATCTGAAAGTAAGCAAGATGGCATAGGTTCAGGGGGAGCACATGCTTTTAATAATGCATTGTTGGCATTATGGTTAGTAGTCCTTGGTGATGATGCTTATATGGCTAAATGATACATCTTGCTACGATATGGTTATGAGTTGTCCATGACAAAATCTCATATGATTCTTGGGGTTACATAGTTGGTGTTCAGATCAGATTTGTTGATGATTCTCTGATGATGCGCATATGTTGCTTACATGGTGATCTTCATAAGGATAAGGAGAAGTACAAAGCTTGAAAACATAACTTCATTACTTGATGATGAGTCACTCATATGCTGCTGTCAACATATAATACAGTTATGATGCAGGATTCCTATATTTCTTGGCACTCACATGAATGAGGATTGGTGTTGTTGATGATATCAAGAAGTCTTGACAAAAGATCTTGAGCTCAAGATACATAGTGCTATATACAGTATGTTGGGTACATGGATGATTACTCAAAGTTGCATTATTGGAGACATGATGATGATGAGTTCTTACCTATATTATGATAGGTTGATATGTTTATTGATGCAGATGAGGGATGTTCCCGAGTGATGATACATGGATGGTATATAAGATCATGCAGATCTTGATGATGATGAGATGACTATGGTGTTTTTCACATATGATATAAGGTGAATGATTTTGTTGTCATATGCAGAATTCATTCATGGAAGGCTATGATAATTTTCAAGAGTATGAGTTGATATCTATATGTAGACATACCTTGATTATAAGCTGATGACTTCTACACTACTGGACATATAGAGGTTGCTGATATGGATGCTGTTGATAAGATTCCTATGGAGCAGATCATACAGTGATGATGATACCTGCTAATTCCTATCATAGTCTTGTCTTAGATATTTAGTTTCTATGTCATGTATTTCCAAGGTCATGTAACGACCTATCTTGTTTCCCCACTATGCCTGGGATGGATGATATAATGTTCTTGTTTTATTATGTATAAGATTTTGGTGTATCCCCACTTGGTTTGGTGGATGAGTCAATATTGATATATCCCCACTTAGTTGGGATATGGATGAGTCCTTGGTGATAGGAATATCATTTATGATGTATAGAGTCATGTTCTTCTTGTAGAACATATTTTTGACCTTGCTTACAGTCAGGAGGAAAGTTTGGAGGAGCATGAACAACACACTTCAGCAGAGCAGACATTTCAGCATATACTCAGAAGAAGCATGGATGGATTGGTACATCTTGGCATATACAAAGGGGGAGCTCAATCAGAGATTTCAACAGGTACTCAAGGGGAGTATGGACAACATAATGTATATCAAGGGAGAGAATATCTTGGTCCACCCTTTGCCCTTGATGTCAAAGGGGGAGAGTGACTTGGTGTTGTTGTTGCCATCAAGTCCAAAGGGGGAGATTGTTGGCATTATGATATAGGTGTTTTCCTTGATGGAAACTTACTAAGATAACAGATCACAGCTCAGGCTCACAAAATGAAGAAAAAAAGATATACGTAGGTTAGCCTTGACAAAGCCGCGTATACATGTGGGTTAGCCGACCAAAAGGTGCATATACATATACACGCACTTTCATGCAAGGGAAGGCACGTACATTGGGCTTTGGTCCTTGGTATTTAGACCATGGTATTGTGATCCATGGTATTGGTCCAAGGTATCTTGTCCGACGTGTTGACCCCAGGTATTTGGCCAAAGGTACTGGTTCTAAGTGATTTTGGACCATAGTAGTGAGTAAGGCCTAAGACTATAAAAGGAGGAGAAGATCATTAGGCGGAAAAAAAAAAAAAAAAAAAAAAAAAAAGTCCTGAATATCTGATGGAGTATGAGATCTAGTATGCAAGTTATGGGTTTATGATGCTTTGCTTGATCTGAGCTAAGGAGGAATATCAGCAGTTGATGGAGAACAAGATCTAAGGATAGATCAGGATCTAATGGCTTGGAATGGATCATCTCTATACGGTTTGATCATGATTATTCTAGATCTATATACTGACACATGTAATGTTCTGAAATATTATGATTTGGGTATAACTCAAGTTTGGAATAGCTGCAAATCATGAATGAATATTGACAGATGTATACGCTGGTTGAATTTGATAAAAGCGTGTACATACGCAGGTTAGATACATCTGAATAGTGTATACCATATAAAATATGATGTTTGAAGTTACAAGTGGTTCTGGTTGTTGATGCAAAGTCTGAGTTCTGGTGACTATTTACTGGTGTCAGTATTCTACATATTTAGATTGGTTGATAGTGTTTAGCTTCAGTGTTGATGGATGAGATCTAAAAATGGATCAGGATCATAATCAATTATATTTATATGATCTGATGGACTAGATTTGGTTGCTAACACACATATTATCCTTGCATATGTAATGATCTAGGTATGTCTGAAGTTAGGAAGTGCAACGAAGTTATAAGTAAGTATTTGATAACATATATGCTTGTTTTCTTTGGTGAAGTTGCGTATACATGCTGGTTCAGCTCATCAGAGTTGTGTATATAGTATGAAGTATGATATTTGAAGTTACAGTTGGGTCTGGTTGCTGTTACAGAGTTCTGTGTTCTGGGGACTGCATTTTGTTGACAATGTTTAAGTGATTTAGTGTTTGGTGATTCAGAAATGAATGATGCAAGATTTTGTGCTTCAATGATATTGATGGGTCCAGTATGAAAATTAGATGAAACTTGGCCTTCAAATTATGATGTTGTCTTCCGTGAGTATCTAGTCTGAAAATTTATGAAACGTGGTACCTGAAGGAAGAAAGAGAAGGTTGTAGCCTTCTGTAGGTCATCACCTACGTACTAGTACATCAGCTAGTACAAGAGCTAAGGGGGTTGTAGCTCCCTTCCAGGAGAAGCTGGAAAATGAGAGAAGGTTGTAGCCTTCTATAGGTCGACACCTACGTACTAGTACATCAGCTAGTACAAGAGCTAAGGGGGTTGTAGCTCCCTTCCAGGAGAAACTGTAGAACGAGAGAAGGTTGTAACCTTCTACAGGTAGAAGCCCGCGTGCTGGCATAAGACTGCTCTAGTACATAAATATTGTAAAAAGAAGTTTCTTATTAAAAGAAGATAGAGACGAATTGCAGCAGGTGGTTTTCACCCACATTGTGTTTCCACCTTACATCATGGTGTTCATGTGTGCTTCTTGTGTGTGATGATCTATTCTGTTTTACTGCACCTGTTTAGTGTTCATATGATTAATGAAGTTATGATGCACTAATTAAAAGATCAACATTTAATGGATTACCTGAATCATAAGTTTACTGGATATACGCTAGTTTCATTAGACATAGTTGCGTGTACACGCGGGTTCCCTTAACTGAAGTAGCGTACATGAATCTGAGTATGGAAATGAAAAGTTATTGATTTGATAATACTGATTCAACCCCCCCCCCAGTATTATTTCCAACAAGAAATCTGATTTCTGTAAGCAAGCTGGATGATGCAGGTGTAAAAATAGTGTTCAAGAAGGGTACCTGCAAAATGGTTCGGGGAGCACTGGTATTGATGCGAGGAGTTCGAATTGGAACTTTGTACAAGCTGCAAGGTAGAACTGTTATTGATGAGTGTGTAGAAATTTTGAATAATATGACACTTATTCATAGATATTATCCTGATTATACACTATTTGCGGAATGCATGCATAATACATAACCTCCTCTACGTTGATCATCAATTTTGCGGAATTAAAACAATGAAACATCAGTCACACATATCAACACAATATCTACTGGGGAAAGCATACAGCTGAAAACCCCCAACTATCTGTATATTATAATGATAGAGAGCATGTAACAATACATAGTACAATACTCCTCACAAGTACTCAGTACTATCTCCACTTGCTACACACAAACTATCTCAGATCTGAATCAAGTCACAGGTTCAAATCTCCTCCGTTGTCTGCCTGCCTCTACTGCGCAATCCAATGTGAGAATAAGAAAGATCCAAGTTCGAATTCCCTTTTTTTGTACCACTCAATCCTCATTGGCAATCTCAATCAATGATTGTGCAAATCTCATGCACAGCTATAGTCACAACTAATAGTAGTCTCCACCTCTAACACCTGTCTCCACTGAACTGTCCATGCACTGAGTTAACTGATGTATTCTTTAGTTGATTTATGAGTTAATAATTAGTGAATTAATTAATAATTAATTCACATCACTCATCACTAGTGTATTTGTAGTTAGACTAAATACAACTAGTTCAACTAAGTCAAACTGAACACAACTCCATCAACTCCTCAATCAACTCCACCAAACTCAATCACTTGAGTTCTAACTAAAGTCCATCATGCAATAGCTCAAATGACCCAAAAGAAAAGCTTATTTCCTTCTAGCAGTTGCATGTGCCACATCCGTAGCTCGAACTGAAGTGCTCCAAGAGGATAAGATAATGTTTATAGTCCAAATATTATTAAGAGCTAATAATATTCGACTGTTCTATTTTTAGCCTGGCAGTCTAAAAATAGACTCTGCCCATATGTCTAAAAATAGAAGTCCATCTATTTTTACCAACATGACCAATCATCCACAAATAGCATCCTGGAACTCATAGACCATGATCCATATGTCTAAAAATAAACATAGTCTAAAAATAGACTTTGCGCCAAAAATAGCCTGCGGACACACTTAGTGAAGGTGAATCCTTTCCACTAAGAGCCATCATCTTGTTGCATTTTCAACACTCCCTCTCAACAAGATATGGATTATCTGTAACCCCTATCCTGCAACTCTGGAATATTCTGCATGCAACACATTTGCCCGGTCCACTTGCTCCAACAACACTTGGAACAAAAATACTCCCAACTGACCACTCTGTTGGGCTAGGAACATACTCTGATGCTGAAGCTCTACCTGCTACTGACAAGTGCTCCCTCTTTGACATCTGTGCTACTACAACATCTCCATGCATATCGCACCATTGCACACTTCTCTGTGCCACCTAGCACTATGCAAAACACTTGTGCCTCTTGCATTGTTGCAACCTACTAGCTATGCGCTGTCCTGGCATTCCCTACACTGTCGCTCTCTCTGCTGCTCCATCCGCATCTGTCTCTACCCAATCAGTCAGTTCCTACTACTCCACATTGGGGCTCCCATAGTAAGGTTTCATCCAAGAGGTTGGGTACCTCAAGGATCCTGCCCCTCCTCCTTGGGACGATCACTCTATATCGCCCCACCTCCTACTGGAGGTATGGCTGCATGTGATCCCTCAGCCCACCTATCTCGAAGTTTCCCCCTACTAGAGGTCTCTGCATGAGTAGATGTCTCTACTTGATCTCCTCTCAGCTTCCCTTGTTGTGGCTGCTCCACAACCTCCTGAAGTTGTTGCACCAATCGTGGCTCCTCCACAATCGTCTGAGACTTCTTCTGGCTCTGCATGTTGAGAGGTAATATACGCTCCCTCTCAACCACCAAGTCTCCATCAATTGCCTCGCTGCTCAAGGCTTTGCATACATCTTGAACCTCAAGAGCATATAGGTTCTTGACCCGTGAACCAATCTACTTCACCTGTCTAGTGATGATGTGTCTAAGGAAAACCTTTCCCCTACTGAAGACTACATCACAGCCTCTGTCTTCCAGCATTGCGATCAACACCAAGTTTCTCTTCAGTCCTGGTACATACTTGACATCAGTCAAGGTAAGGCGAGCTCCATGCTCCCTCTGAAAAATAACCATGCCTACACCTGAGACACTATACTTCTCATCATTACCCATCGCTATGAGTATCTGGAGATCTTTCTCCTCCAAAGTACTGAACAAACTCTTGTCACCAGTCATGTGGAAAGAAGCTCCACTGTCAAGAAACCAACCACTTCCCACCATGGATGAAACAATGCATGCGAAGAGTGTGAAATCTAACTCAAACTATGAAGCAAGTGCCTCACCTTCAGATCCTTCCCCGGATCCCTTATTGGATTTCCTCCGTGGACAATTTGTGGCATAATGGCCCACCTCATGACAACGAAAGCATCACACTTTCGATTTGTCAACCTTCTTCCCATCATTGGAAGAACTAGATTCGGAAAGAGAACCCTTCTCCTTCCCCTTCTTTGCTTTGGCAGCCAAAGCGCAATTTTCTTCATTAGATGCCTTTGATGAAGATCCGTCCCTGGTATTCCACCTGATCTCCTCTTGCACAAGATCTGACCAAAGTCTCTCCCATCCTGTAAATTTCTCCCGACCATGACAGAGTCCTGATAGGAATGCCAACTCTTCGAAAGACCAAGGAGAGCCAAGCTCACCAATTCCTCATCATCGACAGTCACCCCCACAATTCCTAGCTCATCCCTGCATTGAGTGAACTTTGTGAAATACTTGGGCATACTATCTCCTTTCTCACACTTAATGTTTCTAAGTTTATCCTTGAGCACCAACTTCCTTTGGTTGCTCTTGCTTTGGAATAGATTTGTCAACGCTTTCCACATCAAGTATGGAGAAGCCTTTCCATGCAGGCTGGATATAATGTGATCTTTCATGCCCTCCAACAGAATCCTTCGACACTTTGATGTCTTATTTTGCCAAACCTCAACGTGAGCAGCATCAGTAGGCTTTGGGACCTCAGCCTCTATAAACTCCCTCAGCCCATTGTCATCTAACACCGCCTCCATCTTGTCTTTCCATGCAATATAATTTGAGCTACCTTCAAGAGCATACTCCAATCACAATCCGTTGAAAGACATTTCAACTTTGACACCAAGGAAACTGTTACCGGGAATAGTGTCTATGCAGAACTACTAATCCCACTAAGGCTGGTAGCTACCTTAGAAACAAACAAACTAAAACTACTTTTGTTTTCCTTTATGAGAGATAGATGAGAGAAGAATAAAGGAGACCAACCTCTATCTTGCGCTTGGTTCCTTGTTCGATTCCTCTCCCTTCCGATAGATATTTTTCTACTCGCTTCCTTGTCCATCCAGCTTCACAGGGTACCTGTAGAATCAAAGCAGCATAATACTATCCAAGAACATAGATCTATTATCATAAACAATATAGGATCGGATGTACATTGACCACACAAATGCATAAAACAATAATCATACAAACATGTGGAGGAAAACTTGAATAGCTTTATTGATAATCAAGAAAGAGCCAAGAGAATTACAACCAATTGTTCTGACCTAGCATCATCCTCTCAGCAAGAAGCCCTTCTTCACCTCATGAAAAGCTTAGATCACCCAACACTATGATATTGCACAAAGAAACCAACAGCACTTCCTTACAAGATACAAAATTCCAGCCTCTAGATCTCTGGATGAGGGATCCATATATAGATGTCTGCAAGGGAGGTGAGTCAGCTTTTGAGATTTGATTAGTGTCTTCCTTCTGATAGTTCTTGATTCCACTTGGAGATTGATGATATCTTACTCATCCCTAGTCAAATTCAGAGAGGCAAGTGTCACAGGAGAAGTTTCTGGAAGATTCCATGCTTCTCCACCTTGCGGATTAACCCCGCCATTTGTCCCTTCTCGCCCATTGCACCCCACAGAAGGGCTTTTAGACATGCATCGCACCTACTATGTGTCTTTAGGTGGGATGCAATGCACTTTGCCTATGGAGTAGGTGAAATGGTCTAGTTTTGACCAATTCTGAGTAGTTTTTCATGGAGAACTTCTGGGAGAAGATGTAATCAGTTGACCTTGTTATTTTAGGGGTCAGAACAACACTTTTAGGGACTTAAGAGCCCTTGGTTTATTGACATTTATGATTGGGGTTGCAGTGCCCAAAAATGTCTATAACAGTTTCCCCCTAAAGCATGAGGTCATTAATTTGTCGATATCGGGTGAAATGCTTTATCATGAGGATCTGAAGTTCTTTCAAGATGGAAGGATCTGAAGTTCTTTCCAGATGGAAGGAGACCTGTAATAAGATACAATACAATACATTATCTTCATAATATTTTCATGATCTAGCTGAGGTGCGCATTCCCATGCTCAGCTTTATAAATTCATTTTCATGTACATGAGACAGACAATCGTCTAAGTGTAGACTGATGATTCTGGTAGAGCCATCATCTCTTAGATTGGATAATTATCTGTGCAGCAATGATGTACATTTGATGTCTTTATTTTCCTGAATATATATCGTAGCCTGGATGGATGAAACTAGATCCGGGGTCTTCAATCTCGTTCGATCTTCACTCAAAGTACAAGTCGATCCATGTGAGAGATGTTCTGGAGTCGAACATGGAAAGACATCGCCTGATTACCAGCCAATGATGTAAGCCGTTAATAGGCGCGAGAGGAATCACCGATAATGATGATGACCCTCAAGGTACTACAGTACAATTTACGTGGTGTGAATAAAGGACTTGGCGTCGAGCACCATGCAAAATCTTTCAGTTGAAGGCCATTGATGTAAACCTGTCACCGGAAGTGAGAAACTTGCCATTGAGGCATACAAGCTTCAAAGTACTGAAAGGGTTGTGCCTAGATCGACTTCTTGGATAATGAGCTGATGTCGACAAGAAGTGATCCGTCATAGGAGGGCCTTAGTGAATCCCACATCAATGACATGGAATGGAGAAATGATTTTAATGGAGGTGAAAACGATCTGGTGATATAAGGCTCAGGGTGGTGGTCATGAAAGAATGGAGCGTAAATGTATTATAGTGGGTGAGACACAGGTGAATTCTCTCAGCGACTTCTCTTGAACATATCAGCGACACTAACATGATGGATTGGTAGCATTAACCCCAAATGTGGATGGTGTGATGGAACCATGGTGATGTGACCAGTGAATGGAACAACCCAACCGACTTGGATGTGGAGTGAAAGTGTCATGTTCAAGAGTGACTTGCTACCAACAAAGTTTCTTCAAGTTTTCTTCCCAATTTTTCCCCAGTCATTGCTGACCAGTACCTCTTTATTTTTGTCAAGCTTGAGGAGGATAACATATGCTTGTTCTATAATTTTCCCTTCGGGCAAATCCATCGCTATGTTTGAACGAGCCTAGCGATAGTGAAACTCGTTCTTGTCTGTTATGGACAAGTTTGTCGCTATTAGGTTTTAACGAGTTTAACGACAAAGACAACTTGGTCCTTTTCAATTTTAGAGAGCCTAAAAAGGAACGTAAAGGAAACTCAAAAAATCCGTTTTCGTCATCTAATCCCTTAAGTCCAAAAAGGTATAAAATAATACATAAGGGATGAATTTTCGGTGCTTTTAATGAGCCGAACAAAACAAGCACTCGATCTTTTTGTGTAATGATCCCTCAGGTCCAAAACGATTAAAATCTAAAGGAGGGATAACACTTCCGGTCACTTTAACGAGCTGGGGAGGCCAATGGCTCGGCAATCTTTTCATATTTTATGAGTCAGTTGAAAAGAGCTTAAAGCAGACTCGTCTTTGAGGAACGAGTGATAAATTCGGGTAGCAGCTGATTCCAGGTAAGGTTTGGAATTTTCCAATTACAGCAGTGTTACAAGGATGGCTAACATGATCACTCTTCGCAGTTGTTCCTCAAAATGGCTAAACAATCAAGTGGAGGTGAATGATCAGCCAATACAGAGTGGAGGTGATGATAAGAACACGACCAAGGATTCAAAGGCTGAAGTACTACATTCACGATGGTTATTTACAGGAAATTGGTTCATTTTTAATGAGCTTAAACATTGGGGAAAACACTTGCTCATTGCTTATGTTTATTTTTTAACAAGCTTTAATTCCGCGTTAAAACTACTCAAGGTGGGTTTATTTTTTAACGAGCTTGAACCCTGCAATAAGACTACTCGTGATAAGTTTGCATGCCTCCAGCATAATAACGCAAATCGAGGTGCATGCCCCCCAAGCTTCATTGCATTCAGCTCGATGGTTGGAATGAAGGTTTACCTTTGAGATTTGGAAAGGGATTTGTTTCAATTTTTTTTTTAATGAGGTTGACACAGTAAAAGAACTATCCTCATGACTCCTTGTTTCATTTTTTAATGAGGTTGACACGAGATAAGAACCGTCCTCGGTATCCACCGTATTTACAGTATTTGATAGAAAATCAAAAACTGAAGGATGATTAAGGTCATTGGAATAATCTTCATTGTAATCCGGGAGATGGGAACGATGGTGGTAATCTTCCCATGGTGCCTCTCCTAACATCATTGACTGAATGATTCCTTTGTCTATAGAATGTACATGCGACCAAGGATCTGAAGAGGTACCATATTCCTTAGACCTATCTATCCAAACACTTGATGAGCATTGATTTGGGTTTGCCCCCCAGGCCAAGAAAATTGATTGCTACAATATTTCTAAAATGGAGATGGTCTATGAAGAACTACTAATCCCACTAAGGCTGGTAGCTACCTTAGAAACAAACAAACCAAAACTAGTTTCGTTTTCCTTTATGAGAGATAGATGAGAGAAGAATAAAGGAGACCAACCTCTGTCTTGCGCTTGGTTCCTTGTTCGATTCCTTTCCCTTCTGATAGATCTTTTGCTACTTGCTTCCTTGTCCACCCAGCTTCACAAGGTACCTGTAGAATCAAAACAACATAATACTATCGAAGAACATAGATCTATTATCATAAACAATATAGGATCAGATGTACATTGACCACACAAATGCATAAAACAATAATCATACAAACATGTGGAGGAAAACTTGAATAGATTTATTGATAATCAAGAAAGAGCCAAGAGAATTACAACCAATTGTTCTAACCCAGCATCATCCTCTCAGCAAGAAGCCCTTCTTCACCTCATTAAAATCTTAGATCACCCAACACTATGATATTCCACCAAGGAACCAGCAGCACTTCCTTAGAAGATACAAAATTCCAGCCTCTGGATCTCTGAGATGAGGGATCCATATATAAATGTCTGCAAGGGATGTGAGTCAACTTTTGAGATTTTATTAGTGTCTTCCCTCTGATAGTTCTTGATTCCACTTGGAGATTGATGATCTCTTACTCATCCCTGGTCGAATTCAGAGAGGCAAGTGTCACAGGAGAAGTTTCTAGAAGATTCCATGCTTCTCCACCTTGCGGATTGACCCTGCCATTTGTCCCTTCTCGCCCATCGCACCCCATAGAAGCGCTTTTTGACATGCATCACACCTACTGTGTGTATTTAGGTGGGATGCAACGCACTTTGCCTATGGAGTAGGTGAAATGGTCCAGTTTTGACCAGTTCTGAGTAGTTTTTCATGGAGAACTTCTGGGAGAAGATGTAATCAGTTGACCTTGTTCTTTTAGGGGCCGGAACAAAAATTTTAGGGACTTAAGAGCCCTTGGTTTATTGACATTTATGATTGGGTTTGCAGTGCCCGAAAATGTCTACAACAAAAACACTGCTGCAAATTCGAATTCCACTAGCTCAAAACTCAACCGTTTCTGATCTAAAATTCGTGAGAACAAATTATTTCTCGTACAGAGATTGACTATATGGGCTTTTACTGGATATCTCACCTTCCAAACGAAGGATGAATCCAGAGGCTACCTGGCTCGATTACAGACTCTGCCTGAAGAAATAAAATGTAATCACTTTCTGAACAATAGATCTGATGATCAACTCTTCTCCGATACCATGTAGAAATTTTGAATAATATGAAACTTATTCACAGAGATTATCCTGATTATACACTATTTGCAGAATTCATGCATAATACATAACCTCCTCTACGTTGATCATCAATTTTGTGGAATTAAAAAAAATGAAACATCAATCACACAAATCAACACAGTATGTACTGGGGAAAGCATACAACTGAAAACCCCCAACTATCTATATATTATAATGATAGAGAACATGTAACTTAGTACTCAATACTATCTCCACCTACTACACACAAACTAGCTCAGATTTGAATCAAGTCACAGGTTCAAAACTCCTCCGCCGTCTGCATGCCTCTACTGCGCAATCCAATGTGAGAATAGGAATGATCCAAGTTCAGATTCCCTTTTGTTGTACCACTCAATCCTCATTGGGAATCTCAATCAATGATTGTGCAAATCTCATGCACAGCTATAGTCACAACTGATAGTAGTCTCCACCTCTAACACCTGTCTCCATTGCACTGTCCATGCACTGAGTTAATTGATGTTTTCTTTAGTTGTTTTATGAGTTAATAATTAGTGAATTAATTAATAATCAATTCACATCACTCATCACTTGTGTATTTGCAGTTAGACTAAATACAACTAGTTCAACTAAGTCAAACTGAACACAACTCCATCAACTCCTCAATCAACTCCACCAAACTCAATCACTTGAGTTCTAACTAAAGTCCATCATGCAATAGCTCAACTGACCCATACGAAAAGCGTATTTCCTTCTGGCAGTTGCATGTGCCACATCTGTAGCTCGAACTGAAGTGCTCCAAGAGGATAAGATAATGTTTATAGTCCAAATATTATTAAGAGCTAATAATATTTTACTGTTCTATTTTTAGCCTAGCAGTATAAAAATAGACTCCGCCCATATGTCTAAAAATATAAGTCCATCTATTTTTACCAACATGACCAATCATCCACAAATAGCATCCTGCAACTCATAGACCATGATCCATATGTCTAAAAATAGACTTTGCACCAAAAATAGCCTGTGGGCACACTTAGTGAAGGCGACTCCTTTCGACTAAGCTCCATCATCTTGTTGCATTTTCAATAGGGTGCAATAGTTCTATGGTTCCTGAAAGTGGAGTAGAAAATCTAGTGGTCCCTGGAGAGAAGACCATGTTGTGGCATCAAAGGCTTGGACATATTGGAGCGAAGGGCCTTCGAATACTTCATGGTAAAGGTACGGCAGAAGGTATGAGTAATATCTCTTTGGATTTTGATTTCTGTAAAAATTGTGTATATGGGAAGCAGAATCAGGTGAGTTTCCCCTCTAGTAGTAAGAGGAAAAAACAAATATTTGAACTTGTGCACAGTGATGTGTTTGGACCTATGAAGGTTCCATCACTGCATAAGTCTGTGTACTATGTATCATTTATAAATGACTTCTCAAGGAATACATGGATATATTTCCTTAAGAAGAAATCTGAAGCCTTTGATAGGTTTAAAGAATTTAAGGCTCTCGTGGAAAATCAGATAAAGAAGAAGATAAAGGTGTTAAAGATAGATAATGGTGGAGAGTTTTGCAGCAAGGAATTTGAAAATTTTTGTAAGAAGTGTGGTGTATCACAGTAGAAGGCTACTCCATATCCACCTCAACAAAATGGAGTTACAGAAAGAATGAACAAGACGTTGATGGAAAGGGCAAGAAGCAGCTCAGTGGTGCCGGGTTAGGACATGAATTCTGGGCAGAGGTAGTGGATACTACATGTTACCTGGTCAACAGGTCACCTTCATTAGCATTGGAGGATAAGACTCCACAAGAGGTATGGACTGGTAAGAAACCCTCTCTTTCACATCTAAGGGTATTTGGATGTGATGCATATGTACATGTTCCAAAGGAGAAACGAACCAAGTTGGATAGTAAATCTGAAGTGCATCTTTATTGGGTATAAGGATGGTTTAAAGGGTTATAAGCTTTGGAACCTAGTAACAAGGAAGGTTGTGTACAGCCGTGTTACACTAAAAAATGTCACCATGGCTATTTACAGTTAGTATGGCTCCATCAACAGTCATGCTATCCTCCTGGGCAAGTCTCATGCCTCTGCTCTCCATGTCAAACTTCGAGAAAGAGAGAAAGTCTTTGTAAATGTGTTTATCTCTGGGTACGCAGATTCTCTCGGCCTTACCTGCGGGTATGCACCTAATGTTCACAAAAGCTGCGTACTTGTACGCTCTGTATGTAAAGGGGCAGGTGCGTCCCCCTGTAAAGGTCAAAATGCGCAAGTTTCATCTTTAAAAAGTTACTTGTGGTCATTTCTAGAGCATTCTAGAAGGTTGTTCGACGTGTATTGAGCGCCTCCAGATGGTTCATGTACCCCTACCAAAGAGGAACTTATCCCATCAATAAGGGAGCTATCCCATCCAAAGAGGGGATTATCCCATTGATGGTGGACCTGAATAACTTCCTCTAGAGCACTATAAATACAGGCATTGGGCCAGAAGGAGGAGAGGTTGGAAGCTAAACATTTCTAAGGGTAGATGCTGCTGGAATTAGGACTCCCATTTAGAAGCTTGTGAGGAGAGATTGCCATCTTTGCTTGTTCTATTTTGAAGTGGGTGAGCTTTGTCAAAGTAAAGGAGAACTCTTGATGGACCCTGGGAGGGACTTGCACAACACCAAGGCTCAAGTTGTAATTGTTCCTTTTGTTTGCTATTAATGCAAATGAGTCCATTCTTCTCAATAAGTTGTTATTTATGAGTTATTTCATGTACTCCTTGGTCTATGTGTTAAATATGTTTTATTCTATGAGATTATCAAGTGCTATTTAATCGTTTGATTGTTAGTGGATGCAGGTTTCAAAGTGAAGGAGGAGCTCATCCAGATCAGTGAGGCTGGACTGCTACAACAGCGTTGGATTACAGGTAGGATCTAAACACTTGATTTCTTATATAGTAAATGCATGTTTAGAGAAGGATTGCTCTTGTTTGTCTTGTTTGTCACTAGAGAGTCTTAGGCTCCTAGGGAGGTTGGTTGTGTCCGCACTATCGACTCTTTCCGCCTGACAAAATGGCGACTCCGCTGGGGACTCCATGAATGTGTTTGAGTTCTTTTTGATTTGATATTTTGGTCTGAGAAAACTTGCTTGTTTTCTGATTTTTGGTTGTCTAGCTGTGTATTTGGGTGGGTTAACTTAGAGTCAATTTAGTTTTTTATTTTTCTTAACCTTGCCAGCAGTACGCAGTCTCTGGGTTTAACACAGTGCGTACTTGTACGCACTGCGTCTTTGTGCACAGTGCGTACCCGCGCCTGTGTAAACAGATGACCTGCGTACCCCTGTCAATTTTGAGAAAATTTCAATTTTTTGCTTTTTGCTCTTTTAGATTTTGCTTTTACTTTGTTTTTACTGCCCAGATCCATCAGGTTACCTGCCATAAATCTTCACCTAAGCTTGTTTCATTAGCATTCCTACTCTAAGCTTTCATCAATTGGGTGTCTTGAGTCTCTTTTTGAGAAATTCTTGATTTGTTTTCCTTTGGTCATTACTTGGAGGTTTCTCTCAGTCTTTTCACAATTTTGCATCTTTTTGCTTCTGTTTTTGCAAAAAAAATTCCCCCTCATTCGCCGGGGGGGGGGCTAAATTGTGTATGAGTGTTAATCGCCTCTGAGTGTTTTTATTTTTTGATCTTTGGAACTCTCACCCAATTTTCTCAACTTGCACTTGATTGGTTCTTAGATCACATTAGAATCGTCTTGTGTTTGAGAATTCTCTTGCATAGATCACATTTGTATAATTAGAATTCTCATTTTCAGAATATGAATGAAAAATGTGCATAGATTACATTTGCATACTTTTCAAGTGAATTGTGCATAGATTACAATTGCATAGTTTACATTCTAAAAAATCAATCGTAGATTTAGATCAGTTTTCTTTGATTTGAATTTACACAAAAATAAAAATAAAAAAAAAAGATTTTGGAATTGATTTGCATTAGTTTTTCTTGATGAAATTAGTGCATTAGAGAATTTGTTATATTTTCTCTTAGTGATCAATTTTTTGCATTGTTGGAAGTGAATGGAAACTCTCTCCTTACTTTAGTTAGGATTCATCGAATTGAAAAGATTACATTATCATATTCGATTGCATTCAGTTGAGTCGGGTCATAACACCATTGGTTTCATATCCATTTACCCATTTGAGTAATAACAGCCTTAATAACATAGCGCTTAATTAAAATTCATCTAGTAATTTTTACATTTCTAGGGCTCTGAAACACCAACATAGATCAGGCTAGTGTCTTGGAGTAGGAGAGTAATTAACTCTCCAAGACAGCAAAACCAAACAAGTAGCTCATCTTGTGGTAGGATAAATCCAACTGTTACATTTATGCTCTGGGAAAGCTCCTCTTAAAGGAGAAGCACGAGACCGTGTCCGAACCAGTGAGGGGATCAATCCTCCTTCATTGGGAAAGACGCCAGATACGCACGTACTACAAATGGTAAACCTCGGATTATTGTCGAGGAGCCTGGGGTCACTTGTCGGTAAACCTTGGATTATTGTCAAGGAGCCAGCAAGGGGATTGAGCTTGTTACTCTGCCCTTGCGTGCTATTGGGTCGTAGACTGTTCCCCCAGGTGTATTTGTTGCTGTTGGTGACCTTAGTGACCATTATCTTTAGGGTTCTACCCAAGGTGACGGTGGAGGGAAGATCCCACTGTACCTGGAGCAGACGTCGGCTAGACTCACTTGGATTTTCTGGGGGGTTCACTTCACTCGAGACGGTTAAAGTGGAGGAACTTGGTCCAGTCTATTCATTAAGCAGGTATCGGGGTAACTGTTCCACCCACCACTTCTGTACTGAATTCGGCGATGTTGGGCTTCATCACCAACTAGTGTTTTCGGTCCGGAAGGCTACTGTTTGTGTATGGTTTGACTCCTAGATTTGATAGCGCGTGTTAATTTGTTTGTTTTTACTTTTAGAGACCATAGGTGTGAACTGTGAATTTTAATTGTTAGGTGTGAATTGTGAATTGTTAATTTTAGTTTTAAATTGTTAATAAAATTCACTGAAGTTGAATATAATGGCAAATGTTCCGGAATTTACCAACCTAGGAACCCCTCCTAATGAGAATCCTAGTACTTTTCCTTACTTTGGAAATGTTGATCCTCCTTATATGGCTACTTTGTCATTACCTGGATTTACAATAGGTTTACCGATATGGTTATTTTCAACTTCGTTGGCCCAAAGTACTCCAATTGTTCCACCTCAACCGGATGCTTCACCTCAACAGAGTTCACCATCTCAACATCACCAACCTTCTGTTGACCCTTTACCTTCTTTGCCTAATTTTTCTTCCTCCATTTCTTCCTCTTCGCTTGGTAAAAGCCTTGATGCTAGTAACCAGGAGGCTAAGAAGAAGAAGAAAGGGAAGAAGAAGAAGAAGAAGAAGAAGAAGCAAGATAAGAAAGAATTCAACCAACCAACCATGGCTGTAAGTGTTAGTGGTGTTGAGGAAAACTCCGACATGCATCGTAAACCCAAATACCCTTGCAAGCTTTGTAAGGGTGACCACTTCCTTGTCAATTGTCCTGGTATTCCAAAGGTCTTGGAAGTATGGTCAGAAAAATCTCATCAACTTTCCAATGATCCATCAACCAGTGATAGTCAGGTTCCTGGGAAAAAGGGTAAAGTTAGGTTTCCTTGTAAGTTATGCAAAGGGAGTCATCAAACTCACATTTGCCCTCACATGGATGAAGCCTCAACATTGTTGGAAAACCTTACTGTTCCACAGCAAGAATTTCCAACTGGTTACCGTAAACTTTCTCCCAACCTACCGTCAACTGACGGAGTGATTGATCTAATTTCAAGTATAGTCGATCACACTCTCCCATTGGAGAGTGAAACTCATGTCACTCAGGTTGATGATCCGTTAGTTGATCAAGTGGTCGATTCAATTTCACATTCGATCGATCCAACTTTCCATTTAGAGAGTGAACTTCATACCGCTCAGGTTCTTCTTGTTACATCGGATTCTTCTATGCCGGGGGGCATTTCACCTGTTTCTACAGAACCCCCTCCAAGCACTGAGGTCTTTTCCTTTGATTGGAATAGACTGACAGAACCTCGTCTTCTTTCCTCCATCCCTTTCCAAATCATTGTCAAGGCTGGTGGTAGGGACATACATCGTACACAGGTAGATGAAGGTGCTTCTGTTAGTATTTTATCCTCAACTGTTTGGAAAGCTTTGGGTTCCCCTCAGCTTGCGCCTATTACACAGAATCTGAAAGCTTTTAACAGAACCATTAGTGAACCTTTAGGGATCCTTCCTAAGTTTTCTATTACCTTGGAAGGTAAAACTGTCTGTATTGATCTTATGGTAGTTCGTGGTCCCTTGGATTTCAATTTACTCCTCGGGCGAGACTATGTTTATGCAATGAAAGCTGTCGTATCGACACTCTTTCGCGTGATGTCTTTCCCTCACAATGGCAGTATTGTGACTGTAGACAAGCTTTCATTCCCTAGTCTTGTTTCAACTACCAATAATATGACACCCCTAAATGTTCCTGATTCTAAAGTGGTATCTACCCTGCCACGGGTTAATTATGTGGCAACTGGTCCCATGTTTTCAGTTACCGATGTAAGTGAGCCTCTCACTGTTGATTTAGATCCGGTAATTGACATGGAAAACTCTATGGGATTTCTTGAACACGATGCTCTTATCCCTTTTGAGTTCCTTGACATGTGTTCCTTCCAAACAAGTATTCTTCCTTCTGATGAAGACCTCTTGGAAGCCATGATCAAGGTGTGTCCATTGACATGTCTTTCTTCCAGTTGGAAGCCATGATCAGTGAATGTGAGGATAGTTTCTTCTAGTCTCAACCTCATTAAAAAATGAAAATGGAAGTCATGAGCATAGTTCCTTGTCTTGTGTCAATCTCATTAAAAAATGAAACAAGGAGTTGTGAGGAAAGTTCCTTTTACTGAGTCAACCTCGTTAAAAAATGAATCAGTGTGTGTGAGGAAAGTTCCTTTTACTTTGTCAACCTCGTTAAAAAATGAATCAGTGAGTACGAGGATAGTTTGTTCCTCTCTCAACCTCGTTAAAAAATGAAACTGGATGTAGTGAGGAAAGTTCCTTTTACTGTGTCAACCTCGTTAAAAAATGAATCAGTGAGTACGAGGAAAGTTCCTTTTACTGTGTCAACCTCGTTAAAAAATGAATCACTGAGTACGAGGAAAGTTCCTTTTACTGTGTCAACCTCGTTAAAAAATGAATCAGTGAGTACGAGGATAGTTTTTTCCTGTATCAACCTCATTAAAAAATGAAACAGGCTAGCATGAGGATAGTTCTTTTACTGAGTCAACCTCATTAAAAAATGAATCAGGTAGATTTTAGGATATGTAGGTAGATTGTAGAAAGTAGGATTTTGAGGATAGTTCCTGTTACTGAGTCAACCTCGTTAAAAAATGAATCAGGTATGAGGATAGTTCTTTTCTTGTGTCAACCTCTTTAAAAAATGAAACAACTCCCTTTTCAAGTTTAATCTTGAAAGTAAACCTTCATTCCATCCATCTGGTTGAATGCAATGAAGCCTGGGGGGCATGTACCTCGCTTTGCATCATTATACTGGGGCCATGTGAACTTTTTGAGCATAGTTCCTTATCTTGTGTCAAGCTCGTTTAAAAAATGAAACAAGGGTTTTGAGGATAGTTCTTTTCCTGTGTCAACTTTGCATCATTATACTGGGGGCATGCGAACTTTTTGAGCATAGTTTCTTGTCTTGTGTCAAGCTCGTTAAAAAATGAAACAAGGGTAGGTTAAGTAGGTAGATTGTAGAGTGTAGTCATGAGCATAGTTCCTTGTCTTGTATCAAGCTCATTAAAAAATGAATCAAGGATTTTAGAGCACAGTTCCTTGTCTTGTGTCAAGCTCGTTAAAAAATGAATCAAGGTTTTTAGAGTAGAGATTTTGTTAGGTAGATTCTAGAGAGTAGTTACGAGCATAGTTCCTTGTCTTGTGTCAAGCTCGTTTAAAAAATGAAACAAGGGTTTTGAGGATAGTTCTTTTCCTGTGTCAACCTCACTAAAAAATAAAACAACTCCCACAAGTCTTTCCAAGATCTTGAAAGTAAAGCTTCATTCCATCCACCTCATTGAATGCAATGAAGCTTGGGGGGCATGTACCTTGATTTGCATCATTATGCTGGGGGCATGCGAACTTATAACAAGCATGGTTTTTCGTTTCAATCTTGCGTAAACATGAAACCGAATCCGAGCATAGTTCTTTTCCTGTGTCAAGCTCGTTAAAAAATGAAACAAATCCTCCTCTAATTAAGTTGAGAGTTTGACTAGATCTCATAGATGTTAAGTTGTATATTTAGGTTAGTTATTTCAGTTTTTTACATAATTTTCTTACAATTTTAGGTTGAGTCTTTCAAATGATCTCGTAACTGAACATCCATTTCATCCAACTAGTTGAATGAAATGAAGCTGGGGGGGCATGCACTCTAGCAGTTATGCTTAGGGGGCATCAAGCATAGTTTTTGTTTCAAGCTTGTGTAAAAATGAAACTACTCTGAAGCATAGTTTTTCTCTGTTTCAAGCTTTTGTAAAAATGAAACTTATCTCGAGTCAATTTCAGTTATTTTCAAGACTCGTTAAACTCATGAAAATCTCGAGATTATTTTGCTATTTTTCATTCTCATAAAACAAATGAAAATGCCGAGTTCTTTCTGTCTTTTCCTGCTCGTAAATTAAATTGAAAGTCGGCCATATGAGTACATTTTTATCATTTTTTCGAACTCGTTAAAACTTACGAAAAAGTGAAACCTCAGAGTCATCTTTTAAGGCCTTTTCTGACTCCTAAAACATGAAAAGATTGCCGAGCGTTTCTTTTACACTCGTTAAAACGGAATTAAAAGACGGTCCCCTTATAGCCCTTTTCTGACCGTAAAAACAGGAAAAGATTGTCGGGTTTTTGTCGTTTCGAACTCGATATTGGAAATAAAACAACGTGTCCTTGATCGCTTTTTACTTTTCAGGTCAAGGACACTAACTATGAAAGTACTCCTTGGTCGCAAGATCAAGCGGTTCTCCCGAGTATTATTTTATACTTTTTCGGGCTTGGGGGACACAAATTTATGAAAAAGTTCAACCTGGAGTCTTCTTAAGTTTTTCAGACTCTCTAAAATTGAAAAACGCCGAGTTTCTCCTATACTGGGCTCGTTAAAATTTCACAGTAAAGGACCTGTTCAATTACAAACAGGAACGAACCACTCCTTCCTAGGGTTCGAATCAAAACTAGGTTGGACTCATCTGAAGGATGAGCTTATAATCAAGCATATGTTATCCTCCTCAAGCTTGTTAAAAATAAAGAGGTACTTGCCAGAAATGGTGGGGGAAAAGAGAGAAGAATGAGCCTATTTGTTATCTTTTGTCTCAGAAGAAACTTTATTACCACTCTTGGACACGACACTTTTCATTCACCTGGGTTGGGAAATCCTTTGCCTCACAGTTGATCAAACCACTTTGAAAGCCTTCAGCCGGGTTCCGGGGATTAACTTTGAGTCATTCGTCACCAAGCCATCTGTTGTGTCGTTATGTGTTCAAGAGGTCTGCAAGCAAAACTTTCATCTGCAAAATACTTGTCATCCATTTGACCATCCCTGAGTCAGTCCTTACAACAACATTTCTTCAACTTGAACAATGATTTCGTGTTGTGAGCTTGCCTGCAACGGGTCGCTTTCTATCGACATCAGCACATTATCTAGAGAGATGACTTAGAAATCGTCAGTACCTTGAAGTCTGCATGCATCAATGGCAGGTTTCTCGCCTTTGAAGTCAGTTTACATCATTGACTTTCGATCGAAGGATTCCGTGAAATGTTCGACATCAACTCATTCATTCACATCTCATGGATTGTACTGGGTACTTTGAGAACCATTGACATTACTGGTGGTCTCTCTCACACTTGTTAACAGTTTACATCATCGACTGGTAATCAAGTGGTTTCTACCATGTTCGACATCAACTCATTTATTCGCATGGTTAGAATCGTACCAATTCGGGAGGTAGAAATGAAGACCCTGGATCTAGTTTCCACCATCCAGGCTGTGAGGAGTTTTGTATTCATTATCTAGTAGACTAATCATAAACAGATGGTTGCGCCCATACTGTATCTACAAAAGTCTATGATTATGATGTACTGCAAGATCATTCCTGTATCAGAGTAGTTAGTTTGTTAGTTAAAGTTTTGATCTGAGTATGGAAATTCCTACCTCAGCGATGATATAATCTTATACATGTATTTTGTGTTGAAAATTGCAGGTTCCGACCAGGCTCTCCACGAGATAATCCTTGAAATGATAAAGCGCTTCACCCTTCCTAGATAATTCAAAACCCTAATCTACTACAGGCTTCGCACTTTAGGGGGCAATCTGTTACACTAAAAAATGTCACCATGGCTATTTACAGTTAGTATGGCTCCATCAACAGTCATGCTATCCTCCTGGGCAAGTCTCATGCCTCTGCTCTCCATGTCAAACTTCAAGAAAGAGAGAAAGTCTTTGTAAATGTGTTTATCTCTGGGTACGCAGATTCTCTCGGCCTTACCTGCGGGTACGCACCTAATTTTCACAAAAGCTGCGTACTTGTACGCTCTGTATGTAAAGGGGCAGGTGCGTCCCCCTGTAAAGGTCAAAATGTGCAAGTTTCATCTTTAAAAAGTTACTTGTGGTCATTTCTAGAGCATTCTAGAAGGTTTTTCGACGTGTATTGAGCGCCTCCAGATGGTTCATGTACCCCTACCAAAGAGGAACTTATCCCATCAATAAGGGAGCTATCCCATCCAAAGAGGGGATTATCCCATTGATGGTGGACCTGAATAACTTCCTCTAGAGCACTATAAATACAGGCATTGGGCCAGAAGGAGGAGAGGTTGGAAGCTAAACATTTCTAAGGGTAGATGCTGCTGGAATTAGGACTCCCATTTAGAAGCTTGTGAGGAGAGATTGCCATCTTTGCTTGTTCTATTTGGAAGCCTAAGACTCTCTAGTGACAAACAAGACAAACAAGAGCAATCCTTCTCTAAACATGCATTTACTATATAAGAAATCAAGTGTTTAGATCCTACCTGTAATCCAACACTGTTGTAGCAGTCCAGCCTCACTGATCCGGATGAGCTCCTCCTTCACTTTGAAACCTGCATCCACTAACAATCAAACGATTAAATAGCACTTGATAATCTCATAGAATAAAACATATTTAACACATAGACCAAGGAGTACATGAAATAACTCATAAATAACAAGTTATTGAGAAGAATGGACTCATTTGCATTAATAGGAAACAAAAGGAACAATTACAACCTGAGCCTTGGTGTTGTGCAAGTCCCTCCCAGGGTCCATCAAGAGTTCTCCTTTACTTTGACAAAGCTCACCCACTTCCAAATAGAACAAGCAAAGATGGCAATCTCTCCTCACAAGCTTCTAAATGGGAGTCCTAATTCCAGCAGCATCTACCCTTAGAAATGTTTAGCTTCCAACCTCCCCTCCTTCTGGCCCAATTCCTGTATTTATAGTGCTCTAGAGGAAGTTATTCAGGTCCACCATCAATGGGACAATCCCCTCTTTGGATGGGATAGCTCCCTTATTGATGGGATAAGTTCCTCTTTGGTAGGGGTACATGAACCATCTGGAGGCGCTCAATACACGTCGAACAACCTTCTAGAATGCTCTAGAAATGACCACAAGTAACTTTTTAAAGATGAAACTTGTGCATTTTGACCTTTACAGGGGGACGAACCTGCCCCTTTACATACAGAGCGTACAAGTACGCAGCTTTTGTGAACATTGGGTGCGTACCCGCAGGTAAGGTTGAGAGAACCTGCGTACCCAGAGATAAATACATTTATAAAGACTTTCTCTCTTTTTGGAGTTTGACATGGAGAGCAGAGGCATAAGACTTGCCCAGGAGGATAGCATGACTGTTGATAGAGCCATACTAACTGTAAATAGCCATGGTGACATTTTTTAGTGTAACAGATTGCCCCCTAAAGTGCGAAGCCTGTAATAGATTAGGGTTTTGTATTATCTAGGAAGGGTGAAGCGCTTTATCATTTCAAGGATTATCTCGTGGAGATCCTGGTCAGAACCTGCAATTTTCAACACAAAATACATGTATAAGATTATATCATCACTGAGGTAGGCATTCCCATACTCAGATCAAAACTTTAATTAACAGACTAACTACTCTGATACAGGAATGATCTTGTAGTACATCATAATCATAGACTTTTGTAGACACAGTATGGGCGCAGCCATCTGTTTATGATTAGTCTACTTAGATAATGAATACAAAACTCCTCACAGCCTGGATGGTGGAAACTAGATCCAGGGTCTTCATTTCTGCTTCCCGAATTGGTACGATTCTAGCCATGCGAATAAATGAGTTGATGTCGAACATGGTAGAAACCACTTGATTACCAGTCGATGATGTAAACTGTTAACAAGTGTGAGAGAGACCACCAGTAATGTCAATGGTTCTCAAAGTACCCAGTACAATCCATGAGATGTGAATGAATGAGTTGATGTCGAATATTTCACGGAATCCTTTGATCGAAATTCAATGATGTAAACTGACGTCAAAGGCGAGAAACCTGCCATTGATGCATGAAGACTTCAAGGTACTGACGATTTCTAAGTCATCTCTCTAGATAATGTGTTGATGTCGATAGAAAGCGACCCGTTGCAGGCAAGCCCACAACACGAAATCATTTGTTCAAGTTGAAGAAATGTTGCTGTAAGGACTGACTCAGGGATGGTCAAATGGATGACAAGTATTTTGCAGATGAAAGTTTTGCTTGCAGACCTCTTGAACACATAACGACACAACAGATGGCTTGGTGATAAACGACTCAAAGTTAATCCCCGGAACCCGTCTGAAGACTTTCAATGTGGTTTGATCAACTGTGAGGTAAAGGATTTCCCAACCCAGGTGAATGAAAAGTGTCGTGTCCAAGAGTGGTAATAAAGTTTCTTCTGAGACAAAAGATAACAAATAGGCTCATTCTTCTCTCTTTTCCCCCACCATTTCTGGCAAGTACCTCTTTATTTTTAACAAGCTTGAGGAGGATAACATATGCTTGATTATAAGCTCATCCTTCGGATGAGTCCAACCTAGTTTTGATTCGAACCCTAGGAACGAGTGGTTCGTTCCTGTTTGTAATTGAACAGGTCCTTTACTGTGAAATGTTTAACGAGCCCAGTATAGGAGAAACTCGGCGTTTTTCAATTTTAGAGAGTCTGAAAAACTTAAGAAGACTCCAAGTTGAACTTTTTCGTAAATTTGTGTCCCTCAAGCCCGAAAAAGTATAAAATAATACCTGGGGGAACCGCTTGATCTTGCGACCAAGGAGTACTTTCATGATTAGTGCCACTGACCTGAAAAGTAAAAAGCGATCAAGGACACGTCGTTTTATTTCCAGTATCGAGTTTGAAACGACAAAAACCCGGCGATCTTTTCCTGTTTTTACGGTCAGAAAAGGGCTATAAGGGACCGTCTTTTAATTCCGTTTTAACGAGTGTAAAAGAAACGCTCAGCAATCTTTTCATATTTTGAGAGTCTGAAAAGAGCTTAAAAGAGAACTCCAAGGTTTCATTTTTTCGTAAGTTTTAACGAGTTCGAAAAAATGATAAAAATGTACTCATGGTTTTCACTTTTTCGTAAGTTTTAATGAGTTTGAAAAAATGATAAAAATGTACTCATATGGCCGACTTTCAATTTAATTTACGAGCAGGAAAAGATGGAAAGAACTCGGCATTTTCATTTGTTTTACGAGAATGAAAGATAGCAAAATAATCTCGGGATTTTCATGAGTTTAACGAGTCTTGAAAATAACTGAAATTGACTCGAAAGTCTTGAGTAATGACTTTGAAAGTCTTCAACCGTTTCCGGGTATTAACTTTGAGTCATTCGTCACCAAGCCATCTGTTGTGTCGTTATGTGTTCAAGAGGTCTGCAAGCAAAACTTTCATCTGCAAAATACTTGTCATCCATTTGACCATCCCTGAGTCAGTCCTTACAGCAACATTTCTTCAACTTGAACAATGATTTCGTGTTGTGGGCTTGCCTGCAATGGGTCGCTTTCTATCGACATCAGCACATTATCTAGAGAGATGACTTAGAAATCGTCAGTACCTTGAAGTCTGCATGCATCAATGGCAGGTTTCTCGCCTTTGACGTCAGTTTACATCATTGACTTTCGATCGAAGGATTCCGTGAAATGTTCGACATCAACTCATTCATTCACATCTCATGGATTGTACTGGGTACTTTGAGAACCATTGACATTACTGGTGGTCTCTCTCACACTTGTTAACAGTTTACATCATCGACTGGTAATCAAGTGGTTTCTACCATGTTCGACATCAACTCATTTATTCGCATGGTTAGAATCGTACCAATTCGGGAGGTAGAAATGAAGACCCTGGATCTAGTTTCCACCATCCAGGCTGCGAGGAGTTTTGTATTCATTATCTAGTAGACTAATCATAAACAGATGGCTGCACCCATACTGTATCTACAAAAGTCTATGATTATGATGTACTGCAAGATCATTCCTGTATCAGAGTAGTTAGTCTGTTAGTTAAAGTTTTGATCTGAGTATGGGAATGCCTACCTCAGCGATGATATAATCTTATACATGTATTTTGTGTTGAAAATTGCAGGTTCTGACCAGGCTCTCCACGAGATAATCCTTGAAATGATAAAGCGCTTCACCCTTCCTAGATAATTCAAAACCCTAATCTACTACAGGCTTCGCACTTTAGGGGGCAATCTGTTACACTAAAAAATGTCACCATGGCTATTTACAGTTAGTATGGCTCCATCAACAGTCATGCTATCCTCCTGGGAAAGTCTCATGCCTCTGCTCTCCATGTCAAACTTCAAGAAAGAGAGAAAGTCTTTGTAAATGTGTTTATCTCTGGGTACGCAGATTCTCTCGGCCTTACCTGCGGGTACGCACCTAATGTTCACAAAAGTTACGTACTTGTACGCTCTGTATGTAAAGGGGCAGGTGCGTCCCCCTGTAAAGGTCAAAATGCACAAGTTTCATCTTTAAAAAGTTACTTGTGGTCATTTCTAGAGCATTCTAGAAGGTTGTTCGACGTGTATTGAGCACCTCTAGATGGTTCATGTACCCCTACCAAAGAGGAACTTATCCCATCAATAAGGGAGCTATCCCATCCAAAGAGGGGATTATCCCATTGATGGTGGACCTGAATAACTTCCTCTAGAGCACTATAAATACAGGCATTGGGCCAGAAGGAGGAGAGGTTGGAAGCTAAACATTTCTAAGGGTAGATGCTGCTAGAATTAGGACTCCCATTTAGAAGCTTGTGATGAGAGATTGCCATCTTTGCTTGTTCTATTTGGAAGTGGGTGAGCTTTGTCAAAGTAAAGGAGAACTCTTGATGGACCCTGGGAGGGACTTGCACAACACCAAGGCTCAGGTTGTAATTGTTCCTTTTGTTTCCTATTAATGCAAATGAGTCCATTCTTCTCAATAACTTGTTATTTATGAGTTATTTCATGTACTCCTTGGTCTATGTGTTAAATATGTTTTATTCTATGAGATTATCAAGTGCTATTTAATCGTTTGATTGTTAGTGGATGCAGTTTTCAAAGTGAAGGAGGAGCTCATCCGGATCAGTGAGGTTGGACTGCTACAACAGCGTTGGATTACAGGTAGGATCTAAACACTTGATTTCTTATATAGTAAATGCATGTTTAAAGAAGGATTGCTCTTGTTTGTCTTGTTTGTCACTAGAGAGTCTTAGGCTCCTAGGGAGGTTGGTTGTGTCCGCACTATCGACTCTTTCCGCCTGACAAGCCGAGATGTGGTGTTCATAGAGGTGAAAGATGTTATTAAACATGAAGTCCAACCAAAGGAACCTGAGAAGAAAGAGTTTGAGCTAAAGGATGAAGAATCAGACTCTACAGTAGAGGAGGAGTCAGAAGATGAAGAGCCAAAAACTTCGACTATGAGAAGATCAGTTGGAGAAAGAAGGCAACCAAAAAGGTATAGTCCATCTACTTTTTCTTCAAATTTTTCTTTGTCTGTTACTGATGATGATCCTAGAACTGTGAAGGAAGTCGTGGATTCAAAGGATGGAAAACTCTGGAAAGAGGCCATGGTTGATGAAAGGGCATCTTTGCACAAAAATGAGGCTTGGGATTTCGTGGAGTTGCTGGTTGGAAGGAAACCCATTGGAAGCAAATGGGTGTTCAAGAAGAATACAAATGCAGAAGGAAAGGTGGAGAAATACAAAGCTCGGTTGGTAGCAAAAGGTTATTCCCAGGTGCCAGGAATTGATTTTGGTGATATTTTTTCTCTTGTTGCCAAGGTAACTTCTATTAGATTACTTTTATTTGTTGCTGCTGCTTTTTATTTTGAGGTAGAACAGATGGATTTGAAGACAACATTTCTTCACGGGGATCTGAAAGAGGAGATCTACATGAAGCAAATTGAAGGCTTTGCAGTGAAGGGTAAGAAAGAACTAGTATGCAAGTTAAAGAATTCTCAGTATGGGTTAAAACAATCACCAAGGATGTGGTATCGGAAATTTGATACATTTATATGGGTACTTGGCTTCACTAGAAGCAAAACAGATCACTGTGTGTATTTTAAATTAATTGGTGACCGTGTTATTTATCTGGTCTTTTATGTGGATGATATGTTGCTAGTTGGAAATGACAAAGAAATTATCTAGGATTTGAAGACCCATTTGTCCTCCAAATTCGACATGAAAGATCTTGGTGCTGCAAACTATATTTTGGGCATGGAAATTAAAAGAGATCGGATAAAGAGGAAGCTCTGGTTAAACCAGAGGAAGTATGTCGAGACAATATTGCAGAGGTTTAATATGCAGGATAGTAAATCAGTGAAGGTTCCTATTCTTGTAAGTGTGAGGTTATCTGCTGAACAGTGTCTGAAGACACAAGAAGAGGAAGAGGACATGTCTCGTGTTCCTTATGAAAGTGCAACCAGTAGCCTGATGTATGAAATTGTTTGTACTAGACCAGACATTGTACTTGCAGTGAGAGTATTGATCAGGTTTATGTCAAAACTAGGGAAGGAGCATTGGACAATAGTGAAGCGGGTTTTCAGGTATTTGTGTGGCACTAGTGATTATGGTTTGTGCTACCAAGGAAGACCAAGATTGGACATAGTGTTGGATATTCATGGCTTTGTTGATGTAGACTGGGCTGGAGATCTGGATCAGAGAAGATCTACAAGTGGGTATGTGTTTAACCTATTTGGAGGTGCAATCAGTTGGATGAGTAAGAAACAATCTGTAGTGGCACTATCAACTATAGACGTAGAATATATGGCAGCCACTTATGCAAGCAAGGAAGTAGTTTGGTTGCAGAGATTGTGTTCAAGTATGGGGTTAGTACAGGGAGCTATAAGGATAGACTGTGATAGCCAAAGTGCAATTTTCTTGGCAAAGAACCCTGCATATCATTCAAAGACAAAGCACATTGATGTTCAATATCACTTTGTGAGGGATATGATAGAAGAAAAAAAATGTGTTGCTGGTAAGGGTGGACACTTTGAAGAATACTGCAGATGCATTGAAAAAATATTTGAGCTTTGAGAAGTTCTCTTGGTGTAGAGAAACAATGGGCATGGCTAGATAAATGACTAAGCTCTCTTGTGGCCCCCTGTCGAAAGAAAACAACAAGTGGGAGAATGTTGGGTTGTGTTATATTCTTTCCACAACTAGCCCACGTAGTTACCCGAGGGTTAGAGGGGGGGAGGTCACAGGGGGTTTGAGGGGTACTCGTAACCCCACTCTATGGGGTCTAGGGCAGCGCCCCAGAAAATTTTGGTTTTGTACCTTATGTTAGGATGGGCAGACCCACATATGGTTTTGTGCATGATTTTCGCACATGTTTTTGGACGTGATGGTTTTCGGTACATGGTATTGGACATGATGGTTTTTGGTCCATGGTATTGGATGCGATGGTTTTCAGTCCATGGTATTGGATGCTTTGACATGTACAAATATGTATGATAACATTGAAAGGAACATAATGAAAAATCAAGCTGGTAGTCCCAGTTTTGGGATCCAGGGGAAATCTCTGTGTCTATGTGTTTTATGTGTTATTCTCTCACATTATTTATTTTCTGTGTTTTAGAATTTGTATGCAGGTAATTTCTGTACGGGGTTAAAACCTACAACAGTCGACGTTGTCTTGCATTTAGCTCCACTTTTACTGGAGTGGTCCCAGATAGTATGAGTGCAGAAGGATTTCTCTCTATAATGACACTAGTTTCTGTGTATGATCTTGGGTTAACTCACGCTGCCTATCCCAAGATCCTAGCCTAAACTAATGTGTTTTTAATCTAAAAAGAGTTGTTGATTGATTTTATTAGGTATATTTTAAATGTACTTCGTTAGAGTCATCGGTAGGAGTGTTGACGTATGCATTTATATGGGACTCTGACTCAAATCATGCAAAAACAATGCTTGTAAATTTTCACTTTCAATGAATAAGCTGCTTCTACAAAGGGAGAGTCATTCATACATCAATATATATACCATGCACCCTATTTAGTAAAACACTAGCATAACTGACAAAACTTCAATGCTCACTAAAAACTATTGAAACCAAATAATGCAGATCTAACCAGCTAAGCAGAAAACAGTAAAAATTTTGTTTTTTCTATAGTGAAAACAAAAACTTTAAGAAGTAAAGCTATTTTCTTTAAAAAAAATTGTTCAGGACACAAATTAGTCAAATAAGTGCACCTGCAGATCCCTTATCAATCTATAGGTAGATTTCCCAACCCATGAGGTCACAGAGCAAGCTATTTATCAATAAACAGCTGACTAACACTCTGTACTATAGGCTACATATAGTTAGTTTTAGCACTAATGCTCTACTTGTGAGGACACAGTGCTTTATAAAGCACTGTTTACACAAATAACCAATGTTAGTGAGAAAAAATACTCAAAAAATGGGTTGTGGGGATCATATCTAGGGCTGAGCACTGAGAGAAAGGTGTTGTATGGTCCTGAGTGGTCGGAAAGGGAATGAAGAAGTATAGGAAGGCCTGGAAGAAAGAGAGATCTAGGAAATTTCTGGGAAAAACTGGGAACTAAGTGTAGTCCCTAGTGGAGTCACCAATTCTGCTATAGGGATTAATGCACGGGTGTTTGGTGATGTAGAAAGCCTCAAGGATCTTCCTGGGATCCTTGGTAGACAGTCAGATTAGCTGCAACTTTCACAAAGATACATGCATATCTATGTTTAATAAATGAATATCAAAGTGAGAAGGAATTATTACCTCAAGTCTTAGCGTGATGTTGCTGGAAAGCGCAATGTAGCTAGGCGGAAGACCCTTGAGCTGACTCCAGATCAAAACCTGAACATAGCAAAGACAAGCGTAATATCACAGCCTAAAACCTTGATAAAAAATGCATGAACATATAAAGATATCTAGTTGCATATATCTAAGCCACTCATAATAATGATATTGAATAAACATACAAATGAGTCATACTATCAACATCTCAGAGTGGACAACACAATTGTAGTTCTATATTGATGTAGAAAGTGTGATTACAACCATTAGTTGCATCAACCTTCCCTTACCCCTCCAGCTCCTCTCTCTCTCACCCTTCTTAACCTCTTCTGTTGCCTTAGTCTGAGACTCTGCTTGATAGTCAAATAGGCAATCCTTTCAAAATGGTTCGACCGCATTTCATAATGGCCCTAGCCTTGCATATATAGCATGTGAGGATAGGGTTTCCAATTCTTTCATGAGTTACATTAGGCAAAAGTAGTGATGTTTCCATTCTTTGTGCTCTTTCCCATTTGCATACTCCATTAGGAATTAGTAATTCCCCCAAACATGTCTAGTTCTGATGTTTCCCTACTCTTATGAGCTGATAGAGCAGAGAATCTAGGGATATTTTCTCAGTCAATTCATTCCCTTGACCCATAGAAACTCATTAGGGTTCACTAACACTCTTCTTGAGGTAACATACAGAGTTACTTTGGGCACTAACACACCCTTAGCCTTGCTAGGAAGCTTTATAAAGCAGGTTGCTAGTGTTTAGGTAGCGTTAGCTTGACAACTAGGCCTGTGAACTTGGTTAGGCCTTCAGTCATCATGGATTTCTCCTCTAAGTTGATGAGGAGGTCATTTTCCTATATAACAGGGTGGGGGCCCCATTGGTTTGTCTCCATTTCAGGTGGATGAGGTAGGTGAAATGGTACAGATGGGCTATGTGATGTGGACGAATGATAGGTGAAATGTAGGATGCGATGGTCCATCCATTAATATTGTGAGGGGGGCTAGGAAATGGGTTGAATGTGTAATGAATGAAACATAATGAGGTTAAAATTTTAGATATGCATGTGAGATGGTTCCCGAGCTAGAGTGAATGTGTTAGCTACCTATACCAATAGGTTTCATATTTCATGATTGGCAAAGAAAGTTCCAAATATGCTCTGCTTTGATGATGCAAAGATCCCATATTTCCAAGAGAAAACAAGGTGTGTATATACCTTGATGTGTACTCAATTTTGATGGATGGTCCAACAGCCTAAGCTAGATCATGCCATGTTTTAAATTTTCAGTTGTAGAATAGAGAAAGAAGTCTTTCCAAACTGTTTAAACTTGGCAGACAAGTAGCTTAGGTAGAGAAGTAAGGTTCCCAACTGCTTAATCTGGGACCTTGGAAGCAATAAGGGTAGCATTAGATAGAAAATCAAAATGAAAAAGCCAAAGAAAAGTAAAGGCAAATAAGGGTCTGCAAGTCTAAGTGCACCCTCCAAGAAGAAACAAAAAATGCTAGGCAAGTAGATGGGTAGGCAGATAGGGGTTGCAGAAATGTCATTCCTTACAATTGAATGTGTGCTAACCTATTTACAAAGGAAAAATCAATGGATTGAGAAGGTCTTCTTCTCCATCAGCTTGCAGCAAAGCAAAGAAGCATGTCTAACTTCCCAATTTTCCCCTTTTCCATTCATTACTAACATCCCCTCATCAGTTGAGATTCATGGAAGAATTGGTGGTTTTATGGTGGTTCTTAGTCCTTTAAAAGCCACATTTCTTGTCTAAAATTCTTTTTATTTTGATCTACTCCCTAAAGCTAAGTGATTTTCAAATAAACTTAGTGATATCACTCCCCATCCACCCTTTTCATCTATATTAACCCCTAACATCTATTTATGTAATTCCCCTATGTTACCCTTTCCCTACTATTATAACACTATGGTGTATAAACCCCCAAGCATTGTATAAATATCCCTCCCCTTGGCATTATAGCCATATGTTCTCTGTCAGGGATCAAATTGACAACTGGTCAGTTTGAGAACCCTAAGCCTTACCCTTTTTTCCCCTCTTAAAGCCATTTGCCCCATTAAAACCTTCATTTGCTAAGAAAAACCTTATGAAAAAACCCCTTTTACCCATAACCCGCTTCACTTGCAAAAAGGCACGCAAAAACCCACTTTTTCATTTTATCCAAAGTTCTAGCGCTATGCGCATTTTTGCAAAAAACATTGGAAAAACCATAAAAATCCGCTATATTCCAAAGTTTTCCGCCGGGCGCAAATCCCAAAAGAAATATTATTTTATTCCGCCCTCTGCCCGTATCGTTCGGTCATCTCAACGTCCCGTCGACCGTCGGATCGGGCCCCCTTGATCCAACGGCCCTCGTGCATATCGGACCGGCCCCGACGTACAAGATTTACCTTTCGATATCTGTCAGAGGATGACGTTAGGCCTCTGCCACGCGCCACCCCCACAGCGTATCGGAGGTACATCTGACATTCCTGCCTCCGTAACAAAAGCGGTGCGATATGAAACCGCTAACCACTTCCGGTTTCGGTTGATCCGCCCTGCCAGCGTCACCGCCAGCGTCACCACCGTGTCAGCGCCCCGTACCCGATTTGACCCACCTGTCTGCCACTTCACCATCCCCGTGGACCCCTGGTATGCCGCCACATCACCTGATGACGTCATGCTGACGTCATCCGACCTTGACCCCACCTAATGACGTCATGCTGACGTCATCCAAAAAAGGCGCCAAAGTCCTAAAAAACCATATTTTGGCCGAAATGTCGCATTTTTCGCACTTTTTGCAAAAGAAGCTGTTATATCCTCTGCATGAATTTTACGTCCGAGCATTCGCCAACCTGCTGAATTCAACCTCGAGACCGCCGGCGCACCAGTTCACCTGCATCCTTGACCATTGCTGACTGTATATCAGGTATTTATCCGTGCAAATCCTTTCTGCGCCCGGTTATTGTCTGTAAATTGCCAAATTAACTCAAAACAGTGAAAAAATAGATAATTCACCGGCAAATCCCCTCTGCCTTGTTCCCATTTGCACCAAGAAGGTCTAAATTCACCTGCTAAGCCTCGTTCACTTGAAATTTTTGTCCAAAACTGCATTCTGTTCGCGCAATCGCGAACTAGTAACCCAAACCATACCAATTTGCTGTAAAAGAGGGAGTAAGGCCAGACATTTGCCTTAGTTGTGTTCAAAGCAGTATTTCAATTGCTGCAACTCGCCTTTTTTCCTCTGGACCCAAGTAATTCACCTTCCTGTTCAAAGAAAACTCTTTAGTGTTGTTCTGCACAGTAACACTAGTCCATAAACGGCAGAAATCCTTAAAGCATCCATGGATCCACCAGTAGCCCCGGTGGCATTAAACGTTGCTCCATTGAATGCCCCTCAGAGACAATTGGAGTGGCAGCCTCTGGCAGACCTGGACTATCAAATTTCAGAGGAAATGCTGATGAGGACCAAGTTCCACATCCACCTGCTGAATGAATTAAAAGCTAAACATGAGAGTGGGACAGATGTGCTGGGCATATGGGACTCTTTTCTCCCTATATTCAAGCTTCCTCAGGTCAATCAGTTCCCTGATTTGATCCACCTATGTGCTGAAAACTATGACCCTACTCAGAGGGCAGTGCTTGACCCTTCAGGATCAGCTGTGTTCTATATCACCCCAGAAGCTATCAGAGAGATGCTCTGCTTCAGGACTGAGAAGAAACTGGTCCCTCTATCACTCATAGACTTGATAAATCAAGGAGCCAGATTGACAGATGCTCAGGTCACCAAATTAAATCAGCTCTACATTGGCTCTGACTCTGTGAAGTATCCTCCTATCAATCAAGTATACCTCAACCAATTGGGCAGAGATCTTGCAGACATGATTAGTCCCACTTTGGGCTACAATTCAATTGAGTTTGTTGATGAAACTGTGCTGGTAATGATGCTTATGTTTGCCCCTGGCAAGTCTCCAGTCTGCTATGACTATGCCACCTATATATCAGACAAAATACACGAGCAATTGATGAACCTGGCCAGAGAAAGGGTGTTCAGATACACCTCCTACATCTACCATTTGATTTTGTACTATCAACACGAGAGATTTCATTTTGCTATGAAAAGAGTGGATGCCCAAGGAAATCCAAGGTCAGTGGTCTATTGGTCCTCTGCCTTCCACTACAGATCTCACTCTCCATACACTTACTGTGAGTTCATAGATCTCTTCATCCACCCAGCCATGTCTATGTTGATGAGCTCACCTCCTCCAAGGCTCACTAATGACATGCAAAGGATCCTTCAGCTATCCAAATCATACAGCATTGGGGACTGGTACTTCTACCAGAACCACACAGTCATCAGGATCTATGGGTGCGAACTGCCTCCCTACAGATTGCCCAAGTGTGTGCCCATGAGATTATTTGCCCTGGAATATTTTAGGCAATTTGGCAATGCCGATGTGCTGCACTTTTCAGGCAGAGGCAAGAAAGCACAACTAAAGGTCAGGAACCAACTTGGCCACTTTATCTACAACAAAAGGGAAGAAGGTTGGAAGGAGGCGGATAACATGTTAGAATCCCTTGGCCTGCAAACCAGTTTCCTGTGGAAACCATATGACCCCAGTCACTTCATATCTCTAAGAAGGGTCAAGTATAGGCTGTCCGGTTATGATCATGTGAGGATTCCTCACATAGAAAAATATGCTAATCAAGTAAAATGGAGAAGAGGAACCCTAGAGGAGCCTGTTACACAAGAAGAGTTGAATCAAAGAGCAGTGAGAAATCTGAAGAAGATGGCTGACCTTGAACTTTGTTCACAGGTACCCACTCTTCCAAGCACACAAGTGGGAGCAGTTGCCTCGTCCTCAACTGCAAATCAGCAAGCAGCCAAAGCTAGTGAGCCAACCTCTAGCAAAGGCAAGGAAAAAGTGATGGAAACAGAACAGCCACCTCATGAGGAGGTGCAGCAGCAACAGCAGCAGGTAGAGCAGCCACAACAGCAGGCACAACAACAAGAAGAGGGGCAGCATGACAAAGAGCAGCCATTACAGCAAGAAAGGGCAGCTGAGGCCCCAATTTTCACTGAGCAACAGGCTCAGAACACTGTGCCTCCTGTTGTTGGGAAAAGTATCCAATACGGAATGACCCTATCCCACTCTAAGGGTGATAGTACCTCAGCAACAATCAAAGAAAAGCTATTTGAGATTACTTCTTTATGAGATGTAAAAGAGGGGAGAAAGAGATCCACTAACCGATGTCTTTCGCTAATGATTGATCCAATCTTCTCTCTTTGCTGCTTGCTCCTAGCTCCTTGCTCTTTCACTGGCCCAGCTACAACAAGATCCTGCAAAATGGCAAGAGAGGGAAACTACAAGAAGCATACATTCATAATTGATTCAAGGATTAGAATAAATCAAATACACAAGTATAGCAACCCATCATTGAGACACATGTATATAGAAGAACCTCAAATGATTTATTAATGGAAGAAGTAAAGTTCAAGAAGTGATACAACCATAAGAGGCCCAATCCAGCATCACCTCCCAGCAGAAAGAAATCTCCTCTTCACCTCCTTCAAAGCAAATCACCCAATAGTTCTAAACTCAAACCAACAGCACTTCCTTACATTCACCAGATTCCAGCCCCTTTAGACCTCATGAGAGAGCTCTATATATAGGAGTTTTGGAGAAAGGATGAGTCAGCTTGAAGCTGGCATGAAGCTGACTAGTTTCCTCTCTCACTTCAGTTATTCTTCAATTCTTGAGTCCACTTGGAGGTTCTTGCTTCCACTTGGAGATCTAGACCCTCTTACTCATCACCAGTCGAATTCCTTGATCCAAGTGTCATTTTGGAAGCTTCCTGGGCATTGACACCTTGAGGAATGACTATGCCACATGTCCCAACTTGCCCAGCGCAGGTAGTCTTCTTTGCTGTTGACATTCAGCGCAGGTAGACAGTGGAGCAGTTGACATTCAGCACAGATGCTCAGTGGAGCAGTTGACATGATCCAGAATTGCCTTGTTTTTGAGTGTTTTCAGGTGGAGAACTGATATTCAGTGTTGTGGTTTGCTGACCTTGTTCCTCTAGGGGTAGGAACAACATGTTTAGGGACTTTGGATCCCTTAGATTATGGACATTTCATGCTTCATGCTGTAAGGCACAAAAATGTCTATAACAGTTGCCCCCTAAAGTATGAGGTCGTTTATCGGGTGAAATGCTTTATCAGGAGGATCCGAAGTTCATTCAATCGCTGAGAGGTGACCTGTAATAAGATACAATACAATACATTATTTTTCATTCTGCTTTCATGATCTAGCTGAGGCGGGCATTCCCATGCTCAGCTTTATAAATTCATTTTGGTACATAGAACAGACGATCATCTGATGGTAGACTGATAATTTTCTGCTGAAATTATCATCCTTTGAGTAGGATGATCATCTGCTGCAATGATGTACATGTCAAATGTCTTTATATTTCCTGAATATATATCGCAGCCCGGATGGATGAAACTAGATCCGGGGTATTCAAACTCGTTCGATCTTCACTCTAAGTACAAGTCGATCCATGTGAGAATTGCGCTGAAGTCGAACATGGAAAGACATCGCTTGATTACCGATCAATGATGTAAACCGTTAACAAGCACGAGAGGAATCACCGATAATGATAATGACCCTCAAGGTACTGCAGTACAATTTACGTGGTGTGAATAAAGGACTTGGCGTCGAACACCACGCAAAATCTTTTGGTCGAAGGTCATTGATGTATACCTGTCGCCGGAAGTGAGAAACTTGCCATTGAGGCATGCAAGCTTCAAAGTACTGAGGGGGTTGTTCCTAGATCAACTTCTTGGATAATGAGCTGAAGTCGACAAGAAGCGATCCGTCAAAGGAGGGCCTTAATGAATCCCACATCAGTGACACGGAACAGAGCTAATGATTTTAGTGGAGGTGAAAACAATCTGTGACATATGATTCAGGGTGGCGATCATGGATGGATGAAGGATAATGTATGGCAGTGGATGGGACACGGTTGACTCTTTCTGAACAACATCTCTTGAACATATAACGACACTGATGCAATGGATCGGTAGCATTACCCCAAATGTGGATGGTTTGGCGAGACCATGGTGATGAGATCGGTGAATGAAACAACCCAACCCGATGTGATACGGAGGAAAAGTGTCATGTTCAAGAGCGACTTGCTACCATTACAGCTTTGAGGTTCTCCCAATTTTTCCCCAGTCATTTCTGACCAGTACCTCTTTATTTTTGTCAAGCTTGAGGAGGATAACATATACTTGTTCTGTAACCTGCCCTTCGGGCAAGCCCATCGCTATGTTTTAACGAGCCTAGCGATAGGGAAACTCGTTCTCGTCTAAAGACAAGTTTGTCGCTATTTAATCATTTTAACGAGTCTAACGACAAGGAAAACTCGGTCCTTTTCATTTTTAGAGAGTCTGAAAAGGTACAGAAAGTTAACTCCAAAATTCCTTTTTCGTCATCTAATCCCTTAAGTCCGAAAAAGTATAAAACAATACAGAAGGGATGAATTTTCGATAACTTTAACGAGCCGAATAAAACAAGCGCTCGACCTTTTTGTGCAATAATCCCTCAGGTCCAAAAAGATTAAAATCTAGAGGAGGGATAGCTCTTCCGGTCACTTTAACGAGCTGGAAGGCCAAAACTCGGCAAACTTTTCATATTTTACGAGTCAGATGAAAAGAGCTTAAAGAAGACTCGTCTTTTGAGGAACGAGTGATAAACAGGGATAGCAACTGATTCCAGGTACAGGTTGGAATTTTCCAATCACGGCAGTGTCACAAGGATGGCTAGGTGAAATCACTCTTCGCAGCTGTTCCTCAAAATGGGTAAACAATCATATGGGGGTGAACGATCGGCCAAATGAAAGTGAAGGTGGTAGTTGCACATACAACCAAGGCTTTTATGGCTAATAAATTTACGATCACAACGGTTATTTACCGGGATAGGTTCATTTTTTAGATAAAAATGAGCTTAAACTCTGGAGGAAACATTGCTCACTGCTTTTATTTATTTTTTAACGAGCATGAAGACCGCGTTAAAACTGCTCGGATCTTGCGTTTATTTTTTAACGAGCATGAACTTTATGCTAAAACTGCTCGATATACCAGTCATAAGATAAGAAATGTCCCCTGTGAGATCTCTATTTTTTAAGGAGTTTCATCTTCACTAAGCTTTACTCCATATCCTTTCTTTATGCAAGTTCGGAAACGGCTAATCCCAAAAACAGATAAATAACCGCTCTTAGCTTGCACTCCAAAAGGTTTGCATGCCCCCAGGTATAAAATACAATTTCAAGGTTGCCCCTCCTCTCCCCCACCTCTGCTTTTCTTTGGGTGCTCACAGCTACTTGTCGTCTTGCTAGTCTAATGTTAACGATACTTGTCTTCTCGTTATTTTTAACGGGTCTTATGCGATACTTGTCTTCTCGTCAGCCCAACTTTTAACAGATCTTTCGCAAGATCACAAGAGAACAGCTACTTGCGACAAGAGAGCAGCTACTTGCGACAAGAGAAGAACACTACTCAAAGACAAAACATTGGTGTTATTGAGGGAGGCTTACCTCTTTTTGGTTACCCAAAGATTGTCTCGTTAATCTTTCAAACAAAACATTTCCTCGGCACTGTCTACCGAGATAGACAAGGGTGAATGACTGTTGTCAAACACGTAACTTTGACAAAAGAATCCTATTCCAGAACAACCCCTCTTCCATCCACGGACGGGGTACGGACTAGTCATATTCTCTCGCGGAAATTCTACCTTATACCCAGGGTTTTTTCTGCCCGAAGCAGACCAGGATGCATGCCCCCTGGGTTCCAGTCCCATCTTTCCGAATCACTCGCACTCATTGGGAAGGAGGACTGGGGGTGGAGACATTTCTTGATTGAATAGACCATTCAGGGTTGGTATGTGACTATTTGCGATGCGTGATCCCGGAAATGAAAGTTGGTCTACGAGCTTGACCATTCTTCCTTCGTGTGGAAAACACATTACTCTAAAGAGTGAGGAGACTATTTCTCCCATGCAATATATATAGTCTCGTCCAAGGAGTAGGTTATAATCCAAGGGTCCTTGGACGACCATCACGTTCATTTGAACGACCTTCCCTTTCAATGTAATAGGCACATTGGGGAGGATCCCTAATGGTCGACTGGTTCCTTTATCGAAACTCGAGAGATTTTTTATCTCAGGAAAAAGCGCCGGGGAACCCAGTGCTTTCCAAGCAACAGAGGAAAGGATACTCACAGATGCCCCTTCATCAATGATAGTTCCAGCCATTACCATTCTGTATATTTGGACCATGATTCTGAATGGTATACTGGCTGGCAACCGGGGTCTGCCTAGTTGGTTCCAATCAAAGGACACAACCAGGTTGCTTGGTGGTGGGACCGAATACACGGCCGAATATGACCCTGACGATGTTCCTTCCTGCGATAAAGGAATGGGCGCATTGCCCTGACGCTCGTCAGAGTCTGTGTTGATGAAAAGAATCTGGATGGTGTCATCCTTATTCTCTTCAGTGAGGGTGTCATTTGAAGATGAATCTTCAGTGACGATGTCATTTGAAGATGAAACTTCTGAAGGGAGAACCGGGTCAACTGCCGTATCGACCTTTGGACTTTCGTCCGGTCTGGATTCAGTAGGTTCATTTTCAATGACTAACGCTTTAGCTGACCACTTGAGTGGGCCAGCTGTATTCTCAACCAACGAAGGACTTGGCACGAGTTTTTTGTATCCAGGAGGAAATCTCAACGGTGAAACCGGACGATCTTCCAAAACTCTCTTTGCTTCATCTAAGAAGGGACAACGGTGGATGGCGTGATCGCCTTCACACAGTCTGTAGTGGGATCTTGCTCCCCCTCTTTGTCTTGAACCTTCACTTTCGCTGGTTGACGGTAAGCATTCAACATGGCTATCAGAGGTTGATGCTCCCGAATTGTGCAAACGAGGGGACCAGTCCCTTAGTATCCGGGGAATACAGGGACAATCTCTATGGAAGTGGTCTCCTCTACATATGACACATGGCGATTTAGGCCCGGTCTGTGCTGTGTGTGGATTTTTGTCAGATGTCTTTTGCTTGCCCCCAGTCGCCTTAGGCTCCTTCTTCTTCTTCTCTCTCTTCTTCTTCTCCTTCTTCTCCATGGGAGCTTGGCTTTTGCCGGCTCTACCTTGCGAAGATGAAGGATTGGAGGAAGAGTTATAAGAAGTAGAAGGCTGGTAGGCAGCTCTAGACTGATCTAACTGTTGACTCGACTGTTCAGGAACCATGGTGTTCTGAACTACATTGGTTGAGAATAGCCATATTGGCAAGCCAATCGTCAGTCCTGGAAGCGACAATGTGGCCATGTGGGGCGCACCAACTTCTCCCCAAGAGGAGAAAGGACTAGGATTTCCATCATGTGGAATTCCTTGGTTGGGGCGTTCCATGTTCTCAACCTACAGATCAACGCAGGAATAGGAGGTGATTATGTTCCATTTAAAATAAATTTTATAACGACGCTTTAGACACAACTTGCTTTTTCACTTTTTAAGAGTCGAGAAAAAGCTAAAGATGACTCTAGTCTCCTTCGATGTTTTAACGAGCCCGAAGTGACAAATGCTCGGATGGACTTTTTCAGTTATAGAGTTTGAAAAAGGCCAAAAGAAACTACTCTGGAGATCTAGGCAGAGGGTGTGCCAAACTTTTCGCAAAACCACAGAATACGTTTTACGGTACGAGTGGTCGATATTCGTGAATGCCGTGTTCACTGCATTGCGATCAGTAGGGCGGCCGACACGGCTTCCTATGGATAAAGGCTTTTTCCTATAGGGGTCTCCCAATATATACGCGACAGTACGTGGGAGCACAAGTCCGTATTGATACTTATCGCTTCACCGTGGAGGAATCACCCAACCACTCAACGCTAAGATATCACGTTTAACGACGCCGGAACACGTCTCTAGCTTAGACCTCTATGTGTTTGCGTTATGTTTCAAAGCGTTGTTATGTAAATTCAATTTATTTTAATGTTGATCTTGTTTAGCAGTTTGCCTTTATGGATCACCACGAGATGTATGGTATAACTCCTAAATGCAGTCTAAGATGATAAGCAAGCTTTTCAATCTTTCAACTTTGAAAATCTTAACTACTGAGGGAAAAGAAAGACATCATCTTTTCACACAGATCATAGAGCACACACTAATGCACTTTTTCCTAAATCAACATGCAAGCTGTCAAAATGCTCATGCACAATGCAGGTATTTCTTTTCTATTTCTTAATGTTGATGTAATACAAAAAGAAAGCTATTGTATAATTTTGAATTCAATTTCAAGTGAAAGCAAACAAGATTTTGTCCAAAATCAAAAGACACCTTAAGATTTACTTGTTTCGACACTAGAAATACATAAATTCAAACCATATGACGAAAGCAAAAGCTCAATCAGCTATGAATAACAAACAAACTAACTCTTAAGATCAAAACGACACTTATCACAGGTCTAGATCTAAGAGGTCACAGCAAGACTAGTTCACTTTCGTTATGGGAAACTGTAAATGATGTAAGAAATACACAAAGAACAAAAACAATTTCTTTATACAACCGAGGCGGAATAGTGGCAAAGAAAAGTGGTTTCAGATAGGTACATTGACTGATAACAGGCTGCAAAAACAGGGATGAAAACAGGGCAACAAACAGCAGGGAACCCCAGTTGCACAAGGCAAAACTGGTTCAGCGCAGGTAGTACACTGTCAGTTTGACATTCAGTGCAGGTAGCCCCTTCGGGACCTGCGATGAAATGCAGACTGCCTTCACAGTGCCTGCAATGAACAGAGAAACTCTCGTTTCTCTTGGTTTCCGGGTTACAGATTGCTCAAAAATCCACAGTTTTTGGCCAAATCAAAAGCTATCAATCAAGTACACACTAAAGGGTAATTAGGAGGATGAAAATCTATCACTAAGAGCTGTTCAGAGTCCTTGTGGATCAGCTCTTCAAATCATAAACATGCCCAGAAACTGAGCTAGAGTAGCTACCCTCTACTTTGCATTTGAAAGATCCAAATGCAGTTCGATTCGGTACTCCCTGTGTTTATGAAATGAATAGCAAAAAACACAAACAACCAACAAGATACGATCCCCAGTGGAGTCGCCAATTTGTTGTTGGGAAAAGTATCCAATACGGAATGACCCTATCCCACTCTAAGGGTGATAGTACCTCAGCAACAATCAAAGCAAAGCTATTTGAGATTACTTCTTTATGAGATGTAAAAGAGGGGAGAAAGAGATCCACTAACCGATGTCTTTCACTAATGATTGATCCAATCTTCTCTCTTTGCTGCTTGCTCCCAGCTCCTTGCTCTTTCACTAGCCCAGCTACAACAAGATCCTGCAAAATGGCAAGAGAGGGAAACTACAAGAAGCATACATTCATAATTGATTCAAGGATTAGAATAAATCAAATACACAAGTATAGCAACCCATCATTGAGACACATGTATATAGAAGAACCTAAAATGCTTTATTAATGGAAGAAGTAAAGTTCAAGAAGTGATACAACCATAAGAGGCCCAATCCAGCATCACCTCCCAGCAGAAAGAAATCTCCTCTTCACCTCCTTCAAAGCAAATCACCCAATAGTTCTAAACTCAAACCAACAGCACTTCCTTACATTCACCAGATTCCAGCCCCTTTAGACCTCATGAGAGAGCTCTATATATAGGAGTTTTGGAGAAAGGATGAGTCAGCTTGAAGCTGGCATGAAGCTGACTAGTGTCCTCTCTCACTTCAATTATTGTTCAGTTCTTGAGTCCACTTGGAGGTTCTTGCTTCCACTTGGAGATCTAGACCCTCTTACTCATCACCAATCGAATTCCTTGATCCAAGTGTCATTTTGGAAGCTTCCTGGGCATTGACACCTTGAGGAATGACTGTGCCACATGTCCCAACTCGCCCAGCGCAGGTAGCCTTCTTTGCAGTTGACATTCAGCACAGGTAGACAGTGGAGCAGTTGACATTCAGCGCAGATGCTCAGTGGAGCAGTTGACATGATCCAGAATTGCCTTGTTTTTGAGTGTTTTCAGGTGGAGAACTGATATTCAGTGCTGTGGTTTGCTGACCTTGTTCCTCTAGGGGTAGGAACAACATGTTTAGGGACTTTGGATCCCGTAGATTATGGACATTTCATGCTTCATGCTGTAAGGCACAAAAATGTCTATAACACCTCCTAGGCAAGAGACTACTACTGAAGCTTCAGTCCTCCAAACTCCACAAAAGGAGGACATAAGTAGGAAAAGGGACAGAGAGACTCCCCTCACATCATCCATAGATCAAGGAGGAAAAAGGCATAGAATGAATCCCTTCTCTGAGGAGGAAATGCCAATAGGACAGTCTCCGGGCATGGGCCCACCTAGTAGAGAAGCATCTGCTAGCTCCTTCCAGCAGGGACAAGACAGAACAATAGGAGGAGAAGTCAGCTCCTCAAGCCACCAAAGAGAAGCTGAAGGAGGAATCAAACAGCAGTTTATTGACATTAAAAGGAAAAATGAGCCACTTAAAATACAGCTCTACAATCATCTGCTGAAAATGGCTCCTACCAACCAGCAAAGGCTGATGTCTGCCTATGATGTACAGGAGGGCAAAATGATCATGAGTCATTTTATGCCAGCGGTAGCACAACCCCAGTCCCCTGCAGATTATATAAGGACCAATCTTGAGGTCCTTGCCAAGGACATCCACCCAATGGACAAAATTGAATTGCACAAACAAACAGGTGAGATGGTGTATGCCTCCTTGGCAGACAAAACATTGGATAACTACAGGCTAGAAAATAGCCTAAACAACACCACTGCCCACCTTGAATTGGAAAGGGCCTCGTCTCAAGCAAAGGATAACAGAATCAGGGCCTTAGAAGATATAATTATAGAACTTGGGCATGATCCCAAGGATATTAAGGCTGTGCAAGCATTGTTGAAATTGAGGGATGCAGACATGGCAGCCCTTAGGAAGATGGTCAAAATCCCAGCAACAATTCACCCACAAACTGAAGAAGTTGCTCAGCTAAGGCATGATCAAGATGCCACTGCTTTGCTGGTATCCCTTTACAAACAGCTAATCCAGACCCAAGAGAAGTTGGGAGAGTCAGAAGCTGCCCAGGCAGCATTGCAGGCAGCATTGTAGCAAAAGGAAGGAGGTCAAACCTCTCAGCCTCCTCCTGAAATAATCAATCTTGAGGAAGCTCCTCAAACCACTGCTCCTCCAACTCAACAAATAGAAGAGGCACCACCATCCACTTCAGCACCAGTGCCAACAACAGACCAGGCTTCAAGCCTGGACATGCAGAAACTAAGGAATGAAATCCAAGCCCTGGAAGCCCAAATGTCAGAGTTAAAAGAGGCCAGGGAAAATTTGGTCAAGTTAAATGAAAGATATGACAAATCTAAGCAGACTGTAGCAGAAAAGGGCAGGGAGATAAAGGCCCTTAAAGACAGGATTAAGGAGCTGGAGAAGGAGCTCACATTAGATAAAGTGACAGCTGAGCTCAAGACAGTGTTATGGGCAAATATTGGCCAGTCCATCACTAACCAATGGCAATGTATTGAGACAATCCATGAGCAGATTGAGCTCATAGCAAAAGCATAGAGAGAAATCCAGAGATCGAGGGCATCTCTAGGCAATATGCCTGAGGTTGCCAACAGAATGATCAATGTTCTTAACAACAGAACAAGTGCTCAGTTAGCTACTATGGGAATCCCCAACAGAACTGAGACTATTCATCTAATAAAGAGGGTCCTAACACTGAGAAGCCTAGTGCAGACACTAGAAAGAAGAACCCAGGATATGCAGACCGAGGTCAATAGATTCATGGAAAAATTTGTGGCTTTGCAAAACAGAGGTCTTCCAGGCTTACTGAACAGCGCAGGAAAACTTCTTTCACATGAAAACTACGCCAAGAGGGTGAACACCTTTGCCACAAATCAGATCACAGAGAAAGCCAGCACCTCAGAGGAAACAGGGCCAGCAACAGGGCAAAGTCTCTACAACAGAGTAGAGAACTTATTTTTTATCATGGATGAGATCAAACATCTGTTTGAAGTACCTCCCACTTTTTATAAATATACAGAGGCAGATGAGACATTAGATGCAATTCTCAGACATCAATTGCCCACACAGGAATGGTGGACTAAGGCAATACAGATGATATTATAAACCAGAGCCTGTAAATCAAATTTTGTTATTTATTATTCAAATCTACAAGTGATCATGCACAGGAAAACTTGAAAAGATCAGCAAAGCATGAAAGAGGAAGGGCTGAGCCAACTCAGCAGAACCATTTGGCCAACAAAGCACAATTGACAGCTAACAGGTAGCAGGGCCGAAAGTTACAGCACGACATGCCATAAAGACGCATCTTTCAGAGTTAAAGTAGAACGGTCAGACCGACTCAGTGGCCTCTAAAGGCCAAAATATCTTCTGACAAACATAAAGAGCTTTTATGTTGTATTAAAAACAGTCATAACTTCTTATCTACTGTTCTGTACAAAGTTGGTGAAAACATTCATTTCTCAGATGACTCAACGCCTTAGATATTTTGTATAATCGTTTGTATATATTTCCCCCTCGCATAAGCTTGCAGGGGGTTGTTGTTGATTACTCTTCAAGAGTTCTTTTGCTGTAAATTTTCAGAGTTTAATACAAAGGCCGATGGAATTTCCAAATTCTGTGTTGTCTGAGGGATTGTGATGCGATTTGCTGAGTGCTACAGGATTCCTGCATGTTGTCATGGCCCAATAAGTTTCCTTTAAACTTTCGTTATGTTTCTTTCTGTTATTTTTCATAACTCATCCATGTTCTAGATTTCACAATTAATAGCAGAGAAAAAGACTAATTCCAGGATTTATTCATACAATACCCTGAATTCAATCTATGCTATTACAAATGTTTTCTTCAGTTATGGTTATAAAGGTGTGATTCTTAATTGCTGCACCTCTACACTGTATCTTTCACAGAAATTATTGTTTAGGAATTAAAGTCTGCTCCTCTACAATACATCTCCTTCTCACAACCTAGCTTAGTGGAAATTTCTTAATTGCTTTTCACTAGTTGCACACATTTCATCACTATAATATCAAGTTTGTTTCATGAGATATTCAAAAGGCACTACAGTTTCAGCAATCATAATCTACTCCTCAAACAACTAGTAACCAAAGACTCCATTGCCCAATGGACTAGAATTATCTAAAGGTTTGCACCTTAGGTACAGAAGACATCCCTCAACCAAAACATAAAACCAAAACCTGAACATCACAGCTAGCCTAAAATACTATCCAAACAGAGACAAATCATAAAGAGAGAGCCCTCTCTGATTACAGTTTGGCTAGAAACTGTAATCCAAAGATTGGTTAGTGGTTACCCCGGCCGTATTCCCTTGGGAGTCATAGGGAACAACCTGGGTGTTAACAGAATGGTCATGGCTCCTTTGCATGAAGAAGGATCTACAATGATGAAGGGAACCATTGGGGAGGTTTTCTATCGAACAGCGTGAATGCTTATCATGTAAAAGTGTGAGATGGTTATAAAAAATTTCGCGATGGTGGACCTTATGGAAAATTTTGGAGAAATGATGTCAGGATATGAAAATATTTTTAGGAGGAAGCCTATCATGCTCACTGGAGAATGATACATGCTCTCTTTTCACTTGTCAAGCTGTCAGTTGAAGTAGATCATGTGCGATGTTCCTGAAATAGGTACAACCTAAAATTGAAGTGAAAGCATCGTTCAAGACATTCATATATAATGAATGTTATGGACTTAGAGAGATGGAGAAGTAACTAACATGTGCGATAGGACAAAAAAATGAAATTTTGTATTTACCAGAATGGAGGGTTCCATGATGAAGATGTCATGGGACTAATCTTCATGTCTCTTTCGGTTTTGTCAATGGAGTTCCCAGGCTTCTGTAATGTACCTAGGGAGATGGAAAAAAGGGTGATAGATAGGGCCAAGGGGCCCAAATATCAATCATTTGCATTGTTGAGCTATGGATCTCAGAGAGCTTTCCTGGACCGTTTCTTGTCATCACAATTAGCCTATGCACCTGGATTTGTGCATAGAGAGACAGGTAAGAGCTTGAGCCCTAGCCTTTGTGATTTTGAGTCTTTTAGGATAGGTAGGTCATACAGGGTTCCCCTTTATGACCTCTTTAAGGTCAACCAAGTCGTACAACGGTCCCCTGTGTGACCTCTTTATGGTTAACCTAGGTGACCACATGGGCGACTCTTCTTGAGTCACACGGTCTTCGCGCAAAACCAGAGTTTTGCGTAAAGACCCCGCATGAAAGGTATACTCAAATGAACATTGTGTGTGTTTGAGTTTTGGTTTGTGTGACGAACCCTTCCAGGGCTTGTCACACATTTCCCAGAATTTTTCGCATTATGCGCGCACCTGTATGAGATATAGATGCACACGCTATGCGTTGTTCTGGAGGATAGGTGTGTGCACCGTACGCCTCTTTATTCTTGAAAATGGGCGAATGGATTCACTTAAGTAAAACCTATTCTTGAAAATGGGCGAATGGAAGGTTGTAACTCCTAATTTCAAGGGCTAAATTTTACTTTTTTAACCTCTCCCTTAAAATAAGGTGGGCTATTTGAGGTGATTTGTAAAAATGTACTATGATACAAAATATTCGCCCACTAAAAATTTAAAACCCCTTAATTTCGCCAAAGGGCGAACATTCGCCCCTAAAATTATCCTTGACGAGAATGTCAAGGAAGGGAAAACTACCATTACTTTCAAATTCCATGGTGAACTTTATGGAACTAGATTGATTGTTAAGATGGAGGAAAAACAATTCCAACTCTTCCTTACCAAGGGAAAATATGACATAAGTGTCATCCACAAAACTCTTCCACATCTTAGGCAGAAGATGAGAAGAAACTAAGGGCTTTGATTCAAAATCCTCCATGAATAGATTGGCTACCATAGGGGAGAGGGGGGAACCCATGGAGACACCGCAAGTTTTCTCATGGAATCCCCCATCAAATGAAAAGAAAGTATAAGTAAGAAAAATACCAACTAGATTAGCCGAATTAGGATTCGTAATGTGCTTGGTGAGTTCGATGGCCTCGTTGATAGGGATATTAGTGTAGAGGGAGACCACATCGAAGCTCACAAACATGTCATTTAGATCAAGCTTGAAACTCTTTAACTCATTGACAAATGATGCAAAGTCATTGACGAAGGATTCTATATGGACAACAAGGGGATTAAGCTTTTGGGCTAAATATTTAGCAAGACGATAAGTTGGCCCTCCTATCATGTTCATAATGGGTCTCAGAGGAGCCCCTTTCTTATGGATCTTTAGCATGCTATAGATTTTGGGGGTAAGAGGGAAAATTTCTATAAGCTTATGACTAAAGGTTTTATGTGTTTGTTTAAGAAAGGAGTACCTTTGTATGGGATGATTAAGACTAGAGATCTTTTGATGCTTTGAAACATGCTTTTTTATTTTCCCCATTACTTATTCCTCCTGATTTTAACCATGAATTTTTTCTCTATTTGGAGGCCTCTAAATCCACCATTGGTATGGTTCTTTTCCAAGAGGATGTGATGCACAATAAACACCTTATTTGGCAAAGGCCTTCTTATTCCCATGCTTCTTTATACCCATGTTGATAATTTGGCTTTGGTAGCTGTTATAGACATATTTGGGCACTGCAACCCCAAAATCATATGTCCTTAAACTAAGGGCTTTTTAAGTCCCTAAAAGTGTTGTTTCATACCCTAAAGGATCATGGTCAACTAATTACATCACTTCCCAGAAGTTCCACTTGAAAAACTACTCAGAACTGGCCAAAATTCGACCATACTGACTACTCCATGGTCAAGGTGCAATGCATACTGGCTGCCTCACTAGATAGGTATGATGCATACTGAAATGGCCTTCTGTGGGGTGTGATGAGTGAAAATAGACAATTGGCAGAGATAGTTTGCTAAGTGGATGATCATGGAATCTTCCAGAAACTTCTCCTATGACACTTGCCTCTCTGAATTCGCTCAGTGATGAGTAAGAGATCAAAGAAATCTCCAAGTGGATCCAATAAATATCAGTGGAATGACACTAATCAAAAACTCAGAGCTGACTCACACCCTTGCAAGACATCTATAAATGGATCCCTCATCTGAGAGATCTGGAGGCTAGAATTTTGTATTTTGTAAGGAAGTGATGTTGGTTTATCTATGAGAAGAGACATTGCATTGTTGGGTGATTTTCTTATTCATGAGGTGAAGAGGGCTTCTACACTGGGATGATTATGTTGGATCAGATAGCTGGGTTGTAATCCTCTCTTTCATTACTATTAATAAACTTCTTTGAGTTTTCCTCAATATAATCGCTTGTTTATGAATCTTATTTTTTATGAAAGCAATTGTATGGTCAATGTGTTTCTGATTCCGCATTGTTTATGATGTTTTAGATGAAGATTCTTTGATGGTTTTCTGTTACTTTGACTCTACAGGTACTCTTTGAAGTGGGACAAGTAGGAGAGGAGTGGCAAATTCTATCAAGGAAAGGAGAAATCAAGCTAGGATCAAAGCGGAAGATCCAGGTTGGTTCTCTTTTCTTCCCTCTAATCTATCACACTTAAAGGAACTCTCGAAAGGATTTCATTTTTTGTTTCTAAGATAGCTACCAATCTTAGTGGGACTAGCAGTTTGAATTAACACTAGTTTTCCCTGAAACAAAATGGCGACTTCGCTAGGGAACGAATATTTTGTTTTGTTTGTTTATTGTTTGCTTTATAAACTATAGATGGAGCCTGAAGTTAGCCAACTAGCCTTCGAAACACCTTTGCTATGCAATTGTGAAGTAGATGAATGCTGCTTCAGTCAATCTCTGGGTTGGTTTATAAACTGAACATCTGACTTACAAATCACTTTAAGTGCCCTTGTGGTAGCTCAAAATGTCATAAGATCTTACCCCTATACTTTGTTTTTACTGTCCATCATTACTTAGCCTAAATCACTGAAATTAGCTACAAATTTTGAGCAAAAACCAAGCTCATTTTCGCTCCTTGGTCCATCGCACTATCTGTAACTGTGCAACCTAGATGCATTGCACCTCCCATGTCTTGAAGGTTAGATGCATCCCTATTTCCCTGTGTTACAGGTGCGATGATTGAGTGATATTATTTTTTGTCTCCCAGGGTTGGTTTTTTCTCCATGTTTTCAGCTCTATTCAATAGTTTTGCTGTTCATGATAAGTATCTTCTTGCTGGAACATTCTTCCTTCACATATTTTAGCCTCCATCAGTTAGGAATTGTAATTTTTTTTATGTATTTGTGAATCATTTACAATCTTCCTTTGTCAAAAGTAGTTTAATCGAACTGTCGTTTTGATGCAAGTGTCGTAATTGTCATTTTGAATCAAAAGAAGAGTGTCGCAAAGTCTTCCTCTTCCAGATAGTTGATTATAATTTTGTCATTGTGCTTTATTTGAGTTATTAGTATTTGAAGTGTCGAAAACAGTTTTCAATTCGAAATGAAAAAGTGTCGTCTTATTCTTCCTTTCGTTTTGAAAAGAAATTGTTAGAAATGTCGCTTTAAAAGAAAATAGTTCAGATCTGTACTTAGCTTTCCTTTTTGGGATTCACACATTAAGGAAGTGGAAAACAAATACATGCATATACATTTTCATTTTGAATGCATGCAAAATTTGATTTAGGAAAATGCATTTAGTGTGTGCTCTATGCTCCTTGCTGAAAGAAAAATCATAATCTTCTTTCCTTTGTAGCTAGGATTTTCATTGCTAAAAGAACATAAATGACTGTTTATCATTTTAGATTGCATATTTAGGAATTATATGTCTACATCACATTGTGAACCTTGAAAGACAAAATTCTAAGAAACATCAACTCTAAAATAAATCTCAATGAACATAAAAACGCTTTGTAACCTAATGCAACACATCTAGAATTCTAGGCTAGAGACGTGTTCCAGCATCGTAAAACCTGGTAACTATCATTTTCATTGAAGGTTGGGTGATTCCTCCTCTTTGATATGACAAGTGCCAGTACGGACTTCTACTCCCCGTACTGTCGAGTATATATTGGGAGACCACAATAGGCTGATATCCTTTATCCTTAGGAAGCCGTGTCTGCCGCCCTATCGATTGCAACGCACTGAACACAACATTCGGGAAGATTGATTGCCATACATAAATCCTTGGTAATTTCTCTATCATTTATCACCAAGGTGTATTTTGTAGTTTTGCAATTGGTTTGGTAATCCCTTTGTCTAGATTTCCAGAGTAGTCACTTTCGTTCCTTTTCGAATCCTTAAAAGAAAAGGTCCATTTGAGCACTTGTCACTTCAGGCTCATTAAAAATCGAAGGCGACTAGAGTCACCTTTAGCTTTTTCTCCACTCTTAAAAATTGAAAAAGAAAGTTGTGTCAGTGTCTTAAAACTTATTTAAATCAGAATAACATCCCTGTTCCTTCGTTGATCTGAGGTTGAGATAATGGAGTCCACCAATCAAGGAATCCCTCTTGGAGGGAATCCTAGTCCTTTCTCCTCTTGGGGAGATATTGGTTCTCCATATATGGCTACATTGTCCCTTCTAGGAATCACAATCGGCCTGCCGGTATGGCTTTTCTCGACCTTTGTCATTCAAAACACCGTAATTCCTTAACAATCTAATCAGAAACCATATGATACTAAAGTTACCCCTTCACCTTCTACTTCGTTTGTTTCTCCTTCCCCTTCTTCCTCTTTGCTTGGTGAAACTAGTGACATTAAAAATCAAGTAGCTGAGAAGAAAAGGAAAGGGAAGGAGAAGAAGAAGAAGCCAGCTAAACAAGGGAACAACAATGCATCATCTGATGAAAATCCACACACTAAAATTTCAAAACCAAAAACTCCATGCGCAATTTGCAAGGGGAGCCATTACCATCGATATTGCCCTTGCATCCCAAAGATCTTGAGAGAATGGTCTCCCCGTTTGCACCATCTAGTGTCATCAACTTCTAATAGTCAGGTTGACAACACACCATCAACTAGTGAAAATGAAGTCAATAGATAGAAAGGAAAAGTTAGATTTCCATGTAGGTTATGTGAAGGTGATCATACTCTTCACCATTGTCCTTTTCTGGATGAAGCCAAAAGCATTTTGGATAACCATCCTGCTTCACCGTAGCAACTTCCACCTAGATACAGGAAACTCTTACCAAGTCCTTCACTAGTTGAAAACCCGATTGACATAACTCAATTGTCGATCGAATTGATTATCATTGAAAGTGAACCTTCTGAGTCCACACCAGACCAAATTCAACTGGTCGAGATGGCAGCCGATCCAGTCTTGCCTTCAGAAGGCCCACCTTTGGATGATACAGTTTCCAAAGAGAATGAGAACAACACTGTTCAAATTCTTTTTATCGATACAGAGTCTAATGAACTTGGGGGAAATCCACCCATTCCTTCAAAACAAGAAGAGACCCCCCTAGTTCGTGAGATTTATCCAGACATTTATCCGATACCTCCTCCGAGCAGTCTAGTTGTTTTCTTTGATTGGAATCAACTAGCAAAACCCTGCCTTCCATCTAATGTACCATTCCGAATCATAGTACAAATTTAAAAAATGATAGTGGTTGGCACTATCATAGATGAAGGGGATTCAGTGAGTATCCTTTCCTCAACTTCTTGGAAAGTGCTTGGTTCGCCATCGCTTTTTCCTGAAAAACAAAATTTATCGAGCTTCAACAAAGGAACGAGTCGACCGTTAGGGATCCTTCCAAAGTTACGATAACTTTGAGAAAGAAAACCATTCATTTGAATGTGATGGTAGTCCAAGGGCCACTAGATTATGATATACTCCTTGGATGTGACTATATATATAACATGGAAGCTATTGTTTCTACATTCTTTTGAGTGATGTATTTTCCACATGAAGACAGACTGGTGTAACTTGTTGACCAGCTTTCATTTCCTGGTTCAAACACAGCTATGAATCAACCATCATCCCTAAATGGTCTCTTCACGTCAACAATGTCTCTTCAACCTTCATTCCATCCACCTAATTACACCGAGTAGTTTAGTGAGTGTGATGAAGTTTATGGGGCATGCACCCTAGTCTACTTCGGCAGGTGAACCCAGAGGAAAAGAGAAATTTTCTTGAAAGGTCATAATGCTTGGATTGAAGAAACATTCCCGTATAGTTTATGTGATCAGTCTGAAACACTTATTTCCTTTTTCATTATGTGATTGGAAGCTCACACCACTCACCTTTGTCTATTTCAATGGACAAAGAAAAGGAAGAGTTTTTGTCTGCCAATAGAAACAATCCTGCCTAACCACATGGACTTCCATCTGGCAACCTGGAAACTCTCCTTTTACTGAAACACCTGGGGGCATGCAAACCTTTTTATGCAAGTGAAAAACAACCTTTGATTTTCTTAGTTTGTAGGTTCTCAACCCTTTAACCTTGTAGCTCGGTCATTTCTAGTCTGCATAGAAAGGCAATGAGAACATGTTATAGTAGTGTTCAAGCTCATTAAAAATTAAATCTACCAAGAGACATCATCAAAAGACTGGTAAGAGCAATGTTCCCGTAAGGTTTAAGCTCGTTAAAAAATAAACCTGACACTCAACATAGTTTCTCCTGATTCAACCTCATTAAAAACTGAAACCACCATTGGTAAATAACCTTTGTGATCACTTTGCTATCAGCCTTTTTGAACCTTGGTTGTGTTCCTACCGTCACCTCCATTCATTTGGCTGACCATACGCTTCCACTTGATTGTTTACCCCTTTTGAGGAACAACTACAATGAGTGATTTTGATTTCCACCCTCTTCACACTGCCATGTTTTGAGAAGTTATAAACTTACCTGGAACCAGTTGCTACCTGAAAATACCACCCGTTCCTAAAAAACGAGTCCCTTTTAAACTCTTTTTAGACTCATTAAATATAAAAAGATTGTCAAGCCATTGGCCTTTCTAGCTCGTTAAAGTAAAGGGAATGCCATCTCTCTCATATATTTTAATATTTTTGGACCTAAGGGATTATTAAACAAAACGATTGAGCGTTTGTCTTTGTCGGCTCGTTAAAGCAATCGAAAAGTCATCCCTTTCGTATTATTTTATACTTTTTCAGACTTAAGGGATTATGCCATGAAAAAGGACTGTTGGAGTTTCCTTTTCGTTCCTTTTCAAAATCTCTAAACATGAAAAGGATCGAGTTATCTTTGTCATTAAACTTGTTAAAACAATAGCAACAAACTTGCCCACCCAGGCAAGAACGAGTCTCACTGATGCTAGACTTGCTAAAAACAGAGCAACAAGTTTGCCTGAAGGGAAAATTATAGACCAAGCATATGTTATCCTCCTCAAGCTTGACAAAAACAAAGAGGTACTAGTCAGCAATGACTGGGGAAAAATGGGAAGAAAACTTGAAGAATTTTATTGGTAGCAAGTCGCTCTTGAACATGACACTTTCACTCCATCACCATGATTGAGTTGGGTTGGGTTTTTCCGTTCACCATCACCATTGGTCCTCTATACCATCCATGGGGTTAACACTACCAGTACATATAAGTGTCGCCGACATGCTCAAGAGAAGTCATTCAGAGAATTCACCATCTAGCTGTTAGGATATTCCGACACATAGGAAATAGTTAAGTGCAACTTGGTCTAGTATAGAGTTAGGTAAAGTGTGTTTCTTTACTATGTACATTTTGTAACTTACAATTTGACGGTCATGATATGTAGTGATCCGACGGTTCATTCTCTCCTCGGTATTACCGACACTTGATCCATGGCTTAACACCCGATTGGTCCATGATCTCTATTTAAAGAGCATGGAGGGTCATTTGTAGTTTAACCGTTCATGAGAGAAGCTTATGTAAATTTTCATTCTTTTATTAATAAATTTCCTGAAGTGGCCGCATTGGGTCAGGTCGTGGACTGTTTCCCTCTTTGAGGGTTTTAACCATGTCAAAAGTACTGGTGTATTGATCTGTGATCTATTTGTGAGCGGTGTCCTTTGGTGTTCTGTCTGAGGAACTTACCCTGTAAATTCCTACATGGTATTAGAGCTATTTGAGGGCCGCATCCATTGGTGATCCAAATCTGAAGCCGGTAGAACTGCATCCGACTACCATTTCCTATATCTATTGTTTCTGACTGCTTTCGGGCTGAGAGGACTGCTCTGTTGTGTTGGGAGCATCTGTTCCAGTGAGGAACCCCTTTCGTTTCATGTGAAAAGGTTTCCAATATCCCTAGCTGCGTCATTTTTAAGATCTGGAGGTATACAATGTTTATTTGCAGTTTATAGTTATTTTCTCTCTGTTTATTTCGGTTTTCGGTTTATTTAGCTTTTTTTATTACCGGATCCATAACTTTCATTTCTGCGTATGCTCTTTGCCCTGCGACTCTGTGTGATTTGGGCAAATCAAAAACAGAAAGGAAGGATTTTTCTCATGTGTATGCTCTTTTCCGCTGTGCCTTAGTGTGATCTTGGAAAATCAGAAACATTGAGGAAAATATTTAGTTTCCGGCTAAAGCTAACTTCGAGCCGCAAGGTTTGTTTTTGAAAATATTTAGTTTTCGGCTAAAGCTAACTTCGAGCCGCAAGGTTTGTCTTTTTTGTATGTCCATGTTGGGTTTTGTGTTTTTTGTTTTGTAGGGAAAAAGAGCTTTCTCAAAGCAAGCACGCAACCCAAAGCATCAACCCCCCCTCTCTCTCTCTCTCCCTCTCTCTCTCTCTCACAAACTTTTTGTATAGCTCACTTGGTGCAAAACTAATTTATGAGAGTAGAGGTCTTGGGTTCAAGTCTCCATTTTGTGGGGGCAGATTCCCGCACTTCGTTGGCGACTTCATCAAATTTTCTTCAAAAATCCATAACTTCTTCATTCGGAAGCCGTTTTCAGAACCGTTTTTTTGAAACAACCTAATTTTTCGAGATCTTTCCATTGAAACACTTAGTTTTAGCATCTATAGCTTCAGTTTTTTTTTAAAATGGAAAGTCCATGCCAAGTTATTCTTGACAGCACCAACTACTTCCAATGGTGGTCCTACATTGTGGATTTACTTAGAAGTAAAGGTATTTACAGAATAGCCACAGGCCAAGAGACTAAACCGAAAGATGAAGACAAGGTAGCTAAATGGGAAAATAGGCAAGGCCAAGCATGTGGGTTGATAGGGATGTCTATTTCTCCAGATCTTAGATTCCATATTGCAGAAATTGATACTCCTGATGAAGCAATGAAACAGATTACTAAAGTCTTTGGAATTAAAAATGAATTGCTTACATTGGACCCCAATAATTTTTCTTGCATTAAAGATTTTTTGTCCAAGTTCAAGACCCTTATACTTCTCTTGGAAGGTGTTAAGGTTAAGAAAGAAGATAGTAGCCTTATCTACTCCATTCTTACTAAGTTGGGACCAGCCTATTCTGTGTTTGTTTCCACCTTCCATTCTACAAGAGAAGCCTTCATTTCTCAAGGACAAGCCTACAAGTCCCCTTCCTTTGATTCCTTTTGTGATTCTTTAATAAGAGAACAAGAAAAACTCTTACACCTTGGTCTTCTTCATCTTGGAAACTCTTCTAAGAAAGCGTTAGCCGCCCAGCAGCAACCAAATTCAAAGAATCCTAAGAAGTCGTATCCTAAAAGGAATGGTCCTAAACCAAACAAGGGTCCTAAGCAATTTCCGCCTCAAAATGAAAAATCATTTCAACAAAATGATAAGACAAATAAAAACAAATGGAAGAAGACTGATAGACATTGCAACTTTTGTAATCGAGATGGCCACTTAGAATCCAAATGCTTTAAGAAGATGGAAGCCTTGGAAGCAGCAATGAAGAAGCATAACATCCATTTGGAGCAATCTTCAACTTCAACTTCATCTTCAGGAATGGCACTTTCTGCATGTGGTTGTCAAGCATCTCGGTCTGGCTATGCACTAAATGTATCTTCTTCTTCTCATTCTCATGAGTGGCTCATTGATTCTGGAGCTTCTTATCACATGGCCAAAAACAAAGCCATGTTTTCTTCTTTAAATGATTGTAACACCAAAAATATATATGTTGGTGATGATAGATCTCTTAGTGTTGTAGGGATTGGAACTGTTCATCTAGACAATGGTCAGTTTAATGATGTATTATGTGTTCCAACCTTATCCTGCAACCTTCTATCTGTATATCAGATAACCCATTCAGGTGAAGGTAAAATCGTTGAATTTTCACCTCACGATGTTGTAATTAAGGACCTAAGAGATCCTAGACAGATTTTAGCTACTGGCATTGCTGATGATTCTACAAGGTTGTATAAGTTTCACAACTTTGGGTCATCAAATATTCCCTCAGTATTTATTGCTCATAATGATGAAGTGAGCAAACTTTGGCATGAGCGATTTGGTCACTTAAACTATCACTCTCTTCAGAATCTATATAAAGAAAATATGGTGATAGGTCTTCCAATGGTATCTTGCAGAGATGCTGTTTGTTCCAGATGTGTACTCGAAAAACATCATCAGGACAGTTTTGAAAAACGTGCCTCTTGGCATGCCTCAGCCCCTTTACAGCTCGTGCATAGTGATTTATGTGGTCCACTTCTAGTTGCTTCATTCTCTGGCTACAAGTATTTCTTAACTTTCATTGATGATTTCTCCAGACGCACTTGTGTATACTTCTTAAAACTCAAGAGTGAAGTATTTAACATGTTCTTGGCCTTTAAGGCCTTTGTTGAAAAACAATCTGGACATCAAATTCTTAAGCTAAGATCTGATAATGGCGGAGAATATGTTAAAAACACATTCATCAACTTTTTCACTGAGAATGGAATTCAAATGCAACATACTGTTCCATATACTCCACAACAAAATGGTGTAGCTGAAAGGAAGAATCGCACCTTAAAGGAAATGGCTAATTGTATGCTTCAATCTAAAGGACTTAGTCTTAATTATTGGGCAGAAGCAATTAACTGTGCAAATTACATAATAAATTGCACTCCTACTAAGGTTTTAAAGAATATCACTCCAGAAGAAGCATGGAGCTCAAGCAAACCAGATGTAAGTCACTTTCGTGTTTTTGGAAGTGAGGCATGGGCCCATATTCCAGATGAGAAACATAAAGCTTTAGAACCTAAGAGTGAAAAATGCATTTTTGTTGGATATTCTAAAGATGTCAAAGGATATAGACTTATTCCACTTAAGTCCAAAAATGTTATCATTAGAAGAGATGTAAAGTTTGCTGAAAATATATCGGCCTGCAAGCCTAGTTCGGCGGATGTGCTACCTCTCCCTATCTCTTCTACTTTGAAAATATTTCTTCTTCAGATGATGAAAGCGAGGATGAAAATCCTCCCCCACCTTCTCAGGATCCTCCTTCAGCTCCTCAGCTTCCAAAATGGGTCCGTTCTTCTTGGGATGCAGCAGGTGATCTTGCCGGTGATCCTATAGATCAGCGATGTACACATTCTCAGTTCAAGAGAGCCTCTTCTTTACTGGCTCAAGATTTAGTGAATTATGATCCTGACACCTTTTCAGAAGCTTCAGGCCATCCATATTGGGAAGCAGCTATGAATGAAGAATAGCATTCATTATTGGAAAATGATACATGGGATCTTGTTCCTCTACCAAAGGGACGAAAACTTGTTAGATGCAAATGGGTTTACAAAACCAAGTATGGACCAGAAGGGAAAGTTGATAAACATAAAGCTCGTCTTGTTGCTAAGGGTTTTTCACAAGTTGAAGGCATTGAATATACTGAAACCTTCTCCCCTGTTGCCAAAATGAACTCTATCCACCTTGTTCTTTCCCTTGCTGCCTCTTTCAAATGGGAAGTCCATCAGATGGATGTTAAATCTGCCTTGTTGCATGGGGACTTGCATGAAGAAATCTATATGGAACAACCTATTGGCTTTATACAAACAGACTCCAGCCTTGTATGTCAGCTTAAGAAATCCCTTTATGGTCTCAAGCAAGCTCCTTGAGCTTGGTATGCCAAAATGGATAGCTTTCTTTTAGAAAATGGCTTTTCTAGGTGTCATTCTGACAATACTGTCTACACCAAGAAAGTGGGAAAGTCTCTTATCATTCTTGTTCTTTATGTTGATGATCTTATCCTGACTTGTAGTGATCCCAACCTTATAAACCATGTGAAGTCTAAGCTTCAAAGGAAGTTTGAAATGACAGACTTAGGACACTTACATTATTTTCTTGGTCTTCAAGTCTTGCAATCCAAGGAAGGTATTTCCCTTTCCCAATCCAAGTATGCCTGTGATATTCTACGCTATTTTCACATGGAAGACTGTAAGCCAGCCCCTTCTCCCTTTCAGTCTAGAGTCAAACTTTCAGTCACTTGTACTTCTCCTAAAGTTGATGCTACCTTATACCATCAACTTGTAGGAAAACTTTTGTATCTAACCCATACTCGTCCTGACCTTTCCTTTGCTGTTGGCCTTGTTGCTCGGTTTATGCAAAACCCACATGAAAGTCATTGGAAAGCAGCTAAAAGAATACTTCATTATGTTCGAGGTACAGTTCAGTTTGGGATTCATTACAGTGCCGAAGCATCTCCTCTATTGGTTGGTTTCACTGATTCCAATTGGGCTGGTGACCCTGATGATCGGAAGTCTAGTGCAGGTTATGTGTTCACTCTTGGTTCAGGACCTATTACATGGGCTTGCAAGAAACAAGGTTTCATTTCTCTTTCTTCAGCAGAAGAAGAGTATCGTGGTGTCGTAGAAGCTAGTAAGGAAGCCTTGTGGCTTCGTCAGATCCTGTCAGAGTTTGGCTTTCAGCAGCAGCATCCGACTACACTTTGGTGTGATAATCAAAGTGCCATTCAACTATGCAAAGATCCTGTCCAACATCAGCGCAGCAAACACATTGAACTGCACATGCACTTCATCAGAAAGCTCATTCATGACCATGTTCTTGAAGTGCAATATTTTTCAACAGATGATCAAGTTGCAGACATCTTTACAAAGGCTCTCATAGAGGCGAAGTTCACTAAACTTCGATTTATGGTTGGAGTTCAGGAAGTTGTCACTAAGGGGGGATAGGCTCTAGTGCCTCCTTCCTTCTCCTATTGTGTCATATTTGTAAATCCTTCAATCCTATCCCAAGTTGTTCTTAAGGGGGGATGTTAGAATATTCCGACACATAGGAAATAGTTAAGTACAAGTTGGTCTAGTATAGAGTTAGGTATAGAGTTAGGTAAAGTGTGTTTCTTTACTATGTACATTTTGTAACTTACAATCTGACGGTCACGATATGTAGTGATCCGACGGTTCATTCTCTCCTCGGTATTACCAACACTTGATCCGTGGCTTAACACCCGATTGTTCCATGACCTCTATGTAAAGAGCATGGAGGGTCATTTGTAGTTTAACCGTTCATGAGAGAAGCTTATGTAAATTTTCATTCTTTTATTAATAAATTGCCTGAAGTGGCCGCGTTGGCTCAGGCCGTGGACTATTTCCCTCTTTGAGGGTTTTAACCACGTCAAAAGGACTGGTGTATTGATCTGTGATCTGTTTGTGAGCGGTGTCCTTTGGTGTTCTGTCTAAGGAACTTACCCTGTAAATTCCTACACCAGCAAACGCCTCATCCACTGCAATACCTCCACCCTTCATTTCTCATGACCACCATTCCTGAACCTTATATCATCAGATCGTTTTCACCTCCAAAAAAATCATTTGCTCCATTTCATGTCGTAGATGTGGGATACATCAAGACCCTCCTATGACAAGTCACTTCTTATCGACATCAAATCATTGTCCAAGAAGTTGACTTAGAAACAACCCTTTCAGTACTTTGAAGCTTTCATGCCTCAATGGCAAGTTTCTCACTTCCAAAAACAGGTTTTCATCAATGACCTTTGACCGAAAGATTTTGCGTGGTGTTCAACATCGGCTCATATATCACACCACGTGAATTGTACTGTAGTACCTTGAGGGTCATCATCATTATCGGTGACTCCTCTCACTGTTATAGACATTTTTGTGCCCTACAGCTCCAAGCATGAAATTTCCATAAACCAAGGGCTCCTAAGTCCCTAAAAGTGTTGTTCTAACCCCTAAAGGAACAAGGTCAACAAATTACAGCTTCTCCCAGATGTTCTCCACCAGAAACTGCCCAGAATTGGTCAAAACAGGATCATTGCAGCTGCTCCACTGGCTAGGTGCGTTGCATCTCACCCAAATGCACTGTGAGGGTGCATTGCATTTCAAAACTCCCTTCTGTGGGGTGCGATGGGTGAGAAATGACAAATGGAAGTGTCATTCTGCGATGTGGAGAGGCAATGGAAGCTTCCAAAATCTTCTCCTGTGACACTTGCCTCACTGAATTCGACCAAGGATGAGTAAGAGGCCCTCAGTCTCCAAGTGGAAGCAAGAACTAACAGAGAGAAGACACTAATCAAATCACAAGCTGACTCATCCCCCTTACAGATATCTATATATGGATCCCTCATCCCAGAGATCCAGAGGCTGGAATTTTGCATATTGTAAGGAATTGTTGTTGGTTTCTAGAGACAAACATCATATTGTTGGGTGATCTATGCTTTGTTTGAGGTGAAGAGGGGCTTCTTTGCTGGGAGGTTGATGCTGGGTCGAAACCACTGGTTGTAACTCCTCCTGGATCTTTTCTTGTTTATCAATAAAAGCTATTTGAGTTCTCTTCCATGCTTTTGTATCATTGATGCTTGTTACATTTGTATGGTAAATTTAAATCTGATCCTAAGTTGTTTATGAATATAGATCCATGTCTTTGTATAGTGCTATGCTTCTGTGATCTTGCAGGTACTTTGTGAAGCTGGGCGTGCTAGGAAGCAGGTAGCTGGAGACTATCAAAGAAGAGAGGGATCGGATCAAAGGATTAGCGTAAGACACAGGTTGGTTCTTTCTTTTCCTCTCTATCTATAATTCATAAAGGAAATACAAAAGTAGCTTTTCTCTGTTTGTTTCTAAGGTAGCTGTCACACCTTAGTGGGATAGAGCAGTTTTAAATAGACACTTTTCCCTATAACAAAATGGCGACTCTGCTGGGGAGATAATTAGTTTGTTTGTTTATCATTCTTTGTTGTTTGTTTCATAAACTTATAAGTAGCATTCGAACTGCATTTGCCAAACAAATGCAAAGTAGATAACAGCTGCTTCAATCCATTCACTGGATTTGTTTATGATTTAAACAGCTGATTCACAAACTATCTGATTGCCCTTGTGATAGCTCTTAGATCCTCCTTAGATCTACCCCTGATTGTTGCATTAATGATTGCTTTTTACTCGGCCAAAAACCAAGGACTGAACTGGAAACTGTGACCCGGAACCCGGACAGAGTCTCGTTTCTGGCCCAGCACAGGTACTGTTCAGAGATTCTGGATTTCAGCGCACTTCCCGAAGGGACAACCTGCGTTGCATTTCAGATTCTCTGTGTTACAGGTGCACTGATCAGACTAGCTCTGTGCAGTTGTGGTTCCTGTGCTTCATTCTTTCCAGTTCTATCCCTGAATTTTGCTGCCTGTGATCAGTATATGTCTGTTTGAAACCCCTTTTCCTTGCTGTTAGTCCGCCTCCTTTGTACAAAAGAACTGTAGATGTTTTTGTGTGTTTGTTGAGTTGTTTACAGTTTTCCTTTGCAAAAGTAGCATAGTCGTACTATCGTCCTTTGATTTGAATCTGTCGCAAGTGTCGATTTCGATCATAGGAGAAAGTTTGATTGTTGTTGATGGTCGATTATCCTGTTACTATTGCCTTTGGTCTGAATTTGTAATTTTCTAGTGTCAAGAACGAGTGTTCATTTCAAAATCATAAGGTGTCGTAATCATCTCTATTTTTGATTTCGAAAAAGAGCTTGTTTATATTTGTCGCTTGAAAAGAGATTCAGATTTGTACATCAACTTTCCTTTTAGCATCAATACTAAGAAAGTCGAAAACAAATACATGCATGTGCATTTGCATATAGACAGTCTGTTTGGCTTGATTTAGGAAAGTGCATTTACAGTGTGCTCTATTCTCTTTGTGAAAAGATTTTGTCTTTCTTTTCCCTAGTAGCTAGGATTTTCATTGCACAAAAGAGATAAAAAGTTTGTTTATCATCTTTAGATTGCATTTTAGGAATTACATCTACATCTCATGGTGAACCCAAAAGGAAAACTTCATAAACAAGATCAACTTAAAATAAATTCAATGAATCTAACAACGCTTTGGAACTTAACGCACAACATTTAGAGGTCTAGGCTAGAGACGTATTCCGGCGTCGTAAAGCCTGGTAACTGTTGTCCTCACTGATGGTTGGGTGATTCCTCCACTTTGAGACGATAAGTGCTAGTACGGACTTGTGCTCCCACGTACTGTCGAGTATATTTTGGGAGACCCCTATAGGCTTAAATCCTTTATCCATAGGAAGCCGTGTCTGCTGCCCTATCGATCGCAATGCACTGAACACAGCATTCGGGAAGATTGACTGCCGTACCGTAAAAAGTATTCTGCAGTTTTGCGATTGGTTTGGTACTCCCTCTACCTAGACTTCCAGAGTAGTCCCTTTCATTCCTTTTCAGACTCCTTAACAGAAAAGGTTCATCTGAGTACTTGTCACTTCAGGCTCATTAAAAATCGAAGGAGACTAGAGTCATCTTTTGTTTTTTCTCGACTTTAAAAAACTGAAAAAACAAGTTGTGTCAAAGCGTCTAAAATTCATTTAATTCGGAAACATACTTCCCCTTTATTTTAGTTGATTGAGTAATCTGCAATCATGGAAGAAAGTCAATTGAAACCCCGTCGTTCGCGGAGGCTTACGAGTCAACCGTCTTTGTCTCTAGAATCGAAGCCACTACGGACAAAGCGAACTCATTTAACTGGTTCCAAATATCCTATTAAAGTTAGAACAAGTGTTCCAACAACATCAGAGACTCCGGTTACTCCAAACATTTCTGGAATCCCTGCCTCTACAGAAGAAGTTCAGCAGCCACAGAAGGGCGGTGATACTGATCCTAGTCTGAGAGTAAACACTTGTGTTACTGAACCAGTTCCATCTACAACCGGTTCGGAGAGTCTTGCTCTTCAAACATCTGTCGCTGCCGATTTCACACCTTCTTCGGCACCAAAAATATTTTACGGACCTGACAGTCTTCCCCTTCCACCTGGTCTGATTGCCATAGAAGAAATTGTAGAAGATCCTCAAACAAGCACTCCAACGCACTTTGGAGTCGGGATCACTCTATATCCTTCTTCGTCAGAAGTTAGTCTACCACCAGCAGAAGCTCCTGTAGAATTGCTAGGTAATCTTTTGGATAGACTACAAATGTCTGAACAACCGTCAACATCTAGGACTATGTCATCTGACACAGCGACGGCAAAACTCCCTGCTATCACTCAGACAATGTTCGTCGGTATACCATCTGTCCCGACTAGTTCTCAGCCGCTAGAAGGAGCCCACTCAGGGGCTATTTCGACAGTATGGTCCGTTCCTGTTTTTTCATCCGGAATAATATCTGGAAACTCTTATGTTGAGTCTCAACAAATTGATCCATTTGGAGGTCAATTTGGGCAGTCCGGCCCCCAAGGGAAAACAATTCCCTTGAGTTCTGGATTACCACCGTATGGGGGGCAGTATACCCTTTCATTATCCCCTCCGGGAGGATACCCATACGGGAGTTCACAACAACATTCAGGTTATACTAGAATTACCTCAAGTGGTTGGGTACCTATACTACCTCAACAACCAAGAGTTGTATACTCAATGCAACAATGCGTACCTATGTCGAATATCCTGACTACGCCAGATATTATGACGGTGTCGCAAGTTCAAGCGCTGCCTGTTGTATGCCAACCTCAGATTTCTCAGGTTGTAATGCAACAACCCCTTGACCCTGCGACTCAACCACAATCGCCGACTAGTGGAATGACACAGGTTCAGACGGGTACAATTACCCCTCATCTTGGTCAAACAGTTAGTATAGGGCAACAGCACATGGCTTCACAACCATGGCTGGTGCAATACCAACAACCGCAATTCCAACAAGTATACCAAGGTTCTGAGGAACAAATCTTTGCTAACAGTGGAAAGCCGTACATTCAAAACGGTCAAAATCAACCATTTTACAATGGTCATGTCCACCAACCTTACCAAACATACCAGCATCAAATGCATTACGCCGGTATGCAAAGACCAACTGCTCAGGCAATCCCATCTTACCCTGGGTATGCTTCACCTAACCTGAATCAGCAGTTACCATTTGTGGCAACTTTGGAGTTACCTGATTTAAACCAGTTAACCAATGATCCAATTGCTTACGCCCCTTGGTGGTCAGCGATTCCGCATAAACTTCCATCACATATTCCTAAATTTAATGGAAATCCGAGTGAAGATCCATCGAATCATGTGATGACCTTTCATCTATGGTGTTTTTCAAACACCCTAAATGATGATTCGATAAGACTTCGCCTCTTTCAAAGGACGTTAACGGGTCCGGCGACAAAATGGTACATCGAATTGCCTAGATCTTCGTTCGACAACTTCAGTACCTTAGCCACAACCTTTTTAACCCATTTTCAGTTACCAATAAGGTACGAAACGGGAACAGAACTTCTTACCAATTTCAAACAGACAACAGACACTCACATATCTGATCATATACATGAATGGCAACGTCGTCGTAGAATCGTAAAAATGTATGTCCCCGATCAGCTATTAGCTGAATGGTTTATCAAGTCATTATTTCCTTCCATCACGGAAGATCTGGCAAAGGGGGGAGTCGTAACAGAAGAGCAAGTTATCGCTCGTGCGCAATATCTGGACTTGATTTACACTCAGTCTGGCACGCTCTACGATAAAATACCTGACACCCCTAGACCGGAATTCTCAATTCCTCCTCCTCCTAAATTGAACAATGACTCTCATGCCGGCGATGGCATGATTGGCACAACAGACACAAAATCAACAAAGGCTACATCCAAAAAGGCCCGTAAGATTTCAGGTCAAAATGCAAAAGACGCACTTCTTGCTTCGGAAGTAAATGTCGTATCGACAGATAAAGGCAAAGAAACCAAACAATCAGGGAGCAAGAAAAAAGGCAAAGGGAAGAAGAAGAAACAGGAGGAATCATCACCTGAAAAATCTTCTTCAAACCCTCCTGGAGATAGGAAACCAAAAAATCCATGCTTTATATGCGATGAGGATCATTGGACTGCGAATTGTCCACACAAGGCTGAGCTTAAGAAATTCTTCAAGAATTCGAAAACCTCCGTAGTGTTAACTGATCCATTTCCAAATCCAGGAACAAATCTGGTTGAAAGTGGAAATGCTTCACCGTCTCAAGTGCTAATTTTGTCGGTTTCAAAATAGCAAAATGATGCTTTGATATCGACAAGGAACAAATATTATGGGAATCCATAGCTGTCGAACAACAAGGATAAATATCAACCAAGTAGTTCGACAACAACTTCGACAGAAGTTGTGCCACCCACCATTCCCGAATTGACGATAAAACCGCCAAAGGGAGTAGTACACAAGCCGACATTTAATCCCCGCACTAGAGCGGCACAACATTATAATATAGTGGAAGATTTGGCCCAATTGCCATCCGCTATGTCGACTCTTGAAGTAGTACAAAATTTCCCATCCCAAAGGCAGGCTTTATTATCAGCCATTGGTGGGATAGAACCAAAGGATTCCAATCTAGTATCCTTCGACCATAAAGGATACGATCCTCAATTACCAGCTCAACTAGATTTCCTTGTTCAAGTGAAAGCCCTCAACAAAACTGTTCATCGAACGATTATTGATGAGGGGGCATCCACATGCATTATGTTGATGAGTTGCTGGAAAACTTTAGGATCTCCAACCTTGTCGCGATCTTCGACGAAATTAAAAGCATTTGATGGAAGGACATATACCCCATATGGTATCCTAAGTAACTTGAAAGTTGAACTAGGAGGGAAAATGGTAGAAATAGATGTTGAAGTCATCGATGGGAATCTTGATTACAACATCCTACTAGGAAACATGGATATATGCCATGGCAGCTGTTGTGTCGACCTATTTTAGGAAGATTGCATTTCCCTTTCAAGGAGGGATTACAATCGTCGATCAACAAAACTTCCTCCCCAATGGTTCTCAAGTTACTGGAAGCATTCCCATGATCCATGGAAGCCCCCATTCGCTTCAGAATATCAGAGTAGGCCTACTAAAAGATCCTATACTAATGGGAACTTTCACTCTTCCACCTCCAATCAATCTGGCGGAAGTAGCATCGATAGGAACCTGCAACATGATATCTTCTAAAATGATCTCAGAAAACAATATCTACATGGATCATGCAGTGGTTTTGCCCCCAAGCCCAACAGAAATATTGTAGCAATCAATGTTCCTAGCATGGGAGGCAAACCCAAATCAACGCTCATCAAGCGTTTGGATAGATAGGTCTAGAGAATATGGTACCCCTTCAAATCCTTGGTCGCGAGTGCATGTCAGCGACAAAGGAATTGTCCAATCTATGGTAATTGAAGGGACACCATGGAATGATTCCCACCATCGTTCCCTTCTTCCGGATTGTGGAGAAGATAATCAAGATGACCTGTATCATCCATCAGTATTTGAATTCCTATCAAATATGTAAACACGGTGGATTCCGAGTGAAACTTGTCCAATATTGAAGAGACTATCGCCATAAATATCTCGACCAAAACAGATGTTGTAGAGAATATTTATGTCGGAAAATGTTGTTCTCCTTCAGAACTAGAGATATATAACGCTCTTTTTCACGAATTCAGAGATGTCTTTGCTTGGTCATATGATGAAATGCCAGGCATTGACTCGAGTATCGTTGAACACGAAATTAAGATGTATCCAGATGTCAAACTAGTACGACAACGGCTACAGCAGGTGCACCCCAAGAAAGTCGCTGCCATTAAGGCAGAAGTTAAAAAACTTCTCCATGCTGGTTTCATCTACCCGGTTCCTCTAACCGATTGGGTATCGAATATTGTCCCTGTTATGAAAAAACAAGGAACAATAAGAGTGTGCATCGATTATAGGGATGTAAATCAAGCTTGTCCAAAGGACAACTACCCTACACCCTTCATTGACCAGATAATTGATGAATGCGCCGGACGTGAAATCTTTTCATTCATGGATGGATTCTCTGGGTATAATCAAATAAATATCCGCCCAAAGGACCAGTCAAAGATTGCATTTATTTTAACCATGGGGCACATTCGCATATCGAAAATTACCCTTTGGTTTAAAGAACGCAGGGGCGACATTTCAGAGGGCAATGAATTATTCCTTCCATGACATCAAAAACATCGTTCAACCATACCTCGACGACCTTCCGGCTCATTCGCGAAAGCGGACTGATCACCCGCAGCATTTAAGAGTGATATTTCTACGTTGCCGACACTACAAGATACGACTCAATCCACACAAATGTGTATTTTGCGTCAGTTTTGGTCGATTACTTGGCTTTGTAGTCTCAAAGGATGGGATTCGTCTCTACCCATGTAAGGTCCAGGTAATCATAAATTTGCCTCCACCTTTGAATTTGCTTCAGATTCAAAAACTCCAAGGGAAAGCGAACTTTTTGAGGAGATTCATTCCAAATTACGCTGAACTTGCTAAAGGTTATACACGTCTTTTGAAAAAGGAAGTACCCTTTGTCTGGGATCAGGTTGCGCAAGCTTCCTTTGATGCTTTAAAAGATTCCCTAATGAAAGCATCATTAATGTACGCCCCTAATTATCAAAAAGATTTTAACCTGTATCTGGCTGCAGCGGATACGACCATCGCAATGGTTTTAGTTCAAGAAGTCGATGGAATTGAACATCCTATATATTATTTAAGTAAAAACTTGAATGATATAGAAAGCAAATATTCTTACGTTGAAAAGCTAGCACTCACAGCTGTTCAAGCGATACAGAGATTTCGACACTATGTCCTCTTTCAGAAAACTACCATTCTGTCAGATTGCAACCCCATGACTTATATATTGTCGCGACAGTTGCTGGGGGGAAAATATTCAAAATGGATAGCAATCCTACAAGAGTTTGATCTGGAATTTGTAAAATCCAAGTCAAAGAAAGCTCTAGTTTTCGCAGAATTATTGTGCGATCTCCCATCGTCGTCCAACGATGACACATCCGAAGAAACAATCGTGGATGAAAGTTTGTTTCTGATATCTGCAAGCAATGAGTGGTATGGGGATATAATCATTTATCTCCAAACCCAAAAATACAGGCCAAACACCTCCCACTCCGAACAAAAACGTATTCAATACCAAGCAAAAGACTACATGATCGTCGGTGATACACTTTACCGTCGTGGTATCGATACAGTTCTGAGAAGGTGCCTCACCCATGAGAAGGTAGAAAAAGTCCTGAATGATTGTCATTCAGGCACGTGTGGGGGGCATCAATCTGGATATGCTACGGCACAAAAAATCTTACGAGCAGGATACTTCTGGCCAACAATGTTCAAAGATTGCATAACCGCAGTCAGAAGTTGCCATGCTTGTCAAATTTTCGATAGCAAAACCAGAAGACCACCCGCACCTCTGCAACCAATGGTTGCTGTCGGGCCATTCGCCAAATGGGGCATCGATTTCATGACATGTAACCCCACCTCGACCGGGGGGCATGGGTACATCATAGTCGCAGTTGACTATTTTACCAAATGGGCCGAGGCGATGCCTACATTAGATAATACTGGTGAAACAGCTGCCCTCTTCTTTTTCAATCATGTAGTCGCCAGATTCGGCATGCTGCAGGCTATAGTCACAGATCATGGATTGCATTTTCGCAATCACATGATGGTCGAATTAGATGCCAAACTAGGGTTGTCTCACGATAACTCTACTCCATATTATCCGCAAGCCAACGGACAAGTTGAAGCAATCAACAAGGTCCTCAAACGCATGCTGTAAAGGATGATTGGAGTTCACAAAAGAAGATGGCACCTAATCCTGTACTCAGCTTTGTGGGCTTACCGAACATCGGTAAGGAATGCAACCGGGTTCAAACCTTTCCAACTGGTATATGGCCTGGAAGCAGTGTTACCAATCCAGTGTGAAATCTCGTCTCTCAAACTCGTAATTGATCTCCTCCCGGGAACTTCAGAAGAAGAAGCTCATTTCCTGGAATTAATCCAATTGGATGAAACCTGTCATGATGTCGCTTTGGCTAACGAAGCCCATAAGAAACGAGTCAAGGCACAGTTCGAAAAAAATGTCAAACCCCATGTCTTCTCAGAAGGTGACTTGGTCTTGCTTTACAACCAAGAATCCGATAAATTGGGAACAGGTAAATTTAAGTCTTTATGGATGGGCCCCTATATTGTTAAACGAGTGTTAGCAAAAGGAGCCTACGAGTTAATGGATTATGACGGAATTTCACTGGTGCAACCTCGTAATGGGTTGTACCTCAAGCGTTACTATGCGTAATGGTAACCTGTGTGCTTTTGTTATGATTTTGTTTTTGCTAAAGTGTTTATTTTGGTCAAGTAATCCACCTTTTACATTTATTGCAGATGTCAAATCTATTGGAGTCATGTGTTGGATATGCCGACGGAGTGAGTCGTAGTTCGCGGAACCTATCCTTCGCAGCCTGGGCCATTTTTGATCCAAGCGGCGAGTTAGTAAGTTTCAGAGGTGTATGTATTGGTCGATCAATGAATAACATCGCTGAATATAGTGCGTTGATAGAACTTCTCTCTGATGACATCACACATGGTATACGCCGACTAATTGTTAGGCTGGACTCACAACTCGTAATACTACAACTCAATGGTATATATTCTGTCTGAAACCCAGCTATTTATTGCATGTTCCTAAGGGTTAAGATTTTGGAAAGACAATTTGATTTTATTCAATATCAACATATTTCCAGAAACTTAAACACATTAACTGACTCATTAGCAAACTATGTGTTAGATAGACATTTACAACATTTATAAAAAGAAACACACCATCAATGTTTGCATGTGGATCATGTAGCTTAACCAAAATAAAACTCTGAAAATCAAAAATATATATAACTGTTTATGGTTTACACATAATGTTCTGTAACCAAGACCAAATCGATCAAATGACCCAAAAACTCAAAATGCTAGGGGGCACCCTAGTCTAATGATGCTCGTGATAGCAAGTCACAGCCTGTGCGATCATGCGTAAGAGACGAGTCCATCATCTGGGCACACCAGTAGTATGTCGTTGTAACCGCAAAGGTAGCTCGTCAGTCCTCACATCTGGAATACCAAGAGTGAGGTCCTCAACCTGCTCCTGTAATGCTATGAGAGTCTCGGCCACATCGAGGTCACGAAGAATAGCCCTTCCGACGGCCTCTCCTGCTGGGGCAGCAGCTGGTACTCTCAGGCGAACTACTGGACGAACAGGACCAACATCTGCATGTACACATGAGTTTGATTAAAGTCTTGATAGAATAAAGCACAAGGACATTATAAACAAAAAATGATAAACAGGAATATGGTCAAAGATTTTACCAATGGCGCCCCACTTCTCGCCATCCGGCAGTACTAAATCTGGATCGCCCCGGAAGTCCATGCCAGCGTATGGATACTCAGAATAAACCATCTCCTGACGATCAAACCACCTGAAGAAGGTATCTGAAAATGAAATCTGAGACTGGCCAGCATGCCTAGACATATGGTCAACCCATCTCTACATACGTGGTTCAGTAGGAGAAGGTAAATCGAGTGCAATGTACTGCGGCTGCATCAGTGGTATCTTCTCCAAGGCAAAGGCGGTCAAAATAGAACCATACCCAAAGTTCTTCAACCTCCCGCTCTTTATCTTGGTCAACTGTTCTTTCATCACAAGAAGTACTGCGTCGCACCAGTTGAACACCTTCGGTTGGAGGCATTCCAAGGCATGTTGTATGTAAGATTGGTTGGCTACATGAAGAGCCGCACCACCGGCCATCCTACCAAAAGTAAACAGAATAGTCCTGAGGGATCTGTCAGTGACATCATGGATGATGATCTTGCCGTCTTTACTCGGCTGAGATCCTTCTCTGCAGTACCGGCGGACATAATCTCTCACAGAGTCGCCTCCTCGGGCCGAACCTGACAAAGAGATGGGGGCACCCCGCCTCGACAAGCCAGTCAAGAAATAGATGTCTACTACAGTCAAGAGGATAGATTTTCCCTTGATCTGGAAAACCTGATTGGTAGGATCCCAAGCATCGAGCAAATACCGCAGTAATTTGATCTGCTGTCTCATGCTAGAAATGCGGAAGAACTTCAGCAAGCCACAGTTCCACAGCGCATTCACTGTAACTGGATCATGTAGGGCAAGCATGTCCTCTTCTTCATGCTCACGTTCTTGCCATGTAATGGTCATCTTACTCCAAAGGTCTCTGAAAAACAAACAAGAGAGGAGTTAGATCCTGATTTTGGTAAGAAACAGCCAAAATTTCCATCAAAAATTGTGCATCAAATTCCCGTTTTTCGCCCAATGCACCTGCAGCAGTGTTCTAAGTGCATTGAATGTCAAATAGCCTTTAGACAGGCCAACATTCAATGCAGTTTTTGATACACTGGGGGTGCGCTGATGGCAGAACGAGTTCTTTAAACCCAAGGGACTCAGAAAAGCTAGGAATCAAGCTCAAAATGCAAAATGGAAACCATGAAATGAAAGAGCTCAGGTTTAGCTCCTACCTGGTCCAGACGGCGCCGAGAATCGTCCACAGAATCTCCCGAAATCAGCTGATGAAAATCAAGGGGGAAAAGCACCTCCAAAGCTCCAACAAACCAAGTTCAAATGAAATGGTAAAATGAGAGGTAAAAACACTTTTTCATTACTTTTACGTAGTTCAAAGTAAAATATTAGTGTTCTAACTCGTTTTCAAGCATATATTGTTCATTTCTGACTAGTTTGATGAAGCAGTTGAAAATACAGTACGATCTTTGAAAGCACTAAGCTATTTATGGTAAAATTAAAACAAGACCATCTAATCGAGCAGTTTTAGCACATAGTTCAAGCTCGTTAAAAAATAAACATAAGACATGAGCAAATGTTTCCACCCGCGTTTAAGCTCATTAAAAAATGAACTATTCCCCGGTAAATAACCATCGTGAATGTAGTACTTCAGCCATTAAAGCCTTGGTCGTGTTTGCACCATCACCTCCACTTTTTCATTGGCCGATCATTCACCTCCATCTGATTGTTTACCCATTTTCAGGAACAGCTGCGAAGAGTGATTTCACTAGCCATCCTTGTGACACTACCGTGATTGGAAAATTCCAAACCTTACCTGGAATCAGCTGCTACCCGTTTTATCACTCGTTCCTCAAAAGACGAGTCTCCTTTAAGCTCTTTTCAACTGACTCGTAAAATATGAAAAGATTGTCGAGCCATTGGCCTCTCTAGCTCGTTAAAGGGACAGGAAGTGCTATCCCTCCTCTAGATTTTAATCTTTTTGGACCTGAGGGATTATTACACAAAAAGATCGAGCGCTTGTTTTGTTCGACTCGTTAAAACTATCGAAAATTCATCCCTTCTGTATTGTTTTATACTTTTTCGGACTTAAGGGATTAGATGACGAAAAAGGAATTTTGGAGTTACCTTTACGTTCCTTTTCAGACTCTCTAAAATTGAAAAGGATCGAGTTATCTTTGTCGTTAAGCTCATTAAAAAGATTAATAGCGACAAACTTGTCTTTAGACGAGAACGAGTTTCACTATCACTAGGCTCGTTAAAACATAGCGATGGGTTTGCCCGAAGGGAAAATTATAGAACAAGCATATGTTATCCTCCTCAAGCTTGACAAAAATAAAGAGGTACTGGTTAGCAATGATTGGGGAAAAATTGGGAAGAAAACTCAAAGAAACTTTGTTGGTAGCAAGTCGCTCTTGAACATGACACTTCCACTCCGTGTCCGAGTCGGGTTGGGTTGTTTCATTCACCGGTCACATCACCATGGTCACGCCATACCATCCACATTTGGGGTTAATGCTACCAATCCATCACATCAGTGTCACCGATATGTTCAAGAGAAGTCATCCAGAGAAGTCACCTATGTCTCACCCACTACCATACATTATACTCCATTCTTTCATGACCGCCACCCTGAACCTTATATCACCAGATCGTTTTCACCTCCATCAAAATCATTTGCTCCGTTCCGTGTCATTGATGTGGGATTTGTTAAGGCCCTCCTGTGACGGATCACTTCTTTTCGACATCAGCTCATTATCCAAGAAGTTGATCTAGGAACACCCCATTCAGTACTTTGAAGCTTGCATGCCTCAATGGCAAGTTTCTCACTTTCGGCGACAGGTTTACATCAATGGCCTTCGACCGAAAGATTTTGCGTGGTGTTCGATGCCAAGTCCTTTATTCACACCACGTGAATTGTACTGCAGTACCTTGAGGGTCATTATCATTATCGGTGATTCCTCTCGCGCTTGTTAACAGTTTACATCATTGACTGGTAATCAAGTGATGTCTTTCCATGTTCGACTTCAGAACATTTCTCACATGGATCGACTTGTACTTCGAGTGAAGATCGGACGAGATTGAAGACCCCGGATCTAGTTTCATCCATCCGGGCTGCGATATATATTCAGGGAAATAAATACATTAGATGTACAGCATTGCAGCACAGATAATCATCCTACCAAAAGGATGATGGCTCTATCAGAATCATCAGTCTACGCTCAGACGATTGTCTGTCCTATGTACATGAAAATGAATTTATAAAGCTGAGCATGGGAATGCCCGCCTCAGCTAGATCATGAAAATAGTATGAAGATAATGTACTGTATTGTATCTTATTATAGGTCTCCTCCCAGCATTGAAAGAACTTCGGATCCTCATAATAAAGCATTTCACCCGACACCAAAAGGTTAACGGCCTCATACTTTAGGGGGAAACTGTTATAGACATTTTTTTGCCCTACAGCTCCAAGCATGAAATGTCCATAAACCAAGGGCTCCTAAGTCCCTAAAAGTTTTGTTCTAACCCCTAAAGGAACAAGGTCAACAGATTACAGCTTCTCCCAGAAGTTCTCCACCAGAAACTGCCCAGAATTGGTTAAAACAGGATCATTGCAGCTGCTCCACTAGCTAGGTGCATTGCATCTCACCCAAATGCACTGTGAGGGTGCGTTGCATTTCAAAACTCCCTTATGTGGGGTGCGATGGGCAATAAATGACAAATGGCAATGTCATTCCGCGAGGTGGAGAGGCAATGGAAGCTTCTAGAATCTTCTCCTGTGACACTTGCCTCACTGAATTCGACCAAGGATGAGTAAGAGGCCCTCAGTCTCCAAGTGGAAGCAAGAACTAATAGAGAGAAGAAACTAATCAAATCACAAGCTGACTCATCCCCCTTACAGATATCTATATATGGATCCCTCATCCCAGAGATCCAGAGGCTGGAATTTTGCATATTGTAAGGAATTGTTGTTGGTTTCTAGAGACAAACATCATATTGTTGGGTGATCTATGCTTTGTTTGAGGTGAAGAGGGGCTTCTTTGCTAGGAGGTTGATGCTGGGTCGGAACCACTGGTTGTAACTCCTCCTGGATCTTTTCTTGTTTATCAATAAAAGCTATTTGAGTTCTCTTCCATGCTTTTGTATCATTGATGCTTGTTACATTTGTATGGTCAATTTAAATCTGATCCTAAGTTGTTTATGAATATAGATCCATGTCTTTGTATAGTGCTATGCTTCTGTGATCTTGCAGGTACTTTGTGAAGCTGGGCGTGCTAGGAAGCAGGTAGTTGGAGACTATCAAAGAAGAGAGGGATCGGATCAAAGGATTAGCGCAAGACACAGGTTGGTTCTTTCTATTCCTCTCTATCTATAATTCATAAAGGAAATAAAAAAGTAGCTTTTCTCTGTTTGTTTCTAAGGTAGCTGTCACACCTTAGTGGGATAGAGCAGTTCTAAATAGACACTTTTCCCTGTAACACTCACGTCTGTTAACAGCTTACATTATTGGTTGGTAATCAGTGGATGTCTTTCCATGTTCAACTTCAGAACATCTTTTCACATGGATTGACTTGTACATCGAGTGAAGATTGAATGAGTTTTGAAGACCCTAGATCTAGTTTCATCCATCTAGGTTGCGATATATTCAGGAACATAAAGACATCAAATGTGCATAGAATCTACACAGATAGTCATCTTAGCAAAAGAAGATGACTCTTCATGCAAAGAATCACCAGTATGCAATAGCAGACAATTGTCTATCCTATGTACATGAAAATGAATTTATAAAGTTGAGCATGGGAATGCCCACCTCAGCTAGATCATGAAAATAATATGATGATGATGTATTGTATTGTATCTTATATAGGTCACCTTCCAGTATGAATACCTCGGATCCTCATGATAAAGCATTTCACCCGACATCAGAAGATTTACGACCTCATGCTGTAGGGGGTAGCAGTTATAGACATATTTGGGCACTGCAACCCCAGACTCATATGTCCATAAACTAAGGGCTCTTTATGTCCCTAAAAGTGTTGTTTCATACCCTAAAGGATCATGGTCAACTGATTACATCATTTCCCAGAAGTTCCACTTGAAAAACTACTCAGAATTGGCCAAAATTGGACCATACTAACTGCTCCATGGTCAAGGTGCAATGCATACTGGCTGCCTCACTAGCCAGGTGTGATGCATACTAAAATGGCCTTCTATGGGGTGTGATGAGTGAGAATAGACAAATGGCAGAGATAGTTTTCTAAGTGGATGGTCATGGAATCTTCCAGAAACTTCTCTTGTGACACTTGCCTCTCTAATTTCGCCCAGTGATGAGTAAGAGATCAAATAAATCTCCAAGTGGAATCAAGAAATATCAGTGGAATGACACTAATCAAAAACCCAGAGCTGACTCGCACCCTTGCAAGAAATCTATAAATGGATCCCTCATCTGATAGATCTGGAGGTTGGAATTTTGTATTTTGTAAGGAAGTGTTGTTGGTTTATCTATGAGAAGATACATTGCATTGTTGGGTGATTTTCTTATTCATGAGGTGAAGAGGGCTGGGAGGATGATGCTGGATCAGACAGTTGGGTTGTAATACTCTCTTTCACTACTATTAATAAAGTTCTTTGAGTTTTCCTCCATATAATCGTGTGTTTATGAATCTTATTGTTTATGAATTCAATTGTATGGTCAATGTGTTTTTGATTCTGCATTGTTTATGATGTTTTAGATGGAGATGCTTTGATGGTTTTCTATTACTTTGACTCTACAGGTACTCTTTGAAGCAGGACAAGTAGGAGAGGAGTGGAAAATTCTATCAAGGAAAGAAATCAAGCTAGGATTAAAGCAGAAGATACAGGTTGGTCCTCTTTTCTTCCCTCTAATCTATCACACTTAAAGGAACTCTCGAAAGGCTTTCATTTTTTGTTTCTAAGATAGCTACCCATCTTAGTGGGACTGGCATTTCAAATCGACACTAGTTTTCCCTGAAACAATAGCCATCATTTCTATCCAATGTTTATGGCATTGCATGATCTTGTGAAATGTAGAATTTCCTTGTAGATTCACTCTGCTTATGTAATTTGCTAAAACAAAAGAATTGAATATACTCTACTCATCAGTGGAACAATTAGATGATTGAGAAATCACAACATAAACATCATATAATATTCAATCACATATTCTCATATATTTATACAAGGGGAAAGAAACTGCTCAAAACCCCTTCCTATATATATTGCATTAGTAAGAAAATAGAGAAGAAATACAATGCTTGCTCAAGCTTGAGAAACATTTGCACTAGTATAATCTATCTCATTGCTTCCGAGACAATCTCTGGTCAATACTTAATCAAATCCGAGCCTTCCTAAGTCCCTATTTCCATGTGTTGTTCCTCAAGGAATTAGCCCCCTATTAATTAGGGAAATTCCAAATTAGAATTGCGCAATCCTTGTAGGCCTTTCTCTGACTTCATGCACCACCTGTACAATTTTGAATTGTCTACAACTGATAGTACACTTCCCTTGAACTCCAATCTCAAATGGATAGCTTGAGTTATCTACATGCATCAATTATCTAAGTTGATTGATGAGTTAAATGAAAGATTAGCTGAAGTTACACCCCACGACTAGACTCTCCACTAGTTCTTAATCGGTTAGAACTAACTAAGCTCATAATAACTCAAATTAACTAAACCTGATTGTTATAAATTAGAAATCAATCATAAGTAAACATAACTTAAGTGTCTCCAACTTGAATTACCTAAGTTAACTAAATGACAAGGACATGTCACCTTAGTTAACTACCTCCAAGTTTTTTATGAAATTATAATTCAAATTTCTCCTAATTAATTTTGGGAAAAAATAAAATAGGAATTTCTTACTGCATTTTCAGCACTCCCTCTCAGCAAGAAAGGGATTATCTACTACCCCGATCTTACCTCTATGGAACTCGAGTTTGCATCTTGACACTGCCTTTTTCAAAATATTTGCATTATGTTCCTTTGTAGGAATGTACTCCAACAACATGATCCGCCTCTGCACACAATCTCATAGATGGTGATACTAGATGTCGATATGATTGGATCAATCATTAAAAAATGGATTCTCAGAGATTTTGATACAATTTTGGTTTTCACAGTAAATCACGGTAGGATCCATCTTCTGACCAAATAACCCAACAAGAATTTTCCTCATCCAAATAGCCTCACATGTTGCTTAACTTGCATCAATGTACTCTACTTCTACTGAGCTGAGTACAATAGATCTCTGCTTCTTGTTGTACCAAGAAACTATTGTTGAACCAACAATGAAAATGGATCCTAATGTGCTCTTCCAATTATAGATTTTCCTGTATATTCACAACTCATGTAATGTACTAAAACACAAGACAAGAATATACTCTACTCTTTAAACAGCAGAAACCAATGATCGTTGAAAACAATAATCAATAATAGGAAGATAATCAAAGACACATAACACAATTTTTTCTTTGGGTAAAGCCACTGCTCAAAACCCCAATTATCTATTGCATTAATAAAAAATGTGAGTGATAATACAAAACTTGTTCTCACAAGAAAAATTCCGCACAAGTATGATCAACTCTTTACCTCACAAGCCTGCACTGACCAACATTTAGCCAATTTCTACTGCCTATTGAGCCCCTATTTCCTTGCACAATTCCTATGAGGATTAGGATATATTTAATTGGAAAATACTTCCTCCATAACTGCGCAATCCAAATCTAGGTCCTCTTCTGATTGCATGCATGATCTGTACAACTCATATCATTCTACAACTGATAGTACAATGTCCCTGCACTCTAGTCTCAACTGGATATTTCTACGAACTAACATACAAGAGTTTCTCTTGATTGAATCGTGTGTTATTTGGAGTATCACTGAGGATGCACCAGTGCACCAACTCACTACTAATCCTCTACTAATTCCACAAATAGTTAGAACTAGTTTAATTGTATATAACTCTATCAAACTGAGTTATCTAATTACAAATCAAATAAAGTCATCATGGACCCCTAAAATTTAGGGAGAACATATATATGACTACAGAAATACTTCCAACTCAAAATTCCTAAGCTAATTAAGTCAATTAAACTTAATTAACTATTTACAAGTTATTATGAGAATAGAATTTGATTTTAATTCACAATTTAATTCAAGGATAAATTAAACTGAAATTTCTTGTTGTTATTTATCAACACCCCCTCTCAACAAGAAAGGGATTATCAGCTACCCCGATCATGTCTCTGTGAAACTTGAAATTACATCTTGACCATGCCCTTGTCAAAATGTTATCATCTTGCTCGTCCATGGGAACATACTCCAACAACATAATCCACATCAATACACAATCTCGAAGATGATGATATCAGATATCAATATTCTTGGACAGATTATGAAAATATGGATTTTCAGATAGTTTAGTAAAACTCTGATTATCACAGTAAATCACAGTTGGATCCATCTAATGACCAAACAAACCAACCAAAATCTTCCTAATCCAGATTGCCTCACATGTTTCTTGACTTGCAGCCATGTACTCTTCCTCTACCGAATTGAGTGCAACCGATATTTGTTTCATGTTGTACCAAGAAACAACTGTTGACCCAATACTGAAGATACCTCTTAATGTTCTCTTCCTATCGGATGGATCCCCTACCCAATCTTCATCGATGAAGCCTTGAAGCTTCACTCCCTCCATCTGTCTATACCAAAATGCATACTGAGCAGTGCCCTTGAGGTGTCTCAACACATGCTTTGTCACCTTCCAATACAACTTGGTAGGCCTAACCATTGCTTGACTAAGTCGGTTAACTGCATAGCACATATTTGGTCTTTTGTTCACCAAATACATGAGTGAATCCACAAGGTTCCTATAAACAATAGCTTCCACTACTTCCCCTAAAGTAGCATCGTCCTTCCTCTAGTTACCTGCTAGAGGAGTCTCCATGTGTTTGTTACTCTCCATGTGGAACCTCCTGAGTATCTCGTTGGCATACTTGACCTGAGACATAAACAATTCCCCATCACCTTGCCATACATACATGCCTAGAAAGTAATGCATGAGCTCCATGTCCTTCATCTCAAACTGTCTTACAAGGAAGACTTGATCAACTGATCATCACCTGTCAAAATCAAATCATCAACATATAACATAATGATCAAGAATTTACCTTCCACCACTATGTAATACAGGTTTGCATCCGCTTCAATTTTTGTGAAGCTCAACCCAGTGAAGTAGCTATCGATCATGGTGTACCAAGAATGGGGTGCTTGCTTCAACCCATACAACGACCTCTTGAGCCGACACACATGCGACTAATAGTCGAAGGTCTCAAAACCTTCAAGTTTTTCTATGTACACCTATTCCTCAAACGTTCCATTAAGTAAGGTTGTCTTTACATCCATATGATGTATCTTCCAACCCATCTGCATTGATAATGTCAATATAGATATGATCAAGGAGCACCTTGCAATAGGAGAAAAGGTCTCATCATAGTCAATCCCCTCTAACCGTGAAAAGCCACGGGCCACAGACCTAACCTTATGCTTCTCCACACTACCATCTGCAGCTTTCTTTACCTTGTAAATCCATCGGGAGCTCACCACTGACTTGTCCTCTGGTCTCAGGCTCACATCCCAAGCACTGTTACAAACTATGGATTCATACTCCTCTATCATGGCATCAACCCAAACCAGTTGTTGCACTGCCTCATCAAAGGAAGATGGGTTTGTCTCAACACATCTGCTCATAAGATCCATGTATCCATTGTACCTCTTAAGTGACCTTCTCATCCTGCCCTAAGATGTGGGTGCTCCAACATTCTATTGTGCATCATGCAATAAATTGTTAGCCTCTCTGGTGCACCTCCTCCCATCTCTGGAAGACTCTGCCGAAGTGGATGTCTCCAATCCTAGATCCTTTGCATGTGGCTACTCCACATCGATCTGAGGCTCCTCAACCTTAGGAGCTAAAATCTCCTCAACTGCATGTAGTTTAATCTCCCTCTCAAGGGAAACTCACATGACCTTCTCCTCATCGATCTAACGTCCCTGCAAACCACTATCATCCTACTAGTTGGAAAGTACACCTGATAGTTGTGAGGTGTATCATTGTACCCCACAAATATCCCCAACTTTGCTTTTGGTTCAAGCTTCTTCTATGCATATTTGGTCACATGGAAATATACCGATGACCCAAAAATCTTGAAGTGACCAACATCTAGTCTTTTACTAGAATAAGCCTCATCTGGTGTATTCATTCCAAGAATCCATCGTGGGCTATGTTTATACAAATAAACCACTATGTTTCATGCCTCATCCCACAAGTTTAGTCGTAGGCCTTGATCATGCAACATCACCTGTGTTGCCCCTACAATGATTTTGTTCTTCCTCTTATCCACCCCATTTTGATGTGGGTTATGGGGTGTCGTCAACTCTCATTTAATCCCCTCTGTTGCACAGAAGTTCTTAAAATCATTTGACACACACTCACCACCATTATCACTCCTCATAGCTTTAACCTTCTTGTGAAACTCTTTCTCAACGAATGCTTTAAATTCTCAAAACTTTGTGAAATTTTGATCCTTATTCTGCATGAAAAATATCCAACATTTACAAGAAAATTCTTCAAAAAATATAACATAATACATGTGTTTGGTCATGGATGTTGTCAAGAATAGTCCACACACATCTGAATGGGTTCACTCTAGAATCGTCTCTACTCGATTGTCTTTGTCATGAAAGGAAGCCTTGGTGTATTTTCCAAAGTACACCCCTTGAAGACCAGTAGAGATTTGTTGTATGATTTTTAGAGGCCCATGATGCAAGTGCCACAATCATATGTGCCACAACTCATCAACGTCTCGGCTCTGCACATTCCCTTCTTTCATGCTCAAAGCAAGACAATCCTCTGCCTCCATCTTATGGAGATTCTTAACTTGAATCCCTATCTTCTTTTCTTGACCCGTGGCTATGTGTCGAAGGAACGAATTTCATTTAGACAAAATCACATCATAGCCTCTATCCTCAAGCATGGTGACTGATACTAAGTTCTTCTTGAACTGGGGCACATACATAACATCTCTCAAGGTGATAGGTGCACCCTGCTCCCTCTGAAAATTAACTATGCCCAATCGAGTAGCACTATACCTCCTATCGTCACCCATCTCAATATGCATCTGGAGATCCTTCTCTTCCAGGTCACTAAACAAATCCTTGTCACCAGTCATGTGGAATGAAGCTCCACTCTCAAGATACCATACACTACCCATCATTGATGACACCATGTATGCAATGAGAGTAAATTACAATCCGAATTGAGAGGCCAAAGCCTCACCCACTGCTCCTCCTAAGGACATCTTCTTGGACTTCTTGAGTGGAAAATTTATAGCAAAATGGCCCATCTTGCGACAATGAAAGTATTTAACATTCATCATGTCTTTCTTCTTACCTCCATGGAAAGAATTTGATTTGGAATGGGATGCCTTCCCTTTCCCTTTCCTTGCCTTACTCGTTAAGGCACAATTTTCCTCATCATCAGTCTTTGATGTGGAACCATATTTGGTGTTCCTTCTGATCTCCCCCTGCATCAAATCCAACCATAGTCATTCCCAATCTAGCATCTTGTCCCTCCCATTGACAAAATCCTGATAACTATTCCAACTCTTGGGAAGGCCTAAGAGAGATAGTCTCACCATATCATCCTTGAGAAAGGTTATTCCAACACTTCCAAGCTCATCACGACAGTGAGTGAACTTGGTTAAGTATTTGGGAATGGAATTTCCTTTCTCCATCTTGATTTTTCAAAGTTTTTTTTAGTGCCAACTTCCTATGGTCACTATTGTTCTAGAATAGACCCATCAATGATTTCCACATAGCATACGAGTTTCCTTCCCATGGAGACTCGAGACAATGTGGTCTCAAACTCCCTTAAGCATTATCCATCTCACCTTCATCAAACACTTATTCCATTCGACCAGATTATGTGCATCCAATGCTACTGGCTTAGGAATGTCTTGATCAATGAATTCCTTCAAGCCATTATCCTCCAGCACAAAATCCATTCTGTCCTTCTATGCTATATAATTTGATCTTCCTTCCAAGTCATACTCGAGTCGTAAATTGTAGAAAACCATCCGTCGATCCTGAAGTATGTATTGAAAATTCAAATTTCATTAGTAACCCAAAACTCAAAACTTCAAAATCTCCTCTACTATTTTGTCTTCAACTCTGATACCATGTATATTTCCTATAGATTCACATCTCATGTAATGTAGTAAAACACAAGACAATAATCTACTCTACTCTTTAAACAATGTAAACCAATAATCGATGAAAATAATAATCGAAAAGAGGAAGATAATCAAGGACACATAACGCAATTGCTTCTCCAGGGAAAGACACTACTCAAAACCCTGACCATATATTGCATTAATTGGAAATTTGAGTGATAATACAAAGCTTGTTCTCACAAGAACAATTATGCACAAGTATGATCAACTCTCTGCCTCACAAGCCCACACTGACCAACACTTAGCCAATTTTTTCTACCTATTGAGCCCTTATTTCCTTGCATAATTCCCATGAGGAACAACCCATATTTAATTGGGAAATCCTTCCTCCATAAAAATGAAATCTAAATCTAGGTCCTCTTCTGATTGCATGCATGATTTGTACAACTCAGATCATTCTACAACTGATAATACATTGTCCCTGTACTCTAGTCTCAACAGGGTTTTTCTCTGAATTGACATGCAAGTGTTTCTCTTAAGTGAATCTTCAATTATTTGGGGTAGCACTAAGGATGTACCAATGCACCAACTCATTACTAATCGTTTACTAGTTCCACAATTAGTTAGAAGTAGTTTATCTATCTATATCTCAATCAAATTGAGTTTTCTAATTACAACTCAAATAAACTCATCCTCGACCCAAAAAATTTTGGGAGAACAAATAAATGACTATAGAAAGACTTCCAACTCGAAATTATTAATCTAATTAAGTCAATTAAGCTTAATTAACTATTTACAAGTTGCTATGAGAACATAATTCAATTTTAATTTACAGTTAAATTCAAGGGGAAATTAAACTGGAATTTCTTGTTTCCATTTCTCAACACCTATCGGATGGACTCCCCACCTAATCTACATCTATGTGTTGTTGGGAAAAGTATCCATTCGGAACGCCCCTATCCCACTCTAAGGTGTGATAGTGCCTTAGCAACAAACAAGGAAAAATACTCGAGTATTCTTCTTTATGAAATGTAAATGAGGAGAAAGGATGTAACTAACCTGTGTCTTCCGCTAGTTTGTTGATCCAATCGCTCCTCTCTTTAGTAGCTCCCAGCTCCCTGCTTCCTTACCGGCCTAGCTTCACCGAATTCCTGCAAGATCACAAGAGAGAGAAAGTACACGAAGATATAGACATACATTCATAAAAAGCTCAGGATCAGATTAAGCTAAACATGCAAATATAACAAAACATCATTGATACACAGCATGTAGGAGAAACTCAAATAGTTTATTGATATGATAATAAAGTCCAAGAGGAGATACAACCAAGTGAGTCCCGATCCAGCATCTACCTCCAAGCAAAGGAATCCCTTCCTCTCCTCCAACAAAGCATAAATCACCCAATGTATTAATCTCAATCTCAAACCAATAGCAATTCTCTGCAAAGTACAAAATTCCAGCCTCTGGATCTCTGGGATGAGGGATCCATATATAGATGTAAGCAGAGAGGATGAGTCAGCTTATGTTTTGACTTGTGGCTTCTCTCTGTCAGTTCTTGCTTCCACTTGGAGGCTGAGAGCCTCTTACTCATCACTGGTCGAATTCATTGAGGCAAGTGTCATTGAGGAAGATTCTAGAAGCTTCCAGTGTCTGTACACCTCGCGGAATGATACTGCCATTTGGCATTTCTCGCTCAGCGCACCCTGGTAGTGCATTTAGGTGCGTTGCAACGCACCTAGCTAGTGTACTGGGGTGCATTGCAACGCAGGAAGCTAGTAGAGCATCTGAATTGATCCTGAATTGACTGTTTCTGAGTGGTTTTTGGTGGAGAACTTCTGGGAGAAGCTGTCATTGGTCGACCTTGTTCCTTTAGGGGCAGGAACAACACTTTTAGGGACTTTGGATCCCTTGGATTATGGACATTTCATGCTTAAAGTTGTAAGGCACAAAAATGTCTATAACAGTTGCCCCCTAAAGTATGAGGCCGTTTATCGGGTGAAATGCTTTATTAGGAGGATCTGAAGTTCATTCAATGCTGGGAGGAGACATGTAATAAGATACAATACAATACATTATTTTTCATACTGTTTTCATGATCTAGCTGAGGGGGGCATTCCCATGCTCAGCTTTATAAATTCATTTTTATGTACATAGGACAGACAATCGTCTGATGGTAGACTGATGATCCTGCTGAAATCATCATCCCTTTGGTAGGATGATTGTCTGTGCTGCAATGTTGTACATGTCAATGTCTTTATTTTTCCTGAATATATATCGCAGCCCGGATGGATGAAACTAGATCTGGGGTCTTCAATCTCGTCTAATCTTCACTCTAAGTACAAGTCAATCCATGTGAGAAATGTTTTGAAGTCGAACATGGAAAGACATCGCTTGATTACCAGTCAATGATGTAAATTGTTAACAAGCGCGAGAGGAATCACCAATAATGATGATGACCCTCAAGGTACTGCAGTACAATTCACGTGGTGTGAATAAAGGACTTGGCGTCGAACACCACGCAAAATCTTTCGGTCGAAGGTCATTGATGTATACCTGTCGCCGGAAGTGAGAAACTTTCCATTGAGGCATGCAAGCTTCAAAGTACTGAAGGGGGTGTTCCTAGATCAACTTCTTGGATAATGAGCTGATGTCGACAAGAAGCGATCTGTCAAAGGAGGGCCTTGATGTATCCCACATCAGTGACACGGAACGGAGCAAATGATTTTGATGGAGGTGAAAACGATCTGATGATATATGGTTCAGGGTGGCGGTCATGAAAGAATGAAATATAATGTATGGTAGTGGATGGGACACGGGTGACTTCTCTGGATGACTTCTCTTGAACATATCGGCGACACTTATATGATGGATTGGTAGCATTTACCCCAAAGGTGGATGGTATGGCGAGACCATGGTGATGTGACCGGTGAATGAAAAAACCCAACCTGACTCAGGCGCGGAGCGGAAGTGTCATGTTCAAGAGCGACTTGCTACCAATAAAGGTTCTTTGAGTTTCTTCCCAATTTTTCCCCAGTCATTGCTGACCAGTACCTCTTTATTTTTGTCAAGCTTGAGGAGGATAACATATGCTTGTTCTATAATTTGCCCTTCGGGCAAACCCATCGCTATGTTTTAACGAGCCTAGTGATAGTGAAACTCATTCTCGTCTAAAGACAAGTTTGTCGCTATTAATCTTTTTAACGAGTCTAACGACAAAGATAACTCGGTCCTTTTCATTTTTAGAGAGTCTGAAAAGGTACGTAAAGATAACTCCAAAATTCCTTTTTCGTCATCTAATCCCTTAAGTCCGAAAAAGTATAAAACAATACAGAAGGGATGAATTTTCGATAGTTTTAACAAGCCGAACAAAACAAGCGCTTGATCTTTTTGTGCAATAATCCCTCAGGTCCAAAAAGATTAAAATCTAGAGGAGGGATAGCACTTCCAGTCACTTTAACGAGCTGGAAGGCCAAAACTCGGAAATATTTTCATATTTTATGAGTCAGATGAAAAGAGCTTAAAGAAGACTCGTCTTTTGAGGAACGAGTGATAAAACGGGTAGCAGCTGATTCCAGGTAAGGGTTGGAATTTTCCAATCACGGCAGTGTCGCAAGGATGGCTAGTGAAATCACTCTTCGCAGCTGTTCCTCAAAATGGGTAAACAATCAAATGGAGGTGAATGATCGGCCAAATGAAAAGTGGAGGTGACGGTGCAAACACGACCAAGGCTTTAATGGCTGATAATGTTACATTCACGGTGGTTATTTATTGGAGGATAGTTCATTTTTTAACGAGCTTAAACGCGGATTGAAACACTTTCTCAGTCTTATGTTTATTTTTTAACGAGCATGAACTATGTGCTAAAACTGCTCAATCTTATGTTTATTTTTTAACGAGCATGAACTATGTGCTAAAACTGCTCGATGATAAGTTTGTATGCCCCCAGCATAATAATGCAAAACGAGGTGCATGCCCCCCAAGCTTCATTGCATTCAACTCGGTGGTTGGAATGAAGGTTTACCTTTGAGATTTGAAAAGGGGATTTGTTTCATTTTTTAATGAGGTTGACACTTTAAAAGAACTTTCCTCATGACTTCTTGTTTCATTTTTTAATGAGGTCGACACGAGATAAGAACCATCCTCGAAATCCACCGTATTTATAGTATTTGATAGAAAATCAAAAACTGATGGATGATTAAGGTCGCCAGAATAATCCTCGTGGTGATCCAGAAGATGGGAGCGATGGTGGTAATCTTCCCATGGTGCCTCTCCTATGATCCCTTTGTCTGTAGAATGTACATGCGACCAAGGATTTGTAGAGGTGCCATATTCCTTAGACCTATCTATCCAAACACTCGATGAGCGTTGATTTGGGTTTGCCTCCCAAGCCAAGAAAATTGATTGCTACAATATTTCTATTAGGGCGATGATCCATGCTGACAAAATGTTTAGGAATCTTCCGAATCCATTAGATATAGAAGATTTCATATTGTAGGTTTCCACTGTGGCCACTTCCGCCAGATTACTCGGAGGCGGTAGGGAAAAAGTACCCATTAAGGCAGGGTCTTTTAGGATGCCTACTCCAATATTTTGAAGTGAATGATTTCTTCCATGGATCATTGGAATGCTTCCCGTAACTTGTGAACTGTTGGGGAGAAATGTTTGTTGGTCGACGATTGTAATTCTTCCTTGAAAGGGAAATGCAATCCTCCTGAAGTAGGTCGACACAACTGCGGCCATGGCATATATCCAGGGCCTTCCCAGTAGGATGTTGTAATCAAGGTTTCCATCAATTACTTCAACATCAATTTCTATTGTTTTGCCCCCCAGTTCAACTTGCAAGTTACTTAAAATCCCGTATGGAGTGTATGATCGTCCATCAAATGCTTTTAATGTCGTTGACGATCTCGACAAGGGTGGTGACCCTAAATTTTTCCAGCAACTCATCGACATAATACATGTAGATGCCCCCTCATCAATAATTGTTCGATGAACGGTTTTGTTGAGGGCTTTCACTTGAATAAGGAAAGCTAGTTGAGCTGGTAACTGAGGGTCATATCCTTTATGATCAAAGGCCACAAGATTGGAATCCATTGGGTCAATCCCACCTATTGCTGATAATAAAGCTTGTTCTTGGGAGAGGAAATTTTGCGGTACTTCAAGTTTCGACATAGCGGACGACGATTGGGCCAGGTCCTCTATTATATTATATTTCTATGCTACTTTTGCATGAGGATTGAATGTCGATTTGTGTACTACTCCCTTTGGCGACTTTATCATTTGTTCAAGAATGATGGGGTGGCACAACTTCGGTCAAGGTTATTGTCGAACTACTAGGTTGTTCATTAGCCTTGTTATTCGACAGATGCGGATTCCAGTAATCTTTATTCCTTGTCAAAGCATCATTTTGCTGCTTTGAGATAGACAACATAAGCACTTGGGATCGGGAAGCATTTTGATTAGCAACCAGTTTGGTTCCCGGGTTTGGAAACGGATCAGTCAATACTGCTGAGGTTTTTGAACTCTTAAAGAGTTTCTTAACTCCAACTTTATGTGGACAATCTCTCGTCCAATGATCCTCATCGCATATATGACACCCCACAGGGGGTTTCTTTTTTCTCCCTTTCTTTTTCTTCTTTCCCCCTGGTTGTTTCAGTTGTTTGCCTTTGTCGGCATTTACTTCTGAGGCGAGAAGTTCGTCTTTTGCATTTTGATCTGAAATCTTACGAGCTTTGTTGGACGTAGCCTTTGTCGATTTCGCGTTTGTCGTGCCAATCACGCCATCGTCGGCGTGAGAGTCATTGTTTGATTTAGGAGGAGGAGGAATTGAGAATTCCGGTCTAGGGGCGTCAGGTATTTTGTCGTAGAGCGTGCCAGACTGAGTATAGACCAAGTCTAGATATTGCGCACGAGCGATGACTTGCTCTTCCGTTATGACTCCCCCCTTTGCCACATCTTCCGTGATTGTAGGAAGTAAGGACTTGATAAACCATTCAGCTAGTAGCTGATCGGGAACGTACGTTTTTACCATCCTACGACGACGTCGCCACTCATGTATATGAGTGGCCGTTGTCTGTTTGAAGTTGGTTAAGAGTTTCGTTCCCATTTCATACCTTATCGGTAATTGAAAATGGGTTAAGAAAGTCGTGGCTAAGGTACTGAAGTTGTCGAATGAAGCTCTAGGCAATTTGATGTACCATTTTGCTGCCGAACCAGTTAACGTCCTCTGAAAAAGGCGAAGTCTTATCGAATCATCATTCAGGGTGTTTGATGAACACCACAGATGAAATGTCATCACATGATTCGACGGATCTTCACCCGGATTTCCATTAAATTTAGGAATATCTGACGGAAGTTTATGCAGAATCGCTGGCCACCAAGGGGCATAAGCAATTGGATCATTCTTCAGCCGGTTTAGATCTGGTAATTCTAGAGTTGCTACAAAGGGCAACTGTTGATTCAGGTTAGGCGAAGCATACCCAGGATAAGATGGAATCGCCTGAGCAGTGGGTCTTTGCATACCAGCATAATGTATTTGATGCTGGCAGCTTTGACAAGGTTGATGGGCATAACCATTATAGTATGGTTGTTGATAACCGCTTTGGAAATGCAGTTGCCCATTACTTACAAAGACTTGTTGCTCAGGTCCTTGATATGATTGCTGGAATTGCGGTTGTCGAGATTGAACCAACCCTGGTTGTTGGACCATTTTCTGTTGTCCAATACTGGATGATTGACCAAGATGAGGAGTCATAGTACTTGTTTGAGCCTGAGTTTCTTCAGATAAGGAGGCACCAACCTGAGGTTGTGATTGAGTCATTGAGACAAGAGGCTGTTGTATTGCAACCTGAGACACTTGGGGTTGACATACAACAAGTAATGTTTGTACTTGCGATGCAGTCACCATAGCAGGTATAGTGGGAATATTCGACACAGGGTGGACTGGTTGCATTGAATATACAACCCTTGGTTGCTGAGGCAGTATTGGTACCCAACCGCTGGATGTAATTCCAGTTTGACCTGAACTTTGTTGTAAACTCCCACATGGTTGTTCTCCGGGAGGGAACAATGAAAAGGCATACTGTCCTCCATATGGTGGCAATCCAGTACTTAAAGGGTAGATTGGCCTTTGAAGACACATTGGATCAATTTGTTGAGTTTCAACATAAGAAATATCAAATGATAATCTGGATGAAGAAATAGGAACTAACCATGTCGTCAAAGCAGTCCTCGACTGGACTCCGGCTTGTTGTTGATAACTTGCCGGGACAGATGGTATACCATTGAACATTTTTGGAGTAGCAGTAGGAGGCTCTGCCGCTGCTGCGTCGAATGACACATTCCTGGATGTCGACGGTTGTTCAGACATATCTAGTCTATCCAAAAGATTTCTTAACGGTTCTACAAGAATTTGTGATGAAGGGAGACTAACTTCGAAGATCAATGAGGGAAAGGTGATGATGATTCCATTTTAAAATAAATTTTAACGATGCTTGGACACAACTTGCTTTTTCAATTTTAAAGAGTCGAGAAAAAGCAAAAGATGACTCTAGTCTCCTTCGATTTTTAATGAGCCTGAAGTGACAAGTTCTCAGATGGAAATTTTCCGTTAAGGAGTCTGAAAAGGAATGAAAGGGACTGCTCTAGAGTTCTAGGTAGAGGGTGTGCCAAACCAATCGCAAAACCGCAGAATACTTTTTAAGGTACGGGCGGTCAATCTTCCCGAATGCTGTGTTCAGTGCATTGCGATCAGTAGGGCGGCCGACACGGCTTCCTATGGATAAAGGTTTTATGCCTATAGGGGTCTCCCAATATATACTCGATGGTACGTGGGAACACAATCTGTACTGGTGCTTATCATCTCTCAGGAGGAATCACCCAACCATCAGTGAGGCCGACAGTCACCAGGTTTTATGACGCCGGAACACGTCTCTAGCCTAGACCTCTATGTTGTGCGTTAAGTTACAAAGCGTTGTTAAGTTCATTCAATTTATTTTAGGTTGATCTTTCTTAGAAGTTTGCCTTTTTGGATCACCACGAGATGTAGATACAATTCCTAAATGCAGTCTAAAGATGATAAGCAAGCTTTTATCTCTTTTCAACAATGAAAATCCTAGCTACAAGGGGAAAAGAAAGACACAATCTTTTCTCAAAGAGCAAAGAGCACACTGTAAATGCACTTTTCCTAAATCAAACCATACAAACTATCAATATGCAAATGCACAAATGCATGTATTTTTTTTCACTTTCTTAATATTGATGCCTAAAAAGAAAGCTGCTGTACAAATTCGAATTCGATTTCAAGTGAAAAACACAAACAAGCTTCTTTCAAAATCAAAAAGACGATTACGATAATTTATGATTTTGAAGCAAATACTTGTTTCGACACTAGAAATTCATAAATTCAAACCAAAAGACAAAAGTAAAAGCACAATCAACTATCAACAGCAAACAAACTTACTCCTAAGATCAAAACGACACTTACGACAGGTCTAGATCTAAGGGCGACAGTATGACTAGTTTACTTTTGTAATGGGAAACTACAAATGATGTAACAAATACACAAAAACAAATACAGTTTATTTTATACAACTGAGGTGGAATTAAGGCAAAGAAAAGGGGTTTTCGGATAGGTACACACACTGATAACAGGCTGCAAAACAGAGATAAAACTGAGCAAAAAGAAGCAGAGAACCACAGCTGCACAAGGCAAAAGGCTGATCAGCGCACCCCTTGCACAGAGAAACTGAATTGTAGCGCAGGTAGCCCTCTCGGGACCTACGTTGAAATGCAGAGTCTCTTCACAGAGCCTGCGCTGAAGCAGAAACGAGAATTGTCTTTGGGTTCTGGGTCACGGTTTGCAGTTTAATCTATGGTTTTTGGCCGGATAAAAGCTATCAATTAGGTACAATTAGAGGGATGATTTAATGGAGGACTAAGATCTATCACAAAGGGTTGTTAGAGCATTTGTGGATCAACTGTTCAGATCATAAACAGGCCCAGTGAATGGACTAGAGTAGCAGATCTCTACTTTGCATTTGTAAATCGCAAATGCAGTTCGATTCGCCACTCCTAAGTTTATGAGAAGAACAACAATAGAAACACAAATAAACTAACTAGATACGTTCCCCAGCGGAGTCGCCAATTTGTTGTTAGGAAAAGTATCCATTCGGAACGCCCCTATCCCACTCTAAGGTGTGATAGTGCCTTAGCAACAAACAAGGAAAACTACTCGAGTATTCTTCTTTATGAAATGTAAATGAGGAGAAAGGATGTAACTAACCTGTGTCTTCTGCTAGTTTGTTGATCCAATCGCTCCTCTCTTCAGTAGCTCCCAACTCCCTGCTTCCTTACCGGCCCAGCTTCACCGAATTCCTGCAAGATCACAAGAGAGAGAAACTACACGAAGATATAGACATACATTCATAAAAAGCTCAGGATCAGATTAAGCTAAACATGCAAATATAACAAAACATCATTGATACACAGCATGTAGGAGAAACTCAAATAGTTTATTGATATGATAATAAAGTCCAAGAGGAGATACAACCAAGTGAGTCCCGATCCAGCATCTACCTCCCAGCAAAGGAATCCCTTCCTTTCCTCCAACAAAGCATAAATCACCCAATGTACTAATCTCAATCTCAAACCAACAACAATTCTCTGTAAAGTACAAAATTCCAGCCTCCGGATCTCTGGGATGAGGGATCCATATATAGATGTAAGTAGAGAGGATGAGTCAGCTTATGTTTTGACTTGTGGCTTCTCTCTGTCAGTTCTTGCTTCCACTTGGAGGCTGAGAGCCTCTTACTCATCACCGGTCGAATTCATTGAGGCAAGTGTCATTGAGGAAGATTCTGGAAGCTTCCAGTGTCTGTACACCTCGCGGAATGATGCTGCCATTTGGCATTTCTCTCTCAGCGCACCCTGGTAGTGCATTTAGGTGCGTTGCAACTTACCTAGCTAGTGTACTGGGGTGCATTGCAACGCAGGAAGCTAGTAGAGCATCTGAATTGATCCTGAATTGACTGTTTCTGAGTGGTTTTTGGTGGAGAACTTCTGGGAGAAGCTGTCATTGGTTGACCTTGTTCCTTTAGGGGCAGGAACAACACTTTTAGGGACTTTGGATCCCTTGGATTATGGACATTTCATGCTTAAAGCTGTAAGGCACAAAAATGTCTATAACACTATGAAGCCTTACAACTTCAATCCCTCTGTATGTTTGTACCAAAGACCAAACTAAGTGGTGCCTCTGACATATCTCAACACATTCTTTGTTGCCTTCCAATACAGTTTGGTTGGCTTAACCATTGCTTGACTAAGCTAGTTAATTGCATAACACATGCTCAGTCATGTGTTCACCAAATACATAGGTGAACCCACAAGCTTCTTGTATATGGTAGCCTCCACTATTTCTACTGAAGTAACATCTTCCTTCCTCCAATTCCTTGATAGAGGATTCTCCATGGGTTTGCTGCTCTCCATGTGAAACTTCTTCAATATCTTGCTAGAATACTTTCCTTGAGAAAAAAATTTCCCCATCTCCTTTCCATACTTCCATACCAAGGAAATAATGCATGAGCCCCATGTCCTTCATCTAGAATTCTCTTGCAAGATCCTCCTTGCAAGAAATGATCGGTGTCTCATCTCCAATCAAAAATTAAATTATCGACATATAATACTATAATCAATAATTTACCTTCAACAAAAATATGGTAAAGGTTTGCATCTACTTCACTTTTGGTGAATCCCAACCCGATGAGATAACTTTCAATCCTGGTGTACCAAGCACAGGTTGCTTGTTTCAACACATACAATACTCACTTGATTTTGTGTACATGTGACTATTTTTTGAACATCTCAAATCCTTCTGATTGCTCAATGTACACCTCTACCTCAATCACTCCACTGAGGAATGTTGTCTTCACATCCATCTAACATATCTTCCATCCCATCTGTGCTACAAGAGCTAGAATTGAACTAATTGAAGAGTACCTTGCAACTAGAGCAAGGGTCTCCTCATAGTTAATTCCCCCCACCTGAGAGAACCCCTTGGCCACAAATTTGGCCTTGTGTTTCTCGATATTTCCATCTGCTACTTGCTTCACCTTGTAGATCCACTTGGAACCTACCACTGACTTGTTCTTTGGTCTTAGGACCACTTCCAAAACATTGTTTCTGATAATGGAGTCATACTCCTCTACCATGGCATCAACCCATACTGATTACTGCATTACTTCCTTAAATGAGGATGACTCACTCTTTATAATATAACTCATCAGAGCCATGTAGCCAGTGTACTGATCTGGTGACCTCCTCTTCCTATGTTGTGATATGGGTGCTCTCATATTTTCTCTATCATCATGAAATTATCTTTCATCTTCTCTGGTATGCTTCCTTCCATCTCTGGATGTCTCTGCTTGAGCGAAGTCTCCACTCTCTCTACCTCTGCTTGTGTCTACTCCACAACTTCCAGAGGTTCCTCCTTTGGAGCCAAAAGATCGTACTCTGAATGTAGATAAAGCTCCCTATCAAGGGAACACCTCGTTTCCTTCTCCTCATCAAAATTCACATCTGTTTTGACAACTGTCATCCAAAGAGATGGCAAGTACACATGATATTGTGAGGTGTATCAATGTACCCAAAAAATATGCCCAACTCAACTATCAACTCTATATTTTTCCTTACATCCTTGGAAACATGAAAGTAAACTCATGATCCAAAGATCCTAAATTGTGACACATTTGGTATCTTCCCTAAAAAATCTTCCTTTGATGTTCTCATTCCAAGAATCCTGTGAGGACTCCTTTTTGGCAATTAAACAAATTTGTTGCATGCTTCAGCCCACAAATGCAATAATAGGCTCTGATCATGCAACATGGCCTATGAAGCTCCCACAATAATTCTATTCTTCCTCTCATCCACCCAATTCTATTGTGGGTTATGAGGTGTTATCAACTCCTGTTGAATGCCTTCTTGTGTAAAAATGTTCTTAAACTCATTCGACACATATTCTCCATCATTATCACTTCTGAGAGCCTTCACATTACTATTAGTATCTTTCTCAATAATTTCTTTAAAATCAACAAATCTAGAGAATGTATGCTCTTTATTTTACATGAAGTAGATCCAACACTTCCATGAGAAATCATCCACAAATATAACATAATACTTATGCTTGGCCACAGAGGATATTAAGAAAGGCCCACACACATCCAAGTGAACTCTTTCAAGGATTTCTTATTCTTTATTGTCCCCCTCGTTGAAGGTGGATTTGTGTACTTCCCCAATGTACACCCTTTGCATGTATCTCTCTACTCTAGTGCACCCTTGGGAAGTGTTGTAGAAATATGTTGCACGCTCTTCAAGGATCCATGGTGCAAATGGCCCGACCTTCTATGACATAATTCACTGATGTCTTGGCTCTACACCTTATCTGATTTTATGGTAAATGTCGCACAATATTCTACATCCAATTTGTAGAGGTTCTTCACCTGAACTATGATCCGCTTCACTTGTCCTACGGTGATGTGTTTAAGGAAAGAATTTCCTTTGCTAAATATCACATTGTAGTCATGGTATTCCAACATAGCAACTGAAATGAGGTTCTTCTTCATACATGGAACATACATCACATCTTTTACTTTGAGAGGGGAGATAGACTCCCTCTAAAAATTAACTATACCAATACGGGTAGCACTATATATTTCGTCATCTCCCATTTTGATGTGCATATGGAGGTCCTTCTCCTCTAAGTCACTAAATAATTCTTGGTTGCCCATCATATGGAATGAGGCTCCACTATACAGATACCACACACTACCAATCACGGTTCTCACCATATAGGTGATGAGGGTGAAATCAAGTTCGAATTGTGAAGCAAGAGCTTCACATGCTTCTCCTATTGAGGGCTTCTTACCCACCTTCTTATATGTACACTTCGTGGCATAATATCCCAACTCATGATAGTGAAATCAATTGATATTCGACAAGTATTTAGTCTTTCCATAATGACTGGAATCCCCTTTGGATTGGGATTTCTTCCCTTTCCCTTTCTTTTCCTTTCCATCCAAGGCATAGTTCTCCTCATCATCATGCTTATATGAGGTTCCATCTCTAGTGTTCTACCTTATCTCTTCTTGGACTAAGTTAAACCACAATCATTCCCAATTTGGTAGCTTCTCCCTCCCATTTAGTGAATCTTGGTAGTTGAGCCAGTTCTTGGGAAGGCCTAGAAGTGCTAGGCATATAATATCATCATCAACAACTATAATACAAACACTCCCAAGTTCATCACGAAATTGGTTGAACCTTCTTAGGTAATATAATAATGTGTCACCCTTCTCCATCTTGATCATACGAAGCTTATACTTTAGTGCTAACTTCATATGGCCACTGCTATTCTGAACAAGTCTATCAAGGCTTGCCAAATTGCATATGGGGTATCCTTTCCATGGAGATTCGAGACAATATGATCTTGAACTCCTTTTAGTATGATCCTCCTCACCTTTGCCACACATTTATTCCACTCTTCCAGATCTTGAGCATGAGTTATTGGAGGCTTAGAAATATCACTATCAATGAATTCCTTTAGCCTATTATCTTCCAACATTGCCTCCATCCTATCCTCCCAAGAAATATAATTCGAGCTAGCCTCAAGGGCATACTCAAGTATCAATCCATAGAATGTCATTGTGTTGGCTCTGAAGCATGATACTGAAAATTTGATTCGCCTGTAAAGAAAAACTTGAATTATTCTCTTCTATTGTGATTCCTACTCTGATACCATGTATAAATTTCTTGTAGATTCAAAATTCATATGTAATTGGATAAAACAAAATACTTGAATCTACTCTACTCATCAGCGGAAACAATTAAACGATCGATAAATCATAACATAAACATGAGACAAGATTCAATCACATATGCTCATAGATTTATATAAGGGGAAAGAAATTGCTGAAAACACCTTCCTATTTGTACTGCAATAGTCAAAAAATAAAGAAGAAATATAGTGCTTGTTCAATCCTGAGAAACATATGCACTAGTATAATCTATCTCACTGCTTCCTAGACAAGCTTTGGTCAATACTTAACCAAATCCAAGCCTGCCCAAGTCCCTATTTACTTGTGTTGTCCCTTAATGAATTATACCCCTATTAATTAGGGAAATTACAAATTATAATTGCGCAATCCCTGTAGGCCTTTCTCTGAGTGCATGCACCACTTGTACAATTTGGAATTGTCTACAATTAATTCTACACTATCCTTGAACTCCAATCTCAAATGGGTTACTCAATTTATCTGTACACATCAATTATAATGCGTTGATTAATGAGTTAAATGAAATTTCAGCTGAAGTTACACCCCACTACTCGACCCTCCACTAGTTTTTAATCAATTAGAACTAGTTAAACTCATAATAAATCAAATTAACTGAACTCGATTTCTAGAAAATAGAAATCAATCACAACTAAACATAACTCAAGTATATCCAACTCAAATTAACTGACTTAACTGAGTGACAAGGCCATGTCACTTCAGTTAACTACCTCCAAGTATTTTTATGAAATTAGAATTCTAATTTGTCCTAATTTATTTTTGGAAAAATTAAATTAGGAATTTCTTGTTGCATTTTCAACACTCCCTCTTAGCAAGAAAGGGATTATCTACTACCCCAATCCTGCCACTATGGAACTCGAATTTGCATCTTGACAATGCCTTTGTCAAAATATCTACATCATGTTCCTCTGTAGGAATGTACTCGAACAACATGATCTTACTATGCACACAATCGCATAGATGGTGATACCGAATATCGATATGCTTGGATCAACCATGAAAAAATGGATTCTCAAAGAGTTTGATATAACATTCATTGTCACAGTAAATCATGGTAGGGACTATCTTCTGAGAAAATAACCTAGCAATAATCTCCTTCATCCAGATAGCCTCACATTTTGCTTGACTTGCAACCGTGTACTCTTATTCTATTGAGTTGAGTGCAATCAATATTTTCTTTCTGCTGTACCAAGAAACCGTTGGTAAAACAACACTGAAAGTGGCTCCTAATGTGCTCTTCTTGTCTGATGGAATCCCCACCCAATCTACATATGTGAATCCTTGCAACTTCATTCCCTTTGTCCATCTATACCAAAGACCAAACTAAGTGGTTTCTTTGAGGTATCTCAACACATACTTTGCCACCTTCCAATACAGATTGGTTGGCTTAACCATTGCTTAACTAAGCTGGTTAACTTCATAACACATGTCCGTTCATGTGTTGACCAAATACATAAGTGGACCCACAAGATACCTATATATGATAGCCTCCACTACTTCACTTGATGTTGCATCTTCATTCCTCCAATTCCCTTCTAGAGGAGTCTCCATGCATTTTCTTCTCTCCATGTGGAACTTCTTTAGTATCTCGTTGGAAAGATTTCCTTGAGAGACAAAAAGTTCCACATCTCCTTTCCATACTTCCATACCGAGGAAATAATGCATGATCCCCATGTCCTTCATCTCAAATTCTCTTGCAAGATACTCTTTGCAAGAAATGATCATCTTCTCATCTCTGGTCAAAATTAAATCATGGACATATTACACAATAATCAATAATTTACCTTCAACAATAATATGGTAAAGGTTTGCATTTGCTTCACTTTTGTTGAAGCCCAACCTAGTGAGATAACTGGTGATCCTGGTGTACCAAGCACATGGTGCTTGTTTCAATCCTTACAATGCTCGCTTGAGTCTGCGCACATGAAACTCCCAATCAAAGGTCCCAAAGCCTTTCGACTACTGAATGTATAGCTCTGCCTCAATTACTCCATTGAGGAATGTTGTCTTCACATCCATCTGATGTATCTTCCATCACATCTACATTGCAAGAGCTAGAATTGATTTGATTGAAGAGTACCTTTCAACTGGACCAAAGGTCTCCTCATAGTCAATTCCCTCCACCTAAGAGAACCCCTTACCCACAAATTTGTCCTTGTGTTTCTAGAATCCCCCATCTACTACTTGCTTCACCTGGAACCTACGACTGACTTGTCCTCTAGTCTTGGGACCATTTCCCAAACACTAGTTCCTGATAATGGAGTCATACTCCTCTACCATGGCATTAACCCAAACCAGTTGTTGCACTACTTCCTCGAATGGGGATGGCCCAATCTCTACAATCTCACTCATTAGATCTGTTACACAGTAATTTGTCACCATCCCTGTTACTCCTCTTGTCGTACCTTAGAGGACTCATTCCGGGAGTTATAAGAAGTGACAAGGGCTAAAAACACTTGCATTATGTTCCCCTGAGTATGTACTCCATGTTCCCTGGAGACACCTTCTGCAGATCATCCCTAAAAAGTGCTCTTTTCCCATTGGCACAAGTCCACAGTATCCTACCCGCGCGAATGATGGAGATCCTCAAAAGAGGGCCCGACCATTAGCGCTCTATCTTAGAGCAACAGTCGCGCCAACCAAATTTAGTCGTGCTTTTTGCCTTAATGCACGTCCGATTGTTGTTTCCTTCATTACATGGAGCTTTTCTGAGGATAGAAAATCAGTTTTTTGTCGAGCTTTATCCATCTTTATGGCTTTTGCTAATTCCACGAAAGGTGTCCCGGTTCATCACATCCTCCTCCCTTCTTCATCTATATAAGCTTGTCATTATGCATTGGGGGAGGGGGAGAGTGTTGGTGTTAGTGTTATGCTAGTGATTTGGTGATTGAGTGATAGTAGTGATGATTATTGGTCATGGAGTGTTAGATGTTGAGTTTATGGAGGAATGCTAGTGAGTGCTAGAGGGGTTATGCTGCCGGAGAAGAGATGCATGTCAAGACACATATAGTTACTCGCCCAGCCAGGAGAAGGGTCGACGTCAGAACAATGGTTGTAACTTTTCCTATTTATTAATTGATGAGCGACTACTATTATAGTTCCAATCTCATTATCTATCATGGTGATATGTTGATTTATTTCCTTTCTGACTGAAATATAGTTGTGCCTTGGTAGTTTTTATGTTGGTATCTGTCTCTTCCTTTGCATGTGCAGGTATTTTTCATGATCTGTTGGAGCAAGGGAGCGAGGATGTCAACTCTGCTTCAATCATAGCGTTGGACTCCAGGTTAGTCTTCTTGATTCACCTTTGATGCATAACTAGGAACTTGCGTAGCAGCGTGGTTTGTTTGTGGCTAGTTCTGTGATAGGCTAGTGGGATTGCCTCTGTCCGCAGAGGGGATTTACCTTACCAACAAATTGGCGACTCCGCTGGGGAGTAACTCTTTGATTTCTGTCTTGCATGTTAAGTTTCTTCTGCTTGCTTGAGTGCATGAGCTTCCTGAGTCAGTTTTGAGTTGATTCTTTACTGTTTGACCCATCTGAGCACTGTCAACCCGACCTGAGGTCATATCTTTTATCTTTTTAGTTGGCAAGCTTAATTGGCGCGGTTATTTCTCTGACAGTCGCGCCAGTTGGCGCACGTTGCTCAAAAGCAACTCGCGCCAATTCTGTGGTAGCGCAAGTTGCAGGCTGACAGTCGCGCCAGCTCTGTAAATTTTGCCTGTGTGTGGGTGGAAAGCTCATTTAGTCTCTTTATATATCTCTTTCAGCCTCTGTAACTGTGTTGAACCTCTGCTTGACTGGTTTTAGCCTGTATCCCTCAGTTGTTTGCTTATTTCCAGTGACTTTGCATGTCTAGCCTTCTGTGGGAAGTTTCGGTCTCTTGATCATCCAGTCAGCTTGTTGATTGTTCTACACCTATCCAGTGCTTTGTTAAAGCTTGATCTTCTATACTTTGAATACTTCACTTCTAGCCTCTTTGAAGTTCACTAGTTTTTGTGTTTTTCCTTGCTTGCATGGTTCATTTTGTGTTTTAGAATTGGTTCTATTTCATTGACTGAACTTGGATTGTGCATATCTCTTAGAATTTGTTTACATGCATCATGCCATCTTAAAGGAAAGAAAAACAAAAAATCTCTTGCATTATAGTAGTTAGCATTTATTGTTATTTGTTGCTATTGAAAAGAAAAAAGACAAAATTTCGTTTCTTTTTATTAGCTGCATTAGGATCTTTGTTCTTTGTTGAAGTGATCATTTCGTTTGTGAAAAAGATCTCAACCCTCCTGTAGATAGAATTCATCGAATCAAATGATTTAATTTCGGCATATAGCTTGCATGTAAGAAGTTTTCGAGATATCACATACGGTAGGACCAAAAAACTGAAACATAATCAAAGATAAACTTTAAAATGAACTCAATGGACATAACAATGCATTGGAACATAACGCAAACACTCTAGAGGTCTAGGTTAGAGACGTGTTCCGGCGTCGTTAAACCTGGTAGTTTATCGTCGAGTGGTTGGGTGATTCCTCCACGGTGATACGGTAGCTGCCAATACGGACTGTGCTCCCACGTACCGTCGAGTATATATTGGGAGACCCCTATAGGAATAAAGCCTTTATCCATAGGAAGCCGTGTCAGCCGCCCTACGATTCGCAATGCAGTGAACACAGCATTCACGAAGATCGACCACCCGTACCCTAAAAAGTATTCTGTGGTTTTTCGAAAAGTTTGGCACACCCTCTACCTAGAATTCCAGAGCAGTCACTTTTGATCCATTTCGGACTCCCTAAACGAAAAGGTGCCTATGAGCGTCTTGTCACTTTGTGCTCATTAAATATTCGAAGGAGACTAGAGTCATCTTTTACCCTTTTCTCGACTCTCAAAAAATGAAAAGGTTAAGTTCCGTGTCTTAAAATTTATTGGCCACGATAACATTTACCCAATTAGATTTTGTTTGCGTTAGCTTGAGTAGGGTTATTTCTCGTTCAATGGCAGCCTTCCCGGCGCCCACCGGCCAAGGTGTTCCTCCTGATGGGAACCCTCGTCCATTTCCTTCTGTTGGAAATGTCGGTGTTCAGTATATCGCAACTTTGTCTTTGCCTGGGTTAACCATCGGTTTGCCCGTATGGTTATTTTCAAACTCAGTGGTCTCGAGTGCGATAACTTCTGCTCCGAATGAACCCACCTCCCAGGTAATAACCACTACGAATGTTACTTCCGAGGTCAATGCCGTCCAAACCACCACGGCAAACAAATCCTCGAAAGCAAAGAAGAAAGGGAAACCGAAGAATAAGCCAGATCAACCCAAGCAGGAAGCCCCTAACCCTCTGCCCGATGAGGGTGCCAAACGCAAACCCAAGTATCCTTGTCTTATCTGTGATGAGGATCACTATACAAAGGACTGCCCCAGGCAGTCCGAAGTTAGTCGTTTGTTGAAAGGCACTCCTGGGACTCCTGTGGTGCTTAAAGAACCCTTTCCCTCACAGCAAACTCAAAAAAATCAAATGGTGGCTGACCCATCTCAGCCTCCCTCTTCCTTTGGTTCTCAAGTGTTTATGGCTGGAGCAATACCCATCAATATCAGTACTCGAACAAAATATTACCCGCCATCTACCGGGAAGGAGCCTGAGATACCCTCTAGTGCTCCTCCGTTCAGTTCGGGTCCACCACCTCCTCCACCCGAACAACGCCTTGCTGATTCCAAGGTGGACCCTTCCCCTTCTTCGCCTATTGCTGCGTCTTCATCTTCTACTTCGCCTGGTGAAACTCTGCATTCAAGTAACCAGGTGGCTAAGAAGAAGAAGAAGAAGACAAAGAAGAAGAAGACTCCTAAACCAAAGGTTAAAGGTATAACCCAAGTCGAGCCACCTTGTGCTCCTCCGCGGAAGGTCAAATTTCCTTGTAAGTTGTGCAAGGAAGACCACCTTCTCCGCGATTGTCCTGGCATTCCCAGGGTTTTAGAAGTATGGTCTCATGATCTGGACCGCCCTGCATCGTCCTCGGTAGATCGTGGCGATGTTACCTTATCACCTGGAAACGGTAAGGGAAAAGAGAAGATTCGAATCCCTTGTAAACTTTGTGAAGGCAATCATCCCCTTCACCTTTGTCCATTCATGGATAAAGCCTCTGTTGTCTTGGAAAGTATTACAGCTCCCTCACCCCAACTTCCCGTTGGCTATCAACGTCTCTCTGTAGCCGCAGATCTTTCACCTGCTGACAAAGAGATCAACCAAGATTCCTCTCTTGTCCAGCCTCCTCTTCCTGAATCTGGCTCTGCCAAGCCTGTTCTAGACCAACCATTGGTCGGAAAGAGTGTCGACTTGAGTTCACCACCCACCGACCACTCTATTTCGGAAGAGCATCATTCTCATGTTCTTCTCGTCTCCTCAGATTCTCCTACATCTGAGAGTCCTACTGTGCTCTCTCCTGAGCAGGGGGGCAATCATACGATTCCCCCACCAAGTAGTTCAGTCGCTTCCTTCGACTGGAGACGTTTGACTACCTTCCGCCTCCCATCCCATGTGCCTCTCTAGGTCACGGTACACGCCTATGACAAGGCAATACTTGGCACTGTTTTGGATGAGGGTGCAACTGTTAGTCTTATGTCTGCCACTACTTGGCAAGCTTTGGGTTCCCCACAACTTGTGCCCGTAGCATCGAATCTGACTGCTTTTGACGGAGGAACTAGCCAACCATTAGGGATCCTTCCAAAGTTCCCTATTACTTTGGGAGGCAAGACCGTCTATATAGACGTATTGGTTACCCAAGGTGCTTTAGATTTCGATCTTCTCCTTGGTCGTGACTATGTTTATGCCATGGGGGCCCTTGTCTCTTCACTTTTCCGTGTGGTTTGCTTTCCACACAATGGAAGAATTGTGACTATCGATCAATTATCGTTCGTTCGTCCATGGGTCCTCCCTGCGTAGTCGTCATCCCCTCCTGGTTGTCATCCACCAGTTGCATCTGCCCCACCACAGATCAACTACGTGGCCACCTATCCCGTGCCCGTATCCAGTGATGCCGCCGTCGTGCATAGTGTCCTGGGGGCATTGGGCCCTGATTTCCAAGATGTTGGTCTTCCCTCCGAAGCGGCACTCTTGGGAGCCTCGACTTTCCGTTCATTATGATGAAGGTCGGTTGGAGCATAGTTCCTTGTCTTGTGTCAAGCTCGTTAAAAAATGAAACAAGGAGTCCCAAGGATAGTTTTGATTTGTGGCGACCTCGTTAAAAAATGAAACAAGGGTTATGAGGATAGTTCCTTTACTGTGTCAACCTCATTAAAAAATGAAACACCTCCCTTTCCAAATCGAGTCTTTTGATTAAGATCTCGTAAAATACAAGTCGAGTCTTTCACAGATCTCGAGAGTGAACCTTCATTCCATCCACCTCGTTGAATGCAATGAAGCTTGGGGGGCATGTGCCTCGATTTGCATTATCATGCTGGGGCATGGTTTGCGTTATCATGCTGGGGGCATGCGAACTTATAACAAGCATAGTTTTTCGTTTCAAGCTTGTGTAAACATGAAACCGAATCCAAGCAGAGTTCTCCATGGTTCAAGCTTGTGAAAAAAAAAATGAACCCATACCTGATTTACATCCCGTGATTGCCTTTTATCTGCTAAATTCTGCTAGATGAGCCTTGGTTGTTTCATTCCATCGCCACCATCTTTTTGGCCGATCATATGCTTTCACTTGGTTGTTTCTCCTTTCCTGAGGAACCGCAGCGATGAGTGGTCTTATTAGCCAGCCTCTTAACCTTTACGTGTTTCAAGTGAGTTCCACCATTACCGGAACCAGTTGCTATCCCTTATACCACTCGTTCCTTCAGGACGAGTCGCCTTTACGCTCTTTTCTGACTCGTAAAATATGAAAAGATTGCCGAGTATTTTTCCCTTTTTGACTCGTTAAAGAAAATAAAAATGGAGGTCCGCTTTCAGCTCTTTTCTGACCATTTAAAGAGGAAAAGATTGCCGAGTCGCTCCTCTTGACTCGTTAAATGGTGATAAGGGGCGGTCATTTTAAGTTATTTTTGTCAACCGTTAAAACATAAAAAGATTACCGGGTTTTTGTCGTTTCAAACTCGTTAATGGTTACGAAACGACGTGGTTTTGACCGCTTTTTTACTTTTTCAGGTCAAAGTCACTAATCATGAAAAGTACTCCTCGATCGTAATGATCGGGCGGTTCTTTCAGGTATTGTTTTATACTTTTTCGGGCCCGAGAGACACAACTTTACGAAAAAGGACATCCCTGGAGTTTCCTTTTCTGCTGTCTTTTCAAACTCTCTAAACATGAAAAGACGCCGAGTTCTTCCTTTGTCAGACTCGTTAAAACTTAATGACATCGGATTTTGTCACAACACAAGCATATGCTATCCCCATCAAGCTTGTTAAAAATAACTGGGGTACTCGCCAGAAATGGTGGGGGGAAAAGAAAAGTTTGAACCATAATTATTACCGTAAAGGCAGTATGTCGCTCTTGAACATGGCACTTTTTGCTTTCGTGTCCGGGGTGGGGATATCTCATCTCATATTTTTCACTTGCTTCCATGGACTTGGGTACCTTATTTGACCTCTCATTCACTCATTGCCTCGTCATCATGACCTTTGATACCTTGATGTCAAATACTGCCAATTCCGTTAATGTGCCGCCGATATGTTCAAGAGAAGTTGACCTCTACAAATAAACAACCTCCCTATGATAGTTCGTACAATCTTGATTCACGACATTATCTCTTTGTCTCGTGTCGATGATGTGGGAAACATTATGGCCCACCTTCGATCAAGGTCACTCCCTATCGACTTCAGCTCATTATCCAAGAAGTTGACCTAGAGACTCCCTTCCAGTGCCCTGGAGCCTGCATGCCTCAATGGCAGGTTCTTCGTGTTCGACGTGAGGTTTTCATCATTGGCCTCCGATCGAATGATTCTACGGGTGTTCGACTTCAGCTCATTGATTCACACGCCGTAGATTGTACCTATAGTACCTTGAGGGCCATTGTCATTATTGGTGGTACCTCTCACGTCTGTTAACAGTTCCCACCATTGACTGGTAATCAGACGATGTTCATGCATGTTCGACTTCAGCTCATGAATTCACATGCTTGAACTTGTACTCTTGTTCGGGTCGAGATGGAGCGCAAGACCTTGGATTGTGTCTGTTGTAATCCAGGCGTGATTCTTGGTACTTGACTCATTCACTGGATGGCTGCGACCATACCTGAGTCAGTTCATTGATCCTAACCAGATGGCTGCGTCCATACTATGGATCTAGATTATTTATGTACTCTCTTATGGATGGCTGCGACCATACCATGTACATCATGTAATTGAACTATCAGTCATGTCTCTTAATACAGCTCCTCGGCGGCAATAACTATATGTGCTCTTGTGTGCTCTTATGTGCGTTCTAGTAAAGCATTTCACCCCTCTCCACCTCTCGGACTTCATGCTTTAGGGGGCATCTGTTACACAGTAATTTGTCACCATCCCTGTTACTCCTCTTGTCGTACCTTAGAGGACTCATTCCGGGAGTTATAAGAAGTGACAAGGGCTAAAAACACTTGCATTATGTTCCCCTGAGTATGTACTCCATGTTCCCTGGAGACACCTTCTGCAGATCATCCCTAAAAAGTGCTCTTTTTCCATTGGCGCAAGTCCACAGTATCCTACCCGCGCCAATGATGGAGATCCTCAAAAGAGGGCGCGACCATTGGCGCTCTATCTTAGAGCAACAGTCGCGCCAACCAAATTTAGTCGTGCTTTTTGCCTTAATGCACGTCCGACTGTTGTTTCCTTCATTACATGGAGCTTTTCTGAGGATAGAAAATCAGTTTTTTGTCGAGCTTTATCCATCTTTATGGCTTTTGCTAATTCCACAAAAGGTGTCCCGGTTCATCGCATCCTCCTCCCTTCTTCATCTATATAAGCTTGTCATTATGCATTGGGGGAGGGAGAGAGTGTTGGTGTTAGTGTTATGCTAGTGATTTGGTGATTGAGTGATAGTAGTGATGATTATTGGTCATGGAGTGTTAGATGTTGAGTTTATGGAGGAATGATAGTGAGTGCTAGAGAGGTTATGCTGCCGGAGAAGAGATGCATGTCAAGACACATATAGTTACTCGCCCAGCCAGGAGAAGGGTCGACGTCAGAACAATGGTTGTAACTTTTCCTATTTATTAATTGATGAGCGACTGCTATTATAGTTCCAATCTCATTATCTATCATGGTGATATGTTGATTTATTTCCTTTCTGACTGAAATATAGTTGTGCCTTGGTAGTTTTTATGTTGGTATCTATCTCTTCCTTTGCATGTGCAGGTATTTGTCATGATCTGTTGGAGCAAGGGAGCGAGGATATCAACTCTGCTTCAATCATAGCGTTGGACTCCAGGTTAGTCTTCTTGATTCACCTTTGATGCATAACTAGGAACTTTCGTAGCAGCGTGGTTTGTTTGTGGCTAGTTCTGTGATAGGCTAGTGGGATCGCCTCTGTCCGCAGAGGGGATTTACCTTACCAACAAGATCCATGTAGCTAGTGTACGAATCTAGAGACCTCCTTTGCCTACGGGGTTATGTGGGTGCTCCCACATTCTCTCTAGCATCATGCAATAATATGTCATCTTCTCTCATGTACTTCCTTCCATCTCTGGATGCCTCTTCTTGAGTGGAATTCTCCATGCTCTCTACCTATGAATATGGCTGATACAAAACTTCCTTAATTTCCTCCATTGGAGCCAAAAGGTCCTGCTCTAAATGCAAATAAAGCTCCCTCTCAAGGGAACACTTTGATCCAGGATGGATTTTGTTTGAGTCCAGTCAAAGTTTTCTATGTAATGTTTGAATACCAAGATGGTAGTAGATAGAAAAAGTTCTTGATGTGCTCATAATTTTACTATCTCAGATGCTTGAAAAATTAGTGTCAATTCAAAGAGATTGTCGTGTTGATTCTGGTGGTATATCTAGTTTTGAAAATGGCATCCATAAGAGGAAGATTATGCATTCTGAATTTTTCCTCCAACAGGTAAAAAATCTAAAATCAAAAGGTCAGCAGTCAACTCATGGTTCTGTTGGTCAAATCTCAAGGTTCCAAAAGACACATGGTGTGCTTTGATTCCACCAAATGTCTCCTTCTGGTTTGACGGTTTCTAGTATTTATGATTGGTTGGTTGATTCTTAATTTAACCAATAATTGAATGCTACATGGGTCAATGATTGGATGCCACATAGCCTCCTCATGGCATGCTAAAAAATTTTATGAGTCTGCAGGACCTCTGGGGAGATTCGAAACTCTATCTCTAAGCCACCAAGCCACCGCATGTTTTTTGGAATACATGGGCACGAGTATGTATTTGAAGTGTTGTATAGAGCATGATTGGGGAAGGGTTGGTGGAGCCTGCCACATCTGACGGCCCCACCAAACCATGGTGTATTTTTATAACTAGAATGATGATACCTCCAAATATGGAGCAGAGTCTCTATTCCCAACTAAATCACAGTCAAACATATGGCTATATGTGACCGTCAGAGTTATTGCTAAGCAGAAAACATGTGACCAATGTTTCAAGTCATGACAAATGCCATGGGGGTTGGCATATGTGTATCCTTTGGAGCTTTTATGATTCCATAGGTATATCAACTAGATGGTATCTTATTGTCAAAGTTTCGACACCGCCAAAGTTACTATAAACATTTTTTGTGTGTGATATGCCACACGGGATGCATCACTGTTGATGCTGGTTAATGATATGTCACTTAGCGTGGGGATGTGGCATAATTGCATCATATTCATATTTAATGTGTTAAACTATGATATCACCACTCATTCCAAAGTCAACAACCATATGTTATGGCTCGGATGCAGCGAGGTTGGTGGAGTTAATATATGGTATGGTGTAACCTACCATGGTTGGTGTGGGGCTAGATAGCCACTAGTCCAATGAAGGATATGCCACGACTATAGTCTTCAACCATATGATGGGTGGAGGTTTTATATTACATCTGTCAGTCCAATGTAAGGACAATGGTTATAACGATATGCCAAATATATATTGCAATGCGCTGAACCATAGCATTTTAAAACCATATGCTATATTGGTAGGAGGGAGTTGGCATATATATTCAAATGTCACACCATATGAGCATACTCTCGTCTAATGGGTATTTGACCATGTTTTATGGTTGCATTCAATTTAATTCGAATGACTAAGATTGGTACCATATAGTTACACATTGCTATGTTTGCAATATTGTTGCACCCGAACTCTAAAGTTACAGTTTCAAAAACATTATAAAAGGTTGTCAATGCACCAAAGAGAGAGCTGTCGAAAATTTGTGATAGGTTAACCCAGTAATGCAATACAAGTCAAAGCAGAATAATATAACCTACTTCTACTATAAATTTGTGGAAGCTTAATGATTGAGCTGAACAATGTAACCAGAAGAAGAAGAATCAATGGCACAATACACATGAAAATAATTTGGGGAAAGTCTCAAATAAAAACCCCACACTATTGTATTATCATACATGGTGGGAATACATAGGAATTATACAAAGCCTTAGCTCCCATATCTATCCAACTCTTAGTAAAATCCTCACAGATGCTCACAGAGAATCTTAGATTCTCTCCAACATTCCTCTCTGCCCTCCAAGCTCCTATTTCCTTGCATTGTTCCTTATGGATGATTTTCCTATTACCAAGTGGAAAAACAAGCCTTCAAAACTGCACAGTCCTCAAGGATGAATCCTTGACTGCATGCATGAGTTTTCTCCATGAGAAAACACATGCAACTGATAGTACACTATCCTTGAACATTAATCTCAACTGGGTCTTTCTCAGAATAGACATGCATGAGTTTCTGATGAGGGAATCTTCAGTTAACTGGAGTAGCACTAGTTGATTGCATTCATGCATCAATTGACTGTTAACTCACTATCAGTTCCTCAAACAGTTTGGAACTAATTTAACTGGACTTAACTCAGTAAAATGGGTTAACTAATTACAACTCAAATATAATTCAATCTTATCTCCTTAATTTAAGGGATAACTCTTGCATGACTTCAAAAAGAATTCTAACTTGAATTTCTCTAACTAATTAATTTAAAATAAATTAATTAATTATTTCCAAATAGTTGTTAAGACTAAATTTTATTTTAATTCACAATTTAATTCCTGTCAACAAGAAAGGGATTATCTACCACCTCGATCTTGTCTCTATGGAACCCGAATTTACACTTTGACAATGCCTTTGTCAAAATGTCAGCATCTTGCTCCTCTGTCGAAATATACTGCAGCAACATGATCCTCCTTGCTACACAGTCTCTGAGATGATGATTCCAGATGTTGATGTGCTTGGACCTATCATGAAATACTAGATTCTCAGAGATTTTGATACAACTCTGATTATCACAATATATCATAGTTGGATCCATCCTCTGATCAAACAAACCAACTAGGATTTTCTGCATCCAGATGGCCTCAGATGTTGCCTGACTTGCAACCATGTATTCTGCCTCTACCAAGCTGAGTGCAACCAACCTATGTTTCCTGATGTACCAAGAAACTACCATTGAACCAAGGTTGAAAATCCCTCTTGATGTGCTCTTCCAATCTGATGGACTCCCTGCCCAATCTGCATCAGTGAAGCCCTGTAGCTTCATTCCCTCTGTCCATCTGTACCATAATCCATACTGAGATGTGCCTCTGAGGTATCTCAATACATGCTTTGTCACCTTCCAAAACATCTTGGTAGGCTGAACCATCGCTTGACTCAGCTGGTTCACCACATAGCACAAATCTAGTCATGTGTTCATTAAGTACATTAGTGAACCCACAAGCTGCCTATACACAGTAGCCTCTACCACTTCTCTTGAAGTAGAAACCTCCTTCCTCCAGTTACCTACTAGAGGAGTCTGCATGGGCTTACACTTCTCCATGTGGAATCTCCTGAGTATCTCGTTGGCATACTTTCCCTGAGATGCAAACAACTCCCCACCCTTCTACCACACTTCCATGCCAAGGAAGTAATGCATGAGACCCATGTCTTTCATCTTGAATTCTCTTGCAAGGTCCTCCTTGCAAGACATGATCAACTAATCATCACCAGTCAATATGAGATTATCAACATAAAGTACGATGATCAACAACTTACCTTTCACCACGATGTGGTACAGGTTCACATCCGCTTCACTCTTTGTGAAGCCCAACTCGGTGAAGTAGTTGTCTATCCTGGTGTACCAAGCACGAGGTGCTTGCTTTATCCCATACAACACTCTCTTGAGTCGGCACATATGTGACTCACGATCGAAGGTCTCAAAACCTTCTGGCTACTCTATGTACACCTCTTCCTAAATCTGGCCATTGAGGAATGCAGTCTTCACATCCATCTAATGGATCTTCCAACCCATGTGTGTTGATAGTGCCAACATAGATCTGATAGATGAGTACCTTGTGACATGAGCAAAAGTCTCATCATAGTCAATCCCCTTGACCTGTGAAAAGCCATGGGAAATAAATATTGCCTTATGCTTCTCCACACTACCATCAGCAACTTGCTTTACCTTGTAAAGCCAACAAGAACTCACAACTGACTTGTTCTCCGGTCTCGAAACCACGTCCCAAACACTGTTACAAACTGTGGAGTCATACTCCTCCACCATAGCATCAACCCAAATTGGCTGTTGCACTACTTCCTCAAAGGAAGATGGCTTGGTCTCAACACATTCCCCAGAAAGGGCCATGTATCTAGTGTACCTATCATGTGACCTCCTTTGTCTGCACTGAGAAGATGGTGCTCCCAAATTCTCTCTTGCATCCTCCAACAATCTATCAGCTTCTCTTGTGCGCTTCTGTCCATCTCTAGAAGACTCTGCTTGAGTGGATGTCTCCACTCCTGGAACCTCTGCATGCGGTTGCTCTGCATCAGTCTGAGGCTCCTCCTCCTTAGGAACCAATCGTTCCTCCATAGCCTGTAGTTGGAGCTCCCTCTCAAGGGAAAATCGCATGGCCTTCTGCTCATCAAACTTGAGATCTCTGTGAACCACTATCCACTGACTGGTAGGCAAGTACACCCGATAGTTGTGAGTTGTATCAGTGTACCCCACAAATATGCCCAACTCTACTATCGGCTCAACCTTCTTCCATGCATCCTTTGTCACATGGCAATATACCGATTAGCCAAACATACTGAAGTGACCCACATCTGGTCTCTTACAAGAGAAAGCTTCCTCTAGTGTCTTCATCCCAAGTATGCGATGTGGGCTTCTATTCTAAAAATAGACTACTATGTTGCATGCCTTAGCCCACAAGTGAAGTGGTAGGCCTTGGTCACGCAGCATTGTCTGTGCTTCCCCTACAATAGTTCTATTCTTCCTCTCAGCCACCCCATTCTATTGTGGGTTATAAGGTGCCATCAACTCTCGTTTAATTCCTTCCGTTGCACAGCAGTCCTTAAAATCTTGAGATACATATTCTCCACCGTTGTCGCTTCTCAAGGCCTTGATCTTCTTCCCTGAATCTTTCCCGACCAAAGCATCGAACTCACAAAACTTTGTGAAGGTTTGGTCCTTCTGCATGAAATAAATCCAGCATTTATGAGAATAGTCATCAATGAAAATCACATAATACCTTTGCTTCATTGTGGATGCCATCGAGAATGGTCCACACAAATCAGTATGAACTTGCTCTAAGATAGCCTTTGCTCGACTGTCTCGATCATGAAAGGAAAACTTGGTGTACTTTTGTGATATTCCTAATTAGCTATGGCTAATTGGAATATTCGATTTTGTTCAATTTTTGCCTTCTATAGTTATTTGTAAATAAAAAGTGAGGAAGGGGGACATAACTCACTTTAGAATAAAAAGTCACTTCCTAGGTAGCACAACGTTGTGACTTAAAGGGGAGCCAAGGGAGCCAAAGGGGGATGCAGAAATGGAGCCCACATAGACACATGGAGAGACTGCGCAGGAGGGAAGAACACGTGGCAAGAGGAGAAGCATGCAGGAGGAGGTGATCCTAGGGTTTGTGAGGGGCAGAGGCTATAAAATAGAGAGGAGCCCCCTCATTTTGGATCATTCAGTTATGTGAATTTTGAGCTAGTCTTTTCAACTTCTGATAATGCTAGTCGTTTAGCTGATCTACAGCACTGTTCAGTGCATTGAGTGTCTCCATTCGGAGATCTCACCCTTAGCCCTGGGGGACTTCGAGTGCCTGCTCGAGCAAGGTATTTCTATCAGCATTTCAGCAGTAGTTTTATCAGCATTTCAGTAGCAGTTTCATCAGCATTTTAGAGGACTACGCAGCGCTTGGAGAGGGACGCAGTTCTTTTTGGTTGCAGTGTTGGATTAGGGTTTTTAGGTGGAGTTATGCTGGAAGATTGAGTAGGGGTCCAGCTCTTGTCTCATTGGAGGATTTTTTGCAGGGTTCAGGCAGTGTTTCAGGTAGATTTTAGAGGGGTTTTCTTCAGTGGCAGTGCAGGGCATTGAGGAACTGCGCAGAACCCCAAGAGGGTGTTTTTCGGAGGTCAGCCATTCCAGGAAAGCTTTCTAGGTTTTTCTGGGTCTCTTGAGTAGAGCTTGAATCCAGAGTTTCAGCTTTTTCCAAGGATGGGAGCAACCCCAAATCATCATTTGTTTTCTAGCAGCAACAGCAGCACAACAACAACATCCACACAGAGAGGCCATTCTTGTCATTCTGAGAGTATTTCTTCACTTGCCTTGTGCAAGTCGAGGTGCCATCTGTCTAATCACCTCTTGTACTCATTTTATTGCTCAGTATAATAAAATGGTTAAGCATTTCTCGATGCATTTCTTGTGTATCTGCTTATATTTCTGGTTTACATTATTATATGTTATTCCACTGTTATTTTATTACTTCTGGGTTATTATATCATTTGCACATATTTGGTTGGAGTTTTTGCTAGGGTTTGAGGAATATTCTGGGTTAGGAATATTACAGTGGTATCAGAGCATAGATCTGGCTTAGCCTATGGAGCTAGCAATCGATGACACCAGGGGAAAAACCATACATTTGTTACAGAGGTAGGAGGTATAGAGACACTGGACGTAGGTTGGAGAATACCTATAGAGAGGGAGACTGTGTTCCTATGGTGGACGCAGAACAGGTGGAGCCTGTGGTAGATGCAGAACAGAGAGAGCCAGTAGTGGACGCAAAATAGATGGCAGATAAGGACGGGAAGAGATTTGTGGATATGCTCCTCAAATCAATGCAGGATCTGTCGAGGCAGATTGAGGTGACGGGGCAGAGATTCATGGTAGTTGAGGCCAAACAACATGAGAGCCCACGAGTTTTTCAGATTGGTGAGGGATCAGGTGCATCCCATCACTTGCTAGAGCAGCGTGATACTACATAGCGGGTGGCCTCACATGCCCCTACATGCTCTACCATGCCCACTTTCTTAGGAGTAGACACGGGGGCCGTAGCCTAGCAAGAGGCAGAGCCTGGACATATGGGTGATTATTTTGCAGAGTACCAGGCCTATGGGCAGGATTTCAGGGAAGCCCTCTCATTTAGAGATTTTGTTAAGCTCCAGCAGGATAGCAGACCTCGCGACCATCACAAAGGGTACCAGCATTACCATGATGGCGACACCCATTGTGCAGCAAGTAGATTCCACTTGCCTATAATTGATGGCTCGTCAAACAGTTCAAAAAAGTCTTAGGTGGAGAAGCTGGACATTTATTTCCAGCTTAACTAGATGTCGGACGCAAAGGCCATCAAGGTAGCAACATTGCATTTGGATGGTGAGGCCCAGGATTGGTGGTTTCATGGGATGGTTACACTAGGGCACTCCACAGTGACGACATATGCCGAGTTTACCAGGAGACTTATGGAGCGATTTTATCGGAGGGATTCAGAGTAGCATTTCGTTGAGCTGACGAGGCTCAAATAGACGGGGAGCCCAGAGACCTACATTGCAGATTTCTTGAGGGTTTCCGTGATGGTGCCAGACCTATCCATGACACGGAGGGTCTATATGTATGGTGAGGGGTTAGCAGAGCCACTTCAGGGTCTGGCTCGATCCACTAGACCAGCCACACTCTAGGATGCTATCAACAGGACCCGGGACTTACAGGATGTCTTACCCAGGACCCGGAAACCTTACCCCCAGAGACAAACTTTTCAGTCTAAGGGGAAGGACGTGAGGATTACACCTCCAAAAGGGAATCCGGGAATGAGTACAACTTGATGATAATGCCAGGAGGGAGCTGAAGAAGAAGCGGTTGTGCTTCACATGTCAGGAGCCATGGGCACCAGGACATAGATGTGCTGCTGGTAAAGCACATTTTATTGAGATCTTCTCTAAGAGCAGTGGCGAAGAGGATGATGAGGATGATGGGGAGGCAAGAGATAGCCATGCCATACAGGGACCCTTACCACCTCCACCACCAGCAGCAGGAGGTGCATCATTTGCACCTACCGGAGGGGCCCTTGTAGCACTGTGAGGAGTACCCAAATATCTGACGCTACGTGTACAGGGGATAGTATGTGGCAGCGAGTATCAGTTTTGGTGGACAGTGGGGCGATCCAAAAATTCATCGATGCCCAGATGGTTGAGTGGAGAGGTATACTAACAGAGAGCTTCGATGGGTTTTCAGTCTTGGTCCCAGGAGATCAAACCATGACTTGTGCTCGATATGTTCCGAAGCTTTCAGTGACAATGGGCACCTACACGTTGACTGACCACTTTTTCGTGGTCAATATTCCAGACACCAACCTGATACTGGGTGTTTAATGGCTTATCACTCTAGCGAAGGTCATGATAGATTGGAAGACCCTAGAGATGGAGTGGGATGATGAGAAGACAGGGAGGCATGAGAAGATACGGGGACAACACACATATCTGCCTCAGACTGTTTCAGCTCATCAGATGAAGGCAATCTTCCAAAAAGGGGATATAGAGTGGGCAGTGGAGTTGCATGCATCATAGACAGGGACTTCAGGGTAGACGGTACATCCAGAGATACAGTCTATCCTTGATCGGTATGCCACAGTGTTTGGGGAGATTCCACCAGGACAGCCGCTGGATTTGGGGTTTGAGCACACCATCAAGCTTGAGCAGGGCATCCAAGCAGTCATCACCACCCCCTATAGGCACCCCAAGGCCTATTGGGACGAGATTGCATGGGCTATCTAGGAATTGCTGGCACTTGGGCACATTCGTCCGAGCACGAGTCCTTTTGCTTCTTCTGTGGTGTTGGTGAAGAAGAAGGATGGTACATTGAGGATGTGCATTGACTACAGGACCCTAAACAAGAAGACCCTGAAGAACAAGTACCCCATACCCAGGATCAATGAGTTGATGGACGAGTTGAGGGGAGAACGATTCTTCTCAAAGATTGATTTGAGATCAGGGTACCATCAGATTCGCATGAGGGAGTAGGATATTCCCAAGACCGCCTTCAGGTGTCACTATGGGAACTTTGAGTTCCTGGTGATGCCTTTTGGGCTAACCAATGCCCCAGCTACATTTCAGTCCTACATGAATCACATCTTCTATAGTCATTTCAGGAAGTTTGTGTTGGTATTCTTCGATGATATTCTCATTTTCAGCAGGACTTGGGAGGAGAATCTCCAGCACATTGAGACAGTATTGCGTATCTTACAGGAGCAACAGTTCTATGCCAAACTCTCCAAGTGTGAGTTTGGGTTGACAGAGATGTTGTATCTGGGACACATCATAGGGGTGGATGGAGTGAGGGTCCATGAGGAGAAGATCAGGGCCATCAGGGAATGGCCAGAGCCGAGAAATGTGATGGAACTTCGAGGATTCATTGGCATTTTCACTTACTACTGGAAGCTCGTCAAAGGTTTCTCACAGCTTGTTGCACCCCTGATAGATTTGACAAAGAAGGGGGAATTCAGTTGGTCTGATACAGCACAGCGAGCCTTTGATAGGTTCAAGGAGTTTATGAGCAGCTGCCTAGTGCTTGCGTTGCTAGATTTTACGCAGCCATTTGTCTTGGAGTGTGATGTGTCGGGGGAGGGGATTGACGCAATATTGATGCAGGGAGGTCACTCTATAGCATTTGAGAGCCAGAAGCTCCTTCGGCATGAGAGGTTGTATTCCATATACGACAAGGAGATACTGGCCATCATGCATGCATTGGCTAAGTACCGACAATATTTGGTAGGCAACAGGTTCAGGGTGAGGACTAATCACAATAGCCTCAAGTTCTTTTTGGAGTAGAAGCAGCTACATGAGAGGTACTAGAAGTGGATCAACAAGATCCAAGCATATGAATTTGACATTGAGTATGTCAAGGGTAAGAACAACGTGGTAGCAGATGCCCTTTCACATAGACCAGCCACATTGTCTCTTATGAGCTTAGATACAGACTGGAGGGCTCAAATCTTAGTAGAGTACTCCAAGGACAGGTTTGCATGTGAGATTCTGGATGGAAAGGTGGTAGATGACAGGTACAGGGTGATCGATGGGATCATCTATTACAGGGATCGGATCTTCTTGACTGAGGGGTCTCAGCTCAAGAAGAAGATACTCCAGGCATCACATGACTCACCATTGGTAGGCCATCAGGGGTTTACCAAAACCTACAGGGCCATTAGAGAGAGGTTCTCATGGAAGGGCCTCAAGGAGGACGTACTCCAGCATGTCAGGGATTGCAATGTTTGCCAAAGGAACAAGGGGGAGATGAGCCATCCCACGGGACTATTGCAGCCTCTTCCCATTCCAGAGGGGAAATGGGAGAGTATTTTGAACTTCATCACAGGGTTGCCCATGGTACAGGACAATGATTGTTCCTTTGTCGTCGTTGATCGGCTGATGAAGTACGCACATTTCTTTGCCATATCTGCACATTATATAGCAGTACAGGTGGCTAAGTTGTTCTTCAAAGAGGTCTTCAGGCTACATGGTCTTCCCAAGACCATCGTCAGTGATAGGGACAGCCATTTCATGGGTGGGTTTTGGCAGGAGCTTTTCCAGTTGGTGGGGATGGAGTTGACACCGAGTACCAGTTATCATCCACAGACGGATGGGTAGACAAAGATAGTTAACAAGTGGCTAGAGGAATACTTGCGTAACTATGTCAATGGGCAGCAGCAAGCATGGTTGAGGTGGCTACATCTAGGGGATTACTGCTACAATACTTCACATCACATGTCCATTGGTATGTCACCATTATATGCCTTATATGGGTATCATCCTTTATCTTTTGTTGACGTGATGTTTGGTGATAGCAAGGCTCCCGGAGCCAAGATTTGGATCCAAGAGAGTCAGGATATTCTCCGAGCTCTCAAGGATAACATGGCTATAGCACAGAATCAGTAGAAGTTGTATGCCAACAGGGGTCGGGTGGAGAGACAGTTCGAGGTAGGGGACATGGTCTACCTATGGTTACAGCCATACTGACAATTATCACTAAAATAGAAGGGGGCTGAGAAGCTTAAGCCTTGCTTTTATGGGTCGTACAGGGTTATACGCAGGGTTGGACAAGTTGCATATGAGTTGGAGCTGCCCCAAGGAAATAGGATTCATAACGTTTTCCATGTATCATGCCTGAAAAAGGCATTGGGGCAGCAGGAGATAGTGACAGATGAGCTACCACCCATGGATGATGAGGGGCATTTGGTATTGCAACCAAAGGCTATCGTTGATACCAGAGAGAGCCAGCTGCGGAGCAGGACTGTCTGAGAACTTGGTGAGGTGGAAGAATTTTCCGGATGAACATGCCACTTGGGAGAGTGAGAGGATCTTGCAACATCTATCACTTCAATTGCTTGAGGACAAACAACGTTTTGCCGGGGGAGACTGTGATATTCCTAATTAGCTATGGCTAATTGGAATATTCGATTTTTGCTCAATTTTTGCCTTCTATAGTTATTTGTAAATAAAAAGTGAGGAAGGGGGACATAACTCACTTTAGAATAAAAGGTCACCTCCTAGGTAGTACAATTTTGTGACTTAAAGGGGAGCCAAGGGGGACGCAGAAATGGAGCCCACGCAGACACATGGAGAGACTGCACAGGAGGGAAGAACACGTGGCAAGAGGAGAAGCACAAAGGAGGAGGTAAGCCTAGGGATTGTGAGGGGAAGAGGCTATAAAATAGAGAGGAGCCCCCTCATTTTGGATCATTCAGTTATGTGCATTTTGAGCTAGTCGTTTCGACTTCTGAGCACGCTAGTTGTTTAGCTGGTCTGTAGCACTGTTTAGTGCATTGAGTGTCTCCATTCGGAGATCTCAACCTTAGCCCTAGGGGACTTTGAGTTCCTGCTCAGGCAAGGTATTTCTATCAGCATTTCAGAAGTAGTTTTATCAGCATTTCAGTAGCAGTTTCATCAGCATTTTGGAGGACTGCACAGCACTTGGACAGGGACGCAGTTCTTTTTGGTTGTAGTGCTAGATTGGGGTTTGTAGGTGGAGTTATGCTGGGAGATTGAGCAGGGTTCTAGCTCTTGTCTCATTAGAGGATTTTTGGCAGGGTTCAGGTAGTGTTTCAAGCAGAGTTTAGAGGGGTTTTCTTCAGTGGCAGTGCAGGGCATTGAGGAACTGCGCAGAACCCCAAGAGGGTGTTTTTCAGAGGTTGGCCTTTCTAGGAAAGCTTTCTGGGTTTTTCTGGGTATCTTGAGTAGAGCCCGAATCCAAAGTTTTATCTTTTTCTGAGGAGGGGAGCAGCCCCAAATCATCATTTGTTTTCTAGCAGCAGTAGCAGCACAACAGCAACATCCACACAGAGAAGCCATTCTTGTCATTCTGAGAGTATTTCTTCACTTGCCTTGTGAAAGTCAAGGTGCCATCTGTCTAATCACCTCTTGTACTCATTTTATTGCTCAGTATAATAAAATGGCTTAGCATTTCTCATTGCATTTCTTGTGTATCTACTTATATTTCCAATTTACATTATTATATGTTGTTCCACTGCTATTTTATTACTTCTGGGTTATTATATCATTTGCACATATTTGGTTGGAGTTTTTACTGGGGTTTGAGGAATATTCTGGGTTAGGAATATTACAACTTTCCCAAGGTAAAACCTTTGCATGTGTCAACTTTCTCAAGTTTACCTTTGGTAAGTCCTGTAGATATCTGTTGCATTATCTTCAAATCCCAATGATGCAAATGGCCCAACCGCCTGTGCCACAACTCGCCAATGTCTTGACTTTGCACCAATTCTACTTTCGTACTCAATGTTGCACAATCATCTACCTCTAGTTTATAGAGATTCTTCACCCGAATCCCTATCCTCTTGGTCTGACCCGTGGCTATGTGTCTTAGGAACACCTTTCCTTTACTAAAGATAACATCATAGCCTTTTTCCTCCAACATAACAAACGATACCAAGTTCTTCTTCAATCCAAGCGCATACATTGCATCTATCAAGGTGAGAGGAGCTCCATGATCCCTCTAAAAATCAACCGTTCCCACTCCTAAAACACTATACCTTCCATTGTCACCCATCTCTATGCACATCTTGAGGTGTTTCTCCTCTAGGGCACTGGATAATTTTTTATCACTGGTCATGTGGAATGAGGCTCCACTGTCAAGATACCAGACACAACCCATCATCAATGACACCATGCATGTGATGAGGGTAAAGTCCATTTCAAACTGAGAGGCTAATGCCTCACCTTTCGATCTTTCCGAGGATCCCTTCTTGGACTTCTTCAATGGGTAATTAGTTGTATAATGTCCCATCTTGTGACAATTAAAGCATCTTACTTTAGACATGTCGCCCTTCTTCCCTCCATGAGAAGAATTAGATTTGAAATGGGAAGCCTTCCCCTTCCCTTTCCTTGCCTTACTTGCTAAGGCAAAATTTTATTCATCATCATTCTTGGATGAAGAACCATATCATGTGTTCCTCCTGATCCCCTCTTGCATAAGATCTAACCACAGTCGTTCCCAATACGACAGTTTCTCCCTTCCATTCATAGAGTCCTGGTAGCTATTCCAACTCTTTGGAAGGCCAAGGAGAGCAAGGCTCACCATATCATCATTGGCAGTAGTTATTCCCACACTGCCAAGCTCATCTCTACGGGTGGTGAGCTTGTTCAGATATGTGGAAATAGCAACACCCTTCTCCATCTTGAATCTTCGAAGCTTATCCTTGAGCGCCAACTTCTTCTGGTCGGTATTGTTCTGGCAGAGGTCCTTCAATGTCTTCCACATTGAAAATGGAGTATCCTTCCCATGGAGACTCGAGACAATATGGTCTCGAACTCCCTCAAGGATGATCCATCTCACCTTCGCCACACACATCTTCCACTCAGCCAAATATTGAGCATTAGTTGAAGCTGGCTTTGGGATTTCTTGATCAATGAATTCCTTCAAGCCATTCTCTTCTAATACAACCTCCGTTCTATCTTTCCATGTTATGTAATTCAAGCTACCTTCCAAGGCATACTCGAGTCTCAAGCCATAGAATGCCATTGGCCAACCTTGAAGTATGATATGAATTCGATTTGCACCTGCAACCCCAAACTTCAAACTTCGAATTCTCTTCTCAGTATATTGTTCACAGCTCTGATACCATGTAGAAAATCTATGATAGGTTAACCCGATAATGCAATATAAATCAAAGTAGAATACTATAACCTACTTCTACTATCAATTTGCGGAAGCTCAAGGATTGAGCTGAACAATATAACCAGAAGAAGAAGAATCAATGGCACAATACAAATGAAAATAGGAATTATACATGGTGGAAATACATAACCACATAGTATTGTATTATCATACATGGTGGAAATACATAGGAATTATACAAAGCCTTAGGTCTTAGTACAATCCTCACAGATACTCACAAGAAATCTTGGCTTCTCTCCAGTCTTCCTCTCTGCCCTCCAAGCTCCTATTTCCTTGCACTATTCCTTGTGGATGATTTTCCTGTTACCTAGTGGAAAAACAAGCCTTCAAAACTACACAATCCTCAAGGATGAATCCTTGACTGCATGCATGAGTTTTCTCCATGAGAAAACACATGCAACTGATAGTACATTGTCCTTGAACATTAATATCAACTGGTTCTTTTTCAGAATAGACATGCATGAGTTTCTGATGAGGGAATCTTCAGTTAACTGGAGTAGCACTAGTTGATTGCATTAATGCATCAACTAACTGTTAACTCACTATTAGTTCCTCAAACAGTTTGGAACTAATTTAACTAGAATTAACTCAGTAAATTGAGTTAACTAATTACAACTCAAATATAACTCAATCTTATCTCCTTAATTTAAGGGATAACTCTTGCATGACTTTAGAAAGACTTCTAACTTGAATTTCTCCAACTAATTAATTTAAAATAAATTAATTAATTATTTCCAAGTAGTTGTTAATACTAAATTCGATTTTAATTCACAATTTAATTCAAGGACAAATTAAATTGGAATATTCTTGGATAACAAGAAATTCAGAGGTAGAGGCAAGTGAATTGTAGTGTTTGTGGGCTAACTTTGTGAGCAAGTAGGTGTTGTACCATTGTGCCACCAAAACAAGAAGTGGATGGTGAGCTAGCCTTTGAATACAAATTGAAGTTGGAATTTTGACGTTATACGGAAGCTCAATTGTGTGTTTGAAGAACCGAAATAGGGGTTTCGGTGCACTCTAGACTCATCGGTAGAGCGAGTTCGAAAATTGCAGTAGCTAAATTCTTTAGATGTTAGTACATTAATTGTTGCCTCTCCAGGTAAATTTGAGAAAGGTAATTGAATGATGTATTTTTTATGCATGATTGCTCAATTTGAGTTGAGGTTTAGAGTCCTTGTAGGAGACTCTCTATTTTGCTATAGATGACATGTTGATTGCAGATTGTCAAGTATATTGTGAGATTTACCTATAGGAGAACATTTCCTTGCATAGGAAATAACCACAATTGTAAACAACAAATTGATGTACCGCTTTTTAAATGCTAAAATATGAGCGGTCTAGATTTTTGAGCAGGGCCCGGAGATGTAGCCTAGGAGGGGTGAACTCCATCATCAATCTTGGTGTTGTTGTTCCTAATGTTTGCATTATTATTTGTGTTATGTTCTTAATGGTTAACTTGCACATGTGAACTAATTCGTGCTTGAGGGAACACCAAATTAACATGATGTTTAAAGACCCATTTTCAATCTTGTCAAGTGTCAGAGAACAATCTTCTTCTACAATTTTTAGATCAAACCTCATTGCCTTGTCTTCATCAAAATTCACATATCTTCTGACAACTGTTATCCTGAAAGATGGAAAGTACACATGATAGTTGTGAGGTGTATCATTGTACTCCACAATAATCCCAACTCAACTGTAGGATCTAGACTTTTCCTTGTATCCTTGGGAACATAACAATAAACTGATGATCCAAAGATCTTGAAGTGTGACACATCGAGTATCTTCCCTGAAAAATCTTCCTCTGGTGTATTGATCCCAAGAATCCTTTAAGGACTCCTATTCTACAAACAAAATGTTGTGTTCTATGATTTATCCCACAAGTGCAATGGTAGGCTTCGATCATGCATCAAGGCCTATGTAGCTCCCACAATACTTAGGTTCTTCCTCTTAGCCACCCCAATCCATTGTGGGTTATGAGGTGCTGTCAACTCTCGTCGAATTCCTTCTTGTGCAGTGAAGGAATTGATTAGAAAAATTGTTAATTGATTCATTAGGGCACATTCTTAGTTGATTAATCATTTTAAGAACCTCTTAGTAATCATACATATCATAGGCTTGATTAAGCTCCTTGAGGAAATGATCCAAGCAAAGGATGGACGCAAATGGTAAGGTATGACACCATTGGTTCAAATGACCTTCAAGAGTGAGGGATAAAAGCACACAAGACATATATTCATCATTGATTTCATAATATTCACAAAACTTAAGAAAATCAGAAATTTTCTTGGCTATGGATGTTCCATCCTGACCATCAAACTTTGAGTGAGACAAGACATAAAGAGGATCATCAAGGATTAAAATTTGATCAATTGATAAATTTGAAAAATAGCCAAGGCATATGATTTTAGGATGAGCCATTAAGGATAAGTTGTTCAAAACATACTCAACAGGCACAACTTGTCATCTGGCCTTCCTTCTAGTGCTAGAATGTTGAAGTTGCAAGATACCACCAACATACAGGGGGTCTCCCTAACGTGAAGTCCCAATTAGACCTCACACTATTTGGATTAGGAGCCCCATCTAGATTATTGGCTCAACCACCATTGCTGTAAGGTTCAACTTGGTTTCAATGAATAACTTAAGAGATTATATACATAACCCTTGAACAAGCAAGTAAGTTGACATTTTGAAACACTAATTGTAATGTAAAAAAGGAGATGTTCACGAGGGGGGAGACAAAAGTGAGTCTATAGAAGGAAGTAATAGTACTAACATAAGAGAGACACATGAGAAAAGGAATATTTGTTAGTTATCTAGTGAAATAGTTCACTTAGACACAATGATCATTAAACCATATAAAACACATGTTCAACAAGATAAGTACCAAGACAACCAAAATAGTTCAATTTCCTTGGTACATGTGAATGAAACATATATAGAAAACATTTAAAGAATAGTCTTAATACATTCACAATACATGCATGAAAATGTGTTGGCTCATTGAGCTTCAATTGTAAGGTGAAAGATCCAAGTACATAATTACAATGGCAAGGTACTAGTTGTAGTAGTGGAACATTAAGTCACTTATTGCTTATCCAAAGAATAGTTTTATCTCCTATGCCAAGTAGAGAAGCCAAGACTAGCTCTCCAAATATTAAGCCTCCAAAATCCTTTTGCTTGAGTTATGAGGTTTATTTTATATCAAGAGGAATGACCTTTCATATCCTCATGACTCTTGGACTTCTTGTTATGTGGAATTTATGACTATTGACATAAGTATCTTCCCTAGGCCTGGTGGACTGACCTAGAACAACAAAAAGACAAAGGGACTAATGTTTTCCTTAAAGTAAATAGATAATGGGGTGAATCCTACCTAGAATCTGTTGTATGCTTCGTTCCTTCTTTGGCTTGAATGCTCCCTATCTCTAATTGTTATAATTAGAACCTACATAGTTATATAACACACACCAACGATCCACATAATCTATGCAGCGTCATCTAATCACTTTATTCAATAAATCAACATGTTTTTGAAATATATGAAACCATAACATCATATATAGGAAAACAAAGAAATCTTTTCATTAATAGAAATGGAGCGAGTTACAACAAAAAATAGGTGTTGATATAGTAGAAGAACTCCTTAAAGTTGACTTGTCCTTTCCTTGTCACAAAGTGCACCTTTAATCACCCTAATGCATGGAAATATATCTCTTACAAAAAAAACATAAGGGTAGAATCAATCTCCAAAATCCAACCCTTTACTTATGGATGGCAGTAAATATATAAGTGAAGGAGGTAGTTCATTAATTATTATCCTTTTACCAATCTGAGCTTGAGATCCACTCTTGATGGTAGGATGAGATCAAGGGATAAGGGATGAAAACTCCAAGGTAGGATAGGATATGATTTGAGAATTTTATCTTAGGTAAATGGTTACAACAGATGTTGCAAGCTTCTCAAAGATGAAGCTTTGGGATTCTAATTTTTTTCCAGAATTTCTAGAATCAATGCACCCCCAACATTGAGCAACATGTTGGTTATCAGTGCAGGTGCATAGTAGGGAAACCTGGTAGCCAACGTTGGCTTGTAAGGGGCTAGGGTGCATTGATCCTTAAAATGACTCAAACAAGGTGTTTTGAGGAAGAAACTCAGGGATTAGAATGAGCCATGCTTATGGCTTTGTGAAAGAATGATGAAAAGGGGTCAAAGAATGTTGATTAATCCAGTTGAAGGCCTATTGAACAGATGTGAAAAAGTGGCCTATAACACTTCTACTATGTCATTTGAACTTCTAAACAACTCTTCAACTTCTAAATGACCTTTGGACATGTCTATATGACTTTTGGACTCCTAAAGGCATTTTGTCCATATATGACTAAGTGTCTTTTCATATTCCACATACGACTCTTGGACTTCCACACATTACATTTTGTCCTTTTATTTGGATACACATCATTGCATTGCACATGTTTATGTGGCGTGACATGTGGACACATAACCATTATGTTGACACTTGTACAAGTCACAATTTGATAATCATGACATGGAATTCATGATAGGGTGTCAATTTCAAGTTGTCTCCATTGCTGCTTCATCTTGCATTCTTGATGGTAGGTCTGATCTATGCTTCATCTTCATGAAAGATCCACTTTGTTTCTTATCTCCACCCTCTAATGGTCTTTGATCAATATCATAATCCTCTTATTCATCATACAATGTCTTATTTCTGTCTCAATCCATGATCTGCTTCATGTCCCCATTATATCTCTCTTTGATGATTCTTCTCCACAGGTGTTTCTTTATGCTTTCTCCTTGCTATCTTCTCTTGAGCATCACCTTTTCATGATAGGAAGGTACTCCTACCAATGAGAAAAAATCATGATGAGACAAGATCAGTCTTAAAACATATATTCTATCAGTACCTAGCTCATAGAATGATCTACTCATTATATGCTTTTGAGAGGGTTAAAATAAGAAGGCTCGATTAAGAGGGTGCAATTAAAATCACCAGTGGCTTAGGAAGGTTCCAATATTCATTTTTACTACGTGATTCACTATGAAGTGTATCTCTCCCTGGTCCAACGCAGTGAGGGAAGATGAAGGGACAAGGTGGAAGGCTTCATGCTTCAAGGTTTCACCATGTGCTCTAAAGAAAATAGAGGAAGGATTGAAATCACTATTTGACCAATCAAGGGTGATGGGAGACATCCTTGAACCTTCCCTACTATTCCATGTTATCAAAGGAAGGGTCTAATGAAGTCTAGGTTAAAGAGCACATTGGGAAAGTGAGAAGCTAAAAGGTTAAACCTTAAATACTATGCCATGCACTGAAAGGGAAAGGATACTTCTAGGAGAGCACAATTTGACTAGTCAAAGGTAGATACGAGGAATCCTTCAAGCTTCCCTTCTATTCCATGCACTCTACAAGAAGAGGCTAGGAAAGGTTTGGGTGCAAAGTGCACTGAGGAAGGTTGAAGCTTTAGCCTTCAAGAGTGTGTCATGTACTCAAAGGAAGAAAGACTTGAAAGAAGCTGAAATTTTATTCAACAAGGGATAAATGTTTCTTTGAAATGTGATTTTCATCCTAGGATAGTGCAATTTGGAATGAAGGAATGAAGTTTCTTTGCCTAGGAGGCTTTTCACTGCATTCGAAGGGTAGGAGGATCATTGAATTTCCTATTTTTCCTATGAAAAAGGCTAGAAGAGGTCCATGTTGTTATCTAGGGGTTCTCTTCATGCCATGTAAGGTAGAGATAACCAAAACTCAGTGCAGTGAGTCTGTATAAGAAAGAAGGATCGAGTAACTTCCCTTGGGAGTTTCATGATGTGAAACAAATTTGGGGTGACCTTGAGAGGGACTTTGTGAACCAATATTTGGTAGTAGGATTGCATCATTGAGACCCATGGATAGGTTGATCTCTACAATCAGTAATAGGGTTATTTCCTTCACAACGTGCATTGGGTTGAAGGACCAAGAAAGGCTCCAAAATGGCTAAGTGTGAGATCGATAGAGTAAACAAGAGAGATGCATACAAACATGGATCACATGAATAAATGCCATCAACTAAGACATAATGATACACAATATTCATGGATAACAATCACACCTTGAAATGATAGAAACATGACACTTATTTCTAAGTGTGATAGTTGAAATTATTGGGTTGTGTTATATTCCTTCTGTGACTAGCCCCAGTAGTAAAACTGGGGGATGGAGCCCCCCATTTGTTGTGCTAGGTGCAATGGGAGGTAGCCCCCCTTGTTGGGGGGTTTGAGGGGGGCAGTAGCCCCCCTCTATGGGGTCTAGGGCAGTGCCCCGGGGAAAATCTTTTTTGGACCCTATATTAGGTGGGTGTACCTACCTATGGTTTTTTGCATGGATTTCACACATGGTTTTGGGAGCGATGGTTTTTGTTCCATGGTACTTTGTAGATCTGGTCAAGGGAAGTACAGTTATGTTCTAATCCATGGTTAATGGATTAAGGTTTATGGATGCTTCAGCATGTGTATATATGTGTTGTAACATTGGACAGAACATAATGAAAAATCAATCTGGTAGTCCTAGTTTTGGGATCCAGGGGAAATATCTGTGTATATTTTTTTATGTTTTATTCTCTTGCCATTGTTTATTTTCTATTTATAGAATTCGTATGCAAGTAATTTATGTATGGGGCTAAAACCTATAGAAACAACACATTAGGACACTTAGAACACAAGTTATGACAACTATAACGACTGTGACCAAAAGGTATTCTAAGCTATAGGGATGTGTCTAGTGCACATTCTAATGAAATTTAATACCATATAATGCATAATGGTGCACCATAACTAGCTCTGGTGATGTACAAAAGTGTAACACAAGCAGGAGTGAAAACAACAAAAACAACACTTGTGACATGAGGGAAACATAAGAAGGCACTAGAAAAATGTGAATGACCTTCAAAGAAACACATGTCAGAATGAATATAACATGAAAATGAAACTTAGGGCTGAATGAACTAATTTGGAGCCAGTCTGAGAGTGGTTTTTACACCCCAAAGGATGGCTACACCCTACTTATTAGCCACAAGAAGCCAGAGGTAATTTCGACCTGGTGGCACAGCATCTGGAAGCTCTCTGCTTCCCCGCGATCCAAGCTCTTCTTCTGGTGTGTCCTTAAAAACAAGGTGCCCACCGGAGAAAATCTATCGCACAGAGCATACCTCGGACCTTCCTGGTGTGCGATATGCAAAGAAGCATCCGAATCTACAGAACATCTTTTCTTGAGATGCAGGTTGATAATAGAACTGTGGTCAGCTATCAAAAATACCATTTCTTACTCAGGCATCTGGGCAGGCACCGATACAATGGAGGCTTGGACAGACTGGGCATCGCGGCATAAAGGAACCAAGACTGTTAACCTTCCTATCCTTGTTTCTTGGCACATTTGGAAAGCTCGCAACCGACTTATCTTCAACGACCAGCCTATTCTCTGGCAATCGGTGGAGGCCGGCATTATAGCTGCTTATAGGGAACTACCAGATCCCCCTCCTCCGCAAGTGTGCCACCCTCACCCACCGCCTCGGATAGACCAAAACACACCTTGGGCATTTTTCGATGGGGCCGCAAACCAGCAGAGCTGTGGGGGCGGACTCATCATTTACAAAACCGAGCAACATTATTACAAAATCAAAGCAGGCCTGGGAATGGGAACAAACAACTTTGCAGAGCTCATCACCCTCCGTCATTTACTTCACTTTGCTTTGAGTCATCATATCACTTGCATCAACATATTCGGGGATTCAAAAATCATCATAAATTGGTTCAACAACATATCTATTTGTCACATTCACACACTCAGCATCATATTGAATGAAGTTCTTGAACTCAAAGCAGCTTTTGACATAATCACATGTTCACACATCTACAGGGAACATAACGAGAGTGCTGACAAACTATCCAAGGAGGCCTCGTTGATGGACAAAGGAGTATGGGAGATCACAGAGGTTCAAGGCAATCAGGAATACAAATACTACCATCATCCATATAACGATCCGAGATATCAGCATGCACTTGAGCAATAAACAATCTGAAAATTTTTGTACATGTACAGAACAATATTTTTGTAAATTTTTAATCATGTTTTTGAACAGCAAAGAAAAACCGGCAAGACATATTTTGTAAACAGGTATTTATAGAATATTGGAGGATGACCCTGCGAGGTACATCTGATCTGATATACAGGAACTGAATTTTTTTTGTAACTAACATGCTCACTGTGTATAGTGACCTCAGGCATATGTGCATAGCATATACAATATGTAATTTTCTACTTAATGAAAGTTACGGATTTTTCCAGTGGAAAAAACATGAAAATGAAACTTGTCAAAGTGAAAAAAAATAAAAAGTGACAACTAAGAATGTGAAAGTGACACTTGTGAAAGTGAAAGTGCGCAAAAGTGATAATTGAGAAAAATCTTTGTAATAGAAGTCCAAATGCAACCAAATGAGGGAGATTGTCAACAAAAGTGTGCACTAGGTGCCAGTAAATCTTGAAAATTGAACAAGAACTATCTAGATGAGTGATTCTATTCATGTTCAATATTTCATAAACTAAGTGTTCTCCTGAACCCATCAGAGACTGAGCATGTGTGTGTAAGTGATTTTGCAATTTAAACATATCGCAAAACATCAATCGACCATGGAACGATAGATCATGAGATCCTAAGTAGGCTCCAAAATTCAAGCGTGAGAAAATTTTTGGAGGGTGTTGGTTGTAGTGTCAATATGTTCAAGAAGTGGAATATCACATTGAGCATCAACAACAAGTTCTCTAACTCTTAAAGGATAATATGACTCTAATGCAAAATCGAATGAAGCAACAAGCATATCAACATCGTAGTGAAAGAAGTTTTGAAGTGGGGGGTATTTTTATGGCTAAGACTATAAAAACAAGTGTCCCTCAAGCAAGATAATAAGGATAACAAATTATCATCCAAGTATTATGGCCCTTACAAGGTGTTGCAAAATATTGGTACTATGGCATACAAATTGGAGTTTCCTACATCTTCATGAGTACACCTAGTTTTCTATGTTTCATGTTTAAAGAAGGTTATAGGTGACAAGATCCCAATTCAAAATATATCTATATAACTTGACGAGGAAGGAAAAATCATATTATATCTTGAATAAATCACATAAACAAGAAATCAACAGCTACATAATCAATCAATTTCATAATATCTGATTAAGTGGACGAACTACCTACTAAAGATTCTACATGGGAGGATGAGTATTTTATACAAGAGCATACAAGACTACTCAAGCATTGAGGACATCACTTTTTTGAAGGAGAGGGGCATATTAGGTCCCTATAATACTATTGTAGCTCTTATATTATTATTATTGTGCCCTGGCATTATTATTGTCATGTAGGCCCTAATTATATTTTGACACTTTAGACTCTTATATATACCAAGGAGGTCTTGTCATTTGAATCATCCAAGAATTGTTAATTTATGTGATGTAAAAGGACATTTCCAAATCAAAGTGGCTTATTATCAAGTCATTGATCTATATTTTCTTAATTTTCTATGCTAATTTGATTCAAATACATAACATAGGTGATCATAATCAACAAGAGAGATTTCAGAAACAAAGAAACCAACCAGTGAGATCTAACCAAAAATCCAACCAAATTTGTTCATGTGTGCCCTTATATAATTCTACTCAAAGCCATTTTTTTTGTTTGAGAGGCCACAAGCCCATCTCCTCAATGTGATAGGATAAAGAGCATCATCTTTTCCTCCACTACCTCCAATCACATCTCATAAATTGACTATTAGTAAATGGCTCAACTGGTAATGATATATCATTAAATTCAACATTTAATTTCATGGTTGGTTTCATGGCTTCCCAAGCAAGCCAACTCCATCATACATTGGGGTTTCAAAAGGTTTTCCTCCCCTTAAATAATCAATCATAGGGATCAAATTTAAATGTTTAAAACACATTGTATTAACCAACTATGGCTCTTATTCCCACGCCGAAATTACAATAACATTTTTTAATTACAAAAAATTGGGCTAAATGAGAGAACTTTAACATTATTCTCCCCAAGGGGAAGTGACAGTTCCCAAGTTAACCCATCAACTCATAGTTGCATGTGAAGATGGTAGCAGTGAAGTGGGTATGACTTCAGGGTTAAGTGCCACAACCAAGTGACTAGCTAATGGTGGTCCAAAATCTTGAGTGTATTGATGTAAGGAGGAAACAATCATGGAGGCATAAGTTACCCCTTTCCTTGGCCTACTTTCTCCACCTCTCTAGCGCACCTTTCACTTATTTATGATAATGCTTTGATTTTGGTGCATAGCTCAGGATCCCAAACTTGTCTTTGAGATATTTATAATTTATGAACCTATAATGATGAGTTGGATTATCACTCATTAGGATTGGGAAAATACAAGAATTTCGTTTTATGGATGGATAATTATGTGCTCTAAGAAGTGAGTGATGGGTAATGAGGGAGGTAGAGCTCATGCTAGGATTTTTCCCACAGTAACTTTTTTCCCAACCATATTTTCACTTTATACTTTTTTTTCATAATGGATTTCTTTTAATTTTACCTTTATTTTAGTTGCATCAACCTCCAAGGAAAATTTTTCCCACCCAGTCTCAAGGATGATGATGATAAGGTGCCAATCCCTATGAATAATGACCACCAACCTAAAGAATGGATATGGAATAGAGGGAATAATGGAAAGTGGTTACTATGGAATATCATGAGCACACTACTTCAATAAGAGCCTCCCTAATAGTATTCTTCATATAACCCTAAGGCATCAAATTTTGTCCCACTAGACTAGATTCAAAGATTAACCTCCCAAGTGAAGTGAGGGTACACGAATACATCCAATATTAGTTAATCATCTAGATCGCCTCTTGATTCATATTCGTGTTCCCCAAAACATTAAGTAAAAGAACATGATTTCAAAACGGTTAGTGTACCTACCGATGGGTGACCCACCGTGCTTCAAGATGTAATGCCAAATGGGAGGAAAAAATATGATAAGGAAACATGTGGAGGATCTATGGCATCATGTCATGCACTAATGAATAGTGTTGTTGGATGGCTAGCTGTCCAAGAAGGAGAAAAAATTATCCTATGGGTTGCCCACATTTTGGTGGGTAACAGGCCCATTTCAAAGATGCATATAATTTTTTTTATCTTTAAAGATAATAATAAGAAAAATATATGAACATTTTCCCACTCTCACTCTGATGTTTATTTCTTCGAGGTAGTTAAGTTAAATTAGGAAACAAAGGATGATATCAAAGGCAAGAAAAAAGAAGATCACGCTATCTTAGAGTTTTTTATGGAAAACCCCATGAGCATAAGAGGTAGGTGCACTCTCTTTAAGAACTACATTGAGATGTGCTATATAGTAATTTGTCACACTCCCTATCTCATACCTTGAGCTGTCAAAATTTGCCCAAAATGTCACAAGGTGACAAAAGTTGTCAATGAATTCACCATGAAAACATTAATCAGAGCATCCCTAAAGAAAAGAAGAAGAAATGCCTTGAAGTAATTTTGGAAGAGCTTGTCAAAAAACCCTATTTGAAAGCCTAGCACTAATTTTAGTAGGAAAACCCATTCTTGTACCCTTTGGTCTAACTAGTGACTAGTGGTGGTAATGCGAATTTGGATAGGAAAATACACGTCAATCCTCTTCAGGCAGTTTCTCCAGAAATGCAGCAGAAACTTCCCTTACTAGAAGCCTCGAGAACGGCGAGTTGGTTATTGTTGAATAAATATATGGTAAATTTCTCCCATTTTGAGTCCTTGATCATACCTTTAGGGTTCTTCCCCTTAATATATGGACCTTCTTCCCCCTTTTTTGGATCCCTAACTCCCTCTCCTTCCCTATAAATGAATTCCCTTACACCCTCAAATGGGTGGTCAGACTAGATTGGTCATGTTGGTGCTAGATTGTGCCTAATTACTGCCAAACTATGAAGGAGAAAGGAGAGCTTGAGAAGCCTTGGCTTGGACTTTGAAACCCATCTCGAAGGAGGCTTACAACATCAAGGTAGTGGTTGTATGCTTCCCTCTTAAGTTTATTACTAATACAATGCATGTTTACTTTCCATAAGTGTGTAAATGACTACTTACTTAGTATGATGCTCCTTGATCTGTCATATGGTTTACATTAGAATGCATATGCTATGTTTTCCTTGTCTTTTTTTAATCTCTCTTGTTGGTATTCATTAACAACAGAATAGTGAGGATCGAGCTTGGAAGTGAGGAGATCGAGATTGACATCGAAAAGATACTGCATAGGAGTGAGGTAGGCCATATTTCCTCTCTCATGTCATTATAATTTAAACTAGGAGAGCTTTTCATGTATCTGTTTTGGTTGTTACTAGATCCATTCATTGGATAAGAGGTTTCATTTCTATCTGTAGAAGGGATTGCCTAGATAACAAATTGGTGACTCCACTAGGGAGCCTATAGCCCATTCAACTCTCCTTTTGCATATGGAATTTTTTATTAGTTTGGCCACCTTTCAATGACCCTTGGTTTTCATTTCTTCTAGGTCTGCATTTTGAGTAGTACATTCCTTAGAGTGTCAAGTCTAGATCTCTCTTCGGATTTCTCCTCATTTTCCCAAGTCTTTCTCGCTCGACATGCTTTTTATCAGAAACAGTCACACTATCAGTGTTGATTTTTCTCATTATATTCATGTTGAAGACGTTGTAAGCTTGAAAGCATGGGTTTTGACCATAAAATTAGCGCTGATAGCACAAGTTTTGACCATAAAAGCAGCCCTGATCACCTTATCAGCACAAATTTTGACCATAAAATTAGCGTTGATAGAAAAAATGAGATTGTTTTAGGGTTTTTATCAGAAATGTCTAGTGTTTCTTGATCTCCAAAGTGTTGTCCTAATATGTGTGCATAGAATTTTCCATTATTTTTATTGAATTCTTATTGGTTTGAAAAATCCCATCCCATTGTTTGAAGTAGTGAAAGTGGATTTGTGTTGAGTCTTTCATTCTTTGAGTCAATTAAAATTGTTGTTTGCTGCTTATATGTTTGGACAGAATATTGATTTGTTGTTTTTTTATCATTATTAGTTCTTTTGAGACCATAAGGAAATTTATTTTGCATTCATTTAGTTTTCATCTCATAATTTACTTTTCGTAAAGTGCATTAGATCACATTGCATTGGAAAGTCATTTTTTAAGATTTATCATTGGAAATAGGTTATATTGTTTAGTGATTGAAAGCTAAAAGTGCATCGAGTGCATTCTCATTCATTGAAAGAAAAATCACAATCATTTCTATTTTGGTGGTTGTATTTGGAAAATTAAAGTGAAAGATCTAATTAGGAAATCTTTGTTTACTACATTCTTCATTGTTGCATCATTTCTTAATTCTCTTCCCTTACTAGATTAGCGTTCATCGAAATGGAAATAATCCTTTTCTCATGATAGTTTCATTATAGGTGTTCAGTGACATTGTTTTGAGCCTTAAAACTAAAACTTAATTGAAGATAAACTTAAAATTTACCTCCATTAACCTATGGAGAATTTGGAAATTAACGCAAACATTTATAAGTATAGGCTAGAGACATGTTCCAACATCATTAAATGTAGGATTTATCATTATTTTCCAGCATTGTATCATGGGGGTGAAACTTCGTTCCATGTACATAAGTGTATAGGACTATTCTCCAGTACTTTCAGGTATATTGGAGGAGCTCCACACATGTTAAGTATATGGGAACACTCTCATTGAACATTTACGCGTTAGACATCACTACTATAGACTGTACTCCCATGTATCATCGCGTATATTTTGGGATTACCCTATAGGAATCTATCCATCCATAGGTAACCGAGTCTACCGCCTTGTATACCGTGATACATTGAACATATCATTTAGGGAGATTGGATGACATACATTAAGCACTTGGTTTGCCAAGGTGTATATTGCATTTCACAGTTGCTTGGTAAACCTTTATGCCTAGTTACCCATTTTTTATTTATTTATTTTTAATTTCAAAAATTAATTGACCATAGAATAATATCCTTCCTGTGGAAATACTCCTTAGTAGATATTAGGTTTAGACTAATGGCCACAGTTCCTAAGTCCACCAATCAAAGAAACCCCTCTGATGGGAATCCTATTCCTTTTCCTTCTTTTGGAAATGTTGGTGCTCCCTTTATGGCATCATTGTCCCTTCCCGGGTTTAACATTGGTTTGCCAGTTTGGTTGTTTTCGACCCCTATGGTTTCGAATCTCCAAAATTATCCTCAACCAGGCTCTCATCCACCTAAATAGTATCAACCTCTGGTTGAGCCTAAAGTTGACTCTTTTCCTTTTTCATTTGTTCGGTCTTCTTCCTCTTCGTCTAGTGAAATCTTGCAAGCTAGTAACCAGGTGGATAAGAAGAAGAAGAAAAGGAAGATTAAGAAGAAGACCAATAAGCAAAGGGCCAACAAAGCGACCATTACTACAGATGCAACTGGTGTTGAAAAATATTCAGTTAAACCATGTTAAGTGAAATTCCCTTGCAAGCTTTGTAAGGGTGACCACCTTATTCAAGAATGTCCTAGTATTCCCAAGATATTAGAAGTGTGGTCCATAGGTTCACATTGACCTTTGTCATCATCCTCTGGATATCATGATGGTGATAAACAATCAACTAGTGTCAGTAAAGCCCATGGAAAAAGGGAAAAGTCAAATTTCCCTATAGGTTATGTGAAGGGCATCATCCTATTCACCTTTTTCCTTATATGGATGAAGCCACTAACGTGTTGGATAAATTTACCACTTCTCAACATCGTTTTCCAACTAGTTATTAGAAGCTTTCCATTGATCCTCCACTAGTTGATCAAGTGATTGATCAGAACTCATCTTCGGTCAATCCCACTCTCTCTGAAAGTGAATCTCATGAGTCAATTTCCAACCAACCATTGGTTGAGGAAATGGTTGACCCGATTCCACCTTCAGGTGATCACACCTTTCCTATAGAGTGTGAACCTCATACCACACACTTTATTATTTTTTCATCATATTCCAATGAGTTGGAGGGAAATCCTCCCATTCCCATGGTATACGGGGGCAATCCTCCTATTCCCATAATGTAAGGGGGCAGTTCTCCCATTCCCATGGCACCCCCTCGAAGTAGTATGATTGTTTCCTTTGATTGGAGTTGATTGGTAAGATATCATCTTCATTCTTATGTTCCCTTCCATATGAGGTGCATGCTTATAATATGGTTGTACCTAGCACAGTTATAGATGAAGGCACGTTTATTAATATTATGTCCTCCACTTCTTGGCGAGATTTAGGTTCTCCACAACTTATGCCTGTTACCCAGAATCTATTATATTTTAATAGAGGAACTAGTTAACCATAAGGGATCCTTCCTAAGTTTCCCATTACTTTGGGAGAAAAATCGTCTATCTCGATGTGATGGTTGTCCAAGGCCCTTTAGATTTTAACCTACTCCTTGGTCGTGACTATATTTATGTCATGGGAGCTCTTATCATTTCTATCTTTGATGTGCTATGTTTCCCACATGAAGGAAGAATTGTGACCATTGATTAGCTATCATTTGTTGGTCCTAATTCAGCTCCCAATCAACCATCTTCCCTAAATGGTCCTTACACGCAAGTGGTATCTTCCCCACCACAGGTTAATTATGTGGCCACCTGTTCCATGCCCGCGTCAACTGATGATCTAGTCAATGATATAGTGCATCATGTACTGGGGACATTGGAACCCAATCTTTCCATTAGATCCCTTGACAGGTATCCCTTCCAGATTGTTGTTCTCCCATCTGATGAGAACCTCTTGGAAGCCATGGTCTCTTATAGTCCATGATCAAGGTCATGAGGATAGTTCTTTTACTATGTCAACCTCATTAAAAAATGAAATAGGTGTCATGAGGATAGTTATTTTACCATGTCAATCTCGTTAAAAAATGAAATAGTTCCCCATGAGGATAGTTATTTTAATATGTCAACCTCGTTAAAAAATGAAATAGGTTCTTGAAGCACAATTCCTTTTCTTGTGTCAAGCTCCTTAAAAAATGAATCAAGGTTCTTGGATCACAGTTCCCTTTCTTGTGTCAAGCTCCTTAAAAAATGAATCAAGGCATTGGAGTAGAGTTCCTTGTCTTGTGTCAAGCTCCTTAAAAAATGAAACAAGGTGTCAAAGCAGAGTTCCGTTACTTGTGTCAATCTCGTTAAAAAATGAAACAATGTGTCATGAGCATTGTTCTTTTCCTGTGTCAAGCTCATTAAAAAATGAAACAAATCCCCTTCCAATTCAAGTCTTTGATTAAGATATCGTAAAATCCCAATTGCGTCTTTCACTTGATCTCGTAAATGAACCTTCAATCCATCCACCTATTAATAACTAGTAGTCTACTTAGGTGAATTAAATGAAGCTTTGGGGGCATGTACTTCGAATTACGTCATTACATTGGGGGAATGCAAACTCATCTCAAGCATATTTTATCTTTTTTTCAAGCTTGTGTAAAAATGAAACCACATCCAAGCATGGTTTGTCTCCATTTCAAGCTTATGTAAAAATGAAACCAAATTCAACCACAATTTTTTCTCATATTTCAAGATTGTGAAAAATGAAACAATTTTCAAGTATCCTCAAGAATAGTTTCCCAGGTTTCAAGATTGTGTAAAAATGAAACCATTTCCCTTTTTACCCCTTGTGATTGTCATTTTATCAGCCTGTTTTTTCTAGATGAGCCTTGGTATTTTCCTTTCCATTGTTACCATCTCTTTGGCCGATCATATGTTTTCACTTGATTGTTTTACCCTTGCCTGAGGAACATCTGCGATGAGTGGTATTATTATCCATCCTTTTGACCTTTACATGTTTGGAGCAGTTCCATCATGGTTGGAACTAGTTGCTATCCTTTTATACCTCTCATTCCTCTAGGTGGAGTCCTCTTTTAACTCTTTTCAGACTCCAAAAATATGAAAATATTGTCAAGAAATTGTCTTTTCAAACTCATAAAATTAATTGAAAAGACATCTACTCACTATAAGTTTAACCCTTTTCTAGACTGAGAATGACTAGCTACAAAAAAGGAATACCTTGGTCAAACATCGCTAAGAGGTTCTCTTGAGTATTGTTTTCTAACTTTTCGGACTTAAGAGACTATCTACGAAAAGGGATATATAGAGTTTCCTTTTTGCCTCTTTTTCAAGCTCTCTAAACATGAAAAATATGTCGAGTTACCCGTCCATCAGACTCGTAAAACTTAAATGATGCAGGACTTGCCACCATGATGAGACCGATTTACTCCTTCCTAGGGCTCGTTAAAATTACTAGGATGGATTCATCTGAAGGATGAACTTATACGAAAATTATATGATATCCTCTTCAATATTGTGATTAAAAATAAATATGTACTCGTTAGAAATAGTGGGGGGGAAATGCAAGTAAATGTGTCTTGTATTCTTTATGAAAGGCAACATGTCACTCTTGAACATGGCATTCATCTACATTTCATGTTAGGTTTGGGATATCCTCACTTAGTCACTTGCTTTCCTGGGTTTTGGAAATCCATTTTCTTCTCACCTATCATCATCAAGACCATTGATCCCATTTTGAGTCAAACGTTTCCAAACTCCAAAGTTGTGTCTTTGATATGTTCAAGAGAAGTTTCACCTGCAAATTCAAACCTCTTATACCCCATTTGACCTTCTGCGATACAATCCTGAATCAATCTCACGAAAATTACAAAGTCCTTTGTTTTGTGTCGATGATGTGGGAAATATTATGGCCCTCCTTCGATGGATCACTTCCTATCGACTTCATATCGTTATTCACGAAGATGGTCTAGAAAATCCCTTTCAATACCTTGGAGCTTGCATGCCTCAATGGCAAGTTCTTCACATTTAATGATAGGTTCACATCACTGGCCTTCGATCAAATGATTCTGCGAGTGTTCAACTTTAACTTCCTTGTTCACACTTGTGGATTGTGTTGTTGTAACTTAAGAGCCATTGTCATTATTGGTGGTTTCTCTCATATCTATTAATGATTTACATCATTGAACAGTAATCAGTTGGTTTCTACCATGTTCAACTCTGACACGTTGATTCACATGGTTAGATTTGTACTTTGGTTGGATCGGGACAAAGATGAAGACCCTAGATTTCATCTAATAAATCTAGGTTGCATGGAGTTATTTAGTATTCATGATTGTATACATGATCCTTTCTAGTTGAAGGGCTTCGTCCATGTTGTGGATTGATATACATGATCCTTTCTAGTTAGATGGTTGTGTCCATGTTGTGGATCCATACATATGATCATTTTTAGTCAGATGGCTTCTTCCATGCTGTGGATCCATACATATGATCCTTTCTAGTATGGTGGCTACATCCATGCCGTGGATTCATGTATTGTTAGATGCCTATTCAGAGATGTATTATTAAGTGCATTTACATTAGAGATGTCAGATATATTGTATCATGCTTGATTTGCAGGTCTCCTGATGGTAGTTCTCCAAAGTCCTTGTCTTGACTTTTAAAGCACTTTAGCCATCACTTCCTATTCTAAATTCATGCTGTAGGGGGCACCTGTTATACAGTAATTTGTCACACTCCCTATCTCATACTCTGAGTTGTCAAACTTTGCCAAAAATGCTGCAAGGTGACAAAAGCTGTCAATGAATTCACCATGAAAAACATTGATTAGAGCATACCTGAAGAGAAGAAGAAGAAATTACTTGAAGTAATTCTCAAATAGATTGTCAAAAAAACCCTATTTTCAAGCCTAGAATTACTTTTGAAAGGAAATCCCATGCTATCACCCTTTAGTCTAACTAGTGGCTAGCGCTGGCAGCACGAATTTGGATAGGAAAATCCATGTTGATACCATGGGGCTTCACTTAATGAACCTCTGACATATCACGTGCGTTCGTGGCATATTAAAGAATACCCTTAATTTGACTACATGTTGGGAAATACCTCTAAAAATCACATTATTTAACCCCCTACCAATATGAACCAAATATACCTTCCCAATATAAAAACCCCTACTTTCACTAAATATTGTACGTATCCATTTTTTCATTAACATTTTTTATACCCCTTTATATTTTTCATTAACTTTAGGCTCCATTTTTTATACCTGCCAATATAAAAACCCTCTACCCCCTATATATCCACCAATATGTTGTGTCATTTTTTCCTCAATAAATATCCCCCAATATGAACCCATGTGGTATGGTATTTCTTCCCCAGTGAAGTCCCCATGGTTGATACTCTTCAGGCAGTTTCTCCAAAAATGGAGCAAAAGCATCTCTTACTAGAAGCCTTGAGAACAGTGACCTGGTTATTGTTGAATAAGGATATGGTCGAGTTATCCCATTTTGAGTCCTTAATCCTACCTTTAGGGTTCTTCCCTTAATATGTGGACCTTCTTCCCCCTTTTATGGATCCTTAACTCCCTCTCCTTCCCTATAAATGCATTCCCTTACACCCTCAAATTGTTGGTCAGACTAGATTGGTCATGTTGCTGCTAAATTGTTCCTAATTGCTGCCAAATTGTGAAGGAGAAAGGGGAGATTGAGAATTTTTTTCTTGGACTTGGAAACCCATCTTGAAGGAGGCTTCCAACATCAAGGCACTGGTTGTATGCTTCCTTCTTGTGTTTATTATTAATACAATGCATGTTTACTTTCCATAAGCATGTAAATGACTACTTGCTTAGTATGATGCTCCTTGATCTATTGTATGGTTTACATTAGAATGAATATGCTATGTTTTTCCTTTGTTGTCTTTGTTTGATCTCTCTTGTAGGTATTCGTTAACAAAAGAATAGTGAGGATTGAGCTTGGAAGTGAGGAGACCGAGATCGACATCGAAAAGCAACCACATAGGAGTGAGGTAGGTTATCTTTCCTCTCTCATGTCATTCTAATTTAAACTAGGAGAGTTTTTCATGTATTTGTTTTTTTTGTTACTAGATCCACTCATTGGACTAGAGGGATCACTTCTATCTATAGAAGGGATTGCCTAGATAACAACATGATTTCTTACATTCATTTATTTGGTACCTCAATCCTTGGTTTCCAAAATAGGTTTAGAGAGTTTTATTGTTGTTTATGGCATATACAGGGATAAACATCAATCTACTCTCCAAGGATATTCTCATGTAACATTGAGAACTAAAAAAAATCAAGGGATTGCTACTTAATATGTTGCAAGATAGATATCCTTGACCATACAACTAGGGATAACATTAATTATTAGAGAAATATATTCATGTTTGTAAATCAATGTTGTAGACTCATCTTCCAGTTAAAATAGTTACTATATTTATTTTGGTGAACCTTAACTCTTTTATTTTGTTACTATCGTTATTTTTTTACTCTCTCATATTTTTATTTAAGATAGGGCTATATATCTTAGTTTCTTATATTGAAAGTTCTTGAGATTACTTGCTATTGATTTTTAGGGCATCCTCTAATATGATAATTACTTCTTATGAATTTAATTAAGTTAATCTATTTCTTGTGATCTTTTCTATCATAAAGTAATTACATAGAGAGGCACAATAGTAAAACAAAAATTCCATAAGGATTATAAAGAGGTAGCCACAAAAGAACACAATATTTTTACTTTAGGAAAACGCACATGGGGGAAAAACCCAACAATAATTTCCTTGTATAATCAATTCAACAAGAGAAACAAAAAATTCAAGACTATAGACAAGCTAACCATCAAAGATGTCCACCAAGACTCTAAGTCAACCCTCCTTAATATGTCTGAAATAGAGGTATGTCTTCCACAAGAGTACACAGAGAATTCAACTCCCTTTCCATAGAGATGAACCATAGGAGATTTAGACTTCTTGAACAAAGATGAACCACATAGATTCAGCCTACTTTCACAGAGATAAATGATATATATTTGATCCTCTTCCACATATATGAACCATACCAAAAAAAAAAAAATGGCTCTTCCACATAGACTCGATTTGCCTTCAATCTGCTACTTGATATATTTTTTTGCTTCTTGAATTATTTCGTATGGCTAGAGAATGTTATGTGTTATCGATCAAATTGAATGTGTTGTAGAGGAGGATAAACATGTTAAATATATAGAGCTCCACATGAAAAATGGGTTCATTGAATAGCTGGGTCAACTTGAAGAGAAGAGATCCAACTTGGACATCTTGTGGTGTCAAAACAAAAATAAAAAATTTAATTTTTTCCCCTTTTGATAGATATATGAATAAATTAATTTTCTTGTGAACATGAAGAACATGGAAATATAAATTATGAATATCAACCCTAGTTACAAAATTCAACACTCCCTCTTAACTAGGGAGCTATTCATAATGACTATCAAGATGTTCTCAAGTTGACAATTCTATAAGGAAGGATCAAGATTAAGATAAGAATCATCATCAATATCATAGTCACCAACATCAACATAATCATAGTTCACCATCAAACAAATATAAACATACTCTAGGTGAAACACCAAAGGCCTCATCAATGATAAACAAGCTCACTCTAGAAAGAGATTTGAGCATGATGCTAAGAGGCTTCTGCTCATCTGATGGTCTCTAGGACTATTCTCCAACCAAGGTAAAACTAACATAGGTATAATATCCTCTACTAGACCATTCTTCAAACCAAGTTCAAAGTGACATAGGGAGAATTTTTTCTATCAGATCATTCTACAACCAAGGTCAAAGTGACATAGGAACAATGTCAATCTACCAGACAATTCTTCAACCCGGGTCATAAAGACACAAGAATAATGTCAGTGTGTGATGTTATCTGTTAGGTCCCTATAATACTATTGTGTGCCCATGTAGTCCCCATATTGTTATTATTGTACCCCATAGAAGCCCACTATTGTTATTATTGTGCCCTTACATTATTATTGCTATGCTGGCTCTGATTATATTATGAACCCTTAGACTCCTATATATAGAAAGGAGGTCTTGTCATTTGTATCATCCAAGAATTGTTCATTTGTGTAATGTAAAGGAGGTTTCCCCTCGAAGAGGCTTATTTTAAAGGTGTTTATCTATCTTCTCTATCTTTTTGTGAGCTAGTTTCATAACATTTGGTTTTAGAGCTTTGGATTCTAGGGTTTCCCTGCTCCAAACAGGTCATCATGGAATTTTCTCTATAAATTTTTCACTACGAAGTTTCAGAAGCTAAACAAAAAAACCATTTGAGAAGAAATTGGTCGGAACCTTGGGTCCGAATTTCAAATCTTGTCTCGCTATATTTGTGGAGATATGATCTGAGGAAGTTAGGGCTTTTGCAAGCTTCAAAATTTCATCTCAAATAGGTCATCATGGAATTTTCGCTATAATATTTTTTCTACGAGGGGTAAGACTCTAAAATTAAAACCCATTTGAGACGAAAGTGTGGTGAAGCTCATGTCCGAATTTTAGATATCTATTCACCATATTTTCGGAGATATAATTTGAGGAAGTTAGGGTTTTTGTAGAATCCCGAATTACATTCTAAACAGGTGACCTTGGGAAAATCTTCATAACTTTCTCTCTGAGCATCAGATTGAAATTCCATAAGAAGTTACAAAAATATGATGGACTGTAGTTTTCTGTGTATATTTTCTAGATCCAAAGGTCGAAAAAGTGACACATGGCACATCATACAAGTTCGCTCTACTGAAACATTATATAATCAAGTCATATTAGGAGATTGGAATTTCTTGGAGAATCCAATTTTGGTCAGACTCATGGCATTGGAAAGAGGACTCAAAGGAATACCATAGGAAGAAATTTCATATCTTGGAGAGCCGCAATTACAGAGATACAATAGATTGAATATTGAGCTCTTACAAAATGAAAAAAGAGGAAGAAATGCAACATGATATATCAAAATTACGAGACCAAGTGCAACAAAATTCACTCTCACAAAAAGTAACAGAAGCTAAGATGGATGGTTTAAAGAAAGGTGTGGAAGATAAAATGGAGGGTTTAAAGAAAGACATGGAAGCTAAGATGAATGTCGTGGAAGCTAATATGGATGGTTTGGAAGCTAATATAGATGGTTTGGAAGCTAAGATGGAAGGCAAAATGGATGATTTGAAGGCAGATTTGAAAAAGTTGCTATAAGAAATGTTTACGAATAGAGAAAAGGCAGTAAAGGAAACTCATGATGAGAACAAAATAAATGTTAATCCTGATTTCATAAACTCTAACGTTGGATTGAAAACCCACCATGTTCCAAGGACTGATATGAGGAATTTTGATGAAAAGGATCCCAAAACATGGATACTAGAAATGGAGCAATTTTTCAATCTCCATAATGTGAAAAACACACAAAAGCTATGTATCACAACTTTATATTTGGAACCAAATCAGTTTGTATGGTATCGATGGCTTTGCTGTCATAAACAAATTGTCACTTGGGAAATTTTTACTGAAGAAATGATAGCACATTATGAGGATACAAAAAGAAACACCTTTTTTAGCCAATTGATAAATCTCAAACCAAAGGGTTCAATGATGGAGCACATTGAGGACTTCCAAAAATTGAACATAAGCGTAAAAGATATTCTAGTGGAGCATATGATTGATTTGCTCATAGGGAGTTTAAAGGATCACATCCAACATGAGGTTCAGGAGCCTAATTCATTGGAGAAGGCATTCAGGTTGGCAAGAAAATTGGAAAGCAAAATTATGGAAACAAGGAAGCCTACCACTCACAACTATGGAAGTGTTGTTCCCCTAGCCTTCCACAACCTACAAGGTTGACACCAAAACAATTAGAAGAAAAAAGAGAAAAAGGGATTTGTTACAGTTGTGATAGAAAATACACTAAAGGTCGTAAGTGTTCTGAGAAGAAATTAATTTACATAGATTGTGAAGAGGAGGAAGAAAAGGAACAAGAAATGTCAAAATAAGAGGATATACACTAGGAACAAACCTTATAGAAAGGAGAAATGAATCCAACCATATCTTGTAATGCATTGGCTGGAATTACCACTCCTAAAACTATCAAGGTAGAAGGACATATCAAGAAGAAAAAGGTAATATTGTTGATTGATTCGAGCAGTACCCATATTCATTGTAAGATAGCCAAGGAATTGAATTGCTTCCTATATTCAACACCAAAGTGTCAAGTGATGGTTTCAAGTGGAGGAACCATAAAATTCTCTGGAAAGTGCCATAATATCAAGCTATCCATGGGAGAATATGTATTTAATAGCCCAATGCATTCCATTCCAATGGGTGGTGCTGACATTGTACTAGGATTCCAATGGCTACAATCCTTGGGTACAATAGCTTTTAATTTTCAAGAAATTTTCATGAAATTTTATTCAGAAGGAAAGGAATTTGAATTAAGGGGTATCAGAGGGAAACCGAGAAAGATAATCAACGATAATGGAATGACAAAGCTTCTAAAGAAAGAACAAAGAGGCGTAATTTCACAATTATGTTTGCTAGAGGTTCCTACATCGAAATCATCTATTTCTCCAGATCTCCAAAAAGTCTTGGACAATCATTCCAAGTTATTTGAGACTCCAAAATGTCTCCCACCTATTCATGATCATGATCATGCTATTCATTTGATACCAGGAAGTGTTCCTCCAAAAAACAGGCCTTACAGATATCCATACGCCCAAAGGAGTGAAATTGAACGTATGGTTGCAGAAATACTAGAGGTTGGTATAATTATCCAACCAAATTCAATAAATGAAGCAAGGGATGAATGGAAGAATGACGAAGCAGGGTGGGAACTCATTCAAAAGTCGCAAAAGATCTTAGTTCAAACAATATTTCCATAAATTGACAAAGAAGGAAAAAATCATATTGGAACTTGAAGCAGTCATAGAACCAAGAAATCAAAAGCCACGAAATCGATCAATTGTAGACTATCTCATCAAGTGGAAGAACTTACCCACTAAATATTCCACATGGATGGATGATAACTTTATACAGAAGAATCCAAAACTACTCAAGCGTTGAGGACAACACTTTTTGAAGAAGAGGGGCATGTTAGGTCCCTATACTACTAGTGTAACCCCTTATTGTTATTAGTACAACCCCCTTATTATATTGCTGTGCCCATGTAGTCCCGATATTATTATTATTGTGCCCCATAAAAGCCCATTATTGTTATTATTTTTCCCTTACATTATTATTGTTATGTGGACTCTGATTATATTATGAACCCTTAGACTCCTATATATAGAAAGGAGGTATTGTCATTTGTATCATCCAAGAATTGTTCAATTGTGTAATGTAAAGGAGGTTTCCCCCTCGAAGAGTCTTATTTTGAAGGGATTTATCTATCTTCTCTATCTTTTTGTGAGATGGTTTAATAACATTATCTAATATGCCAAACTATTCTCCAACCAAGGTTATAATGACACATCGAGAAATTCTCGAACCAATGTCATAAAGAAAAAAGGAGAATATCAAACCACTTTCCAATGAAGTTTGTGAAGACATAATGACAATTTCCATTCATAATGGTCTCTCATCATCTCTCCCTTTCAATAAGAGAGGTATTCTCTATGATCCCAAGCTTGTACGGGAAGTACACAAACTTCCATCTAGAAAGAGGCTTTGTAAGAATGTAAGCTATCTTCTCATTAGTAGAGATATAATGGAGCTTCATTACTCCCTTTTGCACCATGTCTAGGAAGAATCGGTACTTGATTCCAATGTTCTTTGACGTGTCACCATGGTCATCACCTGCACCTGATCAAGATAAACTTGCAAGTAAGCTTAGAAGCCATATTGCTTCTCAACTTGCCAAATCAGCCACAATATACTTGATCTCTGAGTGAAATATATGTTTTCTTCTAGCTCATCTAATGAAATCTGAATAGAGCCTAAACTGAACTGATATCCTCATAAACTCTTTCTGTCTTCAGCACTCCTAACTCAATATGAATCTACAACTATACTTCGCTATTCATCCATGACTAATTGTACCATGATGGTACTCCAACACATGTTGAGAAACATATATTAGCTCAACCATAAAATGTTATTCTCCCTTCACTATATCATATATGCTTTCTAGTCACCCAAACTGGGTTCTCCCTCTCAGACTAATACATATCCTTTTGTGGTAATTTAGGCTGCTTCCTCTCCCATTGTTTTCTTTTAGTATGTCATCTATCAATGAAAATCCATCATCTCAAATTTAGAGGTCAACTTTCTTTGAGGATAAAACAGGGTTCCTGATGAAGTATTGACTACTACTTCAATGAGGTCATCTACTCTTAAGATTTAGGTAGATCTAATGTACACTTCTTCCTCCTCAATTATTGAGGAAAGTAGTCTCTACATCAACCTAGTGAAATCTTCAAAACAATGATAAGAGAAGCGTAACTCATAACTGGTACAAATATCTTATCAAAATCCTCTCCCTATTATTGGGAGAACCTTCTATTGCTAGATCTTGTAGACCCCATGATCAAATCAAAGTTCAAGTTTATTCATCTTATCACTCCCTTTGAGTTCACATATCATCTATTACACAAGTCACAATCTTGGGAAAGTCCTCTTGCTTTGCTTCACTCTTGCACTTCTTTCATCTACTTATCAAAACCTTGGAAACCTTTACTATGTACTTGTAATCCTCACTAGGATGCGATGGAAGAACAATTACAGCCAAGCAAAGAACTCAAAGACAAGATACTAACTAATAATAAAATAACAACAATAGTAATAATCAAACAAGAGAGATATAAAATACTTCTCTTTTGAGTATTGTCATGGAATGCCAGTTCCCTCTTGATATTAGCTTCCTTGCATCCATTTCCACCCTATCATCCACATCTTCATCATGATGTTATTCTCTCCTTACTCGAGTTAGGGTTTCTTCTTTCAGCTGAAACGTTTATTTAGGTTCAATCCTAGGTTTTTTTCCATTAACCTAGGATTTCTTCTTCAAGCCATTTTGTCTTTCTAGGGTTTATAGATGTATATCTATGGTTTTTAATTTCAAACCCTATATCTTCATAATCCTTCAAAATTAGTCTAGGATTTACACACCCTAGTTATATAACACTCATCCTTGCATTATTTTGGAAGTTAATACCTAAGTGTCCAAAGCTATAGAGTATTTATGTTGGTCATTTCTTCAACAATTCATGCAATAATCCTTTTTCACATATTTTCGCACATATGTACTCATATTTCTTTAGAGAACTTACTTCTTCAACCTTGGGAAAGGAACTCGGCTTCTTTTTAATTTTAAGCTTGGAATATTTTCACACTCTTCAGTAGTCCTTTCATGGAGTATGCATCAAACCTTGGACTATAGAAAATTTCATTGCAACACCTCTTGTGATCTTTCCTAAAGACTTATCAAGGAGAAGTCAGATCCTACAAACATTCACTAACATGGATTTAAAGAATATAGACATTCAACCTTCAATCTGATATGAGGATGGATCCTTGGCCTTTTAAGACAAACTTATTAAATTCTTAAACTTGGATCCTTTAGAATCATGGCAACAATATTTCGATCATTTAGCATGTGAGACTTCCTGATGACTTTGGTATTAAGTCTTAAAGAGGTACTCAACCTCTTTTTCACTCTTGTTAATATCATTGGACTCATTGTAATTATTTATTCCCATGATTGTTTCATCATAATGAATCTTCATCACTTCAATCTTCATACTTCAACCGTATAACAAAACTAAGAAAAATCACTTCAAACCATTGATCCTTACACCTTATGAAGCCTTAATAAGATCATAAAGGCTTACGTATCAAAGACAAAATGTGGAATAGGCAGAAATTTATTGAAGTCATTTGGTCTTCTAGCATTTATTATCACAAAGCATCCTTTATTCCATGGTTGAGTTCCAAATATTTTTCATTAATCACAAAAATATTACATATTGTGATGATTCAGTATTTTCTAAAGATACTCAACCTCTATTAATAGGCCTATGGACTTCAGCCAAACGAGATTGACTGAGACATAATGCTTTAGTCCTTTTTCTAGCACTTGATCATGCTGTAAATATAACTTTTAAGGTTCAATCTATGAAGGCTTATGAACTAAGGTTTAGAAATAGGACTTTGATCCTCTTCATGATACGAACTTGGAAAATCTAAAATTTGGATCCCAAATGCATGATATTCCATTTGTAAACAAGGGTTCATTTCATAGTAGACTTTTGAAATACTGTAACATGATCCTTTTTCACTCTGTGCTTATTATTTTCATTAAATAAAGAGACTCTAGTTAGGGAAAAAATTACAAAGTGCACTGGTGATGAAACTTGACCTAGCGAGAAGAGGCCTCGATAAAATGATTGGATGACTTCTTTTCAAGGTTTCTCTTTCACCATAGCTATGAAACCATGTTGATTTTTAGGGCATCCTCTAATTTGATAATTAATTTGTATGAATTTAATTAAGTTAATTCATTTTTTGTGATGTTTTCTATCATAATGTAATTACACATAGGATATCAATAGTAAAACAAAAATGTCATAAGGATCATAAAGTGACAACCACATAAGAACACAACATTTTTACCCTGGGAAAACCTACATGGGGGGGAAACCAAAAAATCCTTTCTTTATAGAATCAATTTAACAAGAGAGACATCAAACTCAAGACTATGGAAAAGATAACCAAAAAATATGTACACAAAGAGTCCAAGTCATACCTCCTCAATATGTCTACAATAGAGGTTTGCCTTCCATAAGAGTACACATAGAATTTGACTCCCTTTACATAGAGATGAACCACAAGAGATTCAGAATTCTTGCACAAAGATGAACCAGAAAGATATGGCCTCCTTGCATAAATATAAACCATAGTGATTCAAGCCTCTTCCATATATACGAACCACAAAAAAAATTTAGCCTTTTCCATAGAGATTCAACTTGCCTTCAGTCTGCTACTTGATATTTTTCTTTTTTCTCCTTGAAGTATTTCTTATGGATAGAGGAAATTATATATTGTATATCAGATCGAATGTGTTGGAGAGGAGGACAAGCATATCAAATATATAGAGATCCATAGGCAAAATGGGTTCATTGAATGGTTGGGTCGACGCAAAGAGACTTGGGCTGACTTGGACATCTTGTGGTGAAAATAAAAATTGATTTTATTTTTGATAGATATATTAATAAATTACTTTTATTGTGAGAATGAAGAACATGCAAATATACATTATGAAGACTGACCTTAGTTACAAAATTCAACAGTCACATACCTTGTCTTCTCGACATTTTGTAATTTTTTTATATTTTACATATTTCTATAATTTTATTGTTTGCATGTGATTAGATCCCTTTTGATCTCAATAGTCGTTCATGTCTTCTGCAAAAACCCTAGATTTTGATCCATCCTGTAATGGAATCCCCAGAAGGGGCCAATCTCCCTCCTCCTCCCTCTTTAACTACAGATGAGGAGTTGGATTTTCGAAGCTCTATTTTCTACCTTGGAAAATTTCCCAAAACCTAAGAATGCACAATTGAAATTCATTAACAGAGTTGAAGTAATACCCTTTGTCACTCTCCCCAATGGTGCAATTAGAATGGCTATAGATTTTTCGCAATGAGACCTAGTTATTAAGTTCACAAGGATGTGGCCTTCTCCCTACTCAATGGGAAATTGGATAGATCAATCTTAGAGGCAAAAAATGAAAGGATACATTTACTTCTATGCCTACCATAACATATTATATGCTTTTCTCTTTCAATTCAAGGAAGATAGGGATGTAATATTCATGAATGGGCCATATTTCTTTGGATATAGGGATATGCATTTGAATCAATGGTCTCCACATTTCAATCCTGATGAAGATATCCCGAATGTAATCCCGGTATGGGTGAAGCTCCCTCATTTTCCTCTTTCACTATGGAGTGACGATTTCCTAAGAAAAATAGGGAATGGGGAAGGGAAATATTTGGATCAAGTTGAGCCAAAGGGATCCCAGTTTATGTGTGCTAAAATTTGTGTTGAAGTAGTTCTAGAAAAGGGGTTACCTTTTGAGATTAACCTAACCCTAGGAGGATGGACTCATTGTCAAAATATAGACTATGAATAGATCCCATTCAAATTCCATTACTATCATGAATACAACCAATTTTTGAGAGAATACAAAAGGGCTCCTATTAGTAAAGGACCAAATCCGTCCGCAGATCAGGGAAAAAATGGCAAGTTCAAAGGCAAGGGAACAATGTTCTAAAGGGAACAAACAACAATCGATTCAAGACACAAATGGAGGTTCATCATCTAATCCATACATTGTGCAAACCCTAGTATGGGTAGATGAAGGTAGTAGCCATGAGACAGAAAGTAATGTCACCCAAAAAAAGGCCATTTGAGAAAGAGAAGTGAAAAGCAATAAGAAGATGAAAAATCAATAGGTGATTGCAAGCATCCTGAAATAAAAAGGCCCTAAAGGATCAGAAATCCCAGAAAAAGTAGGAGGCTCCTCCCAAATCCCTCTCACTGAGTGATAATTCTATCCTGGAATATCAGGGGTCTGTGTCTCCTTATTAAAATCTAGGTGATTTGGGACTTAATAAGACAAGAAAAACCTTGGATTATTTTGTTGCAGGAAAAAATTATGGAATAAAGGGAGGTGAATAAGGTGATGCAGTCATTTTAAATGGAAACATTGTAATAACTCAACATGCAAGAGGTGTATATAATGGAATTGGAACATTTTGGTCAGATCAACATTTTGAATTAATTGGTAGCCTTAATTCACAATTTTGGATCGTGACCATCCTTGAAAGAAAATATATTAAAGCATGAATTCCTATTATCAATGTTTATGGGCCTGTGATGTATCGGGACAATTCTAAATTTTGGAATTCATTTAATTCTATTAACGTTAGGGATGACTTTTCCAACTCTATTCAAGGTTTGATTTTAATACAATTCTCAAATCAGAGGAGAAATGAGGTGGATACCTCATTATAGATCCCTTTTGTAAAATAATGGAAGATCTCATCAATGAATAGGATGTGGTGGACATTCCTCCTAAAGTCAAGAAATTCACATGGACAAATAAAAGATATAGAGACAACTTTATAACAACTCAACTTGATAGGTTCCTCATTCATGGCAGTTAGATGTTGAATGGCTTGGACTATTCCTCTTCAATTATGTCACAAGGTGAGTCAGATCACCGACCAATTTTTTTATTTGTTAATCAAATAGAAAATTTAGGTCATATTCCATTTAGATACAATCTGGTTTGGCTATCTGAAGAAGAAGTATTCGACCAAATCAAGAATGATTAGCTAGCCCTTGTGTTTGGGTCCCCATTCTATGTTTGTAAACCAAATTAAAATTTGTGAAGCATGCTTTGAGGATCTAACTCAAGACTAAGCATGTGCCACCAGGGAAAAAGAGAAATTATCTAGTTCTTCAATCAACCCAACACCAAAGTATGATGGAAGAAAATCGAATAGAATCTTGGCACCTTAAAAAAGAACAAGATCTAACAAGACAAATTTATGAAATCAGTCGGCAAGGGAAGAGACTCAATGCCTCAAATCAAGTAGTTTATGGCTTAGAGCTAGTGATTAGAACACATAATTCTTTCATAAATAAACCAATGTAAGAAAACTTAGAAATAGAGTAAAGTTGATTATTCCTGAAGTGTTGAGTGTGTGTTATATTCTTTCCAATCATCATGGGATCCGGGGTAGTGCCCCATAAAAAAAAATTATTTTATGTGGACCCAATAATAGTTTGGCAAGCCCGAGGATAGGGGGAAGATCCAAATATGGTGGGTTGACCTACCCATGGTTTTTGCACATCGTTTTTGGCATGATGGTTTTCTAGCCATGGTATTTTTTAGATCTGGTTAAGGGAACTAGATTTATGTTCAAATCCAGGTTAGTGGCTTGGGATTTATGAATGCTTCAACATGTATATATATTTATTATAACATTGAAAGGAATATAATGAAAAATCAATCTAGAAGTCCTAATTTTTGGATCTAGGGTAAAATATCTATGTATATTTGTTTTATGTTCTTTCCATTGTATATATGTCTGTTTTAAGTATTGATATGCAGGTAATTTCTGTATAGGGTTAAAACCTACATTTGGGATCATGGTTGTTTTAGCTTCAAGGGGACACCTTTTCTAATGAGGGTTTTTTCTCAAGCCTATGGTAGAGTTTGTTATAGTGAGATATCCATGAGATCGATTCTTGTGGTAAAATGAGATGGTGAATAACGGAAAAACAGAGATCGAGAAATTTAATGAACAAAGTTTTGACTTGTGGAAGCTCAATATGGAGGATTTGGTGTTGGATAAAGATTAATTGATCGTGGTAGGTCCAAGTACTAAAAAAATGACAATGTCAATAGAAAACTGGGTGAAGTTGGATCAAAATGTAAAGATCACAATGCGGTTGTGTATCTCAGATTTAGTATTGTTGAATGTTTTAGGAGAAGCTACAACAAAGGCTTTGTGGGACAAATTAGGGACTCTGTATAAATATAAGTCTCTGATGAACAAACTGTTCCTGTGGAAAAAGTTGTATAACCTGAGAACGAAGGATGGAGACTGGGTGAGAGATAATATGAATTCCTTTAATACTAAGTCGATTCAGTTGTTATCTGTTGATATTAAAATTTTAGGCAAATAAAAGTGCATTAGTCTGTTGTTTTCTATACCAGATTCATGGTATAGTCAGGTTCTTTCTATAGATAGAAATACAACTACCATGAAGGTTGATGAAATATTCTCATCCTTATTGTTAGAGGAGACGAGACTAAAAAATATGGAGATCCATAATAAATATGCCTTGTCTGTAAGAGGATGGTCCCAGAACAAAAATAGAAATAAGCCCTCAAGTGGGAGATATAAATCTAGAGAGAGATCTAAGTATCCAGGAAAACATGTACAGGTATACTGGAAATGTCGAAAAGAAGGGAACTACAAAAAGGATTGTAAATCTAAAACTCCTGAGAAATGAAAGGGATATGATGATAACCCTTCTACAGATGTGAAAACGACCTCAGATGAAGGTGGGGATGTGTACTTGGCTTCTTCTTTAAGTAGATAGGTAGATCATGAGGTATGGTTGATTGACTCAAGTGCATCCTTTCACTTCACTCCCCATAGGGAGTTGTTCTACGAGTATGAGAAATATGATGGTGGTGATTTATTCCTAGGGGATGATAGGAAGGCTAGAATCATGGGATGTGGAAAATTCAAGTTGAAGTTGTAAGGTGGAAGGATTAGAACACTTCCTGGTGTTTTTCATATTCCTGCATTGGACAGAAATTTGATTTATGTAAGCAAGATGGATGATGCGGGTGTAAAAATAATGTTCAAGAAAGATACCTACAATATGGTTTAGGGAGCATTGGTATTGATGCAGGGAGTTGAGATTGGAACTTTGTATAAGATTCTAGGTAGAAATTTTATTGATGGGTGCAACCATTTTGTGGTTCCTGAAAGTGGAGCTGAAATTATAGTGGTATTAGGAGAAAAGACCATGGTGTGGCATCAAAGACTTGGACATATTGGAGAGAAGGGCCTCTGAATAATACATGGTAATGGTATTGTAGAAGGTATATCTAATTTCTCTCTACGTTTCTATTTCTATGAACATTGTGTATATGGGAATAAAAATCGTGTGACTTTCCCCTCTGGTGCTAAGAGGGCAAAAGGGATATCAGAGATTGTGCACAGTGATGTGTTTAGACTTGTTTTGGTTCAATCTCTATGTAAATCTGTGTAATATGTATCATTTATATATGACTTCTCGAGGAATACATGGATATATTTCCTCAGGAAAAAATATGAAGTCTTTGATAGGTTTAAAGAATTTAAGGCTTTGGTGGAAAATCAGACAGATAAGAAGATTAAGGTGTTGAGGACAGATATTGGTGGAGAGTTTTGCAAGAAGGAATTTCAAGGGTTTTGTAAGAAGAGTGGTATGGCATGTAAAAATACTATTCCATACACACCTCAGCAAAATGGAGTTGAAAAAAGAATGAACAAGATGTTGATGGAGAAGGAAAGAAGCATTCTCAATGGCGCCGGATTAATGTATTTTGGGTAGAGATAATGAATATCGCATGTTACTTGGTTAACATATCAACTTCATAAATGTTATGTGATAATACTCCTCATGATGTATGGACTGGTAAGAAACCCTCTCTTTCACATTTGAGGGTATTTGGCTATGATGCATATGTACACGTTTCAAAGGAGAAAATAACCAAGTTTGATAGTAAATATGAAAGGTGCATCTTTATTGGGTATAAGGATGGTTTAAAAGATTATAAGCTTTGGAACCCAAAAAAAGTGTTTGGAAGCAAATCCCCCCACAGCATGTTTTTGGGGCTTAAAGCCTGAGTTTTGGTCAATGTAACGTAAAGACTTTGCGAAGTACGAGCATGGAGCGCGAAAGTCTAGGATGAGTCATAGAGTTGTCCACATTAAGAATTGTAAAATAATGTAAAGTTGAGTCAGCCTACCCATGGTCCGTGGACCATGGGATTGTATAAATAGAGCGAGGATCTAAGTGTAAAGGGGGAAGTTGAAGAAGAAAGAAATAGATATATGTGAAGGCATGGTTAGATGATAGAAGTGGATTTGAAGTGTATTGGGTCGTAGTGGTAGGAAGAGGCTCTGTAGCTAAGTGCATAGAGGCATAGTAGAGTTCATAGCTGACTTCGCAGACCCCTACAACTGAGTGCCCAGGGTGGAGTCAGGTCTGTAATTGAACTGAACTTGAAAAGGATTATTAATAAAGATAAGTGGGATTTGGAATACTGTGCATTTGGTCGTGGATATATATGTTTGATATTATGCATTAATTGTTATCTGGTTATTTATATGCGCGCACTTGATAAACACTTGTTTGAATGTTTATGTATGAAAATATTCTAAATAATTAGTGAAAAAAACCTAATTAATGAAGACTTGGGTAATTAACATAGGTCGCATTGTGGCTAGAGCTACGCGAAGGCAGTAACACAAAACACAACGTGCCCGCTAGTTCGTGTAGCCCAATAAGTGTTGAGGGTGGATCGTGTCCCGATCACCACATATCAAACATCCCCAAGGTGCAGAAATCTAGTTCTAGCACCCTCCCATACTACTTTGGGTGAGACCTCAGTCCACGCTCCGCGGACTATTACCGAAAGGGCCAGTGATACCAGGATTTGCTTGGCTAAATCACTTTTGAACCTGGGTCAGGCCCCATATAGCCAAAAAATGGTTCCATTGCTGAGATCAGGATCTGCCTAAGGGATGTCTGATGTCGTGCCACTGGAACCCAATAAAGAAGGACATTGAAGAGTGGTTTGATAGGAAGATTCACGAGTTCGCGATATAGGAAAAAAGAACTCCGCAAGTATATGAGAAAAAGTGGCTGGATCGCTACATGTATATGGAAATCCATGAAATTTTCTTTGCATCCTTTCCGTCTGAGCTATATGAGTGGATCGCGAAGTTAGCCGATAGCCAGGGCAGGTGTAGGCTCGACAAACCAATAGTGTGGACTCCGAAATTAGTGAGCAGACTAGAGGCATTATAAGATAAGCTTGTGCAAGCAGTGGACCATTGGCTCAACTGAATAATAGGAGGATTTATCACTCAATTTGCGGTAGACAGATCGTCAGCTACAGGGAAGCAGAACGAAGCTTTCTCAAAGGACCGCGAGTTAAGTATATTAAGTCTTTGAATAGTTGGATTAAGATGCTATTGTGTGAAAAGAGGGTCATGTGAATACATTAATGTTTGGACAATGCAGAGTGGAAAGATCTAAAAATACAGTGAAGAGTTAGAAAACAGTCCCTTAATTTCACCTTCGCGAGAGAGTGAGGAAGAGCTCACTAAGGTCTCTCCAAGAAATGTGGCCAATTTGATAAGGAAGCGCATTCTGCGGTTACCACTTCCACCCATGTCACCACCTGCTTCACTCCCTCACCTCCATCTTCACCCACTCCACCTCCTCCTCCTCCCCAGTTCAGTATAGCGAGTGTGATCAAACTACCAGTATTTAGAGTGGTAGGGAATGAAGATCTAGACCAATTCTGGTTCGTGGTAAGAGAAATATGGGAAGTGCAAGGTGTCATGGATGACAATATTAAGAAGGCTACATTGGTAATCGTGCTGCACGATCGCGCGTTGACATGGTATATCAAGCACTTTAACGACCACCCAAACATAGGAATAATGGAAATCCAGATCACGTTAAATAGGGAATTCATCTGGCCAAAGCCAGAAACACAATCAATCATCGGATTTAAAGAAATTGTGATGCTAGCGGGGGAGACACCCTGGGATCTAGATCAACGACTGAAGAGTATGATCCGTAAAGCCAATATGACGTTGATGGATAGACACCATCACGCATGATTTGTGACATCTCTAACACTGCACTTGCGGACGACATTGTCACAACAGAAACTTTCCATCCAGGCCAAAGCATTGGAAATGGAGATGAGGTTGCATGAGACCTCAATATAGGACCCTGGGTTGGGAGTTCAACAAATCCATGCAGAACTACAGAATCTATGCCTGGAAATGCAAAGTTTGAAGCAGGATAGGGCACCACGGCTAGAGGCACGCGAGGACGTATGGTGCATAAAATGAAAAGGCCAGGGCCATGACAAGGGATCACTATCTAGTGTTCACAAACTACTTGGCAGGAGGAGGGCCAATGCCATTGAGACTAGAGGTATAGGCAGGGTCAAGTGCGACACTTGCATTATGGTGCGCAATCTATCAAATAGGAGGAAAACACGTGATGAAATTGTCATTTGTTACAGAATTATACACAGACTCCCTAGCATTTGTTTTGTAATTTCTGCAGGTCGGTAGGCCACGAGGAGCACACTCATCACAGCTACGAGCTAATGATGGATCGGGCCCCAGCTTATAGGATGAAGAAAGAAACGCGAGCCCTTGACCCAGCTGTGGGGATGGTGCGTGCTGGGTTTCAAGGGCGAGGTCGAGGATGAGGAGGAATGGGACCAGGAAGGGGCCGTGGACAGTTAATTTGTTACAATTGCAGAGGACCAGGGCACTATGCCCATGATTGCACCAACCTAATGAGGATATCCTATTCATATTGTGCTTAGTTTGATCATGAAACAATAGATTGTCCTACGTTGATCACACAAATGCACAAAAAAGGGGTATTCTAGCCTCCTCCGACTCAAAATATACAAATGATGAGGTCTGAACCATGCAAAGAAGACCTGAATGTGAACATGATGCTTAGAAGCGGTGTGACCATGGGAGAGGATAAGGGGAAGCAGCGAGAGGAAGATACATGGGTTTGCAAGGCTTCTGCCAAGGAACCTAAGTTTGACTTAGAATGTGCAAAGGAGACATTCATGGAAGCTAAGAAGAGCTTCACGGAGGCCTCCACTTCAGGTATTAAGGATCAACCAGAGCCAGGAATGGATCCTTCAATGCTCACTACCTTTCTGGAGACAAGCATTAAACTACTATGCAAAAACAAGGTAGTTAAAGGACTACAGGAATTGATCACCAGATGCACGGGGTTAGGGGAACCATGCATCATCCGAAAGTTGGGGAAGCATGCATTGCACACTGGAAGGGAAATGAGATTGACTACATAGATTGGTGAGTATGAAATTGATCAGGTAATCCTAGATTTGGGTTCGGACGCAAATGTATTATCGAAGCAAACATGGGAACGCATGGGCAAGCCCACATTACAGTGGTCCCCTATTCAATTACGAATTGCGAAGCAACAAAAGGTTGTTCCCATGGGAAGGTTGGAAGGGGTAACAGTTGATATTGAAGGCATGAGCACACAGACGAATTTTGAAGTGATAGAGATTGTCGATGACAACAATCCCTATTCTGGGTTTTTAGGAATAGACTGGGCCACCGATATGAATGGAGTCATCAACCTGAAGAAGCAGAAGATGATATTCGAGAAGAAGTCACTATGCGTAGTAGTCCCGCTAGACCCAGCCGAAGGAGCATGCTACACTGAACCAGTGCGTGACGATGATCTGGATTGTATTTACAAGATAACGATGCGAGACTAGGATTAGGTGAATCTGATTGCATATGGGAGAATCTCGTGGGAGCGCGAAACCTCCTGCACTTCAGATTCAGACGAAGAAGTAGAGCGCTAGAAGAATCGGCTAGACGAAGTGACAATGCTGAATTGCAACATGATGATTAGATCACTGCGTTGTGTGACAACAAAGACACAAGAGCTGCCGACATATGATGGATTGATAGCGGTGGATGAATTCTTGAGCAAATTTGAAAGCGCAGTACCAGAACAGCAGCAGTTTGATGTGTTGAAATGGGCACTACGCACAACACCCACACGATGGTGGAGTACACATCAAGGCAAGTTTGAGGACTGGCACAGATGTAGGAGGATGATACACCTATGGTTTGAAGGCCCCCGACCTCTAACAAGAGTTGGTCAACCAGGGTGGAGCAGCTTGCATGCCTGCCTGTATCGATGGGTATAGACATGCACACACACACAACCCGAACTTAGTATCAAAAATCAGAACAGGACGCAGTAGCAGGAAAAGCAACGCACACCACAAATGTTCCATGTAGAAGCATTCAAGAAGGTATGTGGAATCCTGAATAGGGTTCATCAGGTGAGACAAACTGATTGGGACCTACGTGTACCAACGGTCTGATGGTCCTCTAGGGCCATGTACAAAAACCTGAGTGTGGCGATGATCCCGAATCTGATGAGCAAAGTCAAGGCCATAGTTTTGGAAGGAAGGAATCCTCACGTAGTAGCTCCCTCATTTGGGACAGTACGCGAGGACTAGGACAAAGGAATTATGCAACCGCACGAGGATGAACATATGCAGATTCAGAAAGCCATCTGACGAGAGAACCTTAAGCTTCGTGAACTCATAGATTGGTTATGACTAAGAAAAAAAAGCGTGTTAATGGATGCAGAGATCAAAGAACTGAAAAATGAAATCATGTAAGCATGTCATGTCGATAAACTAACAATGAAAGGATAAGATATGGGCAGCCATACTACTGCATTAGAATATTTCTACCGAGAATTTGTGGCTTTGCTACCATGGCTGTGACCGCACCTTACTAGGCAAAGTAATGAGTGGACTGCACTGCATAAGGAAGAACGTGAGGTGTTGACTGCTACGAGGGTAATTGAGGAGTTCCCATGGACTAGGCTGGAAGGTAAATTGAAGCTTCACACAGGTGGTGTGAACACCTGACTATCCATAGGGAGCACAGTCTCAACACTCCAAGTAGTTGAAAGAGAGCGCGGGACTATAAAAGAGTTTATTGGGGAGCTGCACAACAAGGAGGTTGCGTGCATTATTAGTATGCCACAAGGGTCATGCTCGCACATAAGGGGTTGCACTATTGCATGGGTAGGCTGGGAAGTGACCATTGGTGTCACTGTTCATGACAAGACGTCCAATTTAAGGCAACGAGGAGTGGGTGGCGGGCAATTAAGACACGAAGTCAGAACTAGATTTGGGACGATTTGCCACCAATCTCGCATTAATGAGCCGAATGAGGGGGGAATGGTCGAATTTGAATTCAAAAGGGCCTATAAATCATAGGTGGTTATCCACCAAACAACCCTTGGCATTTTGAGAATTCAGTTGTTGTGCTATCAATTGGGTATGGACCTTACGAATTTAGAGGCTTTGAGAGCAAGTTCAGTGTTTGAGACATTACCGAAGGAGACGCAACTTTTCCTGAACAAAATGATGTCAACAGCTGAGGAAGCCGTGTAGAGCCCTACGTCACCGGTGGGGGATGTACCAGAAATTAAAAAATCACCTTGGAGGCTAAGGCCCAAAAAGGATCCACAGGCAGCAAGACTGGTCCATATGTCTCTGTGAAATCCGCGGTTTAGTAAACTGTCTATGGAAGACAAGGGCAAGACTGTTAATCTTGAAACAAATGACGAGGAGGAGGATCTCCAAGTGTTAATAGAAGAGATCGAGGTGGGTGAAGAAATGGAGGAAGACATTCAGCTAGTGCGTGTTGCAGCAAAACTACCCAAGTATGTCCCTCCACAAAAAGGAAGAGTAAAAGTACCCAAAGATTTGGATGTCGTTAAGAGCGCACTCCAAACCTCGTTCCTCCTAGAGGGAATTCTGTTTGAAGGTTCGGTTCTGGGCTACGTGCCCACGATGAAATTTTAAGATTGGGACCTCATGGACAGTGAAAAGTTCCCACATTTGGAGACTAGTCAACTCATGAAACAGAGCAAGGAGGGGTCGGTTACAGCGCTAGAGCCACAGAAATGGCTACACAGTGTGGAAGAGGCTAGTCCACTCCACCTTCTATGGATCCCACACTTTCACCAAGCACCAATCACGATCTTTGTCATCAGGCATCTGCTTTTCCTAGTGCACGATGGGTACTTGTGGCTGGAGGAGCCTATTCCCATCAGAGCGTAGCTTATTCACAAGATTTCTTGGCTTCCCCGTATGGGAAGGGACCCCGCAGAAATAGCTATAAAAAGTGGAGATTTGGCACTCACAGAAGCCACGAAGAAGAAATACATTTGGAGAAAAGGTAGAGGGGCTACATAATTAGTAGCATTCAAGACAAAGGGGTGCGCGTAGCCACCCAGCTACTAGTAGCGAAAGTGATGAGAAAATTCCACGGAAATGAGGTACCAACGACGATCGTTGTGCTGGCTGAACAATGGATAGAAGGGGTATAGTTCAATTGGGTGCAGTTTCTCTACGAGGAGTTTTTGACGAACTGCAAGGAGGCCTAGGAGTAGGGTAAGACCTTCCACTACACGTGGTTGCTCTTATCTATCTTGTTGGTTGTAGGGGAATTGCCTGAGGACAATTAGTTTCCTCCTCTTGAACAGGACTTGCCAGAGATGGCAAAATATGCATCGTTTTAGGCAACAAAGGATGCCACGCGAATCTGCGAGACCAAGATCTTCTGGATACTCATGGAGGCAAGCGTCTAGATGTGGATCAACAAAAGGCCCCATCTATCCCCCACGGTGTACGACAGTCTGTGGAGCTTTGTAGACTTTAAGGTGGATATGCACAATGTGTATATCAAGGCATGGAAGGATCCAGAGTAGAAGTGGACCAAACTCACTTTCATCGTGATCAATGACACTGTGTTTGTTGTGCTCGACTCATGCTCACCTGAGAGGCACACCCCGGATCTGGCGGCGCATAATGAGATAGTGATATAAAAACAGAAGGATGCCACCAAGCTGCTGGCATAGCAGAAGCGCAATAAGTAGTTTGTTGAGGAGGTAAGGGCTTCTCGTGAGGCAGCGAAGGTTATAGCAAAGTAGACCAAGGCTACTGAAAAAGTAGCAGCAAAACCAGCAACTGGGACCACCATGACACAAGAGGAAAGTGGCCCAGACTTGACCACAAGACAGGGGACAAACGACATGGCGGAAGGTGTAGAACCAAGCACGACATCTACACAATTGAAACAACCACGTGGTACGGAATGAATAGGACCACGGGAGAAGACCAAGGATTCCAAACTAGATGGTGAACCTATTACACTGACAGAGGGTGACCTATATGGCATCGGCGACACAGTTCATGATGTCACCAGGGAAGCGCTCCAGGAAGCAATGACAGAGTAGCAGACTGTGTTGGGGGGCCTTAGGGTGCGACTACAGGGACTTCAAGTGTGCACCCCACAAGAAGGAATGGTAGTCACCTACGGTGCCACAGGTACATCGGCAATAGAGTAGTTGTTGCGAGCCAAAATGGCTAACACCATCATGCTGCCGGAGGGAGAACTGATCGCAGACAGCATGGAGGACAGAGCCGTGGTGGGACAGATCAAGGGACTTGGCCTAAACTTGGCTGCCCTTCCGCAGGATATATTATACTAGCCGCAAGACAAAGTTACAGCAGAACTCTGCGCTAGGGAAGGACACACAGTGAAAATGCTCAGTGAACAACCAATCAACATCGAGCAGTTTAGCCTACAACGGGATGAAGTGTTAGCACAGAATCAGCAGCTGGAGTCGATAGTAGAGGAAGAATGTCACCATGTCCCGGAGTTAGAAATTACGACAAACCTACTAATAGGAGTGCGGATTCACAAATTGGCCAGTGGATTCTGTGAGGCAAAGGAGGAAGCAACAAGGATCCAGCTGGACCTCAACCTTCAGATTGTTGAACTGTGATTAAAAGTGTAGTCGTCTACACCCCGAGAAGTTCGGGAATAGTGCACTGGCGCTATCCAAAAGGGGTTGGAGGAAATAGGACAGGCAGTGCAGACCTGTACCACTATGTTGGAAGAATCCTTTGGGGTCCTCACTTCCTTATAGGAGGACCCCACCATACAGTGCTTGGAAATAGAGGCGCGGGAGCTTCAAATGCAATATGATAGTGTGCGTGGGATGACGCAGACAGTAGTCCTGACCCAGCGGCTCGTGAAGCTACAACAGGCGAAGGCATTGAAGGAGAAAGTGGATGCAGTGTGCCAAAAAGAGGTAGTACTTAAAGCATGCGTCCAGCCTTGGATTGATGAGGCCTTCCTCATCACCACTGACATTGAAAGAAAGCTCGCACAGATGAAAGTAATGCATGCTTTAAGACAGGGATTTGCCCCTGACAGCGATCATTCAGCCGAGTGAGTAGAATAGATCCAACAGACGGCAGAACAGTGCGTTGTAGACCTTTGCACAACCCAGACATAGTTGGAAGGGCTCCATAACAGGATCGCCACACAGTGACTTGAGACGAGTCATGATGATTGTGTTGGGGGCCTTTTGGGCAGCGGATCCCCCCACAGCATGTTTTTGGGGCTTAAATCCTGAGTTTTGGTCAATGTAATGTAAAGACTTCGCGAAGTACGGGCACAAAGTGCGAAAGTATAGGATGACTCATAGAGTTGTCCACCCTAAGAATTGTCAAATAATGTAAAGTTGAGTTGGCCTACCCATGGTCCGTGGACCGTGGGATTGTATAAATAGAGCGAGGCTCTAAGTGTAAAGGGGGAAGTTGAAGAAGAAAGAAATAGATAGATGCGAAGGCATCATTAGAGGATAGAAGTGGATCTGAATTGTATTGGGTTGTAGTGGTAGGAAGAGGCTCTGCAGCTGAGTGCACGGACCCCTGCAGATAAGTGTGCAGGGCAGAGTTGGGTCTATAATTGAACTGAACTTGAAAAGGATTATTAATAAAGATAAGTTGGATTCAGAAAATTGTGCATCTCGTCGTGGATCTATATGTTTGATATTTTGCATTAATTTTTATCTGGTTATTTATATGCATGCACTTGATAAACACTTGTCTGAATGTTTATGTATGAAAATGTTCTTAGTAATTTGCAAACAGAACCTAATTAAGGAAGACTTGGGTAATTAACATGGGTTGCGCTGCAGCTAGAGCTGGGCGAAGGCAGTGACACAAAGCACAATGTGCCTACTGCTGCACGTAGCCCAGTAAGCGCCGAGGGTGGATTGCATCCTGATCGCCACATATCAAACATCCCCAGGGTGTGGAAATCTGGTTCTAGCACCCCCCCCATACTACTTCGGGTGAGACCTCAGTCCGTGCTCTGCGGACTGTTGCCGAAAGGGCCAGTAGTATCGAGATTTGCTTGGTTAAATCACTTCTGAACCTGGGTCAGGCCCCACGTAGCCAACAAAAAGGAAGGTAGTGTACATCTGAGATGTATTGTTTAGAGAGGTGAAGGATGTTATTAAACATGAATTCCTACCAAAGGAACCTAAAAATATAGAGTTTTAACTAAAGGAGGAAGAATCAAAATCTACAACAAAACATGAATCAAAAGAGGAACAACCACAGACTCCAACTTTGAGAAGATAAATTTGAGAGAGAAGGGAGCCAAAGAGGTATAGTCAATCTACTTTATGTTAAAATTTTGCTTTATCTATTACTAATTATGATCCCAAAATTATCAAGAAGGCAATGGATTCAGAGGATGACAAACTCTAGAAAGAGGCATGGTTGATGAAATGGCAGCTTTGGACAAAAATGAGGCTTGGGATCTTGTGGATTTTCCATCTGAAAGGAAACCCATCAACAAAAAATGGGTGTTTAAGAAGAATTTTAATGTAGAAGGAAAGGTGGAGAAATAGAAAGATCAGTTGGTAGCAAAAGGTTATTCCAGGTTCTAGGAATTGATTTGGGTTATATTTCTTCCCCTAATACCAAGTTAGCTTCTATTAGATTACTTTTATCTATTGTTGTTTCTTTTGATTTTGTGGTATAATAGATGGATGTGAAGACAACATTTCTTCACGGGGATCTAAAATAAGAGATCTGCATGAACCAACCAAAAGGTTTTTGGATCTAGGGGAAAATATTTGTGTATATTTGTTTTATGTTCTTGCCTTTGTGTATTTTTTTGTTTTAAGAATTAGTTTGCAAGTAATTTATGTACAGGGTTAAAACCTACATGAAGGTAGGACAATAATTTCCTCTTTCAAGGATATCAAGTAGGAAGTGTTTCGTCACTTTTCTGCTCTTTACTAAGAGGAGAAAGAGTTAGATTTGAATATGGCACAAAATTTTCTTCAATGTGTTCCCTTGGTAGTAACTGGGTCTTCCAAAAAATCTTCGGTCAATGAGATAAGTGAAGATGAAGTATTAAAATGTATATGGAGTTTGGATCCTGATAAGGACCATGGCCTTAATGGATTCACCATTATCGTTTTCAACAAATTAAGGAACTTGATCAAGAAGGCTCTATTATAGATGCTAAATTATTCAAAAACAAAAGAAAATTTGGGAGGTGCTACTAACTCATTCTTCTTAGCATTCATTCCAAAAGACTCAAATCCATTCAATTTTTCCATATTTCACCCTATCTCGTTATGTTATTCCACTTATAAAATCCTCATGAAAATCAAGCATCTAGAATGAAGAGTTTCTCCCTAATTTTATTTCTGAGAATCAAGGTGGATTCATGCAACAATGCTAAATTCTGGACAACATTATCTTAGTATAGGAGGCAATTCACTCTAGTAAGGAAGTATGGCAAAGAGGAATTGTGATCAAATTAGACATGGAAAATGCCTTTGATTGAGTAAGGCGCTCCTTTCTCTTCTTAACTTCAAAAAAAAATTGGATTCTGTTAGGATTTCATTAGATGGATCAAATCATGTATAAGCTCTCCCTATATAGATCCTCTGGTTAATGGTTGTCCTTCTCCCTTCTTCAAATATTCTAGAGGGGTTCATCAAGGGTGTCCATTATCCCCTCTTTTGTACATTATCATGGCTAAAAGTTTAAGTCAAAATTTGGAACAAGCCAGGAAGGAGGCTAAGTTAATGGGATTAAGTATAGCTAACAATGTCAAGGAAGTAAATCACTCACAATTTGTAGATGATACACTTTTGTGGGGGGGGGTGGGGGGCCTCCAAAATCAATCTAAGAAGATTCTGGATTCTTATTTTCAACTATTAGTTAGATTGGTCAATAAAAGGAAATGTCAAATATATGGCTATAATTGTGACGAGTCAACATTGCTTGAGATTGCTAGAATCTTGAATTCCCTGCAAAATCAGAATGGAAAGCCTTTAAATATCTAGGCATTCCTATATATTTGGGGTTGATCAATGCAAAATAATTCTAGGGGTCTTTACAAAAAATGGAAAAAAAAATCCAATCTTAGGGGGCACAATGGTTAACAATAATAGATAAAGTGGTTTTGATCAAGTCTATTTTATCCTCTCTCCTGATATATTTAGGATATGGTCTATTTGATCCAATTCCATTATTTATCAACTCAATGGGTGAATGAAGAAGTTCCTATGACAAGGTGGAAATAGCAATGATCATATTTTTCATCTTGTTACTTAGAAAATGGTCCCACTACCGAAAGCTATAGGAGGACTAGCAATCAAAGACCTGGCTCTAATGAATATAGTGTTAGGAGAGAAAATTATATGGAAGTTAGTTTCTGATTCAAAAGAATGGTGTACATAGTATTTTTTGTAGAAATATTATCATAAAAACATAATTCTGAGACTTGAGCATGAAATTTGGTAGGAAAAAGGATCAAAAATATGGAAACTATGTCAAGACATTGCCTCTCTTATAACATATTATCTGGTGTGGAAATCGGGAAATAGAGAATAAATTTATCCTTGGAAAGGTAACCTTCCAGCCATTGATTTATTGAAAGATAAAGACAACATAATATAGTTAGTGAGGTGAATGGAGGATAAGGGGATCCATAAGCTTGTTGATATTTCTCAATGCGATAATCAGGGAGGTGGAGTAGATGGAACAATGAAAACATTCCCTCTAATCTTCAGCAATCTTGGGACTTGTTGATTAAATATTTAAAAGGTTATGCTCTTGTAGTAACCACGAGATTGGACTGAAGGATTTGGAAGGGCAGTAAATCTAGTAATTACATAGTCAGAGAAGGTTATAGCATCTTTGCTAAAAATTTACCTCAGATTCATGTTTATCATATATGGAGGAGGATTTGGAACTTTGATGGGATGATAAAAGTCAACCTTTTCCATTGGTAAATGGTGCATGGGAAGGTGTTAACTGCAAAAAATTTAAAGACAATAAATATCCATGGTCACTCCCATTGTGTCTCATGTCAAAATGAGGAAGAAGATATCCCCCATCTATTTTAGCTTTCCTCTTTTTCTCTAGAGGTTTTGAGACATGCTCTAGCCCAATTCTTTGATGTGCAAAGCATTTTGGAATCTTGGGAGGAAATGTTCATTCTTGGTGGCAAAAAATTCCATGGAAAAGAAAGAAAAATTAGTGGTTTCAAGATGTTGGGTGGCTCTCCCCGAATATATTTTTTGGTAAACTTGGATAACTCTTAATCATGGGATTTTCATCGAAAAGTGTCCAATTGCATCTTCCGCCACTTTTGAAGTGTTATATATGCTATTTGAGACAATTTCAGTGAGATGATTTCATTAAAAAAAAAATCGATGAGTTCTCTCTCTCTGAAAAGGGATGGTTGAGATTAGATCAATATTCTCATCATCCGGACAACTTTAGACCTAAAGATTCAATTTCAAAATATTTTTTAATTAGGATGGATCTAGAATAATTTCAAAAAATGGAAAAAAAAAATGGGACAACCTCCAATGTTGTTTGATGGTGCCTCAAAAGGAAACCCTGGGGAGGTTGGAGCAAGAGGGGTTGTTTTTTGCCTTAATGAAGAAAGAGTGATCCAATTTGCCTAGGGGATAGGAATCTCAAAAAATAATCGAGTTGAATATCTAATGCTATGGAAGGGTTTGGAATAGGTGTATTCCATAGGTCTTCACCAATTATTAGTATTCATAGATTTTATGATAGTGATTTAGCAAGTTATTAAATTATGAGGAAACAATGCTCAGTTCCTTCCTTCTATCCTACATCGAATCAAGTTAGCTATGGAAAAATTTGATTAGATTGGATTCTATCATATTAATATAAATATCAATATGGAAGTTGACATCTTGGCTAATCAAGGTGTGGAGATAGAACAAGGGTAATTAAGGATTGATAATGATGTTGTTCTAATTAAAGAAATTCCCTAATAATCAACATCCAAATGAATATTAGTATGTTTATGGGGAGAAGCAAGTCTATAATATCAAGCTGAGTCATTTCTTTTAATATGGAATGACATTACAAAGGATCCTCATTAATTATGGTATTGTGGAATGTGTGTGGCTGATATGGAGAGTTGTGATGTTGAGGACACATGGTTCATAGGCATCAAATTGAGATCGACACAGGAAATATGGAGTGGGATAGTTTTAATACTCAGAGCATTTTGAATTTTGGAAGTTTCATTCACTATGTTTAATTCTTAGTTCGTTGGTTATCATCACATAGAAACTTTTTGTGTATGTAATCTTTCTATAATGAAGTCTGCACATTTTGCAATGTTGGTCAGAGCCTGCATTAGTGGTGCTTAGTGAAGGAATGTTACTAGGAGGGATGACTCAAATTTATATATGGATTGTTGGGTAAAGTATGGAGGTAGCGAAATTTCCATAAGAAATGTAATATGTCAAATCTGGAGTCAATTCTAGTAAAATATCAAAATCATGAAGTGTAATTTAGGGGATGCAGAGGAGGAGTTTGGGTTATTTCTTGCAAGGATGGCCGAGACTGTGGAGTTTGTAATCTCCTTGATTACCTATCATTCTGAGATGATTCTGGCAAATTCCAAGGCTCAAACTGAATTTCTTTCCTAGCCTCTGGGTTTGCTAGAGCTTAATATGGATCGTTCACAACTTGCTAATGAGATGCTTGAATTTCATGTGGAAAATTTGATAAGGAATGGATAAAGGAATGGTGTCGATGATCATGTGCAAGTGGTTGTAGAATAATAGGAGTAGTTCATGTAGGAAGAACAACTGGACAAGGAAAATAATGATGGTGTTGATGAATAAGTACTCATTCCAGCTCAGTTCGAAGTAGAAGCAAAGAAAGTCCAAGTTGCTCCTAGTTTGGAAGAAATATGGTCTCTTCAATCTATTAGTTTTTGTTATGTTATGTAGATATACAATTTTTATTGGTGTTTTTTTTAGAATATATGGGAGGAACCAATTTCAAAATGTACTATGTAATCTAGGGATTAATTTTGATAGTATGATGTGGAGCCTATGGATAGATGTAGAAGGTTTCTTGAAATATTTGTACAAGAATTTTGCCTTCAAACCAGGTTTCTCTAATGCAATGAATATTCATTCCTTTTGATATATATATATATATATATATATATATATATATATATATATATATATATATATATATATATATATATATATATATATATAGAAGAAAAAATTAATTATTAATATGATCACTAAATAGTTGAAGACATTGTAAAGAAAAAACAAAAAACTTCAACAATGATATGCCCCTGGAAGTCTAGGATATCCCGAGCCTTTCCCACAATACTTCAATGTGTTACCAATTCACCATGGTTTAAAAAAAAAAAAAACTCTTATTAAGAACATGTAATTCCTCTTTCAAACATGTGCTAGTATTGGCTCCCTAGCTATTCATACTAGCTTCACCCAAAAATTTTCAAAGAATATTATTAAAGCAAGTCAAATCAAAACAAAGAAAACAACTACAAATTAAATAAAAAATAATTCCAATAAGGAAGTATACAAAGTGCGTGGAGATGACGAGTGCCCAAATTAGCACAATTTTAGCACTTGTCCAAAACCTTTTTGAAGGAGCTACATAGACGCCCTTGAGAACATAACCAGTTGAACATGCATAGTAATCGTAGCCATATAAATATGAAAATAAACAATACTACAACAATGGGTAAGTTGAAGAAATTAGGTAAAATTCCACATCCAACGAGCACTCACTTTGCATACTTCTGAGTAAACCCACATTAACAAAAAATGAAAACACATGAAAAAAGTGTGTTTAATTTTATTGTTATTTTTTATTGATTTTTAAAATAGTAATAATTCATTTCTAGTATTATAGTTTAACTATATATTAAATTATTATTGTAATAATGGAAAAACCCAAATAATAAATGAAATGGTCTTTTTGGTCTGGTGACACAATTTCAGGCAAGATTATGATTTCTTTTTTTTTTTAAGTGCATTTTTAAATGCATAAATGGATTCAAAATTGAAAAACCCTTTGAGTGTTCAATTTTTGCATATTAAACTAATTAAACTTATAATTCTTAGAAATATATGTCGCATTTTAACAAAATTGACTAGAAAAAAATGCCCCAAAAATGTTCTTTTTACTATTAGTTTGACTATGCTTATAATAATAATAATAATAATAATAATAATAATATAATTTTAAGGTTACAATGAAGTTAGACACCAATTTTGTGTATGAGACCCTCTTATTTGTGGGATAAGGGACCTTCCTTCTGCAACCATTTGATTGCTAAAGTTTATGGAGATGTACATACTCTATCCCCTTTAAATTTGAACTTGTAAAATATAGAAGAAATTATTTTTTAAAACAAATTATCATTAATTTAGTCTAATTGTCATTCAATATTAAATATTGATTAGATTTATCATTAATTGCTATCTTGAAATGTATATTAATTTATAATTTTTATTCAGTCCATGGTGGTCGCTCAATTTTTGGTGGCAAGGAAAATGAAATTTATGTACTAGGAGATTCAAGGTTCAAATATCCCTCATCATTACAGTTCAATTTTATATATTTTATGTTTTGAAAAAGGGACAACTTGTTTATAAATAATTTAGTTAATTGGTTATAGAGTGAAAATTGAAATTATTTTTATTTAATTAATAGTTTGTTTTTGTTAAAAGTAAAAAAAAAATAGCATAAATCCAACTTAACCCCTTGATCTACCAATATTTTAAATAGATCAAATCTCTTAAAATGCAAACTTTATTTTTAAATGTAAAATTTGAAGAAAGTTTTGCATCTCCAAAAAGTTAATTCTTCTCAATGCTTTGAAAATCCATAATTAAGATGTATCTATACCGGTCCTTATATTATTATATATAATTTTCCATATTTATATATAGAAATATCCTTATTTTTAATTATGTGCTTTGCATTTTTTTTACATATATATTTTTTAATTTAATTATGCTGATAAGTGTGTCTATTTTGGAATAAAGCTTCCATAATTTTAATTCCATTGTCAATAATTATTTTGTTGATGGTGGGGATTGAACTTCCATGGAATATTATAACATATTGATAGTGGTATACACAAATCAAATATTTAAATTTATCTTCAAAGTAGTTATGTTAGTTTTGTTCTTTTAATTAAATTCATTAATTAAAATAATATCTTATGAACAAGTGTCATATGTAATGAGTTACGATTTTTTGGGCATGTGGTATTGATAAGCCATGGTATTAGCCCATAGTATTGTAACAAAATTTATTTACAAATTAAAATTTTCTAGGTTAAAGTGGAGCTAAATCTCCATGGTTAAGAATTTTGTTCTATATTTTTAAATTTTGTATATATGTTTAACCTTTTTTCCTTGTAGAAAAAGCCCGTAATTTTTATTAAGATAAATAAACATTACATTTTGTAAACACACATAGTGTGTATGCATCATGCACATAAAAAGTCCAACCATTACAGAGTGATATGGTGAGGAAAATGCCAACAAAATGTCAAAGATATGTCGAGGAGAAGAAAAATAAGACAAAGAAATTAAAAATAAGGAGATGATGGATGGCATTATGTGTTGGTTTTTTCTTTTTTCCCCTTCCTACATTGCACCTTTTAACATCCTTATGGATATGGATCAATCAATACCAAAGAAATTTCTTGGCCCCCTTCAAGATGAGGGGATTCTTTATTTGACTCTGATGATTCTGAGACATGGGCATGTTTAGTGCCACCATGACCGGCCGAAGAATCTTGGATTTCTAATTCTGGACCCATCAATGGAGCAGTGATATAGCCACCATGAATCACAACCTCACCATTTATTTTATCTTAAGATTGTACATGATGTGAGTCATGATTTCCTCCTCCTCATATTCCAAAGGAGGAGAATCATTTAAATTCCATCCTTTTGGTTTGTTTGGCTGCTTCTTTTTCTTTTTAGGGATCTTCTTCATGAGAGGGCATGTGTTCTGAAGATGACCTGTTTGAAAGTACACATGACATTTGAAGGTTTTGTTTTCATAATCAAATTTTTGAATCCACTGAATTTTGTTGTGCTTTAATATGATGTGGTATGGTAATCCTTTACTGAGGTCAATCTCCACAAAAATTTGAGTAAAGGTGAATATGCCTTTTTCTATTCTCTCCATATCCATTTTTTTTAAATTCCGAAGTTGTTCCCGATATCTTGGTCAATTCCCCAACAACCCATCTCCACAAACAACTAGTGAATCCTCCCTCTATGCAGTGATGGCTCCTAGACTGTGTGCTCTACTCCAAAAATGTGTGGGACCTATAGTTGATGCCTCTTCAAATCGAAGTGATGAAGGAAAACCTTCCTAGGGTGGTACTTGAAGTCCACTGAAGAAAGGTTGAGCTTCTCCTTGGGAAGATCTTGTGCTAAACAACACAATATTGGCTTAGTTGAGCAACTAAGGCAAATTCAATTTTCGAATAGACGAAATACCCCTATTGTTCCCTCATTCATTCCTTTTGTAATTGTTGGCCATGCATCCCTTGTGGGTCCCTTTGCCAGTTTGATTTGGCTAAAGGAATTCGAATTCTCTCTTCCTTGAGTTTGTACTTTATGTGGGCCCCATATTCCACTATCAATTTAATCTTTCATTTTCTCTAATGTTGGTGACCTCCATCTCTCCAAAAATTAAGTGGGGACACCCTCCACCCACTTTTCCTAAGTTTACATGCCAAAATATTTCCAAACAGCCAATTGCAAAATACAAATTCATCTTTGAAAGAATAATTTAATTGGGGACATTATAGTCCTCCCCACAAAAAATTGCTTGTCCTCAAGCAATGCCTAAACAAGAACCCTCTCAATAGACTAACCCCAACAGTCTCTGCACACAATACCGGGGTCCCAAATGTACCACTCAGCCATCCCTCATCTCTGACTCATCCTGCCAGGATCCCAAGCCATCCTAATCGGCATGAGGCACCCCTTGCTCCACTTGTTGTCTAACTCAGCATAGGCACCAGACATCCCCTGCATACTGCCACTAAGTAGAGCATCATGGTAGTATAAAATCTTGATCATCTCCTCATGAAACTGCTCTACCGAATAGTCTCTCTCATGTACTTCAGGAGTAGACCCCTGAAGACACAATCCAATCCTTGTGGGATGGAATCATCACCTACCTACGCTTCCCCTGATCTCCTCTTGTTGATCACCCTGCCATGCTAGTGAAGTACACCACACCACCAAAAGGTCACTAAAATCCAATGGAAGATATGGATGACCTTCCTATATAGAAACCCACTCAACTCCACAGGTAGTTGAACTGCTAAGCCCTACTAGGCCAAGATCCCAAGCTAGACCAAAAGGGGTGCCACCATGATGTCATTATGCCACTCTGATCATGACGGTTTTCCCGTCATGCACAAGATGTATCCCACTCTCTTGGTACCTGATGGAAAAATATCTATGGAGTCCCAAGGCATACGACCCAAGAATCCCCACGATGTCACGACCTACCCATCCAACACTCACTCTGATTTGTAGTAGCAACAAGGAAAAGCAATCTTGACACGTGACAAAGGCCTAAATGCTCCCCCGCATGTCAAAGCAAGTGGGAGTTGGGTCATCCTCTATCCTGCTCCTGCTCATCATGAAACAAAGTGTCCAATAAACTAGCCAGATCCCTGGATCCCACATCTCTAATGGCTACCGTATAGTCCTGACAGTTGTTGGCGCCAACCTAAACCATATCTCAAGCCCTTGCATGCAATCGATATATGGCCTCCTTACATCACGAACTAGTTTGGTGCATATGAACCTGCCTTGCGCTGGTCGTACCATGCAGTGGGATCTATCATCCTCGCTCCTAAAAGCGCTCCCTAACACCTCTTAGAGTATAAAAATCTGCCTGCATGTAAGGCCCACAAATTATTGTGGATGCTCCTAAGACACCTCAGAATGTCTCATCCAAAGGGGGTCATGCCTCTCCCTGAGTGTGGGCTCAAGTGCAGTGCAAGTGTTACCTCTACAGGATATTGGACTACCCCTAAGCCTACATCCACCAACCTGCACTTTTCCCATATGCCACAGCTGGAAAGCCTCTCTCCTGATGCACTGTGCTCCATCCAACTATCTTAAATGAACCTCTTGGGTTCTGTTTCTTACAATGAGAGCATCAAGGAACAATATCAATGTCACCCACATCAGTGTGCAATGCTGGTGAGTGATAAAGGTAACCTCACGGTCGGCCCTATGATCAACTCATTCTCTAAATTTGAGTGTGCCAAACCCAATGTATTTCCTAATGCCCTCATCAAGATATCTCTCTAGCGAAAACACATCAATAAACTGTTGTGCATCATCATGCTCTATTGCACATAAATACACACCCTAACGATCCACTACATAGCCCTAAAATCCGTGGCAGAAATTCATGCACCACTGGATATCAATGCTCAATGCCATGCTGCCATGTACCATAGGCCATCCCATATGTGCCCATGCATCCTCCACTCTGCTAGTACACCCACCATGATGTGATCTACACCTCATCATTTGCCCAGGTACACCTATGTGGCTCATCCTCACATGAAATCGGGACTAACGCTACCATATCGAACCTCAGTAGCTCTAGTGCCCAATATATCAATGAGAAAGCACTATCTCCATATGATACCCTGTTTGGTGGCCTGACGATGCCACCTCCTCTTACCAACTCCTGCCAAAGTAGTCTAACAATCCTACGATCCCATGTCAACCTAACATGCCATGACAACTCATGAAATCTGCCTGCTCCTCTACCAATCCATTATGTCACCAGTGTTGTTAGGAACTCTAAAGGGGATATGAAAAGATGTGTCCACCTGATGAGAACCAATACTGCAGTAGGAATGCTGCAAATCTTGGGCTACCAGCTTTACTTTATCAACCTGGGTTTCGTACAAAATTGGAGGTGACAGTGTTGTATACACAAGTAAAAGTGATGGTTCTGCCTTTTGTCACTGTTCAGGTGGTGAGAGACCACTAGGGTTTTCAAGCTAGACTTATATGGATTCAGAAGAAGCTTGGTTCCTTGATGAAAGAAATAGAAGAGCTAATTTGCTGCAATAATGAAAATTAATGAAATTCAATGCTAAGGCACACCATTTACTAATTAACTGCTAAGAGCTATGCTTTGTAATAATGCTAAATTAACATGAACAAAATGATAATGTACTAAGCATGGAAATTAAAAGCATCAAACATCATTGTTATGCATGTAAAGGACTGTAATAAATCTTTTTTGTATTTTTATGCTTTTAAGGAAAAATCAAGTGTTCAAGCTAATCTCTTTTGGTGATGTGGTAGGGAGTTTAGGGATGGTGGTGGATGGAAGGAAGGTTCAATAGATGGTTGGAAAGTTTTGGAGACCCTTGGGTGACATTGGGAGGCTTCCTAGAGGTTTTCCCTCAATTTGGTCTCAAAATAGGCCACGACAAGAAAACCTACATGATGTACTACAAACCTACAGGATTCCTTATATTTCTACAGGATACAATCGAGATGAAAACGAGGGGTGTTGGAGGTGATGGAAGGATTAGGGAAGGTGGTTGATGGGTGGAATGGAGTTAGGAAAGGCCTAGGATCACTTAGAACCCAAAACCAAGTTTAGGAGATGGTTGGATTCGCTCAACATGCTTGGGGGAATTTCTATGTAAAATGATGAAAGTGGTGAAGGTTTTGATGAAAACAAGGAATTTCTATGGGTGGATGAAATTGGAAGGTGGTTGCTAGCTATGAGATTTATTTCTACTTCTGAAGCACCTGCTCTACATCAAACATGTGTATTTTTCAAAAATTCATGTAAACAAGAAGAATTCTCATGAGCTAGAAAAAAAGAATTTAATGAACTAATTGTCTACCCTATGCATGAGGAAATTGCTGAATAAAATGGAATCATGGATGAGATATACTACAAGAATGAAGATAGAAGAGATGGAAATGAAATCTTACTTTTCAAAACTGATCAAATGCTAGTTTAAGTACAACAAACTCTAAATCTTATGAAAGAAATGGAACTATGTCCTTTTGGGGCTACATAAGGGTCTTTTCCTCAAATCATGATCCCAAAAGGAAGAAGTGAGGCCAAGACACCTACTAACATCTTTGTGATGCTTCTTTTATCCCTTCTAACCTTCTACTGATCTAAGGGACAAATGGAAGCAAACTAATAAACAATTAAACAAATCTACACTAGTTGCAACGAAATACTTCTAAAGACAATTAACCATGAATCTATCAAACTAAGCTAAGCATACAGATACAAGAAGAGGAGCCTTTTCTGCTAGGGTTGGTCCCTAACCCAATATCTTTAGCCCTTTGAGTTCAACTCAGTACTGGATCAAGAAAAATCTCATTCTTATTACCAAAACAGAAAATTACAGCAATATCTTCCACAAGTCTGGAGCTCGAAAATAATTAGAGTTTTTACAACAAAAATTCAAACCCTATTGAGGCTCTAGGCCTCTATACTTATACAACTAAAGTCTCCAACGACTTCCTTAAATTTACGGAGGCTCAGCTCCCAAACTTGAGATGAACTAACTCTTTGTCTATCACTTTCTCGACTTCCTTTTGATCTTCATGACTTGGTTGCTTGCACTCCGAGCTCCTGTGATTAATGGAGGAATACTCGAGTGGGGGAGGAGTAAATGAAAAGGATTTACCTCCTAAAATCTCTCTCCCCTGTCCCATTTGAGTTTCAAATCGTAGTCTTGCCAAAATTCCTTGATTTCTCTTCCAATCCTGCATTCAATGCATATTAGTCCACTAGGCATAATATCTCACTTTAACTCATCTCATTAAACAAAATATAATCAAAAAATGTAATAAGTTTGTAGAAGAGTTGGTTTGACTAAGCTAGGAGGTGAAATAAGGCCCATATAATTACCCAATGGTGAGGCTCATCATCACCCCCTAATGAAAGTGTTACTCATCCTTTGAGAAACTCAATCAATATCCATGTCTTTCATAGCTCTAGTGGCCTCCCTGAAATCCCATGCCTCTGATGTGGTTCCCTCTTCTTGTGCATAGAAACCTGTCGTCTTCTCTACCTTCTCCCACTGCCTCCTTTCTTATTCTCCCTTCCTTCCTTCTAGCATCCCTAAGAGCAGTGGTAGACTGAGTCTCAAGACAATCCCATTTACTTTGAGCCTTTGAATAGATTGCTTGTACATGGGTGTCCTATTCAATGCTTCTCTCATTCTTTGAGGAGAGTGGTACTCTCTTATATTCAAACTATATGGAAATGTGTTCCATCTCCTTAGGAAAGCTTGCTTGATGTCATCCCCTAAAAACCTGATCATGTCATTGAAATGTGAAATTGCTTGCTCTTGGGTAGCAAGATACCTGGGTGCAAGCTGAGGATCATTTGCAATTAAATTATGTGTACTAATGAGGGCCATTGGATTGGACTACTTAGCTCTAATCATAAGAGGCTCTATTTGTTCTCTTGCCAATATCTTCTTCATTTTTGCAAGCCTTTCTTCCTCATGGTTCATCCATGATGCCAAAAGCCATCAACTGTAAATATCCTAGCTTGGAATTAGGGTCCCATATATTCATGTTTGTTAAGGCCATGTTATGCAAATAAAACTCAGACATCTTGGCCCTATCTTCCAATGTACTTTGATCACAAAGATCAATGAACTGTCTATAATCCTGAAATGGCATGGTTCCTCTCCATGCTAGGGTCTTGATTTGGAACTACAGCCACTATTCCTTAAAGTATAGGGCATAGGATTTCGCTGGCATCTTGCACTGGATTGCTTCCAAATAGAGTCTGGCCATGCATGCCAATTGATTCTCTCTTTCTTGCAGCTGTCCTTTCAACCATGAATTTTCTGTCTCTAACTGATTTTTCATTATGGCCTCTCTGTCTCTCAAGCTACTTAGTTCTCTTCCCATCTCCCTGAGCTTCTCCTCCATATGACCAATGTACTCCACCCCCTTGGACTTGGCAATCTGCATCCATCTATGAGTTCTAGCTCTCTCCTTCTCAAGCTGAAAGAATAATGGAATAGCAAATTTTTGTGGAATGAACCTGCCCCCTTCAATAAATTTGTAGTAGGAGTCAAGGTCAAGTTTGAGGCTAGGTTCCCTTAGCTCTAGGTCCTCTGCTTTAGTTTCTTGTTGTAGGCTTCCCCCCTTATCCAATTTTTGAGTCTCCTGTAGGTTTAGCAAAGTCTCCTGTAGGACTGCTTTTGCTTCTTGTAGGTTTTGTTGTGTATCTTGTAGGATTTATCTTTTTTGGATGAGGTGGATCTAGTTACAAGCCTTTTCACATAGGTGATAGGAGAGTTAGGAGGAGGAATTTTCTCTTGCTGTTTAGGTGATTCCTCAATTACAATGGGAGTTTTGGTTGGAGTTTAGGGTTTCCCCTGCCTTATCCTTTTGCTTTTCATTGTTCTAAAATATAAGGGGGTATGCCTCTGTCTTTTGCCTTTTTGTTTTATAGGCGTGTTGAGGGACAAAGTCCCCTACGGTTTTGGGTCAATACCCTAGCAGAGCGGGGGTTATCTACAATGAAAAACAAGCATTCCACACAGCCATGATACTAATATAAGAAAACTATGTGAAGAGAGGTGCACCTGGGGGTCCTTCGTTCGGGTAGATCCAGCTAGGGTCCAAACCCTCCTGGAGTTCCTTTCGATCCTTCAACCTACAAAATAACCAATTCAAAGAAGCATAGCAGTATATGGACCAAGCATCATAAAGAAATTAACTTCATAGAATATTGAAAAGTAGTTAGTTATATAATTGAAACAACTATTCATATGCAAACCATAATAACAACATCATAAGCATGAATAAGATTGATTTTGGAGAACAAGACAAATGTTTCTTTATTGCAGATAACTAAAGTAAAACAAGGAATGATATCACCTGAATCTTCCTCTCGCAGGCTCCAAGTGGAACCATCCTCCGGATTCGTCCAATCCCAAGTCTTCAAAAAGCTCCTTCGATGACTCACACAAAAGGATATCTCAACTAATGAAAAGACATCATAACACAAGGAAACAAGGGCTTCCTGTAATGGGGGAAGTGCTAGAAGCACAAGGATCTTTAGACCTGATCAGGGATAATATCAGTAGAGTGATTTTTCTCTCCATTCTCCCCTCCTCTAGGCCTTCCCATTGAAGCCTTTTATACTTCTCCCAAAGTATTTTTTTAGTTGGGAATTCATTGGGAACAGTTGGGCCATGGGCACTAATAGGTAATCAACACGTAAAACTCGTGATCTCTACCTAAAATTAAGGATATTTAATTTTTTTAAGTGTTTTAAGACATATACGTAGGTTGGGTATACACAGACCCACATACACACACATTTAGCTCAGGGCAATGTCGCGTATAGGGAGTAAAACATTGTTTTTTAAGTATTTGGACCAGGTCAGGAAGCAGGGGTTGCCCTAGGCCATGAGTGCAGCATCACAAACATCAAGAGTGAGATTTGGAGCTATAATAGATGCCCCCTAATATATTAGGTCAGAAGGGGTACATGATGGCTGAAATGTATTAAGTAAGTACATGGAAAGGAACCTGTCAAAAATTTAGAAGGACTTCACCAGAGTTCAGCCTGCCAAGCCACAAAAGGAGATTAGAAAGAAACATTATCTGAGGCGGGCATACCCATGCTTAGAGAATGTAAAGCATGTCCGCATATCAAGTACAAGTGGATCCACTAAGTATACAAGTATAGAAGACTGGAAATTACATAATGGATCATATGATCACAATCGAACAAGTACATGTTTGAATATCACATATAAGAATGTCAATGATGCTAAAGGATGAAGCTGATCACTGATATCAAAGACTGATCTCAAAAGTACCAAATGAACATGGTGGAGTAAGATGGTACTACACCACAAACTCAGGTGCCAGCATATAGAATGTTGCCATGAATGACTGCAACATATAAGGTGGAGTGGTATCCACTAGCAGCAACAGGAGCAACTGTGAAGTGAACCAATGAATTTTGATGCAACCCGAGGTCTTCACCGACCATCGTGGTACATTCCTACAACATGGGAATAAATGATCTGAAGTCAACCATGTGAGAAATCATTTGATTACCGGTCATTGATGTATACCGTTAACAAACATGAGACCACTCATCGATAATGATAATGAGCGTCAAGGTACCCAATACAATCTAACAAGTGTGAATATATGAGCTGGAGTCAAACACCTGTAAGAATCTATCAATCATGAGACAATAATGATTTCCCACTGTCGATAGTGAAGGATCTACCACTAATGACTGTAAACCCCAAGGTACTTCCAAATGGACTCTTGACCTTTACCCAAGAGCAATGAGTCGTAGTCGATGGGGAAAGATCTGCTAGAAGGAAGGCATTAAGGCATACTTCATCAATCTAGCACGAGTGTAACCCGTAGGCCAATAATGTGGAAGGAATCAGATGAAAAAGATGTAGTAACCCCACCGAAGCGCGTTTCTTGCGTACACAAGAAGTGGCTAGCAAACGACAGAAACCCTCTGAACCAACCAATAATGAAAGCTAACACAAAGGCGAGGTATCCACCAATAGGGTCAAATGGAAACCAAGGTACTGCACGAATCCAAATGTGTGATAGTGTAAGCTGATGTCGAACACAATGGAAACCACTCAGTCAAAGACCCATGATACTAATCAATGCTGAGCACAAGGTGACCTATCAATAATCAAAATATGGCCAGGGTGTGGCTCTAGGCCTGTCCTAAGAGCAAGATGTCATCGTCGATAAGGACAAGACATGCCAACAATAAGTCAATGGAGACCTTCTCAAACTAGCATGAGTAAAGGACCAATATAACTCATGTGGTGATAGATAAGACACTGACAACCAGGGATGGCTGACTGAAAAATGAGTCAAGAGATACTGCAGAGAAGCTGACTCAAGCTAACTTCCCTTGAACAAAAGCACGACTCAATGTGACTATGTGGCAGCATATGATGACTCTGTATAAGTTCGTCATGCAGGAGGCATGAACGAACCCTCCATATGATTGGAAGAGATAACCAATCAGGGGAGAACTGACTCAATAACAAGGTTAAGGCATACCTAAGTCAAACTAAATCCTGCCCAAATGGAGGAGACTTTGTTTTGAGTTCTTTGTTCAAGGGCGACACGACTGACTCTAGCTACCGACAATAAATGGAAATATTGTCCCATTCCCTCTCTTTTTTGAATATATAATTTTTTTGTATTTTTCTTTAAGCTGGAAAAAGAATAAAAGAATGTTATAGTACAATGGAAAGAACAAGTTTCGGTGAAACAGATGATCTAGTTCCTGGGATTGAAACAATATTATGCTCAATGTCGGGAGGCGAAAACTGGTCAAAGACACTTAAAGGTATGTTCCTTCCACGGGTCAGGGTGTGTCAAGTTGCAGAAGTCAAGGGGATGAAAGTTTGATTTTGCAGATGTCATGGTAAAAAGTTGGCTTAAACACGAGTCCAAGTGAAGTTGGCTCAAGGATAAAAGGTGCAAATGGTAAAAATGCAATGTAGTAGTGCAACTCAACACGAAGGAGCCTCTATGGTATAAGGCTATAACGAAGTGAAGAAGCAAAGAGGAATGAGTCTTCATTGCATAAGTCATGGCAGGGCTACAGAGGACTACCAAACCTACTCAAATCGAAGCAGCATGGCCAAAAAATGTCAGTGAGGTGCTAACTATGATGCCCATGAAAAGGATGGCTCTACCATTGTGCCATGATTTAAAAAACGACGAGTGAATATGGTTTACGAACCATAACACGATTGGATCGACCCTATGGCGTGTGTATTGACAAACGGAGGCTAGTATGCATAATGTAATGGAAAAATGGCTTCCCTAACCTATATGCCAATAAGAAAATGATACCTACCATGACAGGTCAACAGTCATGGAATTGCCTCGAAACTGTTGAAAAAGTGTCCAAAATGTCTTGAAAATCAAACCATTCTCGACATTCCAAGCTCCCAAGTTAAAATTTACATGAGACAAAACAAAATCAAGTTTTGAAAAATTTTTACATTTTCAAAGCTTATAAAATAGTCTTTTGACTCACCATTATTACCGTTTGAGTTGACAGCACAAGGAGTGAAGAAAAAGAAGCAAGCTTTTCCATTCACCAAATTTGACTATTCAAATCTTCCCAAAATCACTAGGTAACCCTTAAACCCATATTGCATTCATTTCTGATTGGTTTTAAAAAATTTAATTCAAGTTCCACTGTTGAATTTATGTCAAAAAATTTGTCCCGGCATATATATGGGTTAGATATATGAAACCGCATATACACAGGCCCTAGACATGACTGTGTATGAAATGGACCTGCGTATATGCCGTGAAAACTTCAAAACAAAAAACTAACGGTCCAAACTTGTTTTTTCCTCAGGATTCTAGTCACATGGAGGGAAAGAGAGCATGCCACAGTGGATGATGAGGTTATGAACAATCCTCAGGCCCTGGATGCCTTAAGAGGATGTGGTTTGCTAAAGTTCTTCAAAATGCCAAACATGAAAGCAAACACTCGCTTGCTCGAAATGCTCATTCACTACTGGAGCATCGATGATGACTCATTCATGATTGATCAAATGCCACTCAAGATAGAGATTGAGGATATTTATTTCATCACAGGCCTTTCCCAGAGGGGAGAGGTAGTACATTCCACAGGAAGATCACGAGGTAGTCTCTCTATCGAGGACTATGTGCATATATATTGCCCGGGTCATCCAGAAAAGGTTGGAAGTCAAATTCCAATCAAGCATGTGGAGAGTTTATCATTGAGGATCATCCTGTTCACTATAGCCAGAGTGAACGAATCAGCTTCCTTACACCAGGCTTCACGGCTTGCCATGAGCTTGGCGGTAGACTATCTCACCACCGTATTTGATTGGTGTACTCCTCTTCTCGCCAACTTAAAGAGCCAGCTTACATCTATAAAAAAGGGCCAGACCAGAAACTTTAGGTATGGTACTATTTTGTGCTCTTTCTTCTTTGAAAGGATCCTAGCACTCTGCCCTAGAGTATCAGTTTCAATCAGCACCCCACGAGATCCACGGATGGGCAAGTGTGCTGACTTGATGAAACGACTAGGAGGTGGGGATGTTCCACGGACTGCTTTCGACAATGACTTCTTCTCCCGGTGGGAGTAGCAGGTCATCGCAGTGGATGATTACCCCTATTCCGGCTTGGAATTCTGTGGAGATCCTGATCTAGCTTTACCACCAGCTGTGGCATGGGAAAACATAGGTAACAAATGTTTTTGATTTTATGATTTCATGATTTTTATGATTTTTACGATTTTTCAAATATAAAAATGAACTTTGAAAAATATTTTTGATATGATTCAAATGACTAATATGATTATCATGTTCCAGATATTGGGCTAGTACAACCAGATGGATTCCCATAGCATGGACATCATGGCTGAGGTGCCGAAGAGGTGGCTACCGATACAGAGCGACTCCTACACACAGTTCAACGACACTTGGTGAGATTAACTCACCGAGTATCAATGGAGGCTGTAGAGGATCTCCCTATAGATACGCAGCGTCACATGGTTGGCATGCCATGGGGCTGGGTTCGGACTCTTAGGTGTGTGGCCAAAGTAGTAGTCGCATATTTAGCCGCTCATCCTGAGCTGAGGCGTTAGATGTACTGGACATGATTATGGGAATTTGAGTCCCAATTTTTTTATATCATTTTGGACACAATTATGTACACTTGAGATATTTTATGATATACATATATAGTTCCAACTTTTTGATGCTTGATTTTATTGTGATGAATGAATGATGTGCCAATCTAATTCTTGATTAGCGATAGAATCAGCTAACCAATTATGAGATCTTAGAATGTGTAAATAATTAATGTAAGTAAATTATCTTTGCAACAACCTCACCCTTAAATACTGGTGATATAAACATGGATCCCTTACCCGATAAATGTTATTCAATTGTGACACTATCAGTTGTGAATCAAGATAGACTACCAATGAATCGATTCCATAAGAAATTGCTTCAGATAGTAAATTAATAACGGCAGTATACTCATCCATATTATTTGAAGCGGGACCAGTGCATACTCCCCTTTACATCATCAACTAACTAGTTGGGTAGTAGATTACCCAAGCTGTGGAAGTGAGGTTCCGAGTGTGCCAACTAGCACCATCGGCGAATCCAAAATATACCAAGTCATCCATCAACACCTGCCACAGCAGACCAAAAAGTGTTGATATCAAAAAACTCCTAATGAGATATGTACAAAAATACAAAATGTACAAAGAAACCATTGCCTGGCTGCTACTTAAGCAAAGCACTTATTAAGGTAGAGCCCGTTTCGGGGCTCTGCCAACTTGTTTCCTTCAAAATCGACTAACTCATATGACCCATTTTCTAAAACTTGTTTAATTATAAAGGGACCGTACCACATAGGCTTGAACTTGCCTACCCCCAAGGCATCCTTATCTTGGTCATAGACCAGGACAAGGTCGCCTTCAGAAAAGACTTGAGAACAGACAGCTTTATTGTACTTAGTTTTAACCCTTTTCTTATGAGCCTCATTGATTGTGGCGTCATCTCGGCGCTGCTCATCGAGATGTTCCAAATGAATGAGGTGCTCTTTGAGACTAAAGGTCTCTGGAAGGAGCTCAACAACTAACTTAAGAGATGGAATTTCGTATTCAAAAGGGAAGATAGATTCCAGCCCATAAACTAGCTAAAAAGGTGTAAAACCTGTAGCAGCCTTTACGGAGGTTCAGTATGCCCAAAGAGCCGGATACAACATAATATGCCAATTGGACCGATCTTTGTCGATCGTCATTTGCAGGATCGTCTTAAGGGTTTTTTTCACAGCCTCAACCTATCCATTGGCCTGAGGATAATATGGAAACGAATGCTCCTGCTAAAAACCCAATTTAAGAACCAATTCAGACATTAGTTGGTTCTGGAAATGACTGCCATGGTCAGTGACAATCTCTCTCGAGATACCGAATCTTGAGATAATTTGATTAAAAAGGAACAATGTTGTTGTTTCACTATCCTTTTTATAAGTGGGCATGGCCTCAGACCACTTCGTTAAGTAGTCTATGACCACGATAATGTACTTGTGATTCAATGTTGAAGGCAGATTACAAGTTGTAAAATCAATACCCCACTTAGTAAAAGGATCGACAATGACAACGATAAAAAGCGGAGCTGGATGTGTGCACATCTTCCGAGTATAAACTTGACAAGGATGAGAGCGTTTGACCGCTTCAACACAATCTTTGAAGAGCAAAGCCCAAAAGTAGCCAGCACGCAAGATACGCTGCGTTGTAGCAAGCCCTGAAAGATGACCACCACAAGCTCCACTATGGCAATCATTGAACACTAACTTTGCTTCCTCTAAGGTTGAACAATGCCTAAGGATTGAATCAACCCCTTGATGATATAATGTATCACCAATGATGACATAGTTTTTAGCCAAGTGACGTAATTTTCAGCGTTCATCCTTTGAGAAAGTAGAGGGAAACTTCGAAGTCTGGAGATAGACAATGATATCTCCATACCAAGGGTCAAGTGAAGAGATGAGGAATAGATGTTCATCGGAAAAAATCTCCTCATGAACAATATCCTCTCCACAAGGCAGCTCAGAAATTAACTCCACAAAAACCATAGATTTCTTAGACTTGGCAGACAAGAACTCGAGATCGAATTCTTGTAGAATGATGATCCATCGATTGTATTTTCCCCCAATGACTCGCCTACTGAGGAAAAATTGGAATGGATTGATTGCTGCTAGGACAAAAGTTTTTCGTAGCAAGATATAATGATGGAGCCGCTGGATAGCATGGATAGCTGCCAAATCCAACTTCTCAACAGGAGAATAGTGAAGTTCAGGACCTACCAAGCCTCGTCTTAAGTAATAAATCATTTGTTCCATGAGAGCATCATCTTTCTGAATGAGAACCATACCAATGGTTGATTGTGTAGCAATGAGATATAAAAGGAAATCCATACGATAATCCAGTGGACTCAAAAGCGGGGCAGAGACTAATGATTTTTTCAAGGCATCAAACGACCGCTGCACAAAGTGATCCCATACGAATGGAACTCCTTTCCGTAGCAAACGTATAAACCCTTTAATGATCTCAACATAATTCGCTATAAACCTTCTTAAGAAATTAGCTTTCCCTTGAAGACTTTGAAGTTGTCGAACTGAGGATCTGGGAGGCAATTGAATTATTGCCTCTACCTTGAAGGGATCAACTCGAATCCCTTCAGTTGACACAATGAACCCTAATAACCGACCAGATGTAACCGTGAAAATTCATTTATTTGGATTCAACCGGATTTTGTAAAACCAACATCGCTCAAAAACTAATCGAAGGTGAGTAGGATGATCAATTATCTTTTGAGAACAAGTAGCTAAATCGTCCAAGTACGCTTAGATGATATGTTTGATGTCATGGAAAGCGTATGACATGGCCTGCTGGAAGGTGGCTCCAACATTTTTAAGACCAAAAGGCATCTTTTTGTATGAAAAGGTACCCCAAAGACATATAAAAGTTGTCTTATGCTGATCTTCGGGATGAATAGAGATCTGATTATAACCAGAAAAACCGTCCATGAAGGAGAAAATCTCATTACCCCCACATTCATCAATAATCTGATCAATAAATGGTGTGGGGTAATTATCTTTGGGATAAGCTTTGTTTAGGTCTCTAAATTCAATGCATACTCAGATTGTTCTTTGCTTTTTATCTACATGGACTGGATTAGAAACCCAATTTGTGAGAGGAACAGGGAATATAAAACCCGCTTTGAGTAACTTCTCTACTTCAACTTTAATAGGTGCTGCTTTCCTAGGATTAACTGGATGAAGCTTTTGACGAATTAGCTTAGCATTTTCATACATATTGATCTCATGTTGAACTTTATATGGATCAATTCCAGGCATTTCTTCATAGGACCAAGCGAATACATCTCGAAATTCCTTAAAAAGGTCAGTGTAAATTTGAATTTATTTAGGGGAACATTCGGCTTCGATGAAGATATTCTCGATCATGTTATGGTTCCTAGAGATGTTTATAGATATCATTTTTGAAATAACCGACATGTTACCTTCGGCATGAAAGTGTGCTGGAGCCAAAGGATTAGATACTGTACAAACATCACTAGTAAATGGCTCGGAGAAGCTAGATTCTACTTCTTGCAACGGAGGAAGAAAATATGAACGATGGTGTAAGTCTTCCCAAGGTCGATCTACACCCATTATTACTTCTAGTATTGCTTCCTCGAACGGTAAAACCACATCTGAGTAGTCCATAGCAGAGGTAGAATCAAGGGTCCAAGTTGGAGCCACATCACCATCTAACTCCTCCTTAGAGAAAGGAGTAGAATGGTTGTCTGCAGAATTGACGATAAACTGATATCTAAGCTCTGTTGTAGACATACGAAATGCCATTCCACCAACTTTTCCTTCATCTAATGTGGTCATAGGTGAAGGAAAGGTCTAAGGGTTTGAAAAATAATGAGTTGGGAAGAACCCTTCCCGTGAAGACTCCTTGGATGATGAAACGACATTGATTCTAGCAATAGGAGAGGGAAAATCAAATGTACCCATCAATGAAGAATACATCCCAACTCCTAGATTCTCAGTAGGCAGATAAGGGTTATCCACTAAGGGAATAGTAGAATCCGAAGTTGCTTGAGGATCAACTAGAGAATAATCCAATTGATCAACCTTAACAATTTTCCCCTCATGAGGAAAGAAAATGACACGAAACAGAGTCGAAACAACGACATCCATTTCGTATACCCAGTTCCTTCCTAAGAGGAGATTGTAATCTAGGTTAGCATCAATGACTTCTACTTCGATATTGACGACCTTTCCCCCAACACATATAGGAAAGGCCAGGATAATCCCATGCGGCTTATGAGAATGCCCGTCAAACGCTGTGAGGAGGGTAGGTGGAGGAACAACCAAAGGTGATCCGATGGCCTTCCAACATGACATCGACATGACGCAAGTGGAAGCTCCTTCATCAATAAAGGTTCGAAAAATGTTAATTTTCTGGTATGTAGACTTTATTTGAAAAGCCATGTGATGAGGGAGTCGCTTTTTGACATTAAGCATGTTGAATGTGAGCACTAAAGAGTTATTTGGATCGACTGACCCTATCATTGAAAGCAAATCACTTCGTTGAGCTGGACACAATTGGAGAACCTCTAAAGCGGACATAGCACATGGACTCTGAGCCAGATCCTCAACAATGGAGTAATTCTAGTTGGCCCTAGCATTGGGATTGATAGTTGCACGCTTAGCGGAACCTTTCGGTATCCGTGGTATAGTCTCAACAGAGGGTCACTTAATATGAAGGTTGGTATTTCTAGGAGTAGTTTTTTCCTTAGATGTTTCAGTTTCACCGTAATCACGTGACCAAGTGGCCACATGGATGTTAGAACCCATCATGGAAACATTTCATGATTTCTCCCCTTCCTGGTTGCCCCCTGCAGAGGTACCAAGATTTGAATTTGTGCTAGCAAGCGTCTACTGCCCTTGGGGAAAAGGGTTGGTTAACATAGCTTGAGAGCTAGAAGTCCCTTTTTGCCTTAACAAGCGCTGAGCATCTTGAATTTTTTGGCAGAGATGAGTTAAATGGTCCCCACTGCATAACTTGCATGGAAACTTGACTTTCTTTCTGGACTTATTTCCGCCCCCACCAGCATTATTTCCAAGGTTGTTTGTGTTAGTCTTCCCATCTTGACTCTTTTTCTTACCTCATCCTTTCTTTTTCCAATTGGAATTTTGATTTCCTTTGGGGTTGGAAGATTGGACGGCATTACGGAAGAGGGTTGAGAAGACAAAGGGTTAAACGATGTGACCTAATTGGTAGGAGCAGTTTGTAAAGAAAGCTATTGCAATTGGCTCAACAAGTTCACTGCATTTGTGTCTATGGATCCAACGATACCATCTGCATGGGGACCTAGCTTCAACTTGGCTATATCAACCTTAGTCCCTAGAGCATCACGCAATATGTTTTGTAGAATCCCAGACTAAGAGTAAATCAATTCTAACTGCTGGGCCTTAAAAATAGCTTGCTCTTCATAATAGACTCCGAACAGAGAGACATCCTTAGAGATCTTAGGTTGTAAGGATTTCAAAAACCATTCGAGACGGTATTCCAGAGGAATTTCGGCTTTAATGAGCCTCTTTCTCCATCTCCATTTATGAATATGATCAGAAATGTGAGTTGTCGTATCCTGACGAAAATTGGCCAGAAGTTCAGTTTCGGCATCATAACGGATGAGCAACTGGAAATGATTTAGGAAAATGTTATCCAAATCAATGAAAGATGTAAAGCTGCCCCCTGGCAACTCTATGTACCACTTGGCCGCATTACCAGTTAAGGTGCATTGAAAAAGTCTCAACCTAACCGAATCATCGATGAGGGAGTTTGATGAGCACCACAAATGGAATGTGGTTACATGGTTGCCTAGGTCTTCACCACCCTTCCCCTTGAACTTTGGAATGTTTGATGAGACTTTGGTTGGGACCGGAGGCCAAGCCAGATTGTATTTGATTGGATCATTTGTCAATTTCATGAGATTTGGAAAATTCAATGTTGCCAGAAAAGGAAGCCTAGGAGGGCCTTGGGGATTCCACCTAGATTGGGTAGAGTTCCCAAAGTTCTGAAAAGATTGGCTAAGATTTTGTAAGGCACTAGGCTGCCCGAAGTAACCAGCAGAACCAGCTGAACCAAAAGGTGAACCTTGTCATCCAGCAAAATTTGGAGTTTGACCAATGCCAGCCGAAAAACCTCCATAAGCAGCGAAGCTCCCTCCTAAAGGATTATAAGGAGTCAATAACCCCTGATAAGGATTCCAAGCAGAAGCTAAAGGAGGAATACTTCGAAATGAACTAACTGTGGAGTATGAACTATTCCCTTGTTGGCCGAAAAAGAGATTCCCAGTTCCTATGCCACTAACCGTGAGGTTAGTCCAACCTTGAAAGGGATTGCTGCCCTGTCCTGTAGAAGAAAAATGCATAGATCCTATCGTCGGGTTGGAATGTGGTATATGACCACTTCCAAAAGGAAAACTCTGAAATGAAGTCGACCCACCCATCATGGATGTGGAGGAACTAAATGGAACTGACAGAATACCTTGTGAATGGGTGCCAAACGGGAAAAATCCAGAACTAGATGCATTGGTGTGGGAATTTCCACTCGTAGAAGGAATGGAGGTAGACCCAACTGAGCAAGTGCTAGCAAAAGACTCAAATAAAGATGCAAAGGGGATGGAAATAGTTCCTCCCCCTTATACTGATGTTGGAGTCTGCATGGTTGTAGCACTTATGGTAGAATCCATGCTTCTAGTGGTGGTCATCGAAGTTACTTGCGTAATATGACGTGGAATTGATAGTCTATGCGTCAGAGTCCCAACGTATTGTAATATGTCTAGATGACCAGAAGGTAGAGGAGAATTCGGAGCCGCTAATGACTCTGGGAGTTCTTCTACCTCAATGTTATCTTCCGATTGAAAGGGAACTTGAGAAAGAACTAGGGTGTTCCTGTCTACTTATGCGGAAGTACCAGACCTACCTTGAACACTAATGCCCCACAGGAGAGGATCAATCCCCGATGCGTTGGTTGCCACAGGATGAAATCCACTGGTAGTATTACCTCTATGCCTTCTAGGAGAAGGCTCTAAACTTGGTGGTGAAAGACCACGAAGTCTTCAAGACTGTCTAGGCGATCGGTCAGCCACTTTGAATTTTTTATCAATATCTAATTAAAGACTCAAGAAAAAATGAAAGCTAGGCCAACTAAGAGCACAAAGAACACACTAAAAAGTCCCTAAAAGATGTTAGTCATTCAAACAAATTTCAAGTATTTCCACTCTGGGTGATGAGGAATAGACACCAAAGTGCAAGAAAGTTAAGTAAGGGGCCTTCTAAAGATAGTCTGGGATAATAACGGCCCAGTCCTACCAGCAAAGGTAACAGAGGAAGTTACGCTGACTTCCTAACAACAGCCTGTGCCTGTGCAAGCCCCCAAGCTTCACAAGGGTGCCCTCCAGAAGTACCGTTGAGAGTGATACAATGTCGACCTTAGTGTGGAGCGATAAAAAGGTGTCTTTTTAACTCCTAATTACCTTCACATTAATTATCAACCCAGGGACGACTTTTTATTTCAAGAGTGTACTCAGTCTGAGGCGGCTATTTACTCAAGAGTAATGTTTTGTAGTATACTGCTTAAAATGCAAAAGTAAATGAAAGCTGGAAACAAAATCTAATTGGAACGGCAAGAAACTGAAATGTTCTAAACTAAATCATTCACTAAAACAACCATCAATCGAGGATACAGTAGCAATAACTCATTCCTCTGGATATTGATGCAACTAAAATCAAACCAGAACAAGACAATCAATCTGGGAACGAGGAAGCAATAACCAATGTTCTCTACAGTTGACAGTCCCGCTTTAAAGCAATCAAAGGGAAATAGAAATTGAAAGTAAACTAGGAAAACTCTTTAAAAGAAAACTATTGCAATTAATCAACAGAAATGGAAAACAAAGTAAATGGGTAGCAAACTGTAATTAAAGGAATCTGAGCAACAAACTCTAATTAATGGAAATCAACAGCAAAATACCTTGAAGCCTAAATCATTCATTCGGAAAAATAAGCAATGTATCAGTCAAGGGTTCGACAACAATAGCCCATCCCTTTGGAAACTGATGGAAAGGAAATTAGAGCATGGACCACGGGTCTGGGAGCTAGGCAGTAAATGCCAAGGCTCACTACAGCCACATATCGTCTCTCACACCAAAATAAAGATAATTCGAATAACAGGAAATGGAACAGTAGATTAAATATGAATGTACAACAATCCAAATCAAGCACGCAACACACTTATCATTTAAAGGGATAGTAATCCGAGCTTCGATACAATATGCATGAATCACAGCTATAAAGTAACAGCAAGTGTAATGGAACACAAAGATTGAAACCAATCTTTCTGCCCTGTAAGAGTAGAATAGCCAAGATTCTCAGAGAGAAATCTCATGTGCTCGAACACAAATGATGACACTTGCAACAAAAAAAAACAAGACCAAAACTTTCCACAAATGGAGAGAATTCAAAACCGGAAACGTGCTGTAAAAACAGAGACTGACAACCAAACTTGACTGCTCAGGAAACACTCAGGCCAGCAAAAAAATTTATTGAACAAGAAAGGTTTGCAAAAATCTTGGAAAATTAGGGTATACGCGACTGTGTCAATGCACAGCTGCGTGTATACGCGATTCAGCCGAAAGAAACCTGCATATACGCGGGTTCATATGGGGAAACTTGCGTAGATATGCCTCTGTAACCTGGCAAAATTGTGTATATAACAGTTCACAAGAAATAGCAGAAAGGGGGTCTAAAGAAACTGATCAGACTTAAAGTCTGACTTCCTATAGGGGCAGACAACTCAGTTATAGCAAGAAAATCAAAGTCTGAGCCATGATTGGCTTAAATTAACCCAAACTAGGAACAATAATACTATTGTCCCCAATGGAGTCACCAATTTTGCTGAGGGACAAAGCCCCCTAGGGTTTTGGGTCAATACCCTTGTAAAGTGGGGGTTATCTACATTGAAAAACAAGCATTCTACACAGCCATGATACTAATATAAGCAAACTACGTGAAGAGAGGTGCACCTGGGGGTCCTTCGTTCGGGTAGATCCAGCTAGGGTCCAAACCCTCTTGGAGTTCCTTTCGATCCATCAACCTGCAAAATAACTAATTCAAAGAAGCATAGCAGTATATGGACCAAGCATCACAAAGAAATCAACTTCATAGCATATTGAAAAGTAGTTTGTTATATAATTTAAACAATTATTCATATGCAAACGATAATAACAACATCATAAGCATGAAGAAGATTAATTTTCGAGAACAAGACAAATGTTTCTTTATTGTAGATACCTAAAGTAAAACAAGGAATGACATCACCTGAATCTTCCTCTCGCAGGCTCCAAGCGGAACGTCCTCCAGTTTCGTCTAATCCTAAGTCTTCAAAAAGCTCCTTCCATGACTCACACAAAAGGATATATCAACTAATGAAAAGAAATCATAACTTAAGGAAACAAGGGTTTCCTCTAATGGGGGAAGTGCTGGAAGCACAAGGATCTTCATACCTGATTAGGGATAATCTCAACAGAGTGATTTTTCTCTCTATTCTCTCCTCCTCTAGGCCTTCCCATTGAAGCCTTTTTATACTTCTCCCTAAGTAGTTTTTTAGTTGGGAATTCGTTGGGAACAGTTGGGCCACAGACACTAATAGGTAATCAACAGGTAAAACCTGTGATCTCCACCCGAAATTAAGGAGATTTAATTTATTTAAGTGTTTTAAGACATATATGCGGGTTGGGTATACATAGACCCACGTACACACGCGTTTAGCTCAGGGAAATGTTGTGTATAGGGAGCAAAACACTATTTGTTAAGTATTTGGACCAAGTCTGGAACGAGGGGTTTCCCTAGGCCACGAGTGCAGCATCACAAACATCAAGAGTGAGATTTGGAGCTATAACAAGGGGTGCTAAGAGTAGTGAGGTTAGTTGTTGCTTCTCTCTCAATAGGTTCTGGAGACACCCTAGGTGACTCATCCTTGTCTTTTTCCGCCTCTTTTCCATTTCCCTTTTCCTCTATGTTTTTCCCCTCTTCTCCTGCTTCTAAATCCTTATCTTATTTATTAGTCTCCTCCTTGACATCTTCCTCTATTTTTTCATCACCTTCCTTCTCTTTCTCCTCTTCTTCCTCCTCATTTGTCTCATCTTCATCCCTCTCTGCTTCTTCTCCATCTATTTCAGTTTCTTCCTAATCTTTTTCACTGACAGTAGAACTAATGTCATATGTGAGGGCTTTGATATCCTCCTTTGTCTGCATGTCTTTGAAAATTGACCATTGGATAGGAATTCTGAGGTTGTGGAGGGCATCTTCTATAATGATTCTAATTAATCCATGCTAAGCTAATTGGTGGTTGTTTCCCTCCTATACCTTTATGCTTGTATCTATTAGTGATTGCAGAAGGAAGTATGGTATGTTGAACCTGTGGTGAGGATGTGTTTCTGCTCTAAACCTCAATTCTTCAAGAAGCCTAAAGTGATACCCATAAACCACACTATACCTACCCTCACATGATATGTATTTGATAAGGTGGTAGCTCACCTCATTCCAGGGGTATGGTAGGCTTTCTCTCCTTACTCCATTTTTGTCCTCAATGGGCTCTTCTCCCTCTAAAAAGAACTTATTCTTGGAAATCTGGCTATCTCCCTTGTCTTCCTTTCTCCAAGGCACTCCTAGGGGAAGTGTGGTAATTCTCCTTATGAGTTCAGGGGTGAGCTCTATGGAGAGGCCTATCACCACAACAGTGGTAGGCCTCTCACCACAACAGTCGTAGGCCTCTCACCACAATAGTGGTATGGACTCCGGTCAGTGGAATGAGGGAGAGAGAAAAATCTCAGGCCGCTTCATCATCTTACCCTCTCAATTTTTCAAAATACCCCATCCAATTATGCCTTGTGAAGATTTCTAACACCTAAGGGTGTTGGTGGATTCTCACAGTGTTAATCAAATCTCTTCTATTAAACCCCCTGTCATTTTGGTTGGTGAATTTTGAGGAGATGAGATGGTTGATACAATTTTTAAATGCAAAAGTAAATAACTAAAATAACTGTGGAGACAGTTTCCTTACACAGCTGCAAAATTCACTCAATACTATGGGATTTTCTATTTAATTCTCTTTGAAAAAGGGAAGTAATTATAGAGCCTACCTCCTCATAGTGTTTGTTGTAGCCAACCCCCGTGTTTTCCCCTCTAAAACTCCTCTCGGTCAATCCTATAGACTATTTGTTTGTATCCTATAGGATTCCTGTGCAATTCTATAGGATTTCCTGTGCAATCTTGTAGGAAGCCTTGTACAAAGGAAAGGTAGAATTTCTCTTCTGTAGGTTTCCTAGGTATGAGAGCGACTTTGCTAGAGCGAGCCTCGAGGAAATGAATGCATGGGTGAATGGGGATCAATGATTATTTCCTCTTATGGTTGAGTTATGTGAGGTGGTGTGCTCGCAGTGGAGGTACGTTTTCTATTTTTGGACCATTGGTCCCCACTACCACCTCATCATTCCCCTCTCCTCGTAATCAACTCCCAGTTCATGCCTCCGTAGACTTAAGTGCTTTTGTCCTTCTCCTCTCTTTTTTTTACTTGACTACTACCACGTGTGGCAGGACCAATTGTTTTGTCTTCGTCGACTAAACGAAGGTGGCCAAGTTAACTGGACACCTTTCACATATAAAACAACTTGCTCGTAACCTTTACATCTTTTGACTACAATATGCAAATGAGATAGTGAGTGAGATACTTACCTGTGGTGCTAATACCTTGTTGCAGTTGTTGAAGGCCGGAGGTGCTTGCTATGTGTTGGCTGCATGCTATTTTTTCCTTCCTTTTTTATTTCTCTCTGATGATTCCTTTGATGTGTAGGTACATAGTGTTGAATATGATGGTGATGTTTTTGCTTTGGACCTCCTTCTTCCCTCGTATATTCATGCTATAAGCTTTCTACTACTCATCATTTTTATTCTGTAGGATAGGCTACTACAGGATTTCCTACAAGATGTCATGTAGCTTCTTCTCCCTTAGAACTTTTAATCATACACTCTGCTGGAATTCTGAAGATGATGACATGGATAGAGAGGAAGAATAGGAGTGTGGAGGATGATAAATACTTAGATGCTTCTCCCTTCTACTCTCTTGTTTCATTTTTTTTTTCTCTGTGTTTTCTCTTGAGGACTGTGAAATGTTTTTTGGTAACTGATTTTCTTATGATGAATGTAGGGGTGATGAAAGCGGAGATAAGTATGGTAATGAAGTGTTGATGTAGGGATGTTATTTTTTTAGCATGGCAGGTCATTTTCTCGCCCTAGAGTCACTTCCTATAGGATTCCAAAGCCACTATAATTCCTATAGGATCATCATGTAGGTTTTCAGGGGATCCCGTAGAAAACACAGTCCCCTTGTAAACTAAATAAAAAGAGTAAAAAATTGAAAGAAATGGTGGAGTGATGAATGATGATGAGTGGAAAAATAAGAATGTGAGTGAAATAGGTCCCTTTTTTATCCTCCTTTGTTCTCTGATCGTCCTCCTTGCTGACCCGCAAATAGAAATTTTCATGATTTTTCCTTGTTTTTTTTTTTTTGAAAACAACTAGTCTGCCTCTAAGAGGTTTTAATCTTAGTTGTTTGCTGTGGGCGCCCCAAGAGAGGTTTTCACCCAGAGATATTTTCATTTTCTCTTTTTTTTTTTTTTTTGACACCATTGGGCCACCCCAAGAGGTTTTTAGCCCAATAGTGGGACTCAAGTGCCTCATGGAGGTTTTCACCTGAGTCCTTATTTTTTTCCTTTTTTTTCTTTTTTTCTTTTCTCAGTGATTTGATGAGGAAGGAGCTGAAACTTGCTCCACCACCATCACTATTTTATTGATACCATAAATGAACTCTTGCTTTGACAATGACCTCTTATAAACTTTCAGTCTATGCCCATTAACAAGTAAAGGAATGGCCTCTGCATCTATGGTTCTAATCTGCACTGAACCATTATCATGACATCTTTCTATAGCATAAGGCCCTAGCCATCTTGTCCTTAACTTGCCCTCTGGAATCATATAACAAAGCCCAATCACCTTCTTGAAATTGCTTATCCTTGATGTTCATATCATGCCAGATCTTCCTCTGAAGTTGGGTTACCTCTGTGTGTAGGAGGGCCTACATTTTGAATTCATCTAAACCAATCTCTCTTGTTGTGCATTGCTGAGATCTAGATCTAGTTGGGCTACCATCCTTAATGTGTTATACTCAAACTCAATGGACAACAGGGACTTTTTCCCATAGACCATCTCGTAGGGTGTGAATCAAGTGGTGTTCTTCAAGGTGGTATTATAGGCCCAGGTGGCCTCAACTAGTCTATCTTCCCAATATTTCCTACTATTGTTAACCACTTTGGTCAAGATGCCCTCCAGTGCTCTGTTTGTCACCTCCACTTTCCCATTAGCTTGTGGGTGATAGGGAGTAGAGGTTATATGCTTTATATTGTGTTAGCTTAGAAAGTATTCAATCATGTTGGAGGTAAACTGGTTGCCTTGATCAGTGACCAGCTCTCTAGGATACACAAATTTGTAAAATACATTCTCCCTCAAGAACTTAGCCACCTTCTCCTCTGTTGCTACCTTAATTGCCTTGGTTTTAGCCCACTTATTCAGATAGTCAGTGCACATAATGATGTATTGTTTTTTCTTGGAAGGAGGGTCAATAGGTCCAATGAATTCCATGCCCCACTTGTCAAATGGCTCGAAAGTCACTTGAGGCTGCAAAGGCATTTCATCCCTTGGAGTAGGCTTCCCGATCCTTTGGCACCAATCACACTGACTAGTATATATTTTCACATCCTAATGAAGAGTGGGCCAATAATAGCTTGCTTGTAACACTTTGAATGCTGTCCTCTTTGCTGCAAAGTGACCTCCACAAGGCTCATCATGATAGGTCAGAAGGATGTCAAAGACTTCCTCCTCCCTAACACACCTTCTCAAGATTTGTTCTGGGCCAAGTTTGAAGAGAATGCCCCCAATCCAAGTGAAGGGGGCACTCTTCCTTATAATATCTCTTCTCTATTTGGAGGACAAGTTCGGTGGGAACTGTGCAGATACCAAATATTTTTCTATGTCAACAAACCATGGAGAGAGAACTAAAATGGCGAACAAGTGCTCATTCGATATCTGGTCATCAACCATTCCCTCCTCACCTACAGGCAGAGTTAATCTTGACAAAATGTCTGCAACAACATTTTCCTTGCCAGGCTTATCAACAATAGTTAGATCAAACTACTGTAATAAAAGTAACCATCTTATAATACGAGCATTCACATCAGGTTTATTCATTAAATATTTGGTTGCAGCATGGTCAATATGGACAAATGTTTGATATCTTGTAATATAATGCCTAAATTTGTTCAATGAATGCACAACAACCAAGAGCTCCTTTTTGGTCACTATGTAGTTCAATTTGGCCTTAGTCAGATTCTTACTGATAAAGTAAATGGTATAAGACAATTTTTCATCTATCTGACCTAGGGCTGCTCCTATGGCTTATGTGAGGCATCAACATGAATATGAAAGGGAAGGGCCCAATTGGGCCCCAGAGAATCGGTGCAGTGGTTAGCTTGTTCATTATGATGTCCAAGGCCTCTTGACAACTTTTTGACCATATAAACTCAGATTCTTTAGCCAACAACCCAAATAAAGGAGAGGCCAACTTGCTAAATTCATTTATGAACCTTCAGTTGTATCTAGCTAACCCTAGGAAACTTCTGACATCTCTCTAATTTTGAGGAGGTGGGACCCTTTGGATGACAACTATTTTGTTTGGGTCCACCTGCAGTCCTTGCTGAGATATTGAATGACCCAGCATAGTCCCTGTAGTCATTAAGAATTCACATTTTTCGGGACTAAGAGACAGGTTCATTTCAATGCATTTGTGTAGTACCTTTCCTAATTTGGACAAAGCCTCCTTGAAATCACACCCATAAGGTGTGAAATAATCCATATAGATTTCTACTACATCATGGACTAACTCAACAAAGATACTGAGGACTGCTCTCTGAAAAGTGGCAGGATCATTGCATAGGCCAAAAGGAAGGACCCTATAGGAAAAAGTACCCCAAGTACAATTGAAGGTGGTTTTATCCTAGTCTTCCTGGCTGATTTGGATTTGGTTGTACCCGCTGAATCCATCTTGAAAAGATAAAAACTTTTTCCTTGCGAGGCCATCTAGCACTTAGTCAATGAAAGGTAGAGGGAAATGGTCCTTCTTTGTGGCTTTCTTCAATTCCCTGTAATCGGCACAAATTCTCTACTTACCATTTTTCTTGGGAACTAACACCAAAGCAAAGACCCACTCACTCTCAGAGATAGGATAAATGAATCCTGCATCTAGCAATTTTTGCAGTTCTTCTTTGACTATATCTTTAAGAGTTGGATTCATTCTCCTTTGGGATTGCTAGAATGGCTTGCAACCTTCTTTGATGTAAACGTGGTGAGTACACACTGAGGGGTGTACTGCCTTCATTTCTTTATAACTCCAAGCGAAGGCATCCAGATGTTCCTTTAGCATGTTGCACAACTTCTCCTCTTGGAGAATAGAAAGAGATGGATTGATTTTCAAAGTTCTCTTAGGGATGAATTATATGGTTTTGACATGGAAAAGGTTGGAATCGACCAAGTACAGATCAATTGGATGGTTTTTTTGGGTTTCCTTTACTACTTCTTCTAGGGACAATGTACTGGGAGTTGGACTTTGGTGTAGGTGTTCAATCAATTCATCTTCATCCCGTTGTCCTCCTCCCATGGTTTTTTCTAAAGGTATATAGTTGGGCAGAATAAACTTCATCTTCTTCCTCCTCTTCCAACCATAAAGGTAAATCATTTTCTAGAGATGGATGAGCAAGAGGATATAGGACTAACTGCTTGGACATATGCCCATTCTTGATGGTCATATTCTACAGCTAATGTAAGCATCGGCAGTGGCCAACTAGGGCCTCCCAAGGATGAGAGGGTAACTAGTAAGCTTAGCCTTAGGCTGGAGAACTAGGAAATATGCAGGGTACTCCTAAGAGTCAATGGAGACCATCACATCCTCCACAATTCCCTTAGGGGTCAATGTGGAGCGGTCTGCAAGTTGCGGGACTATTGTGGTCTTTGTCAATGAACCTTGGAGGTTGAGCTTCAACATGATGTCCTTGTTCATCACATTAATGGCAACCCCAAGATCGATCAAAGTGTGTGGGACAATGGTGTCATTGATGTGCACATCTACTTAAAGGCTTCCAGGGTCTAAATACTTTGGACAAATTACCTGCCCCAACATTAAGTTGGACAGTTGTCCAATGACATTAATGGTAGGGTAATCTCTTTTCTTCCTCCGTGGATGATTGAAACACTTCTCCTTAATCAAATTGTTGTGAATAGGTACATCCTTGATGGCTTGGAGAAGTGGAATATTGACACATAGGTTTTTCAATTCTCCCAGAAGTCCAGTCTCTTCTAGGGTAGGCTGGAGTGGTTGAGTTAATCTCTCAAGAAAGGGTGGATTTACTTTAAGAACACTTTCCTCTCTTTCTTCTTCAACCTCCCTAGGTGGAGGTGGAGGTTTTTTAGCCGGGAGAACTCTCCCTGATCTCAAGTTAATTTCCTGGATCTCCATAGCATAATCTGGATATGATGTCTTTCCACTGTATACTTGTTGTGCCTGTCTGTTTTTTGGGTTTGGATTTGGCTGGGCAGGTGGTGAAGGCAATAAAATGGGAACATTGTTGTACTGGGGCCTCCACCCCTGGGGCAGTGCATTCCACTGAGGTTGTGGCAAAGCATATGGTTGAAATGACTAACTGAATGGCTAGGAATGATACTAAGATGTGAAGGACCAAGGAGGAGGTGTAGACTAGAAAGGATGAGCAGGGGGTCCCTAGTAAGGTATGGATGTGGTATGGTTGGGGTTTTAATATGCATGGGATGACCCTTGCATGCCTTGTTGTTATGGCCTAGGACCATGAGGTCTCCTTTGGTTTATGTAACAGCGCTGCTCAATGACCCCTTCAACTCCTTGATATACAGCTTTGAGTCCAGGCAAAGAAGGGCACTTGTTTGTGGAGTGGTTTTCTTCACAGACTAAGAAAATTTCAATAGAATTCAATGGGCATTCATTCCTAGGGTGCCTCCTGGTGCATCTAGGACATAAAATGGCCAAGGCTCTCTCTGCTTCCTCTTGATTTCTCCTAATATGCATAGTGTCCATCTGTAAGGCAAGGGTTTGCAACATATCACTCTTGAAATCTTCCATCATTTTTCCAATTTCACCCTCGATGGATGAATTGGAGCAGGATGTACTAACCATAGGTTGAATTCCCATACCCTTTTTCCTAGCTTCCCTAGAATGGTTTATAAAGACAGTCTTGATATCCTCATAGGGTAACTGGTATATATCTTCTTCTGCTAACAAGTGTAGGGTATCCAAAATGTCTTCCCTTACTCCTCTAAGCAAGACTAGCTTCAGTGACTCAGGGTCAAGTGTGCACCTGGCCCTTTTGTAACTAAGCTGGAATCTTTCTTCATAATCCTCTAGGGATTCATTATTACCTAAGTTCATCCTAAAAAATTCCTCTTTAGTATCCTTAGACCTACAATGGTCTCGATACTTGTTATTGAAGGCTTGCTACATCTAAGCCCAAGTTGTGATGCTATCCCCAGGTAAACCCATGAACCAGCACAAAGTTGCATCCTTGAGTGTAGATGTAAATAGTTTCAACTTATGCTCATCATTTATGTAGTCATAGGTTCAACATATAACAACAAACTCAAATAGGAAAGTGTCGGGATCTTTTGTGGTCAGGCCATGGAAATGAGGAAGGGCATAGGGGCTTATATTCTTCATCTTAGTGTCCCCATTGGTTTCCCTGATGGGTAAGGAACCCTCAACTCTCTCTCTATTCCATCTCTCATTTGAGTTTTCAGCCATTGGCTCCTTAGGAATGGGTTCTTCTTCTTCTTCTTCCCATGTAGGTTCTTCAAATATGTCTGATCTCTCACCTAAGGGTTCCTCCAGTTCACGACCATCGAAGAAGAGGGGAGGTTGGCTGTTGGATGTAATGGGGGTATTTGGAAAAAATATCCCTAAGTTATCCCTATTCCTACAAGGCATGAAAGGAAATTTTTTTGGTTGGTTTTGTGGTTTTTTCAAACTTTGAATGTGATTGCATAATTGAAATTGCAGACTGAATGAAAACTACTGACTAAATGAAAATATTAAATACTTGATTGAAATCTAACTTGCAGAATGGAAAGGAAAGCAAAGAATGCAGAGTGAAGAGGAAGCAAACTAAATTACTTTTGTAGAAATGAAACTAATGGCAGAATATTAGAAACAAGAAATAGAAGAAAGAAAGTAGTAACCACATATTACTCAGACACCTCCCCGGAAACGATGCCAAAAAGTGATGAGAACCAATATTGCAACAAGAATGTTGCAACTCTTGGTCTACCAGCTTTACCTTATCAACCTTGGGTTCGTACAAACTTGGAGGTGACAGTGCTGTATACACAAGTAAAAGTGATGGTTCTTCCTTTTGTCACTGTTCAGTTGGCGAGAGACCACTAGGGTTTTCAAGCCAGACTTCTATGGATTCAGAAGAAGCTTGGTTCCTTGATGAAAGAAATAGAAGAGCTGATTTATTGCAATAATGAAAAAGAATGAAATTCAATGCTAAGGCACACCATTTCCTAATTAACTGCTAAGAGCTATGCTTCGTAATAATGCTAAATTAACATGAACAAAATTCTAATTTCATAAGCATGGAAATTAAAAGAATCAAACATCACTTTTATGCATGTAAAGGATTGTAATAAATCTGTTTTGTCTTTTTATGCTTTTCATGAAAAATCAATTGTGCAAGCTAATCTCTTTTGGTGATGTGGCAGGCGGTTTAAGGATGCTGGTGGATGTATGGAAGGTTTAGGAGATGGTTGGAAGGTTTGGGAGACCCTTGGGTGACCTTGGGAGGCTTCCTAGAGGTTTTACCTCAATTCAGCCTCAAAACAGGGCACTACAGGAAAACATACAGGATGTACTAGAAACCTACAGGATTCTTGTATTTCTACATGATACAATCGAGAGAAAAATGAGGGGTGTTGGAGATTATGGAAGGCTTAGGGAATATGGTTTATGGGTGGAATGGAGTGAGGAAAGACCTAGGAGCACTTAGAACCCAAAACCAAGTTTAGGAGATGGTTGGATTAGCTCAACATGCTTGGGGGTTTCTATGTAAAATGATGAAATTGGTGAAGGTTTTGATGAAAACAAGGAATGCCCATGGGTGGATGAAATTGGAAGGTGGTTTTTGACTATGAGATTTCTTTCTACTTCTGAATCACCTGCTCTACATCAAACATGTGTAATTTCCAAAAAGTCATGTAAACAAGAAGAATTCTCATGAGCTAGAAAAGCAGAATTTAATGAACTAATTGTCTACCTTATGCATGAGGAAATTGTTGAATAAAATGGAATCATGGATGAGATATACTACAAGAATGAAGATAGAAGAGATGGTAATGAAATCCTACTTTGCAAAATTGATCAAATGCTAGTTATAGTACAACGAACTCTAAATCTTATGAAAGAAATGGAAATCTGTCTTTTTGGGGCTGCATAAGGGTCTTTTCCTCAAATCATGATCCCAGAAGGAAGAAGTGAGGCGAAGACACCTATTGATAGCTTTGTGATGCTTATTTTATCCCTTCTAACCTGCTACTGAAGTAAGGCACAAATGGAAGAAAACTAATAAACAATTAAAAAAATCTACACTACTTGCAATGAAATACTTCTAGAGATAGTTTAACTATGAATCTATGAAACTAAAATAAGCATACAGATATAAGAAGAGGAGCCTTTGCTACTAGGGCTGGGCCTTAACCCAAGAGCTTCAGCCCTCTAAGTTCAACTCAATACTGGATCAAGAAAAAGGTCATTCTTATTACCAAAACATAAAATTACATCAATATCTTCCAGAAGTCTGGAGCTCGAAAATAACTAGAGTTTTTACAACAAAAATTCGAATCCTAATGAGGCTCTAGGCTTCTCTAATTATACAACTGAAGTCTCCAACGACTTCCTTAAATTTAGGGAGTCTCGTCTCCCAAACTCAAGCTGAACTAACTTTTTGTCTATCACTTTCTTCATTGCCCTTTGATCTTCATGACTTGGTTGCTTGCACTCTGAGCTAGTGTTATTAATGGAGGAATATTCAAGTGGGGGAGGAGTAAATAAGGAGGATTTACCTCCTACAATATCTCTCCCTTGTCCCATTTGAGTTTCAAACCTTAGTCTTGCCAAAATTCCTCGATTTTCTCTTCCAAACCCGCATTCAATGCATATTAGTCCAATAGGCATAATCTCTCACTTTAACTCATCTCATTAAACAAAATATAATAAAAAAAAGTAATAAGTTGTGATAAGAGTTGGTTTGACTAAGCTAGGAGGTGAATTAAGGCCCATATAATTACCTAATGATGAGGCTCATCACCACCCAACCATTGAGTCCATCACATAGCTGCTACCATGACCTACCAACTCTACGATGTGATGGAGAATCCCACATGGATCCCAACAACAGTCTGACCCTCGAACTCATCTTGTAATTCAGAGCCTCTGTTGAGCTATGGCCATGGATGTATCTAATCTCCTAGCTAGCTCCACCAGATACCAACTCAATATCTCTCACCATCCAACCCCAAGGGAAGGATTAAGAGCATAAACTCCCGTACATGGAACTAACCCTCTATCCTGGCAAGGATGCACCCTGCACAAATCATGTCGCCTCACCTCACCATCCTAGTCAACACATAAAATATGTTGAGGTGACTCTGCCTCTCCCTCTCTTGTGTGTAGTGGTAACCTGCTAGTGCTATTAGCCTGTAATGTCTGAGTAGGGTTTCCCCATAGCTCCAATGTGCACTCCAATTGAACCATTAGGGAACCCAATCATTCCCCAATGCAAGTCAGTTTGGCCGTTAACTCAGCACAAATCACTCTCATGCCCTCCAACTCCTAGTTATGCTGTAGAATGGTCTCTCGCACTATCATGGCCTTCTTTCTCAATGCTAGAAGGCTATCCTAGAATTGATGAAATTGTGGAGGGTGGCTATCCTCTATAAAATCAGTCACCACTCTAGACCACTTTGTCTCTTCTGGTACCTCCTCAATGACAAGTGTGCCTTCGGGCACCTCATCAACTTGTTTTGGGTGACCATCGTCTAGAAACTGGATCATAGCACTAGGTACCTCATCAACTATTGGCATATCATCAATAGATGGCCCTCTAAGTGTATGCTCTACTTCCTCAACCGAGATGTCAGTTGGAGCTACCAAAGAGGCCTCCAATAATGGTGACTCCTGCACCACACCGAGTATATCGATGTGTCCCTCACCATCCTGCGCATCCTCCTGCTCAACTTCTTCCTCAAGCTTCTGACATCTAAATCCTGGTCTCAACCAGTAGAAATTCCTCCTAGTCTCATCCTCTAGCTTTCCTCATCCTATCCACTCCCTTTGAGGGGGTCTGGTGTCATTTCGGTTAAATCTCTCCATGAACCTCTTTGTGAACTCTTTGTAGGATGTGATACGTACATGATCCAAAGGGATCAGCCCTCGGTACCACCATTCTCCATCCAAGTGCAAAGTGGCATGTCTAATGGTGTTTGCCTCGCTCATGGGGTTTAGCTAGAAATATGTTTCCAATTCTTGTACCCATTTTCTAAAATAACTCTTAGCTTAACCATCAAAGTGGGTGAGGATGATTTTTCCCTCAATGATTCTCACTCTCACTTGAGCCATGGGTTTGTCTATAGTTCACCCATCACAGTGCATACATGCCCAAATCTTCCACGATCTTGATGGCTACTCCACAACTCGCCAAGATCATTCTTTGATACCACTGTAATATTCCTAGTAGAAATTTTACAATGATAACAAATACATGCACAAATAAATAACACAGAAAATTTTAGAAATGCATACACATAAACCAGAAATTTCTGTAAATGCCAAACTGGCTAAAGTTTATTAATAATATCTGCTATGGTATACATTAGTTGGAGAAATTTCAACTGGGATTGCACAAGGTAAGCTACAAGCTCCAGGTGATGAGTACGAGAAAGTCAAACGGTTGCAATAATCAACACTTCTAGAAAGCTATGTTGTTTCTCCAAAAATACACTATGACCTAACTTCGCCCCCTGATTTTCCCACTCTAGAGTGTCTAGAAAATTCTATAAAATTAACAGAGTAATCCTTGCCCAAAACCCGAAAAAGCCCAAAAAGGGTTTCCCTTAGTTCCAACTTTCAAAATTTGACCCTTGACAGCTTGGCCCTCCACCAAATTCGAGTTTTATTACTATGGCTAATCATGTCAATCTCTTCTCTCCAAACTCTAGAAATCTTCCTCAAATTTCCCTCCCAATGATTTCCCTGCACACCAGCTCCGAACTCCCTTGGATGATGCTACCTCAAAAGACTCTCACTCCAATGAATGCACAGTCATTGAGGAGATGATGCAGTCTTGTGTATGATAAAGTGAGAGCTACATGTAGGTTGGTCCTCTTGGCTGTAGCTTCCCTACACACTCATGAAAATGATCAAAGAATACTCCTGTAGCTTTCAGTCAATTCTCCAACAACCCAGCTCCACAAACAACCAGTGAATCCTCCCTCTATGCAGCGGTGGCTCCCAGACTGTGTGCTCTACTCCAGAAATGTGTGGGACCTATAGTTGATGCCTCTTACAATCTTAGTGATGAAGGAAAGCCTTCCTAGGGTGGCACTCGAAGTCCACCAAAGAAAGGTTAAGCTTCTCTCCTTGGGAAGCTCTTGTGCTAAACAACATAATATTGGCTCAACCGAACATCTAAGGCAAATTCAATTTTCAAATAGACAAAAGACCCATATTTCTCCCTCATTCCTTCCTTTTATAATTGTTGGCCATGCATTCCTTGTGGGTCCCTCCACAAATTTGATTTTCCTCAAGGAATTCAAATTCTTTCTTCCCCAAGTGTGTACTCTATGTGGGCCCCATATTCCACTATCAATTTACTCTTTCATTTTCACTAATGTTGGTGGCCTCCATCTCCCAAAAAATTAAGTGGGGACTCCCTCCACCCACTTTTCCTAAGTTTACATGCCAAAATATTTCCCAACACCCAATTGCAAAATAGAAATTCATCTTAGCAAAACTAATTTAATTTGGGACATTACATTTTGGTCATATGATGGATTTGGATTCTAATGTACTAAATAGCTCTAAAACCTGTGGGTTTTTACATCCCAAAGATGGAGTTTTCTCCATCTGGTCCACAATAAATGGACCTTGAGGGGAGTTTTGTGTTTTTTTTGTGGGTGAAAGATCCTTCCCTTTGGCTGCAATGGTCTTCCCTTGAACAACATCCGTGAAGGATGGATAGGGGACATTTGATCTCCTAGCACCATTTTCTCCTCCACGTAGCTTGTGATTCAAGACTATTGTTAGGTTTTTATCAATACTGAGGTATTTTAGGTGTATAGGGTTTTACAATATCTTCCCTGCAAAATGTGGAGAGTGTATTTTTTCAGGAAGTACCCATCTTTCTTGAATCAACAACTTAAGGGATGAGATTGATTTAACTTCCCATACCCAAAATAATTTTTTGTTTCCACTAATGTTTTTAATGAATATTTAGAAAGAGTAATTTGAATCACACTCTAACATGATATAGGGAGCCCCTGATATAGGCCTTGATGGATAAGCCCCAAAAGTATATGCAAGCCTCATAGAGACCCCTTCTCTACAACAATTGGGATATTCATAATATTCGTAGAATAGAAAATGGAAGCAGGAATCAAGTGGAAATCCACTATGGATGGTGCCGAATGTTTTGTTTTGGAATAAAATGGAAAGAGTGAAAATAAAACATCAGTTCGCATACCATCCAATGCCAACAAGGCATTAACCACTTGTTGGGAATAATACATATAACATTTTCCTTCCCACATAGAAGAGGTAGCAATAAATGATTTAATATTGAGAGTAGAGGAGTCAACTGAACATGTCATTAATGGGCAAACTGCCACCATGATTTGAAACCATGCTTTATTCCTGTCTCACCAAAAAAATTGATCTAGGTAGATATTGGTGGTCATCCGCCTATTCCACTTGGACCCCTACCATTTTTTCTTTCAAATTGCCTAATTATAGCACAATTTACTATTTTTGGCAGTTTTTTGAGTCCTGAACTTCGGGAGCCACTTTGAGGCCCTAAACAACGTTTTTTGGGGAAACAAGTAAAGCCATAGCATTTCATAAGGGTTTGCAGTAGAAATATGTAGTCCTCGAATAGATATTTCTAATGAGGTATCATTCGTGTCAAACATAGATTGTATGCCAAAGTTATAACCCTGGGAAGTTGATGTACCAATTTACCCTAATGGGGTCCACAAACTTTTTGTGGTTCATCTCCTAGGGTTAGAATTTTGGATGTTTAGAGTTCTCCATTGTTTCTCAATAATAAATAGGCCTTCAAACCTCATTATAACACAGTTCAGAAGGAATGTAGATGCCAAATATCTTCTCAGAGATAAGCTACCATCGCTAGAGCTAGCTTATTTCCATTTTGCATGTAAACAATTTTCAGTAATTTATTATTAATGAATTGAAGTTATGTTTTCATTGTATCTCAGTGTTTCTATTTATATTTGTATTTCATTTCGCTCCATTAATCTGGATAATAAAGAGCCAATCCACCTCAAGTATTCCATTATTCCCTTTGTTGGTGACTCCATCGTGTAGTTGAAGCAGTCCTTCTCCGTTGTATTGCCCATCTCCCTTAGCAAGAAGCAACCCAGAGCAAATGGCGACGACCAGGCCATTAAGGGTGGGCAGGAAAACCTAACACCAATTGCACAAGACATCTCCATCCATCTCTTCTTATTCATCCTCTCAAGAATGAGATTCATCATTATCCACAATTTATATATGTTTAACTTATATATTAATTATTTTTATAATTAATAATGATAATAATAATTGAAAATAAATTTATAATTTAATTAGTTTATATATATATATATATATCCTTATTTAAGAAATGAGAGGGTAAACCATGATGACATCCTTGTTAGCTTTGACGTAGTATCCTTATTCACCAAGATTCCTCTTGATGAAGCCAATCAGGTTATAAAAGATGTTACTGATCTAGGGACTACGAGACTGGATGAAATATGTTTATGATCAACTGTTTTCATCTTCCAAGGAGAATATTATGAGCAAACATATGGGGTGGCAATGGGATCACCCCTTTCACGAATTGTGGCCAACTTATACATGGAATACTTTGAAAAGAAAGCCCTTGAATCATACCCTTTGAAGCCAGACTGGTGGAAACGATTTGTTGATGATACCAATATAAAATGGACTCATGGTAAAACAGAACTTGACAAGTCCCCAGAAATAAAATTTACTATGGAGCTAGAAGAAAAAAAGAGCATCCCATTTTTAGACGTTCTCATTATCAGGAAGGAGGATGGCTCTTTGGGACATAAGGTTTTCAGGAAGTCAACCCACACAGAAAGCTACCTCCACGTTGATTCCCACCATCACCCAATCAGCTTAAGGGATTCTATAAAATAGATTGTTCATGTTGAAAAAGTTACATTGGTGAAACAGGTAGATCCCTGTAGACAAGACTCAAGGAACATGGAGATGATTAGGAATGAAAGGTCTCGAACTTCGGCCCTTGCAAAACATTCCTCAAAAACCAAGCACCAAGTCTGCTTGGAAAACGCTTCAATTATCGCACGGGAAGAAAAACATCATAGGCGAAAGATCAGAGAAGCTCTTGAGATTATCAAACATCCACATGATCTCAACAGGGACAATGGTATTGAGATTAGTGGAAGTTGGCTCCCCTTAATAAGAGAAATTAAGATCCCCAGTACATCTCAAGTATAGCGCTCAGTAAGTTGATATCTCCCTCTCCTATTCTAGCATTTAGTAGTTAGTAGTCTTACTTTCATCATTACTCTCCATAATCATTTTTCAACAATAATAATTTTTCAATACTATTAGGTATGAATTATAACATTTACAATAATAATTATGATATTAGCTATTACTATTATCATTAATTATTATTATGAAATGTTATTATTTATTATTTATTAAGACCTATGAATAATTTTAATAGTTAATTAAACTATTAATAAAAATTAATCATTTAGTAACAATTATTAGGATTTGTTATTATTATGAACTATTAAATTAAATATTAATTAGTTATTAAGGATTATTATTTACTTTAATACATTACATTAACATTAATATTATTATTAATATTAATATATTTAATATTTAATACTTAATAGTTAATATTGATATATTAATATTACTTTTTAGTGTAATAATAATTTAAATATACATTTTTATATATTCACATACTAATATATATTGAATATTAATACGAATAATTAAAAATGAAAATAAAAATAAATATTTGATATAATAATTTCGATAATGACTATTACTATTATTTTTATGAATTGTTAGTATTATTAATTATTATTTAAAATCCAAAAAAAAATTAATGAATCTATTAATGAATCTATAAATTAAATTAAACATTTAATAGTAAATATTGATGATAAAAAAATTAAACATTTAATAATAAATATTGATGATAAAGATTAAATAATCAAAGTATTTATTCATTTTTACATTAATAACTGTATTAAATAATAGTTTTTAAAAATACTTTAAAATACTTCAAAATTATTTATTATGATTAAAAATAAATGAAAAGATTAAAACAGCCAACATCCATTTAAATCTTCTCACCTCAAAACTATTTAAAACCCTAATTCAAGCTCTTCTTCTATCAACATTCAAGAAATCCTGATGATGGATCCCTGTTGGGATTTGAATCATTGACGAAAAATGGTTTTTACTGTGGGTTCTCTAGTTACTAAGTTAGAAGATATAAACCACAAAAGTCTTAAATCCAGAAATATGCTTGTTAAAGAATACACTAGGGAATTTTACAAATTAAACTTTAGGGATGGATATGTAGAAGAGAATGATGAAAACTTTTCAAGGTACATTACTATTTTAAGGTTTGAGATTCAAGATGAAATTAACTTTTGTCTTTGAAAACTACAAAAGATGCATATCAGGCAGCTTTGATAGCAAAAGAGAATATTTCCTGGAAACAAAACTTGAGGAGTAGAGGAAGAAGTCATGTAAAGGATAAAGGACAAACCAACAAACAAGGATTTCAGTCTCAAAAGGAAGAAGAAGTAAGTTCCAGTAGTCAAACACCAAGAGAAAGTGTTCTCAGAGGAAGGAGATCATTTTCTAGAGGTAGAGGTCGAGGAAGAGATTATCAACCTAGATGTTTCAATTGTGGACAATTAGGACACATGTATTGGGAATTTCCTGAGCATAGATCAACAAGCCAATGGGGTGCTCATGTGACAGAGGCAAAGGAGGAGGATAGAGATCAAGTTTCAATTGTAAATTCTCTAGAGGAAGGTGAATCTTTGCTATTAAAAAGAGTGTTGATCCAAGCAAAAAAAAGAGACCAAAGAACCAGCTCAAAGGAGGAGTTTGTTTAGAACTATGTGTAAGTCCAAAGGTAAGTGTTGCAAACTTGTGATTGATAGTGGTAGCATGGATAATCTAGTCTCTGTTGAAATGGTAGAAAAGTTAAACTTAAAGAAGACACCACATCCTACACCTTATAAGGTCTCTTGGTTACAAAAGGGTCATCAAGTTTTGGTTATTGATAAATGTAAGGTAGAATTTCAAATTGGAAGTTATAAAGATGAAATTGTGTGTGATGTCTTTCCAATGGACATTTGCCATATTCTTCCAGGAATGCCTTGGCAATACGACAGTGATGTAACACATAATGAGAACCAAAACACTTACAATTTTGAGAAATATGGGAAATTACATACACTTCTACCATTAAAGGATGCAAACAGTAATCAAGTGTTAATGCTGGATAACAAATATATTTTGAAGGATGAAGCAAAATGAAAGGAATGTGAAATCGTAATTGAGGTAAATCACTTGTTTCCAAAAAAGCACGATTTGTTCAATGAATATGAGAATATGATAATCAATGAAATTTTATGGTAGAAAATAGAGATCAACTGAGAGTATCCATGGCAGAAATGGTTATGAATGAAGAGCTTTTAATAAATGAACAACAAAAGAATGTCAAGGAGACGGATGCTTTGGAAACCAGTGAGAAGTTAATGTGTGAAAAAATCCAAATTCCAGATGAAGACAATCATAATGAAGAATATTTTGGACAAGAAATGGAAGTGGTCAACAGAGCAAGTACCTTGGGAACCATAAAGAAAAATTTTCAAATTAATTCTGACATGTTTGTTTCATGTGCAGGAAAGATGGTTTCAATTGTACAGGTTTGGGTCCTTCCAAAGAAGTTCCTAAAGGAATTAGCTAGAAGAATTAAGACAGCTAAATTTCCAAGAAATACCAAAATAAAATTCATTTGTTTAATGGAGAATCTTGGGGTTTCAGAGGAAATTTAAGTCATCGTGAAAATTTTCAACCAAATATTTTTATCTAGGAGCATCGACAAACTTTTATAAACTTTATTAGATATTATTATTTTTTTGAGGAAGTTGAATTTTAATTTTGTAATAATTAATTGGACTCTAGAAACATTATCATCGAATATTATGGATCAGGCTAAAGAAAAAGAAAAGAAAAGTAGCCTTATTTTTTATTTTTCCAAATTAGTTACTAAAATAGTGGGTCTTGTTATCACTCCAGGAAACTCTCCTAGGTTGCAGCTCAGAGATGCCTAGTAACATATAATCTTCAATATTGTTCTTTTAACTATTGGAATGGATGATGGTTTGGATCAAGTTAGATAACCATTTCAGCCCTATTCTCACTCAAGACATGCATGAACACCCTCAACAATACAAAGCTTTAGACCACTAATGCTCAATAGTTTATGAATTCAATGGATAGATGGAGAATATTGACTGTACCAGCAGATGCATACATAAACACATATGAATGGCTAGCTACAGGAAGTAAATGAAGCTTGCAAATCTAATATATCAATGCAGAGATAAGATGACAGTTATCTGACATTAGACACAGCAGAAAGCATGAATAAACTATTCAAGTGCAAGCATAGAACAACAGAGAAAATGGGAATTGAACATGTAACAACAAAAGAAGCTTATATTGCTCGAATGAAGATGAGAAGCTAGAGGAGTAAAGTCTCCATAGTCTCCAGAAGTTGAACCCCTCATACATTTTGCTTTCAGCCTTTTATAGGCCTTTTACAATGCTCATGAGCTCTCAAAGGCTCGGAGTGTCTTAATCTTCCTCTCTGTCTTTTATCCAGTTTGATGCCCTGACTAGGCAACGATTGCTTGGAGGTTTCTTCTTCTGAAAACAGAATAACCTCATTATGGTATTTTGTAGTGCTGGTAGGGATCTTTCTCATGCTAGAGATGCCCCATGATCTCTTTAGGTGATTCAGCTGTGTTATGATGTCTGCTCCATGATAGTTTCTGTTTGTTTTGGCTGTGTCATGTTGTGCTATCACCTTCCTCTTCTGGCCTTCTGTCTTTGTATCCTGGACTCTATTAGGTGATGGAATGGGCCTGCGTGCCTCTATGATCCCTTTAAAATGCTTAATAATAATGGTTTTCTATTCTAAAAAGAAAACGCTACAAATGTGAGAAATCACGCCCATCTCTGTTCTTTTCGGACTTGAAAATTCCTTAAACATGGCTTAGTTTTCTATCGGGTCCGACCTTTGGGTTGTTGTCGCCTATTGCAAGTGGCATGGTCCTTTGCTCCCTTTGTATCTTTCAAATACGCTTAAAAACACTGAAAACACATTGAAAACGGCCTTTGGCGGACTTCAAATATTATATATTTCCCTTCCCAGACCCTTTTGGGTCTGGGTCTTATCGCATATCGAAAACCCAAGCTTACCTCTGTATTTCGTTAAATAACGAAATACATCAAAAATGCATTAAAAATCGGCTTCCTGTGGACCTGAAATATTATATAATATCATTCCCAAACCCTTTCTGGTCCAGGCTTTATCGCATCGGTGCTGTCCAAGGCTCCCTTTCTATTTTCATTATATAATAAAATACATTGAAACTGGACTTTCTACGAACCTCAAATATTATCAAATCATATTTAGAGTACCGTCAGGTCGGCATCATCACATCACACATATGAAGGTGTAAAGGCTCTGTTGGGTCCCTATAATACTAGTGATTACCCCATTACTATTGTAGTTATACCCCTATTTATGTTGTTGTGCCCCTATTACCCCCATATTGTTACTATTATGCCACATAGAAGCCCATCATTGTTACTGTTGTGCCCTACAATATTATTGTTATGTAGGCTTTGATTGTATTGGGACCACTTAGACTCCTATATATAGAAAGGAGGTATTTTCATTTGTATCATCCAAGAATTGTTCATTTATGTACTGTAAAGGAGGTTGCCCCCTCGAAGAGGCTGAATTCTAAGGTGTGGATTTATCTTTTCTATCTTTTCTTGAGCTGGTTTCATAACATTTGGTATCAGAGCTTTGGATTCTAGGGTTTCGCTGCTCCAAACAGGTCATCGTGGCATTGTCGCCATAACTTTTTCTCTGTGACGTTTCAGAAGTCGAAAAAAAAACCCATTTGAGAAGAATTGGCGCTGAACCTTGGGTCCAAATTTCATAGGTTTTCGCGTGATATTTTCGGAGATATGATCTGAGGAAGTTGGCCTTTTTGCAGACTCCTGAATTACATTCAAAACAGGTGACCTGGGGAAAATCGTCATAACTCTCTCTCTGAGGATCGGATTGAAATTTCGTAAAAAGGTACAGAAAGAGGACGGACTGTAGTTTCTTGTATGTGTGTTTCAGATTCAAAGGTTGAAACAGTGACTCGTGGCACGTCGTACAAGTTTGCTCTACTGAACCAGTCTAAAAGCAAGTCACTGTGGGAGATTTCACATAACTCTTCCTTGGAGAATCCAATTTGGCTCAGACTTGTGGCATTGGAAAGAGGACACAGAAGGCTACTGCAGGTAGAATTTTCAGAATTGGATGATTCGAAATTACAGAGATACATCAGATTCAATATCAGGCTTCTATAAAGTGAAAAAAGGTGTGTAGTTTTTTTTTAATTTTTGTGTAAGCTTGGTTTAACGGAATTCAAAGGGCATAGTAAAACATTATTATCGGTAACTGATGCCCCGAGGAAAGAAAATGCAAACACCTAGTAAGGAACCTGAAAGCTCTAGCATGACTCATGAAGAAGAGGAAGAAATGCTACATGATATATCAAAATTACAAGAACAAGTGCAACAAATGTCACGCTCACAAAAGCTAACAGAAGCTAAGGTAAATGGCGTGGAATCTAAGATAAAGGGCATGGAAGCTAAGATGGATGGCATGGATGCTAAAATTGATGGCATGGATGATAAGATGGATGAATTGAAGAAATTGCTACAAGAAAGGGTCACTAATGGTGAAAAGGCAGTAAAGGAAACTCATGATGAGAATAAAAGAAATGTTAATCATGATTCCATAGACTCTAATGTTGGATCGAAGACTCACCATGTTCCAAAAATCGATATGAGGAAGTTTGATGGCAAGGATCCCGCCACATGGATATTACAGATGGAGCAATTCTTCGATCTCAATAATGTGCAAAACACACAAAAGGTACGTATGGCAACTTTATATTTGGAACCAAATCAGTTTGTATGGTATCAATGGCTTTGTTCTCGTAAACAATTTATCACTTGGGCAATTTTTACGGAAGAATTGATAGCACATTATGAGGATACAAAAAGCAACACTTTTTTTAGCCAATTGATAAGTCTCAAACAAAAGGGTTCAATAATGGAGCACATTGAGGAGTTCCAAAAATTGAACATAAGGGTAAAAGATATTCCAGAGGAGCATAGGATTGATGTGTTCATAGGGTCTTTAAAGGATAATATCCAACATGATGTGCGCCTTTGGGAACCTGATTCATTAGAGAAGGCATTCAGGTTAGCAAGAAAAATGGAAAGCAAAATTATGGCAACTAGGAAGCATACCGTTCACAACTATAAAGACGGAAGTTTTGTTGCCCATAGTCTTCCACAACCTACAAGGTTGACACCACAACAATTGGAAGAAAAAAGAGCAAAAGGGCTTTGTTACAATTGTGATAGCAAATACACAAAAGGTCATAAGTGTGCTGAGAAGAAATTATTCTACATAGATTGTGAAGAGGAAGAAGAAAAGGAGCAAGAAAGGTCAAAAGAAGAGGATATATTCCAGGAACAAAGCCTAGATGAAGAACAAATAAATCCGACCATATCTTGTAATGCATTGGCGGGAATTACCACTCCTCAAACCATCAAGATAGAAGGACAAATCAAGAAGAAAAAGGTAATAGTGTTGATTGATTCAGGAAGCACCCACAATTTTATTCATTGTAGGGTAGCAAAAGAATTGAATTGCTTCCTATATCCAGCACCAGAGTGTCAAGTGATGATTGCAAATGGAGGAACAATAAATTGTTCTGGAAAGTGCCATAATATCAAGCTATCCATGGGAGAATATGTATTGACTAGCCCAATGCTTTCCATTCCAATGGGAGGTGCTGATGTTGTACTAGGAGTCCAATGGCTACAATCCTTGGGTACAATAGCTTTTAATTTTCAAGAACTTTTCATGAAATTTTCTGTGGAAGGAAAGGAAGTTGAATTAAGGGGTATTGCAGGGAAACCAGGAAAGATAATCAGCTCTAATGGCATGACAAAGCTTCTAAAAAAGGAGCAAAGAGGTGTAATTGCACAATTATGTTCGCTAGATGTTTCCACATTGGAATCATCTATTTCTCCAGATCTCCAAAAAGTCCTGGACAATCATTCCAAGGTATTTGAGACTCCCAAAGGTCTCCCACCTATGCGTGATCATGATCATGCTATTCATCTGATTCCAGGAAGTGTTCCTCCAAACATCAGGCCGTACAGATATCCATATGTCCAAAAAGTGAAATTGAACGTATGGTTGCAGAAATGCTAGAGGCTGGTATAATTCAACCAAGTCAAAGTTCTTTCTCAGCTCCAGTAGTATTGGTGCACAAGAAGGATGGATCATGGCGCATGTGTCCAGATTATAGGGAGCTCAACAAGCTCACTATTAAAGATAAGTTCCCCATTCCTGTTATTGATGAATTACTGGATGAATTGCATGGATCAATTTACTTCACCAAGTTGGATCTTCGTTCGGGATATCATCAAATTAGAATGAAGATTGAAGACATTCCAAAAACAGCATTTAGAACTCATGAGGGTCATTATGAATTTTTGGTCATGCCTTTTGGCCTTACCAATGCACCTTCAACATTTCAAGGTTTGATGAATTCAATTTTCAAACCATTCCTTAGAAAATTTGTGTTAGTATTTTTTGATGATATACTAATCTACAGCAAGTCTTGGAAGGATCATGTTGAACATGTTGACAGGGTGTTACAACTATTGGAGGAGAAACAATTATATGCAAAAAGATCCAAATGTTTCTTTGGAGTCCAGGAGGTGGAATATTTGGGTCATATTGTATCTCATGAAGGAGTTAAGGTAGACCCTAGCAAAATTAAAGCCATTAAGGAATGGAAAATCCCCACATCCATAAAGCATCTGCGAGGATTTCTTGGGTTGACAGGGTATTATCGCAAGTTTGTTAAGAATTATGGGAGAATAGCAGCACCTCTAACAACATTATTGAAGAAAGATTCATTTTCATGGACTTCGGAAGCAACAAAGGCCTTTGAACATCTTAAAGAGGCAATGTGCCAAGCACCGGTCTTAGCTACACCGGACTTCACAAAAACCTTTATTGTGGAATGTGATGCTTCAGGAAATGGAATTGGTGCTGTTCTAATGCAAGATGAAAGACCCATTGCTTTTGAAAGTCGTCCAATCAAGGGAAAGTTTTTAAACAAAGCTATTTATGAGAAGAAATGTTGGCAATACTCCATGCACTTAAGAAATGGCGACCCTACCTAATGGGAAGACACTTCAAGGTAAAAACGGATCATGATAGCCTTAAATACTTTTTAGAACAAAGATTATCCTCTGAAGAGCAACAAAAGTGGGTCACAAAGATGTTGGGTTATGACTTTGAAATCATCTACAAAAAAGGGAAGCAAAATGTGGTGGCAGATGCACTCTCAAGAAAGGATGAGGATGTGGAAGCATTGTTGTGTGCCATTTCTATTATCCAACCAGATTGGATAAACGAAGCAAGGGAGGAATGGAAGAATGACGAAGAAGTGTGGGCACTTATTCAAAAGCTACAACAAGATTCCAGTACTTCTGATACATTTAGCTGGCAAAATGATTCGTTATGGTACAAAGATCGCTTATACCTCTGTAAGAATTCCCAGCTAAAACAAAAGATTCTTATGGAATTGCACACTTCTCCCTTAGGAGGGCACTCAGGATTTTTAAAAACTTACCACAGGGTTAAGAAGGAATTTTTTTGGGATGGCCTTAAATCAGATATTCAAAAGTTTGTGGCCGAATGTTTGGTTTGCCAGCAAAATAAAGTTGAAACAATTAAGACACCAGGTCTATTACAACCTTTATCCATTCCAAGCCAACGTTGGGAGGAGGTTTCAATGGATTTTATCACAGGTTTACCCAAGTCTGAGGGAAAGAGTGTCATCATGGTGGTAGTTGACAGACTTACCAAGTATGCACACTTTTGTGCATTATCACATCCATTTAAAGCCAGTACAGTTTCTACTGCATTTATGGAAACAGTTCAAAAGCTACATGGAAACCCAAAGATTATTGTAAGTGACAGAGATCCCATTTTCACTGGAAATTTTTGGACAGAATTATTTTCTTGTCTTGGTACTCAGTTAGCTCATAGCTCATCTTATCATCCTCAATCTGATGGGCAAACTGAGATAGTAAACAAATGTTTGGAAGGATATCTTCGTTGCTTTGTATCTGATAAACAGACACAATGGGTCAAATGGTTGCCTCTAGCTGAATGGTGGTATAACACTTCCTTCCATACAGCAACAAAAATGACCCCATTTATGGCACTTTATGGGTATCAACCACCATCCATCACATCATATTTAAGAGAAAATTCTAAGGTTCAGGCAGTGGAACATCACATCGAACATCAACAACAAGTCCTCCAACTCTTAAAGGATAACCTCGTGTTGGCACAAAATAGAATGAAACAACAGGCAGATCAACATCGCAGTGAAAGAAGTTTTGATGTAGGTGATTGGGTATTCCTACGGCTACAACCATATAAGAAAATGTCCCTAAAGCAAGCTAAGAAGGATAATAAATTATCACCAAAGTATTATGGTCCGTACAAGGTGTTGGAAAAGATTGGTACTATGGCATACAAATTGGAGCTTCCTGCAGCTTCTCGATTGCACCCAGTTTTCCATGTTTCATGTTTAAAGAAGGTTATAGGTGACAAGCTCCCAATTCAAACAATATTGCCAGAACTTGACGAGGAAGGAAAAATTATATTGGAACCGGAAGCAATCACAGAAACAAGAACTCGACAGCTACGAAATCGATCAATTTCAGAGTATCTTATCAAGTGGAAGAACTTATCCGCTGAAGATTCCACATGGGAGGATGAGAATTTTATGCAGAAGTATCCAGAACTGCTCAAGCGTTGAGGACAACACTTTTTTGAAGGAGAGGGGCATGTTGGGTCCCTATAATACTAGTGATTACCCCATTACTATTGTAGTTATACCCCTATTTATGTTGTTGTGCCCCTATTACCCCCATATTGTTACTATTATGCCACATAGAAGCCCATCATTGTTACTGTTGTGCCCTACAATATTATTGTTATGTAGGCTTTGATTGTATTGGGACCACTTAGACTCCTATATATAGAAAGGAGGTATTTTCATTTGTATCATCCAAGAATTGTTCATTTATGTACTGTAAAGGAGGTTGCCCCCTCGAAGAGGCTGAATTCTAAGGCGTGGATTTATCTTTTCCATCTTTTCTTGAGCTGGTTTCATAACAGGCTCCACCCCTTGGTGCTGCTCCACTGCGATATAGTGATGTGATCCAATCACAATCGCATATCGCCCAAGCCAGAGGTCTTTCATATAACATGGCATATGTCCCCGTGGATTGTGACCCACCAATCCAATCATCAAAGATCACTGATGGGGGGAGTCTTGCGCCTATCCTTAAGTCATCCTCTTTGTAGCGCCGATTGTGATTCGCCGCTTAGATCTGGGTCATTGATCAGCTAGATCTAACGGCAGTTGTGCGTTGCTAGGTTCATGCCTGCAATACTCTATTTTTTCACTGTTTTGGAGTGTTTTAGCCTCTCGATAGTGTTTTTCTGCCCTTCCAAGGGCTCTCGGCATGTGATGGTTTCGCTCTTTGGGTGATCTTAAGAAGATTTTGAAGACTTCAAGAGCATTTTCAGATCCATTGGCATGATTTGGCTGGTTTATGGAGACTTTAAAGAGCATATTTGGATCCATTTTTGGGACATTTTGCCAACAAGGCTAAAACTGGCTCCTTCTAGGGATGAAATCCTCCCTGTGAGGTTTCAAGAATCATAGATCAATGCCTTTCCTGAAAAACAACATCAACCTTCCTCCTAGTGTTGCATTGGGCATGGAGTCTATTTTGTAATGAAATAAAAATTGGAAAAAACATATTTACAATAACAAGGCTTTAAAGCCTTAAGAAATAAAGTTTCAAGAACCACCCATTTACTGGGCTACCAAAAGTATCTCCTCCTTCCAGACTGTGCAGAATAAATGTGTTGTTCTGCTAAATTTGAGCGATGACAAACGGACCTGTCCATAAGGAGTCAAACTTGCGATGATTACCTTTCTTTTCCTTAAATGCATCCCATTTAAGCACCCAGTCACCAACTTGGAAATTTTCCACTTTTGCCTTCCTATCAAAGGTTTCTTTGATTTTCTTATGATGAGATTTTGACTTCTCAACCAGTTACTCTCTGATTTGTTGTAGTTCAACCAGGTTATTCGTTCTTCTTACCATGTCATTCTCTTCATCTTGTTCTTGTTGCAATAATTTAGCCACGGGGAGAATCAGTTGGATAGGGAAAACATCATTAGCACCATAAACCCATTTAAATGGAGAATTCCCTATGGAATTTTTGATGGTAACTTTGTCAGCCCATAGCGCAAACTTCAACTTGGAATCCTAGCTCTTTTTGTTGTCCTCTAATAGTTTTTTGATTACCCTCACCAGACTCTTGTTAGATGATTTTGCTAGGCAAATTCCTTGAGGATAATATGAGGTAGAATGCACTACTTGAATGCCCATGGATTCAGTCATGTCCACCAATTCTTTTGCCTTGAAAGTTGATGCATTATCAGTAACTAGTTTGGTTGGGCAACCAAATCTAGTGAAAATATTCTCATTCAAGAACTTATGACAACTTGATGATTGGCATTCTTAGTGGGTATAGCCTCAATCCACTTGGTGAAATAATTAGTGGCTACTAAGATCCATTTGTGCTGGCCACTAGAATGTGGGTTGATCTCACCTATAAAGTCCAAGCCCCACTGCTGGAAGGGACCGTTGACATGTACTGGCTTCAAGGGTAGAGATTTTAGCTTCTGTCTTCCTGCAAACCTCTGACACTTGTCACAAGATTTCACAAAAGAAAACACATCAGAGAAAAGAGTAGGCCAATAATACCCAACACTCAGGATTTTGTGGGCTACGATTTTCCAATAATGGTGCCCTCCACAGATGCTAGAATGAACTGGTGTATGACTTCCATAGATTGTTCTTTGTCTAGACATCTCAAGAGGATTCCTGATGGGTCTTTCCAATAAAGCAGATTTTTATCTAGACTTTGGTTGATCTGAGTTTAATGGCCCGAGTTTGACTTAAGCTAAGCCCTGGAGGGACTTCTAGCTTTTGTAAAAAATGATCTATGCTGGAATACCATTCACAGGTGGTTAGATTTTTAGCCAAAGGCTGATTCTGCTTTTTCTCTTCTTCTGCTCCCCTTTTCTTCTCATCCTCTAAATTTGGACCCATGCAATTTATGTCTAACAAACTGTAATTTTTCTTAGCCATAAGTTTAGCTAATCCCTAGCCTTTGACAAGCTTAGTGGGATTCACCTCTATGTTAAACTCTATGAATTTTGCAATCCATTTAGCTCTCTTTCCATCAATATCTAGCTGAATTAAGACATCTTTTATTGAGGCTGAAGGTACATATGCAACCACTTTGGAATGCGGAATATAAATTCTGAATGCCTTTAATGATTTTATGAGAGCATAAGCTTGTTTTTCAATAAGGTCATACCTTAGTTCAACATCCCTTAGAGTTTTGTTGGAAAAGGCCACGGGGATCTCTATGCCTTCATCATTTTTCTACAACAGAACTGTTGCAAGTGTATTATAAGAGGCAAATGAGAAGATACAAAACTCCTTAGTGTAATTTGGGCTGATTAGAGTGGGAGCTTTCATGATAGCTTGCTTGATGGCTTCAAAAGAGCTTCTTGAAGCATCTGTCCATTTTATTTTTGATCCTTTCTTCAGCATGGAAGTGATGTGCTTTACTAGCTCTACAAAGTTTGAAATGAACCTCCTTACAAAGTTAATCTTACCCACGAAGGATTGAATTTCCCTTTTTGACCTTGGGATGGACAATGTCTGAATGGATTGAACCTGTTAGAGCCTAAATCTGCCTTAGGCTGAAGGAAGGAAAAATTCAGGGTAACCACAAACCACACTCAGTCTGGTAGCTAGCCCTACCAGAACAGGAGAGGGCTCTCTCCGGGTCACACTCAGTGAAGAATAAACAATATGGGCTGAGATGACTTAAAATGAATACTAATTTTAGGCTAGTAAATAGATGTGAAAGAGAAACAATTGATTGAATGACTGAATTTTCTGGGCTGTATGGGACCAAAGGACAGCAGGAGCTGAGAAATTAAATCAAAGACACAGATTGTTTCTTGAGGCATGATAGGCAGGAAGTTTAGCAATCAAATTTAAATAATATGGAGTGGAAAGACTGTTTGAGAAGCTGAAAAGGGCATAGGTGATGAATCCTTTTCAGACAGAAGAGGAACACAGAACATGAACGCTTTCCCAAGGTAGAGCAAATAACTAGATTCTACCTCTCATACTTAAAAGCATTCAATTAGAAATGATCATGAACGGATGGTAAAACATAACATGGTACATATGAAACAGAAAGAAGAAACAAATTGCTAAACTTACACCACATGAGTCTCCTGAATCAGAGCTATATCATTTCATTAAAATCTCTGCCAAAACTGTACAATGCAAGTGTTGGGTTTTTTCTCCACACTGCTCCCAGAAACTCCAACCCTTTGCAAATAGTGTTGCATACAATAAATAGACTATGCCATTGGGAAATAGAACGACCTACAGTTGGGGAGCTTTTCAAATGATTACAAACCAGAAATGGAAAACCAACCATTAGTTACAGATGCAGTGTTACAGAAATGACAAATGGCTTGGGTGACTGCTCGCCTTCCTTTGCCACTTGGATAGGAGCCCAGCTTTAGTGAAAATACTTTTTAAACATTGCCTTAGTTGCCGAGAAAAATATAGTGTAAATGAGCGGGCCCACTTGGAGAAAGTCGCGAATCGAAATTTCGCGGAGCGGAAGCGATTTTGGCCTTTGGGTCTATATGCGTCGTGCCCAAATCTATATGCATCGTGCCACTTTGGAGGCAATTTTGAGGTACCTGCAGGAGTCCAAATTGTGCCCAAGTGTGCTTGTTGGAAAGCCCTGCCTGTCTACTTTCCAACCCAAGTGGAATTTTTGAATTTGGTGTTCATTTGCCCCTCCAAAACTTCATTCTCCAAAGACTGCTTCCTGTGTGTCAAAATAGGGCAAAGAGGTCATTTTTTGAGTGTTTTTGACCTCCTGGGGACTGAAATCATGCCCAAATTTCTTGTCCATGCACCAACATGCATGATTTTTCATGCTGAATCCAAAAATGCAAACCATTTGTGATTTGGAGCACCCAATCCTAAGCGTCGCGCCACTGGGAGAAAAACCCTGTTTTTTGCACAAAAATGTCTAGGTCCGCACTTTTTCTTCACATTACCTGCGGTCCTGCAACTAATCATCATGGATCCTGCGGACCTAACCGCACCTTTTCTTTGAGACAGGTGCGGACCCCTGAGTGCGCTGCGCCAGTGCGTAGTGCCTTTTTGCAGATGACTTTTGGAGGCCTTCCCGGTGTCCAAATTGGGTTTAGGATAGCTTGTTGGAAAGGTCTTTGAGTCTGCTTTCCAACCCAACTAGAAATTTTCAATTTGGAGTTAATTTTCCCTTTCAAAAATCAAATCTCCCAAGACTGGTCAAAATGTGCCAAATGAGGCTGCCTCAAGGCAGAGTGCTATTACAATCAAGTTTTGAATGCCTTCCTCAACTCCAAATTTAGCTCATGATAACTCATTGGAAAAAAAATTGTGCCTAGTTATGATTTGAATCATTAAGAAATTCATTTGGCTGACCAAGCTAGGAGAAAGCTTGATTTTCCCAAGGTCACTTTAGAGGTGCATCAATTCTCACGAGGCGATTGTATTTTTGAAATTTCGCTAAAACCATGACACCTGTGTAAAAATTGAAGGAGGTTTTTCTTCCTTAGCCTTTTTGGGACAAAAACCTCTCCCAGTTTTCCAAAATTCATCGTTTCTTGCTCAAAGACATCATTTGAGTGAAACCTACCTCGATGTGTGGAACAAGAGATTTGTCGAAATGAAGCGAAATGAAGGGGATAAGCGGCTTCTAAATTCTTGGGAAAATTTTGGAAGTAGGGAGGGATGTTAAGAAGCAGGGCAAAGTGGAATTTCAAATATTGAGCGAGGGGAAGGGGTCCAAAAAGGCAAAACACAGGTCCAACCTAGAAAATTGCTAGGTTGTAGCAAGAAACTAGGGTTTGTGCGAAAATGAGGAATTTGTGGGATCTCATTGATGGGAACTATTTAATAAGGTACATTAAGGATAGGGGAAGGTGAATGAACATCAGGATACAAGTTTTGCTGATGATTTGACCATCCAAGAGAAATTGCCTTCAAAACCCTAGGAGCGGGAAATGACCTTACCTAGGCGCAATTGAAGCATGAACAAGGTGTAAAGTGACCCAGTGGAACTTGACATGATAATGAAAACCCTCTGAATGATGGTAGACTCAGGTGAATAGTGACATAGACCGACATTTCGACAACTTTGAAAGGAGTGAAAGCAAACCCTAGACCTATTGCCTAGTGACCAAATTTTACTTGAAGACTCACTGAAATGATAAAATTTGACCTTGACACCTTAAAATCACTTTGTAAGAGCATGTTTGATCACTGGAGGAAGGCTGCAAAGACTGACACTAACAGAACCCTTACTGATCAATCTTCACACCTTCAGCAAAAACAATATGTCCCAAAAGTTTGCCTTCTTCTAGAGCAAACTCTGACTTCTTTGGGTTCACCGAAATTCCAAATTGTCTGCACTTTAGGAAGACCTTCTTCAAATGCTACAAATGGTCTTTGTGATTTCTGGAGAAGATTTTTATGTCATCAAGATTAATAACGACAAACTTGTCCTTATCTCTCACAAAAGCTATGTCCATGGCCCTCTGAAAAGTAGCCCCAGCATTCATCAGTTCGAAAGGAATCTTAGAGTACATGAAAGTGCCCCAAGGAGTAGTGAAGGTGGTCTTTTCCTGATCTTCTAGATGTAAAAAAACCTGATTGTAACCTGAAAATCCATCTATGAAAGACATGACTCTAGCCCTTGAAACTCTTTGCAGCAAGTGTTCCATCTTAGGCAGGGGGTAGTTATATTTTTTAGAGCACTTGTTCAAATTTCTGAAATCAACACAAAGCCTGATTTCCCCATTTTTCTTTCTTACTATCACAAGGTTAGCTATCCACTTTGAATACCTTAGGGGAACTATGATTTTGGCATCCAACAGCTTCTTGAATTCTTTCTCAATCAAAGGAAATAAGAGAGGGTTGATAGGTATTAATTTATGTTTAAAAGGGACGGCATTCTTTTCCAGTGGAATCTTATGCTAAATGATGTTTGTGTCATATGTTTTAAGATAACTGTATTCCCAAGCAAAAATATCCGTGAATTCCTTCATGAGGGTGCAATACTTGGAATTCTAGGTAGAAGACAAATGAGTGGGCAGATTTATGTATTTCGGATGGGTTGGGCTTCCTATATTATGTTTACAAATAGCAGACTCATTTTCTTTTTTGGCAAGCTTATAAGGCACATTGTTGTGATCGAATAATTTCTCTAGAGGCACCAATCCCTTGGGTATATGGTTAATAGGCAGCTGGACAATGCTTCCTCGGTCGATCTTGTCCTTTAGCTTGGACTGGCCGAGTTCTTCCATGGTTTCATTCTCTTGGTCGATGTGCGTTTCAGAAAATTCCTTAACGACTTGTAGAAACCTATTTATTTCATCATCTTCTTCAAAAAATTTCTAGTATTTGACATTGTCAGGCAAATACGGTCTATATTTCACCTAAACTTCATACATCAATTTAGGAGGCAAAGGAGGAATAAACATGCTAGTAGACAGAGCAAGGGAGTCAGCAAGATGGTTCTTCATTCTCGGAATGTAAGAAATGCTGAAATTATTAAAAGAATCCTTGAGCCTCCATACCTCATCTCTGTATGCTTTCAGCCTTGGATGCTTTGCTTGGAAATTTTTATTGACCTACTGAATAATGAGGTCTACATCCCCAAACACTTTCAGGCCTTTGATGCCCATTTCTTTAGCAGTGCTTAAGCCCAAAATCAAAGCTTTGTACTATGCTTTGTTATTTGTGACCTGAAAGGTTATTTTGAAAGATAAATGAATTTATTCCTATGTGGTGGACACAAGGACTACACCTGCCTCTGCAGCTTCCTTAAAGCAAGCCGCATCAAAGAACATGTCCCAACTCTGTGGGCCTTCTTCCTCAGCGATCTAGCAAACTAGTTTTTTAAGCTGCATGGAGGCCAACTGGGATTCTTCAATATGAAGAATATAGGCTCCAAGGCTAGTGTCAACAACATATATTAGATGATTAGTGGCATTCCTTTCATCGCTGATGATATAAGCCAACTGAGCTTCTCTGTATAATCTCCTACTCTCACCTCCAAAAACTGGGAAATTAGCATAGGACAGATCATTTTGTAAAGATCCACCTAATCTCTTGATCCAACCTCTAGAAAGTAACATGCCAAACTTGGGGGTGCATCTACTACCACAATATCCATCATCATGCTCTTCATGGGCAGTTGAGACAAAGTGATGGCTAGATCCTTGATTAATCCCAGGCATTTCACTTTTCTAGAGTCAAAAAAAAATAGGTCATGATAAGGCTTGGTAATGTCAAGACCCAGCTCATCCATGATAGCCTTGGGCATTATATTATGGCTGGCTCTAGTGTCCAGAAGCCAGTTGTGAAGGACTTTATCATGAATAGTCAGAGAGACATAGTGATGGGGAGTTGTCTTCACAATTTTCAATCATTGGGCTGAGAATAACAACTGGCTTACAAGTCATCTTGCAGATTTTCATAGTCAGTGGAGGCTTGGATGGCTTTAGGCTCAAGGGCCTCGAGGATGGATCTTTTGAAGGACTCATTATTCACTAGCTCAATCAGAGGCATAGGTATTCTTAGTTTCTGAATTTCTCATTGAAAACTAGAAGGAGAAGGAGACTTGTCAAGGCCTCTTACCTCATGAGCTGGAGCTTTGAGGATGATGGGGTCAACTACCAGTTGCTTCTAATTATTAGCTTGTTGTACTGTAGGGACAACAGCTCTTTGAACAAGAGTTTCAATGGCGTTATTCATCTTTGACCTCAGATTATACCTTTGCTGATCTACAGTTTGTAGAACAACTTCACCATCCCATTCTTGGTTAATCTAGTCATTAAATAATGACTTTTCATAGGCAATTGAGGTCAAAAAGGAGGCATTGCATTTGTCTTCTAGACAATGGATCTTATCATCTTCTTTAAACTGCTCTTCTTCCATGACTACATTTTGGAAAGGGGTCTTCACCCTTTGGTCTTCATTGGCATCTTTGCTTCTTTGCAAAATTTGCAACTGCTCATTAGTTCTTCTATATGGATTTGGATTTCTAGAAGCAAAGGTATTAGGAACCCTTCCTTTCCCAGGGTGCTGCTCAACTTTTAATTTGGAGATTTTAGAGGCTAATTGTAAGAACTGTAAATTCAGAGTTTAACAAGGTCTAACAAATTCATGTTCAGTAAACTATTAATCTTTTCAATTCGATATTTAATAGAGTTTAACAATAGTCTACTCACAAATACAAAATTTTAATACAAATTATCTATTCTTCTATTGAGTACCAACCTGTCTACTCTGTCGTGACTCTTGCTCCTGCTCCTGCTGTGTTACCAAAATAATGAAACCACCCAACCAAACTAAGCAAAACCTCACTGCTTAGTCCAGTAAGCTTCTCAGTTGAGGCAGACCATTCCCTTGTGCCCAGAACCTCAGAATAATCTGTGCTCTTCCTTCCTGTCGATAATTTCAGTTTATGATCCTTTTCCTCCTTCAGTTCTTCCGTTCGTTTCTTTCTCCCCCGTTAAATTCTTCCTTTTGGTTTATAAAATGATTCTTGGCGGTGGCCATCCTTCCTCTAGAACCCACTGCTTCATTTCCTCACGACACCCTTCCCATGTCGTGTCATGTATATTTCTTTTTTTTTTAAATATATTGATTTTTAATTAACATTCCTTTTTCTGATTTTATATAAAGGTTAAACTTACATTAAAATACTTTATCATTAGTTATATTTTTATTATTTTATTAATTTGATTAATATAATTTATTTAATATAATTTTTATAAATAGGTCGTTACATACACCCCCTCTTCAGAAAACTTCGTCCCGAAGTTAGAGTTTTATCTTATATGAATATTCATGATAGCGATTAGTACATTTTTTTATTTTTTTTTAGGATTATGTATTGAGGTTAAATTCTTACTTAATGTAAGAGCACTACAAATTTTGTTATTTTAAATACTTTAGGTTTATGACTTTAATGATCATGTTTTATTTCATTAGGTTCCCCCACTATTACAAAATCATCATATCCTTCCTAATCTCTTCCTCTCCCATCCTATCCGTCTTCTACTGGAGTATGCCATGGTGTCAGTTATACTGACCTAACCATTCATAAACTCTAAGGATGACAGTGTCAGCTATACCGACCTAATTCCCAGTAGGCATCTGGCAGTCATCATCACACGTCTAGGGGAGCGTGACTCACATAGTCCTCCCATGACTCCAGGGTTCGAAGGATAAATGGTGGGAAACACCTCCACCCCTCCTAGTAGAATTATGGTTAATACCCTATCATGAAATCTCTTTGAGTCTTAATTGTTTTGAGGTTCTGTCATCACATGGTCATTTTTGGTAACGGATATTATCAGCAATCATAAACACTTTTCCATGCATTTATAAATGTGCATTAACATATTCAAAACAAATAGCTTATGTATAATTCACACATGTCAACTACAATATAACATACTTTGCCATATTCTATTCATGTCATTAACTTTCATATTAAAATGGAATTATTCTTTGATTTCTATCTCATCAATCATATTGATACGCATAACTAAAACAAAATTATAATATCTTAATTCCCATCAGAAGCAAAATCACTTAAATATTTTAAACTTTACTATGACAACTATGATTTAGTAAGATCAATAACATATTCAGTCTTGTTATCCATGTACCAGCGGAATTTAAATAGATATTATTTCATAAAAATTCACGTTTATATATGATCATTCAAAATGGTTCTAAGTATTTGATTTGCAATAAAGTAAATATATACAAAACATAGTTTTAAAGTTCTTCAAAATTGACATAGATTAGGGTATTTTTGACATATGTTCAATGTATCTTCCCAAGTAGTTGATCCAGTACTATACTTGTTCCATTGGACCTTAACTTGGTCTACCAAATGATTCCTGAGCTGTTGAACCCTACGTTCCAGTATACGTAATGGTTCGACCGATATAATTCCCTCATCTGATACCTGCAGTTCCTTCCATTGAAGGTTATGAGATTGATCAACTATATAATGTCTTAATACAGATACATGAAATACATTATGAATTTTATGCAAGTGAGGTGGCAGTGCCAGATGAAAGGCGATAGGTCCAACTCTTTCCATGACTTTAAATGGTCCAATAAATCGAGGTGACAAATTTGTCCCTTTTTCGAATCGAATAGTACTTTTATTTGGTTTGATGCAGATGAAAACCTAATCCCCTACTTCATACTTCCTAACCGTTTTGTGTGCATTAGAATAACTCTTTTGTCTATCTTGTGCTTCCTTCAATCGCTGTCTAATTTTTCTTACCTGCTCTTCCATTTCTTGGATTAACTCTGGTCCTATTATCACTCGATCTTCTAACCTATCCCAACTTAATGGTGTTCTACAAGGTCTGCCATATAATTCTTCAAATAAAGGCATTCCAATCGAACTTTGGTAACTATTATTGTATGTGAATTAGACTAAGGATAAGTACTTTTCCTAGTGTGATTGTTGATCCATAACATACATTCTCAACATATCTTCAAGTACTTGATTTACCCTTTCTGTTTTCCCATCAGTTTCAGAATGATAAGCTGTCCTTAAATTTAGTTGAGTTCCTAAGGCTGACTGCATGCAAGTCTAGAATCTTGAAGTGAATCAAGAATCTCTGTCTGATATAATTTTCTTAGGTACTCCATGAAATCTGATAATTTCGTTTATGAATACTTGAGATGTGTCAGTAGCGTCATAAGTATCTCTTACGGGAATGAAATGGGAACTTTTCGTTAATTTATCCACTACTACAAAAATGGCATTGTGTCTTTGAGAAGTAAGAGGTAGCCCAGTGATAAAATCCATAGTAATAATCTCCCATTTGGTCATAGGTATTTCATGAGGTTGTAAAAGACCTATTGGATGACAATGATCTGCTTTTACTTGCCGGCATTCCAAACATCTTGCAACGAATTGAAGATATCATGTTTCATTCCCGACCAAAACAAGAGTTTCTTGGTATCCTCATACATTTTCTTTACTCCAGGATGTGCACAATACACTGCTCTGTGGGCTTCTTTAAGGATAGTGTTTCGAAGATCCCTATTAGGAATCATAAGATTCCATCATCTTCTAGTTCATATCCTTCAAATTTAGATTCTTTTGGCTTTTTACTCTCAAGACTAGATCTTACCTTTAAATACCAGTTATCTTTTATGAGATATCCTAGTACTTGTTGCCTTAAGTCTACTTTGATAGGTATGAGAGAGAATATCCGAGGTCTTATGCTTAAAGAATCTGCTACTACATTTTCTTTTCCCTTAATATAAAGTCATATTCACTTAGGAATTCACTCCATCATCTTTGTCTAGCATTTAAGTCTCTTTGGGTGAACAAATATTGTAGACTTTGATGGTTGCTTTTAAGTGTAAAACTTCACCCTACTAGATAGTGTCTCCAAATCTTTAAAGCTAGTACTACAGCGGCTAACTCTAAATCGTGAGTAGCATAGAGTTCTTCATGAGGTTTTAACTTTCTGGAGGCATATTCTATTACTCCTCTATTCTGCATTAATACTGCACCCAGCCCTTGTTTGGATGCATCAGTACATACCGTAAAATCTTTGCCCATATCAGGGACTCTTAAGATTGGTGCACTAGTCAGTAGTCTTTTGAGTTCAGAGGATGCTTTAGTACATTCCTCAGTCCATTCATACTTAACACCTTTACACTGAAGGGTTGTAATCAGCTTTGCAATTTTGGAGAATCCCTCCACAAATCTTCGGTAGTAACTAGCTAAACCCATAAAGCTTCATACTTCATGCGCGTTTTTCGGTATTTGCCATTCCATGATTGCTTTCACCTTCTCAGGGTCTACTGAAATCCCTTCACCTGATATGATATGACCTAAGTAATGAATCTTTTCCTGAAAGAATGAACACTTGTATAATTTTCCATACAACTGATGTTTTCTAAGGCAGGATAACACTATTCATAAATGATCTTCATGCTCTTTATTATTCTTGGAATAGATGAGAATATCATCTAAAAAGACTTGTACAAATTGATCAAGATATTCCTGGAAAACACTGTTCATAAGATTCATGAATATTGTTGGTGCATTTGTTAATCCAAATGGTACCACGACAAATTCATAATGTCCAAAACGTGTCTGGAATGTAGTCTTAGAAATATCGCTTTCAGAAATCCTTAATTGATGATAGCTTGATCAAAGATTAATTTTTGAAAAGACAACAACTCCTTTCATTTGATCGAAAATATCATCGATTTGAGGCATAGGATATCGATTCTTTATCGTAGCTCGATTCAAGTCTTGATAATCTATGCATAACCTTAAGGATCCATATTTCTTCTTGAAAAAAATTACAGGAGCGCCCCAAGGTGATATACTGGGTCGAATATGTCCTATATCCAGTAGTTCCTTCAATTGAATTTGTAATTCTTGAAGTTCTGGAGCCATCATTCTATAAGGTGTTTTAGAGATTGGTTGAGTACCAAGTTTCAATTCAATAGTGAGGTCTAGCTCTCTTACAGGTGGTAATCCTGGTAGTTCCATTGGAAATACATACGGAAATTCAGCTAACACCAGATAAGGATGGTCCTTTCTCTTTACTTACTTCTTGAATTACATATGCCTGACAACCTTTTCTTAAGCAACGCTTCATTTTCATTGCTGATATGTAGCGTAAAGATACTTTTCTCTTGATTCCTTGAATTTGGATCGCTTCTCCTTCATCATTTATACCTATAATTCTTTTACCATAACAACCTACCCATGCTTGATGAGCTTCTAGAAAATCCATACCTATGACAAGATCATAAGTTCCTAAGGTTATGACATAGACTTTTAGTTTAGTCGTACAAATCCCTAGGTCAATTTTGCATTGATCCACACTTAAGTCTACGGATTGGAGTTCTCCTGAGGCCATTTCCACCTGTCTGAAATCATTTTGTCTGTGAGTTGCCAACCCACATTTGTTTAATGCATATGACGAAATAAAACTATATATAGCACCAGTATCAAATAGGATTTTGAGTTTTATACCATTAATAATACCTGAAGATTCCACTACAGTGGATTGATGTGCTGCTTGGTCGTTGTTGACTAACGCATGAATTCTATGATTGCCTTGGTTGTTTGATATTGGTTCCTTTCCAGTCCTATGCAACATATTTGATGAAGTTTTAGGGAAATCACGTTGAAAATGCAGTCCTCCACATCCCCAACAATTAACTTGTGTTGGTCTTCTTGAATCAAGACATGAATCTCTAGATAAAGAGCTTCGTCCTCTCATGTTGCTTCCTCTCGAATTTCTTCCTCTATTAGCAGTTCCACAAGATTTCCATGGACTATTGTTTAATGATTCAGCGGCTATAGTATTAACTGGCATGGGAGCTCTTGTTCCTACATTTCTTGAGGTAAATCTATTACCAGGTGGCCTTGAGTTACCTCTCGTGATGAAACTTCGGGGAGTTTTTCATGGGAATCTTGATTGTACATGTTCTACTGGTCCTACATCCTTTTTGCTTCCTAGATGTTCTTCTACATAACGGCCACATTCTACCACCTCAGCTACTGATGAGGGTTTCCACATGCTCACTAAGGCCTTGATGCGAGGATTTAACCCAAATATGAAGTGTTTAGCCTGACATTCATTAGTATCTAAATAGTGAATGTATTTTACAAGCTCCATAAACCTTATCTCGTATTCCTCCACTGTTTTATTTCCTTTAACTAATGTATGAAAGGTTGCAGTGTGTTGTTGTTGAAAATATGTAGGTAAATACTTCGCGCAGAATCTTTCTTCAAATAATTACCAACGGACATTATTCGTTGTGAGGTGTAGTTGATTTTCCAAATTTCCCCACCAAATCAAAGCACTTTCTTTTAATTGAAATACAACGATTTTTTTTTTGCAGAAGAAGAATATTCTCTTAATTTAAAACATTTGTTCATTCCTTCCAACCATGCCTCAGCACGTTCTGTAGCTCGACCTCCTGAAAATTTTGGGAGTTTAATTTTCTGAAGCTCCCTAGAAATATCATCCTTTGATCTTTTATACTTAAATTTCTTTGGTTCAGTTGAATTGGTTGCTAAGGGTTGAAGTTCTTCTTTGGTCTTAGCCATGGTTGACCCTCTTAATGTTTCCAATAAGGCTTCCAATGAGTTCATTATCACTGTCAACTCCGGTGCTGGAGCGATTGGTGTTGATGATGGTATCGATGGAGATGATGATGATGGTGATGGAGATGGTGATGATGACGGTGGTGGCATTAATGACGGTGATGCTACCCAATCACGTCGTCATCGCTCATATGTCCTTACCATTGTAATGTTTCCTGTATACAAAATAAAATTTTATAAAAATTTGAGGTATATATTCGGATTTAACATATAGTTTTTTTTTTGCAATTTCACATTTATAAATGGGTATAGTTTTTGCTATTTTTATCTGCTAGGAATATCTTACTGGTACCGAGGTCAAGGAGGGTGGTATCATGACCTCCTTGTCCTAATGCAAGGTATTCTATCCTAATGCGTAACAATACTTATTTTAATACACGGGTCTTGAAATTTTATTTATTTTTTAATTTATTTATTTAATTTCATAAATATTAATTTATTTTATTTAGTTATTTTTAATTTAATTATATTATATATCTCATTTTCAATTCTCTTTTTCGAAAAGTGGCGAAACTAAAGGCGTGCTAGTAGTGGGAACTTCATAGGCAGTTTTATCTTTAGGGTCAATCAATTATTAATGGTTTCATTTAATATTCAAATGGGCCATAATCGTAACAAATGGTTCATTGTTTCAATAAAGATAAGCCATCATAAGGATAAGAATCCATATTTTAATTATGATTTACATCGATATCAACCATCAGGACTACAATTATATTTCGCAACACATTTTGATATATTTGTATCGTTACCATATAACATAATACATGAACCACTCTTTTTGTCACATATTTATAATCTATGCCATATGTGCATAACTTCTATTGCATATAGAGTTCGAGCATTGGATTGCTAACCCTTCATATACCACGATGGTTTGTCCTTATGATACTTGCCCATGGAGTATGCATGACGCGTGGATAAACTACAAAACTCACCCCATATCCTAACATGCAGCTGATTAACTGAGCGGGTGTTGAGTATAGACCTGGCCTGGTGTTTACCTTCAAGCTTTAAAATCCATCCATTTCTGATTTTAGCGCATTTTAGTTGTATCACGAATGTCCCAAGGAACGGAAAATGCCAATTCCTTGGTCGTAAATGTGAGCTCTTTTTCTTATCGATTTCTCTCTAATTCAAGAGCTAAGGAGCCGCAGGCACAGTAGAAGTTATTTTCCTTTGAACTTATTCGCGGTGATGAGAGGTTGTACGAAATGGAGGTTTCAAGTTCACTCCACATCACCACCAGATCTAGCAGTCCTCTGTCACTTATCATCTTTCAGGTTGGAAACATTGCCAAAATTGAGCCACATTCCTCCAAGCTTCATCTTGGGTCAAGAATCAGAGGTGGAGGTCGATTTTCTACTGCCAAGAGGGCGGTATATCTAGCCGTGGCTGAGGGTTGAAGTTATTTCCAAATAGGGACGAGTTTGCTACAGAAATTAAGGGAATCGAGCTGCCCCATTTCTCTGGCTGTCACCATTCCAAAGAAGAAGGTGACAGTAGCTGTAAAGAGCCATAATCTCCCTATACAGGCCATAATAAATACATAGCTAGAAAGAGACTTGGAGTTGTGTGGTTTTCTAGTTGATTCGAGCCAGGGGTTTAATTTCCTATTGCTGGACGTGCTGACAGTCCCTTAAACAAATTTTCTGAGCTGCGTTGGGGTGAAAGGAAGCTGGTATGGTTGCTGATAATGGAAGGTAGACACAAGGGTTTACAAAGGAGGCACCTGTAGCTTTTGCTGACCACATAAAATTTCAAATAACGAATTTCTGGGTTGGTTCTTGACTGATATCTTGTATCAAATAGATTCAAGTGCCCAGATTTATTGGCTGAGGCATTTACCAGTTCTATTGTTTATCTGCTTATTGTACCTTCATATTTCAAGTGAAGAAAAAGACTATTTACATTGATGCTCTTTTCAGATTGCCATATATCAGCTGTATAATAATGTCTGAGTCTGATATAAAAATTGAATAAGATTAATTTTTTTAAAGTCTGTTTGGTGTTCTCATTTTTTTTTTAAAGAGAATCGATTAAGTTTGGAGTCTAACAATTTAAAATTTTTTTTTTTTTTTAAAGCTTGCAGATGCTAGCTTTCTCAGAGGAAAGGAAATGAGAGCCAAGCAGTATTTATTACAGAAGACCTAAACAGAGAATGAAATGAGAGCCAAGCAGTATTTATTACAGAAGACCTAAACAGAGAATGAGTTTTGTAAGATTTATTACTGGCTTATTTCAATAAATTTAAATCCTTAACAACTTAACGGGTCCGAAAGTTTGAACCTGCTTGGATACCAGATGTAAGAACTGTAAATTTAGAGTTTAACAAGGTCTAACAAATTCATGTTCAGTAAACTGTGAAGCTTTTCAATTCGATATTTAATAGAGTTTGACAATAGTCTACTCACAAATATAAAATTTTAAAATTATCTATTCTTCTATTGAGTACAAACCTGTCTGCTCTATCGCGACTCTTGCTCCTGCTCCTACTACGTTACCAAAATACCGAAACCACCTAGCCAAACTGAGCAGAAACTCAATGCTCAGTCCAATAAGCTTCTCAGTTGAGGTAGACTGTTCCCTCGTGCCGAGAACCTCAAAACAATCTGTGCTCTTGCTCTTCCTTCCTGTCGATAATTTCAGTTTATGATCCTTTTCCTCCTTCAGTTCTTCCATTTGTTTCTTTCTCCCCCGTTAAATTCTTCCTTTTGGTTTATAAACTGATTCTTGGCAGTGGTCGTCCTTCCTCCAGCACCCACCACTTCATTTCCTCACGAAACCCATCCCATGTTGTGTAATGTATATTTATTTTTTTAAATATATTTCTTTTTAATTAATATTCCTTTTTCTGATTTTACATAAAGGTTAAACTTACATTAAAATACCTTATCATTAGTTATAATTTTATTATTTTATTAATTTGATTAATATAATTTATTTAATATTATTTTTATAAATAGGTCGTTACACTAATGACTCTATCATTTTTGCCATTTAATTTATCTTGGGATCTGAAGATGACGAAGACTCACCCCTCCGTCTTCTTCTATCAACATTTCCCTTGAGCTTCTCTACAGCCATGATGTTTGATTCCACTTCCAAGGCTGCATCCTACATGTCAGCCAAAGTAGCACATCGCCTCTCCCTCAACAATAGGTAGAAGTTAGAATCAAAAGCACTGGCATAGGTGAGTTTAGCAAAGGTAGTAGTGGGTTTTACTTCAGCTGGTATCTTGTTGTACATACGGTTAAACCTCTTATTAAAATCAGATAGCAACTCACCATTTTCCCTCTTTAAGTTCCCAAACTCAGTGTGGTAGTAGAGGAGATCCTTCTTGTCACCCCAATGCTTTAGGAATGCATCATCTAAAGCCTCAATATCTGTTATAGATCTTGGGGTTAGTTCTCTAAACCATTTTCTAGACTCTCCATCTAGGCTTTGGACAAAGACTCTCATCCACACATCATCTTCACTAATGTATATGTTATCAGCATAGCTATAGAATGACTCAAGATGTTCTTTAGCTGTAACAACTTCAGTCCCAGTGAACTTAGGCCTATATTTCTGATATTCTCCAGTAGGCATGGCATTCAAAGGAGTGGGCAGTATTAGAGGTCCATACCTAGCAACTATGATTCTTTGCATTTTGGTGGGTGCTTGTGGTCCTACCATAGCTATGGCGGCTATAAGGGTACTGGAAGTCTGAATGATAGAGGGCTGAGGAGTGACTGACAAGACTAAAGGAGTATGATGGATAGGAGGTGAGGTTTCCTTTGGGCTTACAACAAAAGGAGAACCTAAAGAATAAGGAGCTTTATGAATCTCTAAGAGTTTTTCTTCGCTGCTAGTATTAGATGCTATACTCTCAACATGTATTTGTTCTATTGCAGGATTTCCTTGAAGAGATATAGAAGATTGTTTAGGTTTACCTAAACCTGATGCTCCTTTCTGCAATATCTTTCTTTCTCTGATGATTTTTTCGGGATCAGATACTATATCAGCTTGTAGCTTTTGAGGATTTCTCCAAGTATGCCTCACAAACTGAGCCAGAACTATGAGGTGGAGTCGCCAAGAGGTTCGGCCTCTAGTAGAGTCGCCATATAGATGATTACAACCAAAAAAGTGCCCAGATTTTGTCTATCATCAAAGCTCAATCTATGTCATTTCCCAAGGAAGCTGAGCTTCAGTTTCCTCTCCCCGGTAGTAGCGCCAATTATGTTATCACTCCAGGAAACTCTCCTAGGTTGCAGCTCAGAGATGCTTGGTAACATATAATCTTCAATATTGTTCTTTGAACTATTGGAATGGATGATGGTTTGGATCAAGTTAGATAACCATTTCAGCTCTATTCTCACTCAAGACGTTCATGAACACCCTTAACAATACAAGGTTTTAGACCACTAATGATTAATGGTTTATAAATTCAATGGATAGATGGAGAATACTGACTGTACCAGCAGATGCATACATAAACACATATGAATGGCTAGCTACAAGAAGTAAATGAAGCTTGCAAATCTAATATATCAATGCAGAGATAAGATGACAGTTATCTGACATTAGACACAACAGACAACATGAATAAACTATTAAAGTGTAAGCATAGAAAAACAAAGAAAATGGGAATTGAACATGTAATAACAAAAGAAGCTTATATTGTTGGCATGAAGATGAGAAGCTAGAGGAATAGAGTCTCCACAGTCTCAAAAAATTGAACCCCTCATACATTTTTCTTTCAGCCTTTTATAGGCCTTTTACAATGCTCCTGAGCTCTCAAAAGCTCGAAGTGTCTTAATCTTCCTCTTTGTCTTTTCAATAGTTTGATGCCCTGACTAAGCAAGCATGGCTCAGAGGTTTCTTCTTCTGACAACAATATAACTTCATTCTGGTATTTTGCAGCGCTGGTAGGGATCTTTCTCATGCCAGAGATGCCCCATGATCTCTTTAGGTGATTCGGCTGTGTTGCACTATTTTCTCCATGATAGTTTCTATTTGTTTTGGTTGTGTCATGCTGTGCTGTCACCTTTCCCCTTCCTGCCTTCTATATTTGTCTCTCGGCCTCTGTTAGGTGATGGAATGGGCCTGCATGCCTCTGTGATCCCTTTAAAATGCTTAATAATACTTGTTTTCTGTTCTAAACAGAAAATGCTACAAATGTGAAAAATCCCGACCATCTTTGTTCTTTTCGGACTTGAAAAGTCCTTAAACATGGCTTACTTTTCTATCGGGTCCACCCTTTGGATCGTTGTCACCTATCGCAAGTGGCCTGGTCCTTTGCTCCCTTTGTATTTTTGAAATACGCTTAAAAACACTGAAAGCACATTGAAAATGGCCTTTGGTGGACTTCAAATATTATATATTTCCCTTCCCAGACCCTTTTGGGTTTGGGTCTTATCGCATATCGAAAACCCAAGCTTCCCTTTGTATTTCGTTAAATAACGAAATACATCAAAAATGCATTAAAAATCGGCTTCCTGTGGACCTGAAATATTATATAATATCATTCCCGAACCCTTTCGGGTTTGGGCTTTATTGCATCAGCGTTGTCTAAGGCTCCCTTTGTTTTTTCGTTATATAATGAAAATACACAAAATACGTTGAAACTGGACTTTCTACGGACCTAAAATATTATCAAATCATATTTAGAGTACCATTAGGTCTACATCATCGCATCGCACATATGAAGGTGTAAAGGCTCCGCCCCTTAGTGCTGGTCCACTACGATATAGCGATGTGATCCAATTGCAATCATATATCGCCCAAGCCAAAGGTCTTTCATATAACGCGACGTATGTCCCCGCCGATTGTGACCCGCCAATCTGATTATCGGAGATTTCTGATCGGGGGGTCTTGTGCCTGTCCTTAAATCGTCCTCTCTGCAGTGCCGATTGCGATTCGCCGCTTAAATCTGGGTTGTTGATCGAATAGATCTAACGGCAGTTGTGTGTTGCTAGGTTCATGCCTGCAATACTCTATTTTTTCATTGTTTTGGAGTGTTTTAGCCTCTCGATGGTGTTTTTTCGCCCTTCCAAGGGCTCTCGGCATGTGATGGTTTCGCTCTTTGGGTGATCTTAAGAAGATTTTGAAGACTTCAAGAGCATTTTCAGATCCATTGGTATGATTTTGCTGGTTTATGGAGACTTTAAAGAGCATATTTGGATCCATTTTTGGGCCATTTTTCCAACAAGGCTAATAGGTCTTATCCATTTATTATGGATCTTGATCCTATTTTAGATTTAGAATGTTTTTTATAAATTAGTATGTGGAGAACTAGAGAAGTATTGGAAGTATGAGTTTATAAGGTGGAGAAAGCTAATTCGTTCCATTATGAATCCTCTCATTGAAGGAAAAAAATCATATTGTTGTAATACATTTTTCAAGATATCATATTATATTGTTTTTTCTGGAGTATTGCAAATGAATATACAAACAATGTACTTTTTGATTTGATGCATATTCCAAGCAACAATTTTGATGCTCTGTGAAATTTGTGTGACTTTGGGAGAGGTGTGGAGTATGAGTAAATGGCCAATGATAATGAGGCCAATATTATATTGTAAATATTTTAATCTTTAATGAATTATATCTGAGTTTTGAGTGCAATTTTTGTGTGGGTTTTTAAATTTGTGGATTAGAATTTGCAAGCAATTGCATGTTGCATCAGTTATAAATTAAATATTGCAATTTACATGTTGAGTAAATGATTTTAACATATATAGAGAAAGAGTAAGAGAATTCCTATTCCATTAAAATGTGCTTGGTATGACGAAGATTTGTAATCCTTTCAATGTTTAATATGAATTTGATATATATATATGTGTGTGTGTGTGTGTGTGTGTGTGTGTGTGTGTGTGTGTTTTCTATTGTGGAATATGAGAGTTATATATTAACATTTTAATGTGGAGAATGTAAATCATAAATAAAATATTTCAATTTCGATTACATATATAATGTATAAAGCAAGTGAAAATAAGAAAATGATCTCTTAGAGACTCTCAAAGAGGGGGGTTTTCTATTTCCAAATATGAGGGGGAACTTACTAACATTTTAGTGTAAAGATGTGAATCACAAATACAACAAATACAATGTGAATCAAGGTTGACTATGTCAATATTATATAAAATAATAATAATAATAATAATAATGATTTTATATTTAAAACATTTTAACATTTTAGTGTAAAGATGTGAATCATAAATACAACAAATACGATGTGAATCAAGGTTGACTATGTCAATAATAATTAAAATGTTTTATTTGTTTGTTGCTCAAAACCATTCAAAACTGCTATAGACTCATCTAATTGGACATCTACCAAAAGTAAAAAGGAATCAAATCTCTCAAGTGCAATTTTTTCCTCTAGTTTGCATTCAGAAAAAGATTGCATCTTGAGAGATTTGATCCCTTGGACCCTTGGTAATCCAAAGTTAGATAGATCTATGTTCGTTTTATAGAGAAATTAATATAACTATTAACATTTTATATGTTATTGAGAACTTTATCATGTGTGCATTGTTTGAAGTAATCAAATTTAAATTGGAAATATTATGGTTATAAATATAAATCATTATTATCTTAATTTATATTGTAAAATCAATCTTAATTTATAATTATAATTTATATTTTTAAAATGTATTATTTTAATTTGTATTATAAAATAAATCTTAATTCATAACTATAAGTTATATTTTTAAAATATATTATTTTAATTTTAAATTTATTAATTAAAATACCTATTATTATTATTAGTATTTAAATTTTTTATCTCATATATATAATGTTTTTGGTAGTTATGAGAGAAAGTATATAAATATGTCACATGATTAAAATTTTATATATATATATATATACACCTATATTACAGAACTTTACTTGAGAGTGTCTTGAAAATTAAACCTATAATTTCTCCATAACAAAAATACTTTCACCATGAATGCTTAACTAACTGAATTAACCCTCAAACCTTAATGGATATAAATATGATTCGTAGCTTATCAATAAATCCATCCAACAAGTTTTTATTTTTTAATAGAGATAAATGAATAATTGGTATTTATATGAGAAACAAAAAATAGTATTTATATGAGAAACAAAAAAAATTGGCGCAATTTTGAGAAATTAAAAAAACAACTTATTAAATCCGTGGACAACCTATTTGCATAAAAAATCGATGTACGCGTCTTTTCACACGCAAGTGAATATAAGAAGCCATCAAAATTCGGCATCGAGGGAAGAGATGTCGCAGAGACCTCTGCGTGAAATTAAAGAAATGGAGCACAGAAGATTTTTAACACAACGAAGTGCATGGACCACAAACAAAAGCGGTGAACTGGTTTTAACCGGACCCCATGCCGAGGACTCCAGCATTAACATTGTGAGCGATTTTTTCATTCCCTGGTACATCATCAGCCCTAATTCCCATCCTTACTCAGACACAAACCCTGGTGCAATCACACTCAAATTCCAGGCAGGCAGCCAATCGGACCATGCAGTGGCGATAAATTGCCATGTGGGCGCCTTGAAAGCATATTTCAACCAAGAAGAGAAGATCCAAAAGTTCAAAACGGTGGCACTGAATAAACTGAAATTCGATCCAAACACAGGCAGGGAAGTATTGTCATGGATATACTGCAGAAGATCTTGTTTTTGCAGCAAGGATGAGGTAGACAATGTTCTTGAATTGGCTGATCAATTGGGCATTCATGATCTGAGAGATGCAATCATGGGCAATCATTTGAATGAGATAATGACAGCTATGTCCAGTCCCATCATGTGCACTTTTCAGTGTGCCAATATTGACTACAGGTCTCACAGCCAGTTAAGGCTAGGGTTTCATCTCTCTGGTGACAGTTGCTATCATATACAGCAACCTGATTTACAAGAAAACCTAATTTACACCATCACTGCACCAAATTCTAGGGAGAAATTGTCTCATAGTTTTCATGCCTTCTTAAATTACATGCACACAATATCAAAAAACAGCCTTGAACTCTATGAAATTAGATCCTCTCAGACCAATTCAGACATTCAGAAGAGACTCTGCAACTCGTTCTTGTACAAACCCAACCAGTTCCGGCTCCAGATTCTCACAAAGAACCACGAGGGCATCAAGGAAGCCATTGCAAGAACCAGCGAGGAGGTCGTGTATTCTTTTTCTGTGGAAAAGCCTGGTTTCTTCTTCAACATTCTGGAAATCCAACCCTATTTTACCTTCTCCTGTGCCACTCACAAAGGCCTGCTGAACTTCATGGGGGAGTACTCCATAGATAACCCCACCGGCTATGCTCTGGAAATAAGGAAACCTGAATTACACACATTACAGAAACTCATGGGGGCTGTGAATCTGATGGGTTTTTCTCCCCTCGACAGTGTTCTCTATGTAGTTCAACCAGACCGGCTCAGCATGTTGAATGTCATGGAAAAGTTGCAGGACTCGTCAGAGCCCTCCCCGCCATTGCCTGATCTCAAGATCGTTGAAGTCTCTGATCCCGGGCCTCTTCACGTTCCGAATTAGGTCAAATATGACTTCGATCTGCGAGGGTACGAATTGGGTAAAATCAACAGATTTGCTTTTGTTGTTTGTATTGGTTGAATTGCTTCATTTTATGTATACGCCTTCGATATTGTTCACACGTTATTTCACACGTTACTTGCCAACTTATGTTGATTGTAAAATGTCCAGTATACCTTTTGTTTTCTTGCCAGCTCTTTGCTTAGATTTTATCTCATGCACTGCCTCTAAATTTCAAGAGCTCTGAGGTTGCAATAGATTGTTTAGAGCTCGTATTATCCTTCTATTCTGATGGGACAAATACATGCGTACGTTTATTTTAAGAAAATGGTAAATCAAATAGGAAATGTACTCAGGAATGCTGGTGATTATTCTGCATCTAGATTAAGATTAATTGATTTGGTTTATGAGATTTAATTGTTAATTAACTGAAACTAACTTAATTATGCATCAACTCTTAGTAAAAGGGCTTTGTTTTATTAAATCAATTAAATATTAAATCTCTTATTTTTTTATATAAAGTTTTAGCATTTAATTTGATTTATAAAGAATTAAATTTTATATAAATCAATTTAGATATATTTGAATTATTCATTTACCAAGTATCTAGAGGAATTATATATTTTTTTATTCTAAAAAAAGTTTGTATTTCAAGAGAATTAATGCCTATAAGTGTTTAATAGATCAGAAATTAATTATAAATATTAATTTATGTTTTTTATTTTATTTTATTATTAGCTTTAGTTTTTTATAATTTGATCTACTCAAATGTTTGATTGATAATTATAATATTATTTTATTTATTTTATTTTATTTTGATTTTGATTTTGATTTAATCAAAATGTTTATAGACATTACAACAACTCTGCTATAATTATTTTTTTTCTATTTTATAAAATTAATTTTAAATATGTTTATATCATATAAATTAAATGGTTGATAAACAATGCTAAACATCAATCCACAATAAATATTAAAACACTTTCTACATAATATATCTCATGTTACTAAAATTCAAAAAAAAAATGAAAAATAACTAATGTAGCATATACATTGGTCCATATCCATCTTAACTCTGAATTCAAATCTCTTTTCACTCTGAAAGAGGTTTACATGACATTTGGTGGTTTTAGACGTTTGGTTTGGTAGATCGTTAAGATGGATGTTTAATCTCACCCTTTAAATAGGCTAACTTACGAAGTCAAATTTATCTTAGCTACCCAAAAGACATAAATAAAAATAATAATAATAAAGTAAAATTTTAGTTTTATTATTTTAGTTTAAAGTTATTTTTATTTTAACACATTGTTACTTTTATTTTATTTTGAACAAGTCAAAATGTTTACATTATATCATCTCTATCCTAATTGGTTGAAGAGCTAGCACAATTAAATAAGCTATATTCAACATGAATACCATTGATCAATACCATGGGTTCTCTTAAACTTGCAACTAAAAAACCATCAATAATTTGACCAAGTCAAGTTTGATAAAGACCCAGCAAAAATTAATAAAAATAAAAATAATAATGTCTAATATAAAGTTATTTTTATTTTAACATATATTATTTTTATTTTTATTTTAACATAAAATCAACATATCTACCATATTGTGGATTCTTACCATTGAGAGTCTCTCCTGATGTAATTAAATAGTCATCCAATGTGAATAAACATTAATTCATAATAAGCTTCAAAACACTTATTTCAGTATTAAATTAAAAGAATAATAAAAATTAACTAAATCATAACTATGGAACCTGTAAAAGAAAAACGGAGCGGAGCGATGGAGGCGTATTTCGGACTTAGGGTTTCAGAAGGTATTCTCAGCGCCGCCGCGGTCCCAAAAGGTCTGATCTATTTTGGATCGGCTAGATGCCTGGCCGATGGATACTATGAGCACGATGCCCCTTTTGGGTCCTGGATTGAATCTGCTGATGAACAAGATTTTTACGAATCGAACCATAGCAAACTGCGCTTCTCCTCCTTCAGGGTGTAGAGAGATTCCTTCACAGCGGCACCAGAAATCTTATGTCCGGAGTTTTATACCCCAAAACAAATGGTCCTCACCTTGTCTCGTTTTGTTACGCCATCGTACGAGAACTTTTGGCACAGGTATGGCAAACCTGCTTGCGACTATGGAGGAAAGAGGGTTTTTCCAGTTTTCATGCCCCATTGTGGCACCCCGTGGATTCGATCTGCCAATCTAGGGCGGATCTTAAATGGCAAAGCCGTAGATCAGGTATGGGGTGGGAGTAGGGCCCTGGGTCCGCGGTGTTTTGAGGCTCCAATGCTCTCTGCAGCGCAGATCTGGGCTCTTACCACATCGACGTAGCTTTACAACAGAGGGTTCGAAGATTTTGACATGCAAATGAGCGATAGCTCCAAAAGGTCAGGGCCAGATCTGGAGTACGGCCTTCAGCCAGAGAAGGTAACAAAAAATTGTTTTCAGATTCTGATTAAACCCCCACAAGGGAAAACTCGGTTAGTATGGGTCCATGCAGGAAGCACCTCCATGCAACTGAAGCAACAAATATGGGCAGAAATGGGATACCCAGTCCAGATCCAACATCTGGTCAGTGGAAGGCGGTCTCTACAGGACTGTAGATCGATGGAAAGCTATGAGATTGGGCCAGGGTCAATCATTGCTTTAAATCTCAGACTGAGAGGAGGGGCTTCACCTAAGGGACAGCAAAGCGGAGACAAGGGAAAAAAAATTGCTCCCCAGCACCAACCTAAGGGAGGGTTATCCTACAAAAATATTTTACAGGGCAGCAGAGATTCAGGGTCCTCTCCAAATCAAGGTGGCCATATACCCAGGCCATACATAGTAGATCAGGCAGAGCAAACCCCAGCCTTAAAATTAGATTCTTCTGGGTTGGACGATTTTGTAAAGTCCTATGAAACGCAAGCCCTCATTTGCCGTTTCAATAGTTTTTGGCCAAAACCCCTGGATCTATTCCATTGGATCTTCACCAGCTGGACCATGGAATGTGATATTCATCTCTGCTCAAAGGGGTTTTTCATAGTTAAATTTACATCCAAGGAAGTCAGAGATACAGTCATCAATACAGGACCATGGTTCTGGGGAACATCGGGGCTGTTTATGACCCCATGGTTTCCAGATTTTGACCCAAACAAAATGACTATAACCAAAATGCCGGTCTGGGTTAGACTATATAATCTACCACTGCATTTTTGGAATGAACGAGTTCTGGAAGGCATCGGGAACAGCATAGGGAAATATATCAAAACAGATCTGGAAAGGATTGATGAAAGGATCTACACTTTCGCACGTATCTGTGTGGAAGTAGATTTAAGTAAAGGGTTTCCGGACAATATAAGGCTGATCTACAAACAACAAAACTGGCTGCAAGTGTTAGATTATGAAAATACCGCCTTCATATGTAGACTCTGCAGGCAGACAGGACACTTACAAAGCGCATGCCCAGAAGCCAAGAGCAAAAAGAAGCAGAAAGGGAAGCAGAGGAAAGGATGGCAATTCTCACCACCAGCTTCAGAGGACGAAGAATCAGAAGCAGAGGAAGAAGAGATCCCTGTAGAGAAGACCGAGGCAGCTCAAGAAATGGAGAAACAGAAAGGAACCACATCAGACAACAAGGCAGAGATGACAAGCGTGGACCACAGTATAGGGGGCACCAAGCGACATCATCTCTCAGATACTTCAGATTCAGACAAAGAAAATGGTTCACAGTATGCAGAAACACAGTTAGTCATTGTTTCGACCGAGGCCACCCAAGGAGAGTGGCGTAAGGTCGAAAAGAAAAAGGGGCGAAAAACTTGAACTGTCGGACCATTAAGCTTTTTGCCTCTTTTCATTCTCTCTTCCATCTTCTCTTTTTCTTTTTTTTCTTTTTGCACGTTAGTCTTCTAACGCTGCGTGGGGTGCGATAGCACCCGAGCCCTTGTGGCAGGTCTCAGCATGCTTCATTGTTTCAGCAGATGTAACTTTTCATTATCTTATTAATAAAAAGTTACGATTTTTTCTTCGGAAAAAAAAAAAAAAAAACTAAATCATAACTATTTGATATTATTATTATTATAGAGTTCAGGCTTCTGTGATCCATATCAAGTTTATGAGAGATTTTTCGGCGAAAATCACATGGAATACCATTTGTTGACGCGTTTCGAACCAACTAGTGTGATTCATCGTCAGGACAAGTTGAAGAAACAGATCTAGCTTAGCATGATAAATAGTCTGAGCAGAGTCTCCAACGGCTAAATTGACTAACAGCTAATTTTGACCTTAGGACCCAGGTCAAATTCTTATTTATTAATTTAATGTTATTATTATAATTATTATTTTTTCTTATGAAAATAAGTTAAATTAGGTAAAATAATTGGTTTTAAAAAGGGAATTTATTTATTTATTTAAATTAAAATTAATATATATATAATAATATTAGGTTATTAAGGTAGGACCGTTGCCTAACAAGATCGTGATTCCGGATTGTGATATGACTAGCATGTGTGGGAGGTCAGCGTAGGTTCGTTCAACGTTGGAGATGGTTCACCGCGATTCCTGAATGGAATATGACTGGAGAGGTCAGTGTGGAGTCGTGCAGCGTTGGAGATGGTTCTGCGTTCAACGTTGGAGATCCCGTTGATTTTACTGAGCCTCAGGTTAGTATTGATATGGGTAATATGCATTATAATAATAATTTTATGTTTAAACATAGCAGCGCTATTATTAGGAGGATTAATAAGAATAATTTTAATAACAATAATAATAACTATATTAATAATACTTATAATAATAATTATTATAATTATAATAATAGTAATTATCACAATAACAAGGTTAATGAAAATAATAATTATATGAATAATAATAATGACATTATTAATTATAATAGTAATAATAATATTTATTGTATTAATAATAATAATTATTATATTAATTTTAGTAATAATAATAATAATAAATTCAATAATAATAATAATATGGGCAAGATTAACACAAACGTCTCTAACAGGAAAAATAATAAGAATAAGATGACTAATGGTATCAATAATCGTTACCTTTCTTCTCTTTCTAGTAATAGGGTTATTAATCTTTCCAGTTTTGTTTTTCCCCCTTTTGTTTTTAAAGTTCTGGGCAAAGGTTTAAATTTTGCCTTAGCCCCTAGAAAAATCCCCGTGGAGGATATTATTTGTGATATTGAGTTTGGGATCAGAGGTTTACCTGATAGGATCAAGGATACTATTAGGCAGGATTGTGCTGTTGCCTTGAGAAAGGCTAGGTCGCCTAAGAGCAACCTTAGCAAGGAAGAATCTTTAGCTCTTAGATCCTTAAACCAGAACAAGGATATCATTGTTCTTAAGGCAGATAAGGGTGGTGCTGCCGTCATTATGGACAGGGTTGATTACTGCAGCAAGATGTTGGATCATCTTCATAATAGTGGTAGCTACAAAAAGTTTCCCAAAAATCCTTTGAAGAAGGTTGCTAGGAATGTGGCTTTGGCCATTAAATCCATTAGCTCAATGAGTTCCTTGCTCCAAAAACTCATTGAAAGCAACCCTATTACTCCTAGAATCTATGGTCTCCCCAAGATTCACAAGGAAGGAGCCCCCTTAAGGCCCATCGTCAACACCATTGGAGGTCCTACCTACCTTCTTGCGAAGTTCCTGGCGTTAAAGCTTAAACCCTTAGTTGGTCGTATGGAGTCCTTCGTAAAAGACTCTACTTCCTTTATTGAGGAACTCAAGGACATTAGGCTTGAACCTGGGAACATTCTTGTTAGTTTTGATGTTATCTCCCTGTTCACTTGCATCCGTATCAATGAGGCCATGGATGTGATAAACCGCCTAACAGATCCTGGCACGGCTAGGTTGGTTGAGATCTGTCTCACGTCCACCTTCTTCAGTTTCGAGGGAGAGTTCTTCGAGCAAACCTGTGCAGTTGCGATGGGCTCACCCCTTTCCCCTGTCGTTGCTAATCTGTTTATGGAAGATTTTGAGTCCAAGGCTCTTAACTCTTCCCGGCTCTTGCCCAAGCTGTGGAGAAGGTATGTGGATGACACCAATGTCATCTGGTCTCATGGCCACGATGAGCTTGATCTCTTCTTTGATCATCTCAACAATCAATCCTCAACCATTAAGTTCACTAAGGAGCAGGAGGTTGATGGAGGCCTTCCATTCCTTGATGTTCTTATTTCTAAGAATAGTGATGGTTCCCTCGCCCATCAAGTTTTTCGGAAGAAAACTCATACGGAGCAGTATCTTCATGCCAGTTCCCACCATTTCCCGGCTTAAAAAATGGGTGTTCTCAATACCCTTACTACTTGAGCCCTAAGGATCTTGGACAAGAAGAGCTTTGAGAAAGAAAAGTCCCATCTGCTTGATGTCTTTGTTGAGAATGGTTATAGTAGATACATGGGTCAGAGGGCTTTCCTTAAAGCTTCCAAGAACTCTCTGACTAAAAGGGAACCGAAGGAAAGAATTCCAGGTGTCCATCTTTCATATGTTCAGGGGACCACTAATAGAATTGGTAGGATTCTCAGGAAGCATAGTATCCCTGTAACCTTTAGGCCCCTGAACACCATTCGTATGTCCCTCAGATCGGTGAAGGATCCTATCGACTCTAAGGATATGAAAGGTGTTTATATGATCCCTTGTTCCTGTGGGACCCCCTATATTGGGAGACTGGTCGCTCCATCAATCAAAGGATTAGCGAACACGCAGCGGACCTTAAGCATAGGAGAGCTAAGTCTTCTGCTTTAGCTGAACATGCTGAGAAAACCAATCATCATGTTTGTATTGAGGAGGCTAGTGTTATTGCTAAGGTTTCGCATTTCCATCATCGAAAGTTTAGGGAAGCGCTTGAGATTGAAAAGAGGCCAAGCAATCTCAATAGGGAGGATGCTGGAAAATCAGTAGGTGTTGGGTCCCAGCACTCTCTTCCTAGTCGTTTTCCGCCCTCCTCTTTAGGGCGTCTTTTTTATTATTTTTATTTATTTATTTTATTTTATTTTATTTTATTTTTATTTTATTTTTATTTTATTTTTATTTTTTTATTTTTTTTTATTTTTTTATTTTTTATTTATTTATTTATTTATTTATTATTATTATTATTATTATTATTATTATTATTATTATTAATTTTTTTTTTAATTTTTTTTTAATTAATTTATTTTTTTTTTTTTTTTTTAATGTCTTTTTGTTTTCTCATCATTATTTTTTCATTTAATTATTTATTCCTTTGGGTCTAATTTTTCATGTGAATCCTAATCAGCTTATTATTTTAATAATTCTCTCATTTCAATTATTTTTATATATGTAGAAGGTCCTTTATATAACCAATTCTCCATTTTAATTCTAATCTACTTATAATTTTTAACTAATTTTCTAACTAATTTTACTTTATTTTATTTAGATATTATAAAATCCTTTATGTAACTAATTTTCATTTAATTATTAATTAACTTATAATCTTTGATAATACTTTTTTACTTTATTTAGGCATTTAATTTATTCATAAATTATTTGGTCCTTTATTTAACTAAAATTCCTTTTAAATAATATTTAACTTATAATTTTTAATAATATTTTTAGAACTTAATACCCTTTAAAATTATTTTTTATATATATTCTAAGGGATTGGTCCTAAATATTATTTTTTATTTTTTATATATATTATATATATATATATATATATGATTATTAATAGATAAATTATTTAATTACTCTCTCAACCTATGATTTATATATATATATATATATATATATATATATATATATAATATATTATAATTTAATAAATAAATAAATTATAATCTAAAATAACTATATATTATAACTAATTATATATATATATATATATATATTTAAATTAATATATATATATATTATATATATATTTATTTATTTATTTATTTATTTATTTATTTATTTGGTTAATAAATAAGTTAAATAAATAATATATATATATATATATATATATATATATATATATATATTTTGTTAATAAATAAGTTAAATAAATAAATAATTACATCTTTAACCTTAAAATTATTTTATTTTTATATTTTAACTAACTTCCATAAAAATAAACTAACCATTGAATTATTATTGAATAAAAATACTAGTCAACTTATGATTTTAATTAAAATATATATATATATATATATATATATATATACCAATAATAATTATTTAATAATTTGAATAAATAAATAAATTATCAAACCAACCATTAAAATTATTAATCCTACCTTAATATTATATATATATATATATATATATATATATTAATTTAAATAAATAAATAAATTCCTTTTCAAAACCAACCATTTTACCTAATTTAACTTATTTCCATAAGAAAAAAAAAATAAAAATAATAACATTAAATTAATAAATAAGAATTTGACCTGGGTCCTAAGGTCAAAATTAGCCGTTAGTTAATTTAGCCGTTGGAGACTCTGCTCAGACTATTTATCATGCTAAGCTAGATCTGTTTCTTCAACTTGTCCTGACGACGAACCACACTAGTTGGTTCGAAACACGTCGACAAATGGTATTCCATTATTATTATTATTATTATTATTATTATTATTATTATTATTAAATAATATGTTAAATATATATACATTTAAAAAATAAACATGTGACAAGATTTTAATTATGAAGATTTTTAATTTACAAGTTGTTTTTAGTGAGAATTTTTTGGAAGCTTTTCTAGTGGATTTTTCTGATCTAATTTCTCTAAAATCCCGCACGAGTTTATTGAAATCACAAGCTTGATGGGTAACCCCTGCACAATCGAAGTGCCCTAGGGGTTTTCACAGCGCTGAATTAAAATCACAAGCTTGATGGGGGTGTTGAATCCATATATACAATAAAAAAAACCAGTTTAAATAATACAAATCAAGATTTCACCTCAACTTTTTCCACTGGATTCTGACACCCGAAAGTCCAAAAAGTCTCACTAAAGACAACTCCATTAATAAATAGGTTTTATGACATTACCATGGGCTAATACCATGACTTATTGTGATTTTTTGTTGTTTAAAATTCATTTTTGAATGCATAAATGGATTCAACACCCTGAAAAATCCCTGGGGTAGATTAAGTAACTTAAATTCAAAATTTTAAAATCTCTCCCAAATTTTGATTGATATTTACTAGAAAAAAATACTCTTCATTTAGTTTACAAGTAATTTTATTAAAAGGGTAAAAAAGGAATAACAAGCTTTGAAATAAATCTCAACATTTGTTCTCCTTATATTACTTAGAATATTCTACAATATTTTATAGAGATTAAATCCTTACCATTCAGCTAAAATTAAATTAATATTATGGAAGTCCAATTTTTAATGAAGATTGTGATTTCATTTATATTCATCTCTTTTGACCCATGTATGTCTAGCCTATCAATTTCTACTAAGTGTTTTTTTGGATTCCTCTGGCTCTTTTCTCTTTTCTCTTGTGAGCTTCCACCTCTTATTTTCTATTGCACTTCTCTTGATTCATTTCCTAAAGATTTACTTGATATGGCATTTTGTGCTATTCTCTTGTCAATGCTTAATAACATTTTTTAGGCTCAATTATTATTGCATTTTGGGTTTTTCCAAAGGTTGGAATTTATAAAAACATTCATGATCCGGTTTCTATTTATTTTCTTTTGTTTCTTTTGTGAGATTCAACGGGGAATCCCTAAAGATATGGTTGTATTTATGGAGCATACGACCTTTGAACGATACATGTTGAGGATTTGGAGGTTGCTCCAAAATTCATTGTGATAGGAGATTTACTTTAATTCTAGAAGTGGTTAAGAGATATTTATTTACATATCATTGCCTATCACGTATAGCATTCTCATTTAGTCACTTGGGATATTTTCACAAATCTTAGATCATATTTCCAATATTTTCTAAAATTTTCTTTGGTTGAGAAAATAAGGAAATCCAAATTAGGTCCACCAAAATAGAAAAGATCAATATGACTTTTCAGCTTCCATTTTTGTTGGATCCATTTTAGCAAAATTTTCTTTGTTGGTCAAATGTTGATGAATTTGCATATTAAATAATAATCCTTCATATGCTAGATGTAGCTCTCAATTTTGTCTAATTATACTTTGTATTCTCTCAATTTTGTCTAATTATACTTTGTATTTCAAATCCCTCACTACTTTAGTGAGTAATTTCTTGCATATAGTTTTTCCAATTCACTCTCCAATGGAAGATCATCTTTGTTTCTGTTTGCATCCCAAATCCGATGAATAAGACTATTGAGGATTTGATAACTTGAATTAAAACATCAATCCCTTATGACCACATTTTTGAAAAAGAGATTTTCCCTACCGAAGCACTTGCCATAATTACTCTTACGTCACACTAGATAAATTAAATATTAGCCCGCCAAATAAGTTAAATATTAGTCCAATGTAATAGTAACGCAAAGTAAAATTATTCCACTGAAAAATAAATTCAAATTCAACCCCTGGGAAAACCCTAACTCATTTACTAAAAATACTTAACAGAGCTCACCATTAATTATGTTACACGTTATTAATTGTCGCCTATAGCATTCTTTATAATAAACCGTCTTCACACACATGAGAAAAATAAACCTATATCAATTATAGAAAATAATCATTTATATATTAAATTATATAATATATTATTATTATTTTTATCATTTTAATTAAAATATTTTAAATATTTTATTTAAATTTATATGTATAAATTATTTTGAATTATTAAATTAATTTATTGTTAAATTTAAGATTTTTGTGATCCATAATGTAAATATAAGTCGGATTAATCACATTGTTAGGATTTGGTTGAGAAATCAATCAATCTGAAGAAATAAATAACATGGATGCATCATTGCCCAGAGTTAGCTATTGAAAATTAACTCTTTGTAAATTAGTTAATAGGGAAAGTAAAATATTATTTAAGAATTAGTGGTAAGGAGTTATCTATTAAAATATTCTATATGAAATATAAAATATCTTTTAAATAATATATTTAAAATAATAATTAAAAACATATAATTAAAGTATAATATTTACAACATTTAAATCTTATTTTCAAAACATTTTATATTCATTATATTTATCAATATATTATAATATGGAGTTGTTTTTAGTGCAACTTTTTGGACTTTTTTGTTCGTGACACTAGTAGAAAAATTTGAGGTGAAATCTTGATTTGTGTTATTTAAATTGGGGACTTTTCTGTGCGGGATTTGTGTTATTTAAACTGGGTTTTTGACTGTATATATGGATTCAACACCTGATAAACCCCTAGGGCACTTGGATTGTGCAGGGATTACCCATCAAACTTGTGATTTCAATAAATTATTGCCAGATTTTAGAAAAATTACACCAAAAAAAACCCACTGTAAAAGCTTTGAAAAAATCGCAGTAAAGACAACTCATTATAGTATTTCCAACTTTGAACTCTTGTTTTCAATATTTTATGTTCTTTCTAATTCCTTTGGGCTTCCTTATTCTTGATATTATTATTCGTTTGAAATACATCCAATTTTTTTAGGGATTTTTATTACGGCACTAACTTCTAATTTCATTAACCTTTTAATCACCAATAAATATTAATAATTGAATTACATTTAAAATTAAATATTTATATATTTAAGGCTTATCTCATTTTCAATGAGTTGATTCAATATTATTATTTTATTAATATGGTGTAATTTAACTAATAGATGAAATGTTTTTTTTATATAGCCTAGACATATAATTTCAAACAAGAGAGTAATTCCTTGTTTAAAATGCTCAAATAGATTCAACACCCTAAAAACCCTTCACTCAAACTTTGCAATTAAACAACTTAAACTTGTGATTCTTAAAAATCTCTATCTGATTTTGGGCAAAATGGACTAGAAAATGTACTGGAAAATGATCATATCATGTATTAGTTATACTATGTAATAATATTCTTAACATCATCATATTGACCCCTTGGATAGTTTGTAATTAATTATAATTAATTTTGTAAATAGTATCGTATTGTCCATGTTAGCATGGATGTGTCAATATTGTCATAAAGATGAATTGGATGAATCCAAGAATAGTGTATGTGTAATCTAAATGTTTGATTAATGAATATGGTGGCATAGTTGACCTAGAACATATGAGCATTAATATGAGCTATGATACAATGAGGGGAGAAACAATGAAGGGATTTCAATAATTGTTTCTCCAAAACCTTATCATGAAATTCAAATTTAAATCTAAACCACAAAATATCATTGTTTTTTAATGACAAGATAGTTGGAGTAGTCACCCTTATAATTGTGGAATTTCAAGTAGCAGTTGAAATGTTGCTTCAAAATTCAATGAAAGAAATGGGATAACTACATAGATTGGATTTTGAAATGAACCCACAAATATGCCTGGATGATTGAGATAGACATGGGGGGTGTACAATAGCATATTATATTGAATGTAGAGAATTGTAAAAGTGGAGGAGACCCAGAAATGGAAAACAATATAAAAAAATTTATTTATAGATAAATTCATGCATAGAGAGACCATAAGTGCATGGGTATTAAGTGCAACAAATGTATAATGTTTTCATTTTTGAGAGGAAATCTTGTTAATATGTTTTGAGTGAATATGTGTTTTTTGGGTTCTCAAAGAATGAATTTTGCACGTTGAAGACTATTAAGGGAGCTCAAGAACTTAATTGAGTATAGGAGGTCATGAATTGCGAGTGGCTATAGAATAGTAAAGGGATTTTGTATTGCTATGATAACTAAATGAGAGGCATCTAGAATTTTTTTAGATCCCCAACTTAGCAAGCAAAGGAGCTCTCTGATGTTTTCATGGTAGTGAAGAACTTCCTTCACCTAGCCCATTATCCAATGAGTTATCATTTTTCCTTTTATGGTATTATGGCTTGGCTAGGAGTTGCCCAAGAATTTCCCATATCAATTGTCCGTAAAAAGTAATTTTCTTATATGTATCCACATTCTTTAATTGGAAATATAGTTATTCATGTATTTACATGAAAATGATGAATGAAATTGTATGAATACATGTGGTTTCTTGTTGAATAGATTGGTTAATAAATTTATATATATGGTTGTATGCTTGAATTTTTCAATAGGGATAGAGGAAATTTTAGGTTCCCTAATCATCTGCCATCCTCGGAAACATGGATGTAACAAGTCTCTAGAATGAAAAGTTAAGGCTAGAAGGATAGAGGAAAACTTTGCCTCTTGTGATGGTTGGTTGGTAGTAGAAACTACTAGTGGATCTCAAATATGATGGTTGGGCTTGCACCAACCATGTAATGAAGTGTTGGACACGATGATCAAGGTAGGTTGTTCATATGCTTTCAGGAATATAATTCAAGAGTTAAATCCTAGGTTTATGGTGAAGACTACATAAGAAAAAATCTTCACAGAACATTTAAAAGAGATTGATATAATTTTCATTAAACAATCCATGATTTTGTGTAATTTAGTTGAAAAGCTTAAATGAATGTCATGGACACTTTTGGATAGTGATTAGCCTTGTGGGCACACTTGTGTTATTCATATGGTTAGAATTTATTTTAATTAGGGATTAAAAGGATTTGAAGATGTTAAAGGTGTTTTTAGGGTTAAAAATATTTGAAGGTGTTGTAGTGGCTACAACACCCTCCAAAATTTTGGCCTCCATCCAAATTTCCGATCCTTCCTTGGTTTTCCCCTTGATGGTCGCAAACAATTGGGCTCATCCCATAAGATATTGTCAAGTCTTCACACCCTTTTTGCTTGATTGACCACCGATCGTCTTTTGGCATGTTTATTTCTATGTATTTCTTGCGAGTTTGTTCTAGATTTTCAAGGTTTTTCTTTGTGTGTATGAGTTGTTTTCACCCTGTGAACATTGATCGCACTCACACAAATTTGTAATCATTGTCGCGAAAGTGTCGTCACGGTCATTCTAAGATCTATCTCAAGTGCCGCACTTGTCACTCTTAACCCTTGAGTTGGTCCCACTAACCACATGCTTGTCTTATTGGTTTGAGGTGTCTTGTCATCGAGTCATTCTATATGTGTGATCAAAATGTCATGAATGCACAAGTTCACTTGCTTTCACACTTAGTCATTTTTCCTAAAAATCGGTTGATCGGATAACCCTCCTTCAACCAAACCTCGATCTCAATGACCTTGCACTGTTGCCTAGAACTATACAGAGTTTGAGGTTGTCCTTTGGGAAAATTGCACTGTGCAATTCCAAAAATGAGCCAGATGTCTGCCTCCTGGAACTGTGCAGAAGTTGTCCCAAAACCTGATCTAGTCTAACCTTCTCGCAAGATCACCCATCAAGCCTCCCACTGGTCAAAAGGAAAAATCACTTGAGCTATGACCTAGGGTTGCACTGATCTTCAAAATTGCGCAGAACTTGTCCAACGTGACAACCTTATACTTCCCGCAGAAACTGCGCAGACATGTGGGACAGGCCTCTGCTTCCTATCACTGCACTATCCTAGGAAATTGAACAGATATGATAGGCATGCTTCCCTGCTAGCCTGCTCTGCTTTCCCTCAAAAAATATCATAGATTTGTCTGTCACCTGCCCTACTGCCCCGCTCTGCAATTAGCTCATAAATTGTGCAATTATGTCTAGGAGCCCCCGCTACCTATCCCAGACTATCACCCAGAATCACACAATTTTGACCAGCAACTCCTACCGCCTGATCCTATTCTCCTCTGAAAATTGTGCAAATTTTCCTACCAGTGCCTCCTATTGCCCGCTCTGTCTTCCCAAGAGAAACTACACAAATCCTATGTGGATGACCTGCCCAGTGCTCCCCTTGAAAATTGCGCAAATTGGCCCAACATTTCCCCAACATCCTACCTAGTCTTCCTCCTGGAAACTGCACAATTTTGCCTCCCAGCTGGGATTATCCTTGTAGTTGCCACTATTGTCTCAGATTGTGCAAATCTGCCTCCCAATGACATCTGCATAGTTTTTCTCGACAATTCTCTAGAGCTTCGCATCCCGACTTGAGCTGTGCTCTGTACTGTTTTAGTGCCTTGTCCCTCTCCCAGTCACTTGCACCGAAACGGAAAACAATGCATCATGTTAGACTAGCAGATTTTTGTATTTGATATCGTCTCATCACGAGTGATTACAGGAACGGGTACATTAATGAAACATGGCTCAATGACGGACAGGATGAAGAATAGGCACATGCTAGAAGACTTACTCACAGTTGATCGAATGCATGAAGCACATCAAGCAGTGAGCAAAAGGGACACATACACATGCACCATCAAGCAAAGACCAAGACCATCGAAGACCCCGTGCACTTTGTCATGCAGAAGTGAAGACATGTTACACTAAGATCATACCATCACTCGGCAGCACATCATCTTGACACGAACACCATAGTCAGCCAGTACATGTCAGCAGTGTCATGTTCGTGTCATGATTTGTCTCGGCCACATCACTACTATAGGCCATACCTGTTATAATCAATGTAATGTAAAGTGGAAGTCCAAGAGACCCACATATGAAGTTGAAGAGTCATGTAAAGCTGAAAACTCATAGGAAGTCAAAGAATCACAAGGGTCAATTATCCCCCCCTTGGCAATATATACCCCCTCATTGTATGAGCAAAGGACTTCTCACCTTGGCTCCTCCCACATAGCCTTGAGAGTCTGTAGTTTGCTCTTTGAGGAGCGAGGAGTGGCTCCAATGTCCCACTACTAGGACTAGTGATGTATGGTGTACAGATGTGTCTTGGAACTTTTACTTAATTCAGAAGGTTGTATCAAGACAACACATTTTCACGCATGTTTTGTATCCGTTTGTAAGACTATTCTTTAAACGTTTGTAATGCATGTGTTCTTAACCTGTACTAAGATAGTTGAATTACTTCGTTATTTTAGTACTCATATTGTTGAAGATGTGTTGTATTTTTTATCACTGTTGTCCCATATGTGTGGACTACTTCAACGAACATTAGACAAACCATATTTGTGTTGCCTTGATTTTAACGATCGTCACCCCCATGTGGACTACTCCGCTGGATGGTGTACGTGGTTTCCCTTGAACTTTGGTTTTCACGACTACTGCATCCGCTGTGGACTATTCCACTAGATGCTCGATAGACCATTGTTGTTGTCCACGTGTCTTTCTTCCTAGGTTGGGACTATTCCATCTAAAAGAGAGGCTCACTTTACTTCCCCCTTTGGACAATAAGAGAACCCGAACATAGAGTTATATTACACACTCACCAATCATACTCAATTCGATTTCTTGAAGTTATAATCATAACACTCTCATGTGATGAACAACAAGAGCTAAGGCAAATCTCTAAGATAATGGCAACCGGGCCATCGTACCGGATGAGGCTCCTACACCAAACAGTGTGAGGTCTAGTTGGGACTTCATACCATGGATATCCCCTGAATGTTGGTGAGTCCAACACCATCAATAGAAGTTCTTGAAGGTGTTTTTAGGACTAACCAACCAATTTGGCCCTTATAGTTTCAAATTTTGTTGATTTTATGTGGCTCAAGCTATTGGTTAAACATACTTGCATTGTATATATATATATATATATATATATATAAAGAGCTTTTTTGAATAACTTCTTGACAAATTTCAACGAGTAATTTGTTGTCCAAGCAAAATCGTGGTCTTGTTAGACATATATTTATATTATATATATATATATATATATATATATATATAAGTTTTCTTGAAAAATTTCTCAACCAATTTCAGCCAGAAATTTGTTGTCCAAGGGAAATTGTGACATTGTTAGACAAAGAATATAGATAGTGATATCACCTATATGTATTTATATGCAAAAATTTGCAAATATATTGGAAATGTGGTAATTTTGTGTAAAAATTTAGTTATTTACTAAAACTTAAGGAATTTTCCAAATAACTTAGTGTCTAGAAATTAAACTTCATTTATATGTTATTCATCATTTACATATACTCTTATGCAAAGATTCGCACACATAATGGAGTTTTAGTGAGAATGTGTTTATATACCATGATTGGAAGATTCCTCGAAGTAACTTCTTGTTTGAAGGGAATTGCATGTATGTTGCACTGCAATAATTTTGAGGCAATGTTAAATCTTCTTCACAACGATGAAAATAGTTGGCATTATGTCATGTCTCTAAACATTAACATAATAAAATAATGGTAAAACAATAAAAATTTAATGTGTGTGTATATATATATATATATATATATATATATATATAGATATATATATATATATATATATATATATATATATATATATATATATATATATATATATATATATACATTGTATTAACACCGAATTTAATGCGCTTGACATATATGATTTAATTTCTTTTACACAAAGCAGATAGATAATATCAAATGGGATATTCATTTATGGTTAATAATCAAAGGGGTCCCCGTTGTACACACGAATTATATTTATGATAATTAAAAATTGTTTGAGCTTAGCTATAATACGGTGAATTTGGCTTCCTGAGCGTTAGCAGGAGAAGGATTCTGGAGTCTTCCGTCTGCTCCCCAGTTGTCGGCTTCTCCTCGGGAATATCTCCTCATCAAAGGTCCTTCATGCTGTGAGTTCATCTGATAGTAGCAAGAAAACCATTATCACCATTATTAGCTAGACTATGGAGTAGTTTCGGTATTATGTTTTTCGTCTGGAAGAGAAATCTGGTTCTGGCCCAAGCTTCAGTTTTCACACAGGTTCATTTTTACCATTCTGCAATGATTGAAATTGTTCTTCCTGCATTGTTACAATCTTGCCTTGATTATATGTTTGGCTTCTAGGTTTGCAGCAAGTCGACCTAGTGTTTCATTGTTTCAAAAGAGATGATTTGTAGCCGCAGCCCTGGCCAGGTATAGGTTTTGAGATTTTGTTTGAAACATCGTTTAGCTGCATTTTATTTCTATTTTTGTGTATAGGTAATCTTTTCTCTTGGTTGCTAGGTTTCATCGAAGGTTTCTTACCGCTCAAGAATGGTTGATCGAGGCTTACCTTCTGGTTTCCTACTGAGGGTTGTAGACTTATTCTTCCTCCAACCTCCGGGTATTTGAAAACTTGTTCTAGATTCTTGAAGGCTTCAGCTCTTAGTGGAGATTAGTTAAAAAACCATCTAGCTATATTGTTTCTCTTGGTCTATACTTAGTTCGATTCCATAAGGGTTTGTATGTTTCTCGGGACAGTGTAAAAAGGCCCCTGTGGCTAAATTCTTTGATTTCAGGTCATAGAGCCATCGTTCCCACTATCTCAAGTTCTTGGTATGCAGCTACACCTAGTTTTGTAATTAACCCTAACTAATCTTATTCGGATTATAGTTGGAAATTATTGTAACTAGAAATACCTTACCAGGTAAGGAGTTTTATTATGGAGAATTTATGTGCTTTATTTATATAAATATAGCTACTTGGTTTGTGTAAATGAAGAGGTTCAGTTTATACCCTTTCTCAGACTCCATATTTTCCTTAGAGATACGATTTATCCAACCAAGTTGGCTCTTTCTTCGTTGTTCTTTTCTTAGAGAAAGCATTAGCTGTTTTTCCATTATATTTGCTTCAAGACTGTTTATATGTTTTGTTCTTGTTATTTAATTTTTATTTATGGAAACAATTGGGGTTTCGACCCGCGTCTCGTCATAGCCATACTTGTTATATATAAATCTTTAACTTTCTTTTTGCATCTAGTCTCAAAGTTTTCTTTACCCGAATGTCCCTTGCTTAATTTAGGTTTTAGTTCTGGGTTTGGATTTTCCTTCGGATTTCCTAATTCCTGATTGGTGAATCTGTTATTTACATCATATGACAATTCTAGTTTTTCTTTCCTTTTTCTTAGAACAAATTTCTTCTTTTCTTTTGTTCAGAATATGTGGAAATGTATGGTTTGGCCTCAGAACTTAATTTCTTGTTGATTACTAGTATTTCCTTAGCAACAAATATTTACACTGTTTAATAATATACCTTTGTTGTTCTACAATATTTACCTGTTTGTAGTGTTATACTTTTATTACCAGAACTGTAAATTCCTCTGTTCTAGTAAGTTTCTAGATTAATATGGAAATTCTTGTTTTCATATTTTACATTTCCCTTAAGGGTGTTTGCATTGTAAACTCTAAAAGAATAATTCTTCTAAAATAACTATGTTATTCTATTCAATAGATCTTGCTGAGTTTTCTTTAAGGCTTACTAGTTTTATAGATGACTAGAATACAGTTTATAAACTTCTATTAGTAGCCATCATGCCTTAACTGAACCAGTACATTTAACCTTTTCCAACAATATACATATCTTTTAATTCAACAATATAATTAACCTACAGGAAATTATAAATACTTATCTGATTCCAGTAGTAATTACTGTCGACTATTTGGAATCAAAATCAACTAAATACACCAAATTTCCTCCCAACGATGAGACTCGCTTTCAGGCCAAAGTATCCCTCGAGCTGTTACTCACATGCAGGATGTTTCCTGTAAGACAAACAATCATAACATGTCACAGCTATATGGTCTTAACCAGACTTAGATTTTGGGTCTGCCTAACATATCAACACGGAAACCTCTCCTTTATTTATCCTTTCTTTATCTCAGGTACCAATATCCTCTTGATCTCTTCCTTGAGAATACGGCTTCAAGGAAGTAGTTAGGGATAGGTAACTGCCTATCCTAACTACCTAACATGTGAGAGTTATATGATTTTCATCATCAATACATTTGCCTCATGCACAATTTAATCAAAATAATAAATATATAAACTTAAATAGTAATATCTAGTTTGTTTAGTGCAATAATTAAATATTTACAATTACTGGGGACATTACATCTTCCCCCCTAAGATTAAACATTGCCCCAATGGTTCTCTGCTACAAATAGATATACAAGTGTCCCTCATAACCTGTTCGTCCTCCCAAGTGGCCTCCTCTGGTCCAAAGTGTTGCTATTGCACTTTAACTTAGGTGATAACTCGTCTTTGCAACATTGCTTCTCTCTGATCTAGTATAACCTAGGGTTCGACCAAAAACTCGCCATCTGGTTCGACCTACACATAGTAAAATAAATTTAGTCATCTTTTCCTTTGGTAGTCTATCTTGGTAATTATTCATAACACACTATGTCCTCATAAATGATCTAATTACCGGTATATCCTGCCAATTGATTATATGGTTAGGATCATATATATATATATATATATATATATACACAGGAACATGAAAAACATTATGCACACGTATGTGGCTGGGCAAAGAAAGTTGATAGGCCAAAGGTGCAATTCAGGCCAGGATTTGGAAGGGACTGCAAAATTGGGGTGCTAATTTAGCACACCCAATCCAATGCAGAGTACTCTTCTTGGCTCATACACGAACGTAAACATGATCTCTGACTTGAAACTCTTGAAAATTTCTCTTACGGTCAGCAAAAATTTTCTGTCGATCCTAGGAAGTCTTTAAATTGGAGTGCACCTTTTTAACCATATCTTCCATCTCTTTTAACATGTCAGGACCCAGCATTAACTTATCCTCCAGATCGCCCCAACTCGAGGGTGTCCTGCACCTACGTCTGTATAATACTTCAAAAGGACTCATTTTTAAGGATGTATGGTAATTGTTGTTGTAGGAAAACTCCACCAAATGTATATAATCCTCCCATTTAGAAGGTTGTTGTATTACATAAGTTCGCAACATATCTTCCACTATTTTATTCACCCGCTCAGTCTGCCCATCTGTCTGAGGGTGATAGGCAATACTAAAGTGTAATTGTGTGCCTAAAACTCTAAATAAGGCTTTTCAAAGAGTTGATGTAAATTTTACATTACAATCAGAAATGATGGCCCTTGGTATTCCATGGAATCTAAAGATATTTTTCATAAATATGTTAGCAATTTGAACGGCCTTAAAAGTAGACTGTACTGGTACAAAGTGAGCAGACTTGCTCAGCTTGTCTACTACCACCATTATTGAATCATTCTGCTTTTTAGACTTAGGTAGCCCCGTAATAAAATCAATGGAAATAGTTTCCCATTTCCATTCTGGAATAGGCAATGGGTGGAGTAATCCAGCTAGGTGCTAGTATTCTTCTTTCACTTGTTGACACTCCAAACAGTGAGCCAAGTATTCAACCACCTCTTTTTTCATACCGGGCCAGAAATATTCCTTTCTGAGTGTAGTGATTAATTTCTGATATCTGGGATGGCCTGCACAAGGAATTTTGTGGTATTTGTCTAAAATTATTTGTTTAATATTTTTCTGATTTGGAACATACATTCTCCCTCTATAAATCAACATACCTTCTTGATTTACCTCATATCCTAGTTGTTGTTTGTTGTTGTCCGGATTTTTAGCTTGCTGCCATAAAGTTTTATATTCAGGATCCTGTATTGCTGCTTCTTTAATCTTCTCTTTAAAAGTGGTATGCACCTCACTAAAAGAGACTTCATAAGCGCAGTTTACCTTTCAGCTTAAGGCATTTGCAACACAGTTTTCTTTTCCTTTTATGTGTTTGATGTCAAATTTAAATTCACTCAAAAAGCGATCCAGCAGGCTTGTCAAGAATTCATAGTAGGCTGCTTGAAATAGTTAGTTAAACTATGATGATCTATAATTAATAAAAACTTCTTACCCAACAAATAATGTCACCACATTTTTAATGCGTGGATTACTACCCTCAGCTCCATATCGTAAACCAAATACTTTTGTTCATGCTTTTTAAGTTTCTGAGACTCATAAGTAATAACTCTCCCCTCCTGCATTAGCATGCCACCAACACCTTCCTTGTTGGCATCTGTGAAAATGGTGCATTCTTTATTTGGGTTCGCAATACTTAGAATAGGTGCGGTAGTAAGCAAATGCTCTAGCTGATCAAAACTTCTTTGAAATTTTGTGGTCCAAGTGAAGGTTTTCCCTTTCTTTTGCAAAGAGGTAATGGGGTATGCCACCCTAGAAAATCCTTCAAAAAATCTCCTATAGTATCCAACCAGACCCATGAACGATCTTATATCAGCTACATTCTTGGGTACTGTCCATTCCATTATGGTTTTTATTTTCTCTGGGTCCACAACAATCCCATCTTTGGTAATGATGTGTCCCAAATATTGAATTTGTTCCTTAAAGAAATCACATTTGTTGTACTTGGCATACAGTTGGTGCTCCCTCAAGGTTTGTAGGACAATTCGTAGGTGTTCCTTATGCTCTTCAATGTTCCAGGAATAGATTAATATATCATCAATAAAGATTAGTACAAACTTATCAAAATATTGATGAAAAATGTTGTTCATTAGACACATAAAAGTCACAGGAGCGTTAGTTAGCCCGAATGATAACACAATGAACTCGTAGTTCCCATAGTGAGTTCTAAAGGATGTTTTGGCTATATCTTCCTCCTTAATCCTAATTTGATGGTATCTTGAGCGAAGATCAATCTTCAAAAATAATGTCACCCCCTTTACTTGGCTAAAAAATTCATTAATAAGAGGCAAAGGGTATTTATTCTTAACTGTCAACTTGTTTAGCTGTCGATAATCCATGCACATTCGTAAGGTTCTTTCTTTCTTCTTGACAAAGAGTACAGGGGCTCCCTAAGGTGATACACTTGGGCGTATATACTTTTTATCAGGTAGTTCTTGTAACTACATTTTGAATTCAGTCAGTTCAGGTACGCTCATACGATAAGGGGCTTAGGATACTGGGGTAGCTCTAGGAATAAGCTCAATAGTAAAATCTATATTCCTCTTTGGAGGTAGTCCTCGAATCTCCTGAGAAAATACATCTGGAAAATTTTGTATCACAGGTATATTTTCTAGAGTACTAAATTTTTCTGTTGAATTGATATACTCCACTTGTATGGCATAAATCTGACATCCCTTTCGAATACATTTCACTAATTGAGAGGTTGTTATAGGTCTTATTTTTAGTGGTCTTCGTATACCCTGAATTTCTTGTCTCATACCCTCTTCATCCATGTAATTAATAGTTTTGTCTTTACAATTAATGAGGGACCAATGTTTCTCCAACCATTCCATACCTATTAGGACATCATATGATCCTAACAGTAAGACATTCAAATCTTCCATAATAGGCTGACCTGCTAGTCTCAGAGGGAAATTGTTGACTTTAGCCAACACCCTTCTCTTTGCCCCTGTGGCAAGTTGTACTAGCCAAGGGTTTTTAAATTTAATAGATTGCAAATGACATTGCTCAACCATTTTTGGGCTTATATAACTCAAAGTAGCTCCTGGATCAATCAAAATAGATATAGTTTGGTCGAATATTACCTTTGAATTATACCATTGTTGGTTGGTACTTTTCCCGATGATTTTCGAGGGTTGCATTGATTTTAGAAATGCTCCTCGCTACTTCTCCTACAATTGATGCTTCCTGAAGTTGTGCCACTTGATATGTTCCCTTGCGGTACGGACAATTTTTAACATAATGTGGTCCTCCACATCCCCAACACTGTACTGGAGGTCTAGCTACTATCTCCACTTCTATTTTTCTAGATTGTTCATTTGTTTTAGGCTCACTTGGAAATTTGAATCTGGGCTGATTTCTGTTCATATTTCTGTTTAGTTGACCTTTATGGGGTCCTTTGTTGATAGCAGTATTATTTCCCTTGCTGCCAGAGAGAAAATTTATTCCCTTTTTATCAGACCACCTCTTTCCTCCATCACCCTTCGGTCTGTTTTGCTGATAGCATATACGAGCCTTTCGTATAACCTCATCCATGGTGTTTAGATTGTCAAATTCGAGACGTTCCTTCATGAATAATGGCCAACTGCTGATAAATCTTTGCACCTTTTTTTTCTCTTCCCATATGTAAGGAACATATTGCAGCAAGGATTTGAATTTTGTTATGAATTCGTCTATGGATAGTTGACCCAATCGAAGATCATGAAACTCTTTTGTCTTTTCATCGTAAAATCTTCCAGTTAAGAATTTTTCCTTAAAATACCTTTGAAACTTTTCCCAAGTTATGTTCTTCCCATTAACCCCATGCACTGTCTTCACCTCCTCCCACCACAAGGTGGCCTTTCATTGAAACCGATAAATGTCTCAGCGAGCCAGCTTCAGAGTATCATCACATTCATACAATTGAAAATGCTTATTCATGTTGATAAACCAGGCTTCAGTAGCTTCCTCCTCTTCACCATCAAAGAGGGAAGGTTTTATATTTCGAAACTCACCTTACAACTCAATTTTCTGTCGTTTTTTTCCTTTTGTGATCTGAAATATTATCAGATTCCTCCTCTTGATTCTCTTCACCCCCTTCTGCTTTTGAGTTTTCATTTATGAATTCCTACTCTCCAATGATGTTTCCATGTTCCGGACTGGGAATCAGTTGCCATTGATTCTATCTATTAGACAAACTCTTCATAATTTTCTCCTATTCTTGCATCATTCTTTCATTATCTGCCCGTAGCCTAGCCATTTCGTCCTTTAATTTTTGTATTGTTTCAAAAATGGCAGCGTTGGTATTGCGTGGCTTCTCTCCCAATTGTACCCATACCTCAAGATTGGCTTCTGGAAAGGATGTTGGTCCCATTTCTGTCATGGGCCTATGTGGTTTAAGCCCAGTCCTCTTCATGTTAGTTTCCTTTCACTTTTTCCACTCTCTCTCTCTTTCTCTCTCTCTCTCTCTTTGTGTGTGCACATCACAAACACTGTTATTCATTTGTTCCAGAAGTCTCAGTTTTGCAACCTGAGTGCTCTAACACCACTTGTCATGTCTCTAAACATTAACATAATAAAATAATGGTAAAACAGTGAAAATTTTCTTTTCTTTTTTACACATATATATTTACATTGTATTAACATCGAATTTAGTGCATTTGACATATATGATTTAATGTCTTTTACACCAAGCAGATACGTAATATAAAATGGGATATCCATTAATGGTTAATAATCAATGGGGTCCCCATTTCACATATGAATTATCTTTATGATAATTACAAAGTGTTTATGCTTAGCTCTAATACAATGAATTTGGCCTCCCGAGCATTGGCGGGAGCAGGATTCTGGAGTCTTCCGTCTCCTCATCGATGGTCCTCTGTGTTGTGAGTTCATCCGACAGTAGCAAGAAAACCCTTATCACTATTGTTAGCTAGACTATGGAGTATTTCGGTATTATGTTTTCTGTCTCGTAGGGAAATCCGGTTCTGGACTAAGCTTCAGTTTTCGCACAGAGTCGTTTTTACCATTCTACAATGATTGAAATTGTTCCTCTTGCACTGTTACAATCTTGCCTTGATTATATGTTTGGTTCCTAGGTTTGCAGCCAGTCTACCTGGTGTTTCAATGTTTTGAAAGAGATGCTTTGTAGTTGGAATCCTAGCCAGGTACAGGTTTTGAGTTTTTGTTTGAAACATCATTAGCTGCATTTTATTTTTATTTTTGTGTATAAGTAATCTTTTCTCTTGGCTTGCTAGGTTTCGCGAAGGTTTCTTACCGCTCGAGAATGGTTGATCGAGGCTTACCTCCCGGAATCCTGCTGAGGGTTGCAGACTTGTTCTTCCTCCGGCCTTCAGGTATGTGAAAACTTGTTCTAGATTCTTGAAGGCTTCAACTCTTAGTGGAAATTGGTTAAGAGACCATCCAGCTATGTTTCTCTTGGTCTAGGCTTAGTTTGATTCCATAAGGATTTGTATGTTTCTTGGGACTCTGTGTAAAAAGGCCCATGTGGCTAAATTCTTCGAGTTCAGGTCATACAGTCATTGTTCACACTATCTCAAGGTCTGGGTATGTGGCCAAACCTGGTTTTGTAACTAATCATGACTGATCTTGTTTCGATTATAGTTGGTAATTATTGTAACTGGAAATTCCTTACGAGATAAGGAGTTTTATTATGGAGAATTGTCGTGCTTTATTTATATAAATATAGCTACTTGGTTTGTGTAAATGAAGAGAGTCAGTTTATACCCTTTCTACTCTATATTTTCTCAGAGATATGATTTATCCAACCAAGTTGGCTCTTTTATATATTCTGTTCTTGTTATTTAATTTTTATTTCTGGAAACAATTAGGGTTTCGACTGGCGTCCCGTCATAGCCATACTTGTTATATATAAATCTTTAACTTTATTTTTGCATCTAGTCTCGAAGTATTCTTTACGTGAATATCCCTTGCTTAATTGTTTCAGTTTTGGGTTTGGATTTTCCTTCAGATTTTCTAATTCTTGATTGGCGATACTGTTACTTACTTCATATGACCGTTTTAGTTTTTCTTTCCTTTTTCTTAGGACAAAATTCTTCTTTTCTTTTGTCCAGAATATGTCAAAAAGTATGGTTTGGCCTCAGAACTTAATTTCTTGTTCATTACTGGTATTTCCTTAGCAACGAAGATTTAAAGTGTTGAAGAATCTACCTTTGTTGTTCTGTAATATTTATCTGTTTGTAGTATTATACTTTTCTTACCAGAACTATAAATTCCTATGTTCTAGTAAGTTTCTAGATTAATCTAGAAATCTTGTTTTCAAATTTTACATTTTCCTTAAGGGTGTTTGCATTGTAAACTCTAAAAGAATAATTCTTCTAAAAGGAATCACTTATTCTATTTAATAGATCTTACTAAGTTTTCTTTAAGGCTTACTAGTTACAGTTTATAAATTTCTATTAGTAGCCATCATGCCTTAACTGAACGTTTAACATTTTCCGAACAGTATACATATCCTTTAATTCAATAGTATAATTAACCTATAAAAAGTTATATATACTTATCTCATTCCGGTAGTAATTACTGTCCACTATTTGGAATCAAAATCGACTAAATATGTCAAATTTTTTCTCCCAACCATGAGACTTGCCTTCAGGAAAGTCTCCCCCGAGTCTCCCCCAAGTTGTTTCACATGCAGATGTCCTAAGCTGTTACTCACATGTAGAAGCTGTTACTCACATGTAGAATGTTATGCAGAATGTTTCATGTAAGACTAACAATGTTAACATGTCACAACACGAAAATCTCTCCTTTATTTTTCCTTTCTTTATCTGAGGTACCAATACCCTCTTGATCTCTTCTTTGAGAATAAATCTTCAAGAAAGTAGTTAGGGATAGGTAATTGTTTATGCTAACTACATGGCATATAAAAGATATGATTTTCGTCGTCAAGAAATTTCCCTCACCTACAACTTAATCAAAATAATAAATATATAAACTTAAATAGTGATATCCAATTTATTTACTGCAATAATTAAATATTTACAATTACCCAAAGCATTACACATTATTAACGATGAGATCATGGGGTAAAATCAACATATTTGCTTTTGCTATTTGTATTGGTTGAATTACTTCATTTTATGTATACACCTTCGATGTGGTTCACACGTTCTTTGCCGGTTAGGTTGATTTTAAAATGTGCAGTATACCGTTTTAAAATGTGCAGTATACCGTTTCTGGTTAGGTTGATTTTAAAATGTGCAGTATACCGTTTCTGGCGGCGCTTGCTTAGGTGAACGAAATTGATAACATTAATTAATTGATTTCGTTTATGAGATTTAATTGTTAATTAACTGTCAGTAACTTAATTATGCAGCCACTCTTGGTAAAAGGGCTTTGTTTTATAAAATAAAATAAAATAAAACTAAAAAATTTAGCCATTAAAAATTAGCCATTAAAAGGGCTTGTTTTATAAAATAAAATAAAATAAAACTAAAAAATTTTGAATTAAATATTTTAAACATAAGCCTAATAAATCACAAAAATCAATTAAATATTTTAGAATCATAATAAGATCTCCAAAAATCAAATAAATATTTTAGAATCATAATATGATCTCCAATTTTCAACATATCCATTCTTCTTTTTCTGGTTCTCCTCCATTCTAAATATATTTCTTCTTTTTTATTGTTTTCCTCCGTTTTAAACATATTTTTAATTTTCTTTTTTATGGTTTTTGTCCCTTTTAAACGTATTTTTTAATTTTAAATATATTTATGTTTTTAATTTCAAATTATATTTGAATTTTTATTTTTTATTTTTACAAAATTTTAATATTTAATTTGTATTTTTAAAGAGTAAAACTATATATAAATTAATTTAGATATCTATTTTGATTAGAGATCTAATCAATATCAAGGGAGATTAATTTTGTTTCACTCTAAAAAATAGTTTGTGTTTCAAGTGATTTGATTTTTACAGGTGTTTGGTAAATTCAAAGTTAAAATAGATCCAATTTTAATTATAAATATAATTTTATTTTTTTTCATTATGTGATTTTCATTGAATCAAAATGTTTTATTCACAATTATAATTATTAATTATTAATTATCTTATTGTCAAAATGTTTATAGGACATTACATTACATTACAACATCTCTACTATATTGTGCTGGAGAGGGCCTATTGGCTTAACTATTTTTTTTTATATATATAAATTAAATGGTTGATAAATGCTTACAAACATCAATCCATAATAAATATCAAAACAATTACTACATAATACATCTCATGTTGCTAAAATTCAAAAAAAAAATTGAAAAATAACTAATGTAGTGCAGTCATATATACTAGTCTAGATCCATCTTAACTCAAATTCAAATCTTTTTTCACTCTAAAATTTTAAGTTTGCATCTCAAGATATTTGATCCCTCTTAACACTCGGTAAATTCAAAGTTAAGATGAATTTAATGTCTACCTTTAAATAGGCTATATTCTACATAAATACTTTGGGTCAATACCATGGGTTCACATAAACCCCAAGCTCAAAAACCATGGATAACTTGACCAAATCAAATTTACCTTAACTACCAAACAAAAAGTAATAATAATAATAACGTATAATTTATTTGTATTATTTTTGTTTAAATTTTTTTTTTTTGAATTTTAGTTTAATTTTATTTTGAACAAGTCAAAATGTTTATATAGAAAATTACATTATAGCATCTCTATCATAATGGGTTGGAAAGTGCCTCTTAGCCCAATTAAATAGGCTATATTCTGCATGAATACCATGGGTCAATACCATAGGTTCTCATAAACCTGCAACTCAAAAATTAATAAAATTAACAATAATAACCTCTAATTTTTATTTTTATTATTTTAGTTTAAAAGTAATTTTATTTTATTTTAAACGAGTCAACTTTTTTATATTACATTACAACATCTCTACCATCATGGGGTTCTGGCCATATTGGTGTGGAGAGTAGCTCCCTCTTGGTGCAATTAAATAGTTGGTAAATGCAAATATACATTAATTCATAATAAATGTCAAAACACTTATTTCTGGGTTATAATTAAAATAATCATCAAAATTGATTAACTATAAATTTATTCAAAATAATAATAATAATTATTATTATTATTAATGACAAAAAAGAGTTAATGTATAAGTCAAACATATATACATTTAAAAAAAACCATGTAACAAGATTCTTAACCATGCGGATTCTTAATTTGCAAATAGGTTTATTACAATACCATGGGCTAATGCCATGGCTTGTCAATACCATCTCCCAAAAAATCATAACTCATGTTTTACTACACTTAGAATATTCTACAATATTCTATGGAGGTTAAATCTATACCATTCATCTAATAATTATCTACAAATAAATTAAAATTATGGAAGCTCTATTCCAAAATAACCTTAGATATGTACAAACATACAATTCCAAGCAAGATAGTGATTTCTTGTTGGTTAAAATGCACAAATGGATTCAACACTTGAAAACCCTTCTAAGACTCAAACTTTGCAAATTAAACAACTCAAACTTATGATTCTTAAAAATATGTACCTAATACTAAGCAAGATTGACGAGAGAAAGTACCCGGAAAAGGGCCATTTTGCGTATTAGTTAGACTAATCGAAGTAATATTTGTAACATCATCATGTTGACCCAAGATAATTTGTAATTATGTCGTAAGGAATTCTATCTAAGAATAAATCCCTTCCCATTCCACCTATGTCTTCGTGTGCCGTTGATTTGAGTGTTAGAAGATAGAAATAACTTGGGCCATCGGATTGATTTGATGGGTATTAGTCATTTATGAAATCCTCCCTGTGTAACCTTTCTACTCGACATACACGCAATGAGTAACCAGACCCTCGCTCCGGTTTTGGGTCTACATAACTTTTCTACTCGACATACAGACATCGAGTAACCAGAACCTTGGCTCCCATTTTGGGTATATACGCATGACTATCTATCCATCTCCTTGGTTTGCAATTTGCAATTTCTGATTATTTGTTACTGATTCTGAAGGATGTCCACCAAGGTGAATCCACGTGACAAAGCATTTGTGGAGGGGAAGCACTACTATTCGATGTGGCCATGAGTGGTTTGTGACTGTAAAGTGAGGTAGATGAAAGTACAGATGGAAAATCATAAGTACAATAGCATGGATTAGCATGGACATCATATAGTGCAACATACAACTTTTGGAGATTTTTCAGTTTTGGAGGTTTTTCTCGGCATGGGCGTACTGAGCAAGTCAATTCATGTGGTGGAAGTGACATGGAACACGGTTTAATTGATTTGACGCATAACACATGTCCTATACTCTGCTCACATTAGGCATCCTTCTACATTTTCAACCTGCCTCTTCTCTAAGAACTGCAACAATGGCAAGTGAGAGACTAAGTGATTAACAAAACAACATACTCTTTTCTTACATTCTCTCAAAACTTTCTTTAAGAGATACAACTCGTTGTACTGTGTCATCAAGGAGATGGAATACCTCTGCACTTTATTATTGCATCTCAAATTTTCTAGCCAATCTTTTGTTGATAAAGGAGAAACAACAAAATGGGGAATTAATATTGTTCTGCTTAGCTTGAAATTTTTGAACTTTCAGTTTCCATGGGTGATATTGACATAAGGAAAATTGGTAAATTTTTTTAGAAATGGGTTCAATTCGCATCTTCAAAAAGAGTGAAACAAATCTCTCTCAGTAACATTTTGACTAGAATTTCCGTATATGTTTCAATTTCTCTTTTCTCTTGAAAATCCCTAACATCATTGAAGTTGTAATGGTTTTTTTTCAAATGAATGTCTCTCTTATTCAGTGGTTTTATATGCCTTGTAACCTATTCTCTATCATTCATCTATACAAATGATGATATACTTTAGAACCTTGTAGAAAATGCCCTTTTCTTGAAAATTTGATAGTTCAACGCTATACAGGGCTAAGCAATGTGAAAATTTGTGCGGCCAATCTCAACTGTATGGATTTCACTGGGGTTGAGTGTGAAAGATCAGTGACAGTGAACTAGCCAAAGCTAATAAATTTCATAGTGCATAATTGTCCCAGGATGTCAACATTAGAGCTCAAGTCTTGTGGGTCTCTGCATGTGTCCACAATGGATCTTAATGTATTTAAATAATTTTATGCTATAAACTTGTTTAAGAAAATTTCCCTGCAAGGGATTGGTAGAAAAGCACCTTCTCTTGCACTTCTAGGAAGTTTGGTCTCTCTTGAAGAACTCTCAATAGAAAGTAAATGTTTTAAGGCTAGTAATTGACTTACTTTTAGCATCCTTCTAATAGTTTTTTGAACACCATAATTTTATTACATAGGGATATTTATCGCACCAAGTTTGGATTGCAGAACCATGCAATAAGCCTGGAGGCATTAACTTTAACCCTTTCACTCAATAGTTTGAAAGTGGTTTGCATGAAAGTTCCAAAATTTGATAAGAAGGAAATTTCTCTGATAGGTTGCTTGTTTAGAAGATTTCCTTTGCTACAAACAATGACACTTGCACTTCCAATATGCTCCCTATTTACTCATGAGAAGAGCTTCTTAAAACAACTTCTGGGTTTGAAAAGACCTAGTGAAGAAAGTGTGTATATATGAGAAGAACATGAAGACTACTACTAGGGATGTATTGAAGATTCTTTACAATCGACTGATGCTTAACTTTGTAATTGATTGAAATATGCCATACGAAGAATGAATTGATTTTTGAGGCCGATGTACATTCTCTTTTTTTATTAAAATTTCATGGAAAATACATTCTCCCATTTTTTCCTTCACATGCATATACCATACTAACCTTATGTGGTCCATGTTGTTAATTGTTAAGAATCACATGTCATGTCTTGTTGGGGCTGGTTTATTTTTTCATTATGGGGATGGTTTCAAATTTTCCATCCAATCTTTTGTTGATGGAGTAGAAACAACAAAACATGCAATTAATATTGTTCTACTCTTTCACTCCGCTCATCTTGAAAGTTTTGAACTTTCAGTTTCCATGGGTGATATTGATAGAGGGAAAATTGGTAAATATTTTCAGAAATGGGTTCAATCTGCATCTTCAAAAAGAGTGAAAAAAATCTCTCTCAGCAATATTTTGACTGGTAGTTTCATGGGTGTTCCACTTCTCTTTTTTCTTGTGAACCCTTAACATCATTAAAGCTCTAGTGGTTTTTATTCACATGAAAGCCTCTCTACTTCAGCGGAAATTCATTTGTAAATGCCATATGCGTTTTTGGGGCTGAACACTGATTCTTAAATGGATTGTAAGTTATTCATAATTCCAAATACTCAAGGGATATATATTTTTTTTCTATTTGCATTAATTGAGAAATATCAATATCTGATTTAACATTATCTTTTCTTAGATTTGCAGGTATGCTTCTTTCATCAATTATGTCAATCTATAACTAAAATTGATTACTTGACCTTGCACCATGGCTTCACCATTGTAAGTTTTGATCACTTTAAATAATATTTTTTTCTCATCTTTTTCATGTCAAAGCCCACTTCATTCATTTAAGGAACCTAATTTTCCCTAAAATATTAATTTCTTTGAAATGTACACGCTCACTTGGCTAAAAATAGAAAGTTTGATTTTCATAAATATATCAAGCGATCTTTGGATGACGACTTCAATAGCGTGGTTGGAATTAGGTTAGTAATGTTTTCTATGTGCACAACAACTTTGGTCTCAAAAATAATTATGTATACAGTATTTCCCTTATCTGACCTTGCTTTGTCATCCTCTTATTTTTTTTTAAACCTATTCTTTGCTTTTACTAACAAACACCCTTGATGCATTATATGCAGTCCTCCTTTATGGTATTTTTCTATAATATTTATGCTTCTTATTGTGATTGGTAAATCGTCAGTACTCTACCCTTCTTCCAAAGTCTTCATTTTACATATCCACAATTGTTTAAACTAACATTCTCCTTCTGATTGGAACTATTCCTCCAAGCAAGGTAGTATACATTCTTTTGGATCTTGTTTGCTCCCTTAATTATAAGTGCATAAAATTATTAGATTCATAAGATAGGGTATGATTGATCATGTGAGCCAATCATCTTGGACATTTTTATTGAATTCTTAAAAACTTATTTCCATTTGATCTTCCAAAATGTGTAGATAGTTTTGTTGGTTGGAACAAAGCTACAAGTTATAATAACAGATATTTTGTTCTGCAGAATGCTTTCCATCTTGCATTCTTTTTATGGATATGGGTAAGAAATATGTCCTTCTATTAAAGAATAAATTATTGTGTGTAGAGTCATTGGGTTTATTATGGTAATGATCTTAACATTTTGCAGTCTTTTGTTTGTTAGCTTATGGTTTAGTGGTTGAGACAGAGCATCATCATGTTAATGACCCAAAGTCAAACTTAGGGATAAAAGTCCCAAATTATAAGTTGGATGAATTTGATGAGATTTATATGTAATATTAATTCAATAATTAATAAAAAATGTAGTCTCGGGCACCCTAAATCAACTTCAGTTTGTATAGATTTAGAATTTCATTTTTGATACATCTCTGCATCTTATTTAGATTTGACTTTATGCTTGCAATACGAATTTGGCCTGAGATCTTGTTTTCATGAAAATTTTGTTTTGATCATAATCAGAATCATCATTGGGTAAGTATGTGATCACTTTTTAAGTTTTCCCATAAATGTTTCCATGAAAAAAAAAGTATGTTGATCATTCAAGCCCATAAACTATTCTACATATTTTGGTTATAAAACCTTTATCTTGCCTTAAATATGAAGAGAGCACATTCCAAGTAAACAAGTGATCATTTTAATTAGGTTATTGCTGCTTTGGATTAGTACTAACATACTGAAATGCAATAGACTGTCTAGGGAGAACACTGATAGTAACCATTTTTTGCAACTGATGAGGACTCCTTTGGGTTGTTCTTTTCTTTTTTTTTTGTTGAATTAAGTGTCGGACCTTCTATTTAAATAGAAAAAAAACATATTACAAAATGTACACATGAGATGTGGGCCACCTATAGCCTAGGAAACTGAGCCTAAGGCCCACTGTCCGGGCTCTAGGCCCACAAAACATGACGTCGAAACCGCAAAGGATAATCGAATGCCAAGACCATTCGATCTGTCATCGGAGATCTGACAATCAAGAACAATATCGGAACGCTAACAAGCTCACTCTTTAACTCTTGAATCAGACCTAATAAGCATTTAGAGACTGCTCTATAAAAATTTCAGGTCTGATTTGGCTAATAACCCTCGCGCATGTAGTCCACCCGAAATCCACTAGATGCAAGTTATTCACACCGGTCCAACTAACTTGCTCGATGTTTAACATTGCTTCCAGACCTGGAGTCTAATAAAGCTACCGTTAAAGTTGATTTTGGGTTCGTTTGGCTGGATAACCGCCTTGCTATTTGCCACGCGAAATTGATAAGATTGCTGCTATTTCTCCTATCTTCTCGTACTTTAACCAAGCTCCATGCATAACCAATGAAAATGCATTCTGTTGTATAGTTCAAATTCATGTAAATACTTGTGTTTTCAATCTAAACCCACCCAAGAACCTTGGGTTTGAAGAGTTCTGGGCACATATTCCAGCCTAAGGACCAGACATTCTTTTCATAAATATCCCTGAACTGCTGCATCATGTGAACTAAAATTCAATTGTTTCCTGAGGTCTACAACCTGCTAGCATCCCCTGCTCTGATAGAGCTCCTGGTCTGCGTTCTCCTGTCTGAGACACTCTTCCCTCAATCTACCCTAGGGGGTCTCTATCCATTTATATTTATTGTTACTTTTAGCACAGAGTACTCCTTCATTAGCTAAGATGTCCGCTAATTTGTTGGTTGTTCGGCACACATGAGTGAAACTCAGGGTTCTCATGTTCTACAGGTGGGAATGAATCCTTTGATAAACTTGCAGAAGCCTCCAATGTCTCGAAACTTTTTCTGGAGCTAAGCCTTAGCAAATTTTCTTGACTGAATTGATAATCAATTTGGAATCAGCTTCAATTATAATGTTATGAAGATTTGAGTCCCTTAGGATTTCTAAGCATTGCTCAAGGGCCATGAGCTCTACCATATTATTTGTGGCTTTCCCCAAATTACTATGAAAGATGATTTCTATGCACCCCTTCTCATCCCTTATCACTCCTCCGTAACCAGCCATGCCCGGGTTTCCTTTTGAGGCCCCATCTATATTGCATTTCATAAAACCTTGAGGGGGAGGTTGCCAGAAATCCTTATCAGCAATTATATGATTTGCATTTTTGTTTTTGCCCTGTGGGATAAGCCCCTGCAGACCCAACTGTAGTAGTATCTGCACATCAGTATCTGTAGGGTTGTTCTCAAGGGGGTTTTTAATGAGGATTCCTACCGTCTCATTGAGCTATCTTAAAATCTGTGCCATGATGCTCTGGGAAGAACCTTTCCTATTTTTGAATATTTTGTTGTTGTGTTCTTTCTAGACATCCTAGATTAGAAAGCTTGGAGCTAAAGCCCAAGCTTAGTTGACTGTTTCATTATCAGAGAAATTTTTCTTCCACTTCTTTAAGGTGCTGGTAATGCTACCCATGTCCCGATTTGTTTTTCTGAATATTGAAGCAATCCAATTCCACAATGTGGATGTGAATGGGCAGAGGTTGAGAAGGTGATCCATAGTTTCTTCTTGTAATTCACATAGCTGGCATCTAGATGGACCAGATACCCCTCTTTTCCTAAGGTTTTCCTAGGTTAGAATTTTTCTATGCTGCACTAACCACATGAACAGTTTGATTTTCATCCAGCTTTGGTTTTGCCATAGGTCCTTCCATACCCCATCAGGGTTTGTAATGTCAAGCCCAAGGGCTATGCACTTGGCCTCTTTGAGGTTAAAGGTGCCTTCATTGTTATTGCCCCATCTCAGCTGGTCTAAATCTGCTGATACCAGAATATTCCTCTGTTCCAGGATGGATGTTAGAGCTTCTGCTTGTGCCTTCAAGGGGGAGTTATCACTATAAACCATGTTCTTCCATATCCTCCATTTTTCCTCTCTATTTTCCTGATCCTAGAATTCATTTACTCTCGAGTAACCTTTTGTTGTCAGTATCGTTCTTGAGATTTGCAAAATCTTCTCTTAACAATTTAGGTTCCTATTGCCACTTATCCTCCCAAAACCAGGCAAGGTTTCCATCTCTAATTTCCCAAAAAATTGTGTTTTTGAACAATGGCTCTATTCTCCCAAGCTTTGTTCCAAATGTGGGAGCCTTTTATGATCCCAGAGATTCTAATGTGATCCTTGTCTTGCCAATTGTTTGCATATTTCTGTTTCCAAATTTCGGCCTAAGGGGAAGCTGAATATTTTAGCCATCTCCACCATAGTTTTGCCCCCAAAACTTTGTTTAGAACCTCAGTATCATCCAGTCCCAAACCTCCATGTGTCTTAGTTTTACAGATTTTTTCCCAGGCTACCAAGGCCCATTGTTTTTTCTCTTCCCCTTTACCCCAAGGAAAATCTCTTTGGATATTTCTGCATAGTTGCATGACTCCTTTAGGAGCAGGAAGGGATGAAAACATAAATATGGGGACAGTTTGTAGGACAGCTTTTGTGAGCACTAGTTGTCCTGCTAAGTTCAAAGGCCTACTTGTCCATTTCTGTATTTTGTCCTGTAGCTTATTAATCACAGGCTCCCAGACCGTCTTTCTCAGAGGTTTGTCTGTTAGCGGTACTCCCAAATATTTGTATGGCAACACATCTCTTTGAAAGCCTAGAATTTTTGATATATTTCTATGAATAGCAATGTCAGTATTAAAAAAGAAAATCTTTGATTTGGAGAGGCTTACCTCTATGCCCGCAGCCATTGCAAAGTCTTTCAGGATTTGTTTGTAGGCTAGAGCTTCCCTGACCATTGGTGTACCCTATAGCATAGTATCATCCACAAATCGTTGATGGGTCACAGCATTTCCATTCATGGTGAGTTTGAGACCCTGGATTTTGCCTCATGCTTTGGCAGACTTGATAGCTTGGCCTAGCCCTTCCATCATGAGAATAAAGAGGAAGGGTGAGAGAGGATCTCCTTGTCTGAGACCTCTCAAAGGATTAAAGGGCTTGGATGGTGAACCATTTAACAGGATTGAGAAACTAGAGGTAGTTACAAGGGCCATTACCCATCTTACCCAATTATGGTCAAATCCATATGCTATAAGAACTTTCCTTATGTAGGCCCAATTTAGCTTATCATAAGCCTTTTCTAGGTCAAGTTGCATAATCATTCCTACTTGCCTATTGCTTATAAGTGAGTGAACCACCTCATGTGCTTGAATGATATTGTTGAGAATTTGTCTACCTTCCACATACCCAGTTTGCTCCTCAAATACGAGAGTTGGTAGAAGGGGTTTAAGCCTGTTGGAAATTATTTTGGAAATTATTTTGTACACCACATTGCATAATGCTATTGGTCTGAATTTGTCTGGTGTCATAGCATTATCCTATTTTGGAATCAAGGATATAAAAGAGGTATTGAGCGCCTTCAAAATAGTTCTATTTTTCCTAGAGTCCTCCACCACATCAAGGATGTCCTACTTGACTATTCCCCAACATGCTTTAAGGAAGTCGACATTAAAACCATCCGGACCTGGTGCCTTCCCATTTTGCATTTCTTTGATGACTTCATTGACCTCCTCTTCATTCACAGGCCTATTTAGATTATAATTGTCTTCTCTTGTCACAAGCTTAGGAATGTGCTTTGTGAAGTCATTGATGTAGTGTGATCTGTCTAATAGAGGTTCCTCTACTATGCCTTGGAAATGTTAAACCAGTGCAACTTCTATTTCTTTATGGGTATTGAGTTGATTTCCTTGAGAATCCTTGATTTTTGAGATCCTGTTATGAGACCTATGATCCATGGTGGATTTGTGAAAAGAACATGTGTTCCTTTCTCCTTCTTTTAACCATTGTACTCTTGATTTCTATTTCCAGAATATTTCCTCTTGTTTCCATAATTCTTCCCATTCTTGTTGATGGTTGTCATCTTGTTCCTTTCTTTCCTCATTGAAGCCATCTGTAATGAGGATCTGATTAATTTCCTGTAGCTTCCATTCAACAACTTTTTTGGCTTCAAAAATGTTGCCAAACTCATTCTTATTCCACTCTTTAAGCCTGATTTTGATATGTTTCAATCTTTTATGCAGGAGGAACATTTTAGTGCCTTGAACTTGCATATCCTCTTTCCACCATTTTTCAATATTGTTGATAAAGTCCGGATGGGTGAGCCAAATGTTTTCAAACTTGAAAGGTCTATTTCTTGAAGTTCCTATAAAGGACACTTCAAGTTGAATAGGCCAATGATCCGAACCACTAAAAGGAAGTATCATTACTGACAATTCAAGGCCTGTTAGTGTAAGGTCCTCTGAGATAATGAATCTGTCTAGTTTTGAGGCCACCTGAGACTCTCCTCTGTTATAGACATTTTTGTGCCTTACAGCTATAAGAATGAAATGTCCATAAACCAAGGGATCCTAAGTCCCTAAAAGTGTTGTTCCAGCTCCTAAAGAAACAAGGTCAACAAATTACAGCTTCTCCCAGAAGTTCTCCACCAGAAACTGCTCAGAACTAGTCAAATCAGGATCATTTCAGCTGCTCCACTAGCTAGCTGCGTTGCAAAGCACCCAAATACACTGGCTAGGTGCGTTGCAACGCACTTGAATGCACTACCAGGGTGCGTTGAGCGGGAAATGACAAGTGGCAGAGTCATTCCACGAGGTGGAGAGACAATGGAAGCTTCCAGAATCTTCTCCAATGACACTTGCCTCACTGAATTCGACCAGTGATGAGTAAGAGGCTCTCAGTCTCCAAGTGGAAGCAAGAACTGGTAGAGAGAGGCCACTAATTAATTCATGAGCTAACTCATCCTCTTTGCATACATCTATATATGGATCCCTCACCAAGAGATCTAGGAGGCTGGAATTTTGTACATTGCAGAGAATTGTTGTTGGTTTTGAGATAGATATCAGAGTATTGGGTGATTTATGCTTTGTTGGAGGTGAAGAGGGAATTCTATGCTGGGAGGTTGATGCTGGATCAGGAATCATCGGTTGTAACTCCTTCTGGATCTTCTTGTTTTATCAATAAAACTATTTGAGTTTCTCCTACATGCTTGTATATCATTGATGTTTGTTATATTTGTATGTTTAGCTTAAATCTGATCCTAAGCTTTTTATGAATATAAACCCATGTCTTTGTGTATTTTCCTTCTTCTGTGATCTTGCAGGAACTTGGTGACACTGGGCAAGTAAGGGAGCAGGTAGCTGGAAGCTGTCAAAGAGAAGAGAGATTGGATCAAAGAACTAGCGCAAGACACAGGTTGGTTCATCCTATTCCTCTTCGTTTATAGTTCATAAAGGAGAATGCAAGAGTAGTTTTACCTATTTGTTTCTGAGGTCACTGTCACACCTAAGTGGGATAGGGTCGTTCTGAATAGACACTTTTCCCGTTAACAAAATGGCGACTCCACTGGGGAGTTGTGTCTAGTTAGTTTGTTTGTGTTTCTCTTGATTGTTTGTTTCATAAACTTAGAAGTAGCGAATCGAACTGCATTTGCCATTTACAAATGCAAAGTAGACATCTGCTACTTCAATCCATTCACTGGATCTGTTTATGATCTGAACAGCTGATTCACAAATTATCTGATTACCCTTTGTGATAGCTCTTAAACCTCTTTTAAATCAACCCTCTGATTGTGCATTATTGATTGCTTTTACTCGGCCAAAAACCATAGATTAAACTGCAAACCGTGACCCAGAACCCGGATAGAATTCTTGTTTCTGCCCCAGCGCAGGTGCTGTGAAGAGTTCCTGCATTTCAGTGCAGTTCCCGAGAGGGCAACCTGTGTTGCAATCCAGTTTCTCTGTGTACCAGGTGCATTGATCAGCTTAGCCCTGTGCAGCTGAGGTTCTTTGCTCATTTTTTCCAGTTTTGCCTCTGATTTTTGCAGCCTGTGATCAGTGTGTGTGTCTGTTTAAAAGCCCCTTTTCTTTGCCTTGATTCCGCCTCAGTTGTATAAAAGAAACTGTATTTGTTTTTGTGTGCTTGTTGCGTCATTTACAGTTTCCCATTGCAAAAGTAGAATAGTCATACTATCGTCCTTTGATTTAGATCTGTCGTAAGTGTCGATTTTGATCTTAGGAGAAAGTTTATTTGTTGTTGACAGTTGATGATGCTTTTACTTTTGCCTTTGGCTTGAATTTGTGAATTTCTAGTGTCGAAACAAGTGTTTATTTCAAAATCATAAAGTGTTGTAATCGTCTCTACATTTTGATTTCGAAAAGAAGCTTGTTTGTGTTTTTCACTTGAAAGCGATTTCAAATTTGTACAACAACTTTCTTTTTAGGCATCAATATTAAGAAAGTAAAAAACAAATACATGCACATGTGCATTTGCATATTGACAGTCTGTTTGGCTTGATTTAGGAAAAGTGCATTTACAGTGTGCTCTTTTCTCTTTGAGAAAAGATTGTGTCTTTATTTTCCCCTTGTAGCTAGGATTTTCTTTGCTGAAAAGAGATAAAAGCTTGCTTATCATCTTTAGATTGCATTTTAGGAATTACATCTACATCTCGTGGTGAACCCAAAAGCAAACTTCATAAGAAATATCAACCTAAAATAAATTCAATGAACTTAACAACGCTTTGTAACTTAACGCACAACATCTAGAGGTCTAGGCTAGAGACGTATTCCGGCGTCGTAAAGCCTGGTAACTGTTGTCCTCACTAATGGTTGGGTGATTCCTCCACTTTGAGACGATAAGTGCCAGTACGGACTTGTGCTCCCACGTACCGTCGAGTATATATTGGGAGACCCCTATAGGCATAAAACCTTTATCCATAGGAAGCCGTGTCGGCCGCCCTACTGATCGCAATGCATCGAACACAGCATTCGGGAAGATTGACTGTCGTACCGTAAAAAGTATTCTGCAGTTTTGTGATTGGTTTGGTACTCCCTCTACCTAGACCTCCAGAGCAGTCCCTTTCGTTCCTTTTCAGACTCCTTAACGAAAAAGGTCCATCTGAGCACTTGTCACTTCAGGCTCATTAAAAATCGAAGGAGACTAGAGTCATCTTTTGTTTTTTCTCGACTCTTAAAAACTGAAAAAACAAGTTGTGTCAAAAGCGTCTAAAATTCATTTAATACGGAAACATACTTTCCCTTTTATTTTAGTTGATCGAGTAATCCGCAATCGTGGAGGAAAGTAAATTGAAACCCCGTTGTTCGCGGAGGCTTACAAGTCAACCGTCTTTGTCTCCGGAAGCAAAACCAGTACGGACAAAGCGAACTCGTTTAACCAAATCCAAGTCTCCTATCAAAGTTAGAACAAGTGTTCCAACAACATCAGAGACTCTGGTTACTCCAAACATTTCTGGAATCCCTGCCTCAACAGAAGAAGTTCAACAGCCACAGAAGGACAGTGATACTGATCCTAGTTTGAGAATAAACACTTGTGTAACTGAACCAGTTCCATCTATAACTGGTTCAGAGAGTCTTACTCTTCAAACATATGTCGCTGCCTCTTCGGCACCAGAAATATTTTACGGACCTGACGGTCTTCCCCTTCCACCTGGTTTGATTACGATAGAAGAAATTGTAGAAGATCCTCAAGCAAGTACTCCAACGCACTTTGGAGTCGGGATCACTCTATTTCCTTCGACATCAGAAGTTAGTCTACCACCAGCGGAAGTTCCTGTAGAATCGCTAGGTAATCTTTTGGATAGACTACAAATGTCTGAACAACCATCAACATCTAGGACTGTGTCTTCTGACACAGCGACGGCAGAACTCCCTGTTGTCACTCCAACAATGTTCGTCGGCATACCATATGTCCCGACTAGCTCACAACCGCTAGAAGGAGCCCATCCAGGGGCTATTTCGACAGTCTAGTCCGTTCCTGTTTGTTCATCCGGAATTATATCCGGAAACTCTTATGTTGAGTCTCAACAAATTGATCCATTTGGAGGTCAATTTGGGCAGTCCGGTCCCCAAGGGAAAACAATTCCCTTGAGTTCTGGATTACTACCGTATGGGGGGCAGTATGCCCTATCATTATCCACTCCGGGAGGATATCCATACGGGAGTTCACAACAGCATTCAGGTTATATTGGAATTACTTCAAGTGGTTGGGTACCTATACTACCTTAACAACTAAGAGTTGTATATTCGATGCAAAATTGCGTACCTGTGTCGAACATACCGACTACGCCAGCTATTGTGACGGTGTCACAAGTTCAAGCGCTACCTGTTGTATGTCAACCTCAAATTTCTCAGGTTGTAATGCAATAGCCCCTTGACCCTGCGACTCAACCACAATCGCCGACTAGTGGGGCGACACAGGCCCAGACGGGTACAATTACCCCTCACCTTGGTCAAACGGTTAGTATCAGGCAACATCACATGGCTTCACAACCGTGGCTGGTGCAATACCAACAACCACAATTCCAGCAAGTATACCAAGGTGTTGAGCAGCAAATCTCTGCGAATAGTGGACAGCCGTACATTCAAAACGGTCAAAATCAACCATTTTATAATGGTCAAGTCCACCAACCTTACCAAACATACCAGCATTAAATGCATTATGCCGGTATGCAAAGACCAACTGCTCAGGTTATTCCATCGTATCCTGGGTATGCTTCACCTAACCTGAATCAACAGTTACCATTCGTGGCAACTTTAGAGTTACCTGATTTAAACCGGTTAACAAACGATCCAATTTCTTACGCCCCTTGGTGGCCAGCGATTCCGCATAAACTTCCATCAGATATTCCTAAATTTAATGGAAATCCGGGTGAAGATCCATCAAATCACGTGATCACATTTCATCTATGGTGTTCATCAAACACTTTAAATGATGATTCAATAAGACTTCGCCTTTTTCAGAGGACGTTAACGGGTCCAGCAGCAAAATGGTACATTGAATTGCCTAGAGCTTCGTTCGACAACTTCAGCACCTTAGCCACAACCTTTTTAACCCATTTTCAATTACCGATAAGGTATGAAACGGGAACAGAACTGCTTACCAACTTTAAACAGACAACAGCGACTCACATATCTGATCATATACATGAGTGGCGACGTCATCGTAGGATGGTAAAAACGTACGTTCCCGATCAGCTATTAGTTGAATGGTTTATCAAGTCATTAATGCCTTCCATCACGGAAGATGTGGCAAAGGGGGGAGTCGTAACGGAAGAGCAAGTGATCGCTCGTGCACAATATCTGGACTTGATTTACGCTCAGTCCGGTACACTCTACGACAAAATACCTGACGCCCCTAGACCGGAATTCTCAATTCCTCCTCCTCCTAAATCAAACAATGAATCTCATGCCGACGATGGCGTGATTGGCACAACAGACACGAAATCAACAAAGGCTACGTCCAATAAGGCCCGTAAGATTTCAGATCAAAATGCAAAAGATGAACTTCTTGCTTCGGAAGTAAATGTCGTATCGACAGATAAGGGCAAAGAAACCAAACAACCAGGAAGCAAGAAGAAAGGCAAAGGGAAGAAGAAGAAACAGGATGAATCATCACCTGAAAAATCTTCTTCAAACCCTCCTGGAAATAGGAAACAAAAATATCCATGCATGATATGCGATGAAGATCATCGGACTTTAGATTGTCCACACAGAGCTGAGCTTAAAAAATTCTTTAAGAATTCGAAAACCTCAGCAGTGTTAACTGATCTGTTTCCGAATCCAGGAACAAATCTGGTTGAAAGTGGAAATGCTTCCCCGTCTCAAGTGCTAATGTTGTCGATTTCAAAACAACAGAATGATGCTTTGATTTCGACAAGGAACAAAGATTACGGGAATCCGAACCTGTCGAACAACAAGGATAAAGATCAACCGAGTAGTTCGACAACAACTTCGACAGAAGTTGTACCACCCACCATCCCTGAATTGACAATAAAACCGCCGAAGGGAGTAGTACACAAGTCGAGATTTAATCCCCGCGCTAGAGCAGCACAGCATTATAACATAGTGGAAGATTTGGCCCAATCGCCATCTGCTATGTCGACTCTTGAAGTACTACAAAATTGCCCATCCCAAAGGCAGGCTTTGTTATCGGCCATTGGTGGGATTGATCCAAAGGATTCCAATCTTGTATCCTTCGACCACAAAGGGTACGATCCTCAGTTACCAGCCCAATTAGCTTTCCTTGTTCAAGTGAAAGCCCTCAACAAAACTGTTCACCGAACGATTATTGATGAGGGGGCATCTACATGTATTATGTCGATGAGTTGCTGGAAAACTTTAGGATCTCCAACCTTGTCGCGATCTGCGACAACATTAAAAGCATTCGACGGAAGGACATATACCCCATACGGTATCCTAAATAACTTGAAAGTTGAACTAGGAGGGAAAACAGTAGAAATAGATGTTGAAGTCATCGATGGGAATCTTGATTACAACATCCTACTAGGACGACCATGGATATATGCCATGGCAGCTGTTGTGTCGACCTATTTTAGAAAGATTGCATTTCCCTTTCAGGGAGGGATTACAATCGTCGACCAACAAAACTTCCTCCCCAATGGTTCACAAGTTACAGGAAGCATTCCCATGATCCATGGAAGCCCCCATTCGCTTCAGAATATCGGAGTAGGCCTACTAAAATATCCTATACTAATGGGAACTTTCGCTCTTCCACCTCCAATCAATCTGGCGGAAGTAGCGTCGATAGGAACCTGCAACATGATATCTTCCACAAAGATCTCAGAAAACGATATCAACATGGATCATGCAATGGTTTTGCCCCCGAGCCCAATAGAAATATTATAGCAATCAATGTTTCTAGCATGGGAGGCAAACCCAAATCAACGCTCATCAAGCGTTTGGATGGATAGGTCTAGAGAATACGGTACTCCTTTAGATCCTTGGTCGCAAGTGCATGACATCGACGAAGGAATTCTCCAAGCTATGGTAGTTGAAGGAGCACCATGGAATGATTCCCACCATCGTTCTCTTCTTCTGAATGATGAAGAAGATACTCAAAATGACCTCTACCATCCTTCAATAGTTGATTTTCTATCAAATACTGTAAATACGGTGGATTCCGAGAGAAACTTATCCAACATAGAAGAGACTATAGCCATAAATATCTCGACCAAAACAGATGTTGTAGAGAATATTTATGTTAGAAAATGGTGTTCTCCGTCAGAACTGGAAGTATATAACGCTCTTTTTCGCGAATTTAGAGATGTCTTTGCTTGGTCATACAGTGAAATGCCAAGCATCGACTCGAGTATCGTTGAACACGAAATTAAGATGTATCCAGATGTTAAACCGGTACGGCAACGGCTGAGGCAGGTGCACCCCAAGAAAGCCGCTGCCATTAAGGCAGAAGTTGAAAAACTTCTCCATGCTGATTTCATCTACCCGGTTCCTCTAACCGATTGGGTATCGAATATTGTCCCTGTTATGAAAAAACAAGGGACAATTAGAGTGTGCGTCGATTATAGGGATGTAAATCAAGCTTGTCCAAAAGACAACTACCCTACACCCTTCATTGACCAGATAATTGATGAATGCGCCGGATGCGAAATCTTTTCATTCATGGATGGATTCTCCGGGTATAATCAAATAAATATCCGCCCACAGGACCAGTCAAAGACTGCATTCATTTATCCGTGGGGCACATTCGCATATCGAAAATTACCCTTTGGTTTAAAGAACGCAGGGGCGACGTTTCAGAGGGCAATGAATTATGCCTTCCATGACATCAAAAACATCGTTCAACCTTATCTCGACGACCTTCCGGCTCATTCGCGAAAGCGGACTGATCATCCGCAGCATTTAAGAGCGATATTTCTACGTTGCCGACACTACAAGATATGACTCAATCTGCACAAATGTGTATTTTGCATCAGTTCTGGTCGTTTACTTGGCTTTGTAGTCTCCAAGGATTGGATTCGTCTCGACCCGTGTAAGGTCCAGGCAATCATAAATTTTCCTCCACCTTCAAATTTGCTTCAGATTCAGAAACTCCAAGGGAAAGCAAACTTTCTGAGGAGGTTCATTCCAAATTACGCCGAACTTGCTAAAGGTTATACACGTCTTTTGAAAAAGGGGGTACCCTTTAACTGGGATCAGGTCGCGCAAGCTTCCTTTGATGCTTTAAAAGATTCCCTAATGAAAGCATCATTAATGTACGCCCCTGATTATCAAAGAGACTTTAACCTGTATCTGGCTGCAGCAGATACGACCATCGCAATGGTGTTAGTTCAAGAAGTCGATGGAATTGAACATCCTATTTATTATTTAAGTAAGAACTTAAATGATACAGAAAGCAAATATTCTTACGTTGAAAAACTAGCGCTTGCAGCTGTTTAGGCGATACAAAGATTTCGACACTATTTCCTATTTCGGAAGACTACCATTCTATCAGATTGCAACCCCATGACTTATATATTGTCGCGACAGTTGCTGGGGGGCAAATATTCAAAATGGATAGCAATCCTTCAAGAGTTTGATCTGGAATTTGTGAAATCCAAGTCAAAGAAAGCTCTAGTTTTCGCAGAATTATTATGCGATCTCCCATCGTCGTCCAACGATGAAACATCTGAAGAATCAATCGTGGATGAAAGTTTGTTTCTGATATCTACAAGCAATGAGTGGTATGGGGATATAATCATTTATCTCCAAACCCAAAAATTTAGGCCAAACACCACCCACTCTGAACAAAAACATATTCGATACCAAGCAAAAGACTACATGATCGTCGGTGATACACTTTACCGTCGTGTTATAGATACGGTTCTGAGAAGGTGCCTCACCCATGAGGAAGCCGAAAAAGCCCTGAATGAGTGCCATTCAGGCGCGTGTGGGGGGCATCAATATGGATATGCTACAGCACAAAAAATATTACGAGCAGGATACTTCTGGCCAACAATGTTCAAAGATTGCATAACCGCAGTCAGAAGTTGCCATGCTTGTCAAATTTTTTATAGCAAAACCAGAAGACCACCCGCACCTCTACATCCAATAGTTTCTGTTGGGCCATTCGCCAAATGGGGCATCGATTTCATGACATGTAACCCCACCTCGACCGGGAGGTATGGGTATATTATAGTCGCAGTGGACTATTTTACCAAATGGGCCGAGGCGATGCCCACATTAGATAATACTGGTGAAACAGCTGCCCTTTTCTTTTTCAATCATGTAGTCGCCAGATTCGACGTACCACAAGCTATAGTCATAGATCATGGATCGCACTTTCTCAATCACATGATGGTTGAATTAGCTGCCAAACTAGGGCTATCCCACGACAACTCTACTCCATATTATCCGCAGGCCAACGGACAAGTTGAAGCAATCAACAAGGTCCTGAAGCGCATGCTGCAAAGGATGATCGGAGTTCACAAAAGAAGATGGCACCTAATCATGTACTCATCTTTGTGGGCTTACTGAACATCGGTAAGGAATGCAACCGGGTTCACACCCTTCCAACTGGTATATGGCCTGGAAGCAGTCTTACCAGTCCAGTGTGAAATCTCGTCTCTCAAACTCGCAATCGATCTCCTCCCCGGAACTTCAGAAGAAGAAGCTCGTTTCTTGGAATTAATCCAATTGGATGAAACCCGTCATGACGCCGCGTTGGCTAACGAAGCCCATAAGAAACGAGTCAAGGCACAGTTCGACAAAAATGTCAAACCCCGTGTCTTCTCGGAAGGTGACTTGGTCCTGCTTTACGACCAAGAATCCGATAAGTTGGGAGCAGGTAAATTTAAGTCTTTATGGATGGGCCCCTATATTGTTAAACGAGTGTTAGCAAAAGGAGCCTACGAGTTGATGGATTACGACGGAATTCCACTGGCGCAACCTCGTAACGGGTTGTACCTCAAGCGTTACTACGCCTAGTAGTAACCAATATGCTTTTGTTATATTTTTGTTTTCGCTAGAGTGTTTGTTTTGGTCGAGTAATCCACTTTTTACATTTATTGCAGATGTCAAACCTATTGGAGCCATGTGTTGGATACGCCGACGGAGCGAGTCGTAGTTCGCGAAACCTGTCCTCCGCAGCCTGGGCCATTTTTTATCCAAGCGGCGAGTTAGTAAGTTTCAGAGGTGTATGTATTGGTCGATCAACGAAAAATATTGCTGAATATAGCGCGTTGATAGAACTTCTCTCTGATGCCATCACTCATGGTATACGCCGACTAATCGTCAGGCTAGACTCACAGCTCGTAATACTACAACTCAATGGTATATATTCCGTCCGAAACCCAGCTATTTATCGCATGTTCCTAAGCGTTAAGATTTTGGAAAGACAATTTGATCTTATTCAATACCAACATATTTCCAGAAACTTAAACACATTAACCGACTCATTAGCAAACTATGTGTTAGATAGACATTTGCAACATTTATAAAAAGAAACACATCATCAATGTTTTACATGTGGATCACATAACTCAACCAGAATAAAACTCCAAAAATCAAAAATATATATATAGTTGTTTATGGTTTACACATAATGTTCTGTAACCAAGACAAAATCGGTCACATGACCCAAAAACTCAAAATGCTAGGGTGCACCCTAGTCTAATGATGCTCGTGATAGCAAGTCACAGCCTATGCGATCATGCGTAAGAGACGAGTCCATCGTTCTGGCACACCAGTAGTATGCCGCTGTAATTGCAAAGGTAGCTCATCGATCCTCACATCTGGAATACCGAGAGTAAGGCTCTCAACCTACTCCTTCACAGCTGTAAGAGTCTCGGCCACATCGAGGTCGCGAAGAATAACCCTTCCGGCGGCCTCTCCCATTGGGGCAACAGCGGGTACTCTCAAGCGAACTACTGGACGAACAGGACCAACATCTGCATGTGCACATGAGTTTGATTAGAGTCTTGATAGAACAAAGCACAAGAACATTATAAACAAAAAAAAAAAAAAAAAAAACAGTAAACAGCAATATGGTCAGAGATTTTACCAATAGCACCCCACTGCTCGCCATTCGGCAGTACAAAATCTGGATCACCCCGGAAGTCCATGCCAGCATATGGATACTCGGAATAAACCATCTCCTGACGATCAAACCACCTGAAGAAGGTATCAGAAAATGAAATCTGAGACTAGCCAGCATGCCTAGACATATGGTCAACCCATCTCTGCATACGTGGTTCAGTAGGAGAAGGTAAATCGAGTGCAATGTACTGCGGCTCCATCAGTGGTATCTTCTCCAAGGCAAAGGCGGTCAAAATAGAACCGAACCCAAAGTTCTTCAACCTCCCGTTCTTTATCTTGGTCAACTGTTCTTTCATTATGAGAAGTACTGCGTCGCACCAGTTGAACACCTTCAGTTGGAGGCATTCCAAGGCATGCTGCATATAGGATCTATTGGCTACATGAAGAGACGCGCTACCGGCCATCCTACCAAAAGTAAATAGGATAGTCCTAAGGGACCTGTCAGTGACATCACGGATGATGATCTCGCCGTCTTTGCTCAGCTGAGATCCTTCCCTGCAATACTAGCGGACATAATCTCTCACAGAATCGCCTCATCGGGCCGAACCTGACAAACATATGGGGGCACCCCGCCTCGACAAGCCAGTCAAGAAATAGATGTCTACTGCAGTCAAGGGGACAGATTTGCCCCTAATCTGGAAAACCTGGTTGATAGGATCCCAAGAGTCAAGAAAATACTTCAGTAAGTTAATCTACTGTCTCATGCTAGAGATGCGGAAGAACTTCAGCAAGCCACAATTCCGCAGCAAGTTCACTGTAACAGGATCATGTAGGGCAATCATGTCCTCTTCTTCATGTTCTCGTTCTCACCATGTAAGGGTCATTTTGCTCCAAGATCTCTGAAAAAACAAACAAGAGAGGAGATTAGATCCTTATTTTGATGAGAAACAGGCAAAAATTCCACCAAAAACTGTGCAACAACTTTCCTTTCTACGCCCAACGCACCTGCAGCAGTGTTACAGGTGTGTTGAATGTCAAACTGCCTTCATACAGACCAACATTCAACGCAGGTTTCAATGTGCTCAGGGTGCGTTGATGGCAGAACAAACCCATCAAATCCCAGGGGCTCAGAAAAGCAGGGATAAAGCACAGAATGCAAAAAGGAAACCATGAAATGAGAGAGCTCAGGTTTACCTCCTACTTGGTCCAGACGGTGCCGAGAATCGTCCACAGAATCTCCCGAAATCAGCTGATGAAAATCGAGGGGGAAAACACCTCCAAAGCTCCAACAAACCAAGTTCAAATGAAATGGTAAAATGAGAGGTAAAAAACACTTTTTAATTACTTTTACGTAGTTCGAAGTAAAGTATTAGCGTTTTAATCTCGTTTTCAAAGCAAATATTGTTCATTTCTAACTAGTTTGATGAAGCAGTTTGAAAAATACAGTACTATCTTTGGAAGGACAAAGCTATCTATGGTAAAAATCAAAACAAGACCACCTGATCGAGCAGTTTTAGCGCATAGTTCAAGCTCGTTAAAAAATAAACATAAGTCCGAGCAAGTGTTTCCACCCACGTTTAAGCTCGTTAAAAAATGAACTATCCCCTGGTAAATAACCACCGTGAATGTAGTACTTCAGCCATTAAAGCCTTGGTCGTGTTTCCACCGTCACCTCCACTTTTCCATTGGCCGATCATTCACCTCCATTTGATTGTTTACCCATTTTGAGGAACAGCTGCGAAGAGTGATTTCACTAGCCATCCTTGTGACACTGCCATGATTGGAAAATTCCAAACCTTACCTGGAATCAGCTGCTACCCATTTTATCACTCGTTCCTCAAAAGACGAGTCTTCTTTAAGCTCTTTTCATCTGACTCATAAAAGATGAAAAGATTGTCGAGTTTTGGCCTTCCAGCTCGTTAAATCAACCGGAAGTGCTATCCCTCCTCTAGATTTTAATCTTTTGGACCTGAGGGATTATTGCACAAAAAGATTGAGCGCTTGTTTTGTTCGGCTCGTTAAAACTATCGAAAACTCATCCCTTCTGTATTTTTTTATACTTTTTTGGACTTAAGGGATTAGATGACGAAAAAGGAACTTCAGAGTTACCTTTACGTACCTTTTTAGACTCTCTAAAAATGAAAAGGACCGAGTTATCTTTGTCGTTAGACTCGTTAAAAAGATTAATAGCGACAAACTTGTATATAGGCGAGAACGAGTTTCACTATCGCTAGGCTCGTTAAAACATAGTGATGGGTTTTCCCGAAGGGCAAATTATAGAACAAGCACATGTTATCCTCCTCAAGCTTGACAAAAATAAAGAGGTACTGGTCAGCAATGACTGGGGAAAAATTTGGAAGAAAACTCAAAGAAACTTTATTGGTAGCAAGTCGCTCTTGAACATGACACTTCCACTCCGTGCCTGAGTCAGGTTGGGTTGTTTCATTCACCGGTCACATCACCATGGTCACGCCATACCATCCACATTTGGGGTAAATGCTACCAATCCATCACATAAGTGTCGCTGACATGTTCAAGAGAAGTCATCCAGAGAAGAAACTCGTGTCCCATCCACTACCATACATTATACTTCATTCTTTCATGACCGCCACCCTGAACCATATATCATCAGATCGTTTTCACCTCCATCAAAATCATTTGCTCCGTTCTGTGTCATTGATGTGGGATTCATTAAGGCCCTCCTTTGACGGATCGCTTCTTGTCAACATCAGCTCATTATCCAAGAAGTTGATCTAGGAACACCCCATTCAGTACTTTGAAGCTTGCATGCCTCAATGGCAAGTTTCTCACTTCCGGCGACAGGTATACATCAATGACCTTCGACCGAAATATTTTGCGTGGTGTTCGACACCAAGTCCTTTATTCACACCACGTGAATTGTACTGCAGTACCTTGAGGGTCATTATCATTATCGGTGATTCCTCTCGCACTTGTTAACAGTTTACATCATTGACTGGTAATCAAGCGATGTCTTTCCATGTTCGACTTCAAAACATTTCTCACATGGATCGACTTGTACTTCGAGTGAAGATCGGACGAGATTGAAGACCCCGGATCTAGTTCCATCCATCCGGGCTGTGATATATATTCAGGAAAAATAAAGACATTGAAATGTACAGCATTGCAGCACAAATAATCATCCTACCAAAAGGATGATGACTTCATCAGAATCATCAGTCTACCATCAGACGATTGTCTGTCCTATGTACATGAAAATGAATTTATAAAGATGAGCATGGGAATGCCCGCCTCAGCTAGATCATGAAAACAGTATGAAGATAATGTATTGTATTGTATCTTATTACAGGTCTCCTCCCAGCATTGAAAGAACTTCGGATCCTCCTAATAAAGCATTTCACCCGATAAATGGCCTCATACTTTAGGGGGCAACTGTTATAGACATTTTTGTGCCTTATAGCTATAAGAATGAAATGTCCATAAACCAACGGATCCTAAGTCCCTAAAAGTGTTGTTCCAGCTCCTAAAGAAACAAGGTCAACAAATTACAGCTTCTCCCAGAAGTTCTCCACCAGAAACTGCTCAGAACTAGTCAAATCAGGATCATTTCAGCTACTCCACTAGCTAGCTGCGTTGCAAAGCACCCAAATACACTGGCTAGGTGTGTTGCAACGCACTTGAATGCACTACCAGGGTGCGTTGAGCGGGAAATGACAAGTGGCAGAGTCATTCCACGAGGTGGAGAGACAATGGAAGCTTCCAGAATCTTCTCCAATGACACTTGCCTCACTGAATTCGACCAGTGATGAGTAAGAGGCTCTCAGTCTCCAAGTGGAAGCAAGAACTGACAAAGAGAGGCCACTAATCAATTCATGAGCTGACTCATCCTCTTTGCATACATCTATATATGGATCCCTCACCAAGAGATCCAGGAGGCTGGAATTTTGTACATTGCAGAGAATTGTTGTTGGTTTTGAGATAGATATCAGAGTATTGGGTGATTTATGCTTTGTTGGAGGTGAAGAGGGGATTCTATGCTGGGAGGTTGATGCTGGATCAGGAATCATCGGTTGTAACTCCTCCTGGATCTTCTTGTTTCATCAATAAAACTATTTGAGTTTCTCCTACATGCTTGTATATCATTGATGTTTGTTATATTTGTATGTTTAGCTTAAATCTGATCCTAAGGATTTTATGAACATAAACCCATGTCTTTGTGTAGTTTCCTTCTTCTGTGATCTTGCAGGAACTTGGTGACGGTGGGCAAGTAAGGGAGCAGGTAGCTGGAAGCTGTCAAAGAGAAGAGAGATTGGATCAAAGAACTAGCGCAAGACACAGATTGGTTCATCCTATTCCTCTTCGTTTATAGTTCATAAAGGAGAATACAAGAGTAGTTTTCCCTGTTTGTTTCTGAGGTCACTGTCACACCTCAGTGGGATAGGGTCGTTCTGAATAGACACTTTTCCTGTTAACATCCTCCCCTTTTGTTATTCTAGGTAAAGATGCCATTACTTGTCTCTGTGTCTACTAGCCTCATATTATTTATAAAATTCTGAAATGCTATGGAGTTTCTTCCTAGTGATCTGGTTCCAATCTTTTTTTCTGACAGGGACCTGATCATGTTAAATTCCCCTCCCAAAATCCAGGGGATGCCCGAATGTTTGTCTCTTAGATCCTCCAGTGAGGTAAGCAGCCTGAGTTTGTATTCAAGCTTATGTGGACCATAAACATTTGTGATTAAATAAACTTCCTTGTCCCCCAAGGGTTGAATAACCATTGATAAATAGTTCCTAGATGCTTCAACATCAAGGATTCCTAGTTTCTGAGGGTTCCAAAGTGTGAGAATTCCTCTTGCTATTTTGTCTACTTTAACTTCTAGACATTCATATTTAGTCATCCATTTGCTATGTATTTCTCTTGTTTTTTCTACTGAACATTTTGTTTCTTGGACGAAAATGATATCTAGTTTTTCTTCTTTCATTCTATTGCTAAGATTCCTTTGTTTCCTTTTACTCTCTAGACCCTGAATATTCCATGTTGTGAGCTTCATTAAGAAAGATTTGTAAATGAGTAACTGGTTAGGTCTTTCATCTTACCTGAATTAATCATGAGTTTTCCACACTCTATCAACAGCTCGTTTTGTTTTTTCCTACCTCTTTTCCTGCTTGGGTTCCTAGGAGCTAGTCCTGATGTTGCCTTCATAGTTTTCACCCCTTTGTTGTCCTGATTATCATGGTTTTTTTTTACTCCTGAACATTTTGCCTGCGTTCTCCATAGAAACAGTTGTTTCACTCTATTGAACTCCTCTTGTGGTAGCGAATCCATTCCTTTGGTGGTTCCCTGCTCCAGGAACTTTTCCAGATCTAGATGCTCCCTATCAAGAATATCCTGTAGTTCATGATCCTCTATTCCCACCTCGCTCAGGGTCATCTCTTGGTCCCTATCAAGTTCCATAGTGTTTAGTAGATCCTCCTTTTACTAGTTGTTGTCATGTGTGTCCTCCATACTCTCTTCCTTTTCTTTCTCCACAGGGCTATCCTCTAGAGTCTGATTTGCTTTATTGTGCTCCTCTTCTTCTTCTAGTACCTTGTACCTATTTTGACTTAGCTGCTTTTCCTCGTTGATTTTCTTTTGGTACTTTCTCCCTCCTTTACCTCTATTTCCCACTTTGTTAAAGCTATCAGTTTCTTTCCCTGAGGTAGCTTTGGTTCTGCTTTCTATTTTGTTTAAGGGGAAATCCCTGAATAGATGCCCATGTTCATGGCATTTGCAGCATCTGAAAGGAACATGCTCATAGTCAACCGCTTGTACCCATTCTTCATCAAAAACTTCCAGAATAACTTCATCCGGTAGAGCTCTAGAGAGATCCATCTCTATGCATATATGGGCAAAGGAGGTATACTTTCCCCACCTAGTGGCCTCTGATATTTTTACAAAATGCCCTAGTTTATTTCCTATTGCTTTTAATGATTCAAGCTGCCAATAATCCAGTGGTAAGGAGTAGAGCCTTACCCAAACTAGGACTGAAGTGAATGTCTCACACTCCGGGACAAAATTCATTACCCAAGGCCTCATATAGAGGCCTGCAACAGCATAGAAGTAGGGCCCTCCTTCAAACACCCTATCTTTATCCTCAATGTTAGTGAAAACTATAGTGAAGAAACCCTTTGATCCAAGGTGTAGATCTATATCCCCCTTAGGTTTCCAATGATTCTTTATCCATGCCTGTAAAGCCTTCTCCGTTGGCCATAACCCCATGAATTTACAAATGACTGCGTAAGTCTCCATGTGTTCCCTATGTGCCTGTAGCGCTAGATCACTTAACACCACTCTGGGTGTGATAGTTTCCCTAGGCTTACACAGTCCAGTTCAATTTTTGGTGTCTGCATTATGATTTTCTCCTTCTATTCATTTTTCTCTTCTAAATTCTTCCTGCGTATTTTCATACTCTTGTGTACCTCCGTTGTCCTGTTTTCCTCCTAAAATTCCAGTTTCAGCCTCCAGATGTTTCTTGAATTGATTAGAGACTGCCTAGCTGTAGGTGGGAGTGGAACTCCCCCCCTCTCGCCTCTCCATGGTGCCCAACGCTTAACTTATGCTACAAACCCTAGCTCTCTCCAGTCTCCCATTCAGCTAGTTCTCTCCTGTTTAGATTCCCTTTGGGCTGTTTTTTTCTATGATTAGGGTTGTTGTGCAATTTTTATGTAGCTACATCACACGTCCACTTTATGCACTTGTGACATAGGTGAGTCTTTTTATGTTCATGAAATATACAATCAAATTCTGGTGTTTGAGAGGATCAATTGAAATTAAGACTCCAAAATAGGTTGAATTATATGAATATAGATTGGGAGAGTTGCATTGGTCAAGTCTTCATTACCAGCCTATTTATCTTTTTTACTTTGGATAGAGGATAGATGTAGCCAAGTTGTATAGCGCATGATGCTTAAATAACTTAGTAGTATTTACAAAATAAGAGATAATTTTTCACTTGATAATTAATTAAACACACAATAGACACATTTAATAGGGAAAAATAAGAACTGGGAAATTTCAATTCCTTTTTAGTTTTGGTAGAACATATTATTCACTCTGTTGTGGGTTTCATGCAAACTTAAAAAAAAATGGTTACGAAAATAGGACCACTTTAAAACTTCCTTCTATTTGTTCAACAAATTTCAGTAGTAGTCTCACCCGTGTCAAAAGAAAACAAGAGAAAGAGACACAATGATTGTCTGTTAAAAGATTGGAAAAAAAAATAGGCAAATTGATTTTGGGATAGTGAGCCTGAGGACAATTCAAATAATTATGCTACGATTAAACACTTGGTTTTTTCTCTAAAAAGTGATGATATGTTCCTATGAAGATGGTTTCTCACATGAAGAAACCTATATTTGAAGAACAGAAAATCAATGCCTTACATATATGGCAAAAAACTGCTAAGAAAAAAATGAAATGACATAGAAAGTCTGAACATTCTTTTGGATTCACAAGTAGCTTAGTTTTGTCTTTTGGGTTTCAAAGTGGGGAAGCAACTCCAATCCATGGATATTATCCATTTCACTTGATCCACAGATACAAAGAAATGGGATACATTAATAATTCATATATATATGAGAGATATTACCACTTAGAATATGAAGCATCGGATCTGGAGATGGAAACATCTCCTTGTTATCCTCCCCAGTGTGTTGAATCTATTTTGATTATCAAGGCACAGGGGGACACACATGCTACAAGCCAATATCCCAGGTCAACAGATGCAAACACATAGGGTGAATGTTGATGAGCCCCATAAATGGGTAATTATATGGGCTCATTTGTCCTCCTAACTTAGCTTAATCCACCATTATCATTAGTTTAATGCATGTTTTTGAATATATTTATGCTAGTCACTTTGCCATGTAGTCTAATGTGTGTTGTATGCAGATTTTTTTGGACAATTTTGGACAAAGTCAAGGGATTTATGAGAAAATGGCAGCCAAAACTCGAGGAAAATAGGGAAGAGGATTTGTAGGGGAGTGTCTCTTGCATTTATCACCCCTTTCCTCGAATCCTCCATCAGAAACTCGGAGCACAAGTAGCCACATGAGTGCAACTAAGGGGCAACCGAGCAAGTAAAGAAGGACTGATGTTTATCTACAATTTTGGGAAGCTGAGCCCCTTGATTTTAGGAGAGCTATTGGAGGCTCGAGTTGTATAAATAGCAGGGCTTAGGTGCTCAGTTTTTTTAGTTGGATGTTAGCCAGTTCTTAGTAGATTTTCAGACTTTTGTGCAGCGCATTGGTCAGCTTATTTTCGAGTTCTTTTTTAGAATAGTTTATGTGAAGTAACTGCTATTTTTGATAAATGAAGATGAAAAAGTTTTTGAGCCAGCACTGATCTCTTTCAGACGGCTGAATCTCTTGAGTAAGGGCCCAACCCAAGCTACCCAACACCTCCTTTATGTATTTATATGTTTTTGCTTTCATTCATGAGTTAATTTCTGCTGCATAGATTCATTTTACTTTGTTAGAATAGGTTGCTTTTGATGGTTAGTATAGTTGTTTTTGTTTCAGTTTCTCAAGTAGGTTGTTGCAGTGACAAAATAAGATTCAAAAAGGCCACAGTAGGCCCTGATCTCCTTTCTCCCTTCTTGCAACTATGATTTGAGGTCAAGGCACTACTGCTGCCACCAAAAACACAATTTTTGCTCTTCCATGCAACTGCTAGTGTGATAACTTTGATTTGGAAAGGTTGATAATAGTGTAGATTCACTTGCTTAGATTATTTCCTATTCATTTACCATAGTTCTCTCGCATGATTTTCCGTTCACAGGTTCTTGTTCAACATTTTCTGTTTGTAGGTCAGAAATTAGGTCAAGCTAGAAAAAGTTATGTCTTCATAGTATAGTTATCTCTTTCTTTGATCAGTTTTTGTGCATATCTCTTGCAGGACCTTCTAGCTCACCATCCCTCCACACAACAACCAACATCGGCTCACTTCTCATAGATTTCCAAAGTCATTTGCAACATTTCACCAAACTGCCCTAATTTCTACATTTTTCTCCATAAAGTTGCTTCCTTGCCATTTGAACAAATCCAACCATCATTTCCATTCCTAATATTCCTTTATAAGTTCTATACACCTCAACATCTTTAGCTAGCATTCAGTTCCCCTTTCCATCATTTTTCCACCTTCAAAACTCCAAAAATAGCATTCGGCCTCCTCCTGTAGATCCCCTGCAACCTCCTGTAGAATTTCTTGTGAGTGATTTTTCAAAGTCTGATCATAATGGAAGTATTCAAAAGGGTACTAGGGGCTTCCTAGGACCCCTCCACACCTTCCTCACCATCTGCAAAAGCCAACGCCATCTTCCTTTGCCACCAAACCTCTGCACAGTCATAACCAGATAAATCACAAGCATAATAATTCCACATAAAAACACTCAAAAGTACAAAAAGATGATTTCTTCTCATTTCTTTTCAGAAGTAACCTGAATAAATGAAATTTACCATTTTAGTAGTCAATGGCACTCATTTCATTAGTTTCCATCTCTTTTCTTGCAAAAGTAGGGTTAGTAGTTAAACTAGGGTTTGCGTTTCATTTCAGTTTTCATTCTCTTTCTGCAAATAGGATAGCCTCTGTAGAGTTAGCTTTCTTCCATCGTGACAATTAAAATCTTCTTCTAAGAACTCATAGAAGTTGGCATAATCTCCTATAGAAATTGCGCCAGCTGATCAAGTGACAGCCTACAGTAAGAGCTAGTACTAACAACACCGTCACTTCCAAGTTTGTTACAAACTACCGGGTTGATAAAAGTAAAGAAGGAAGCTCCAGGAGTTGCAGCATCATTGCTGCAATACTAGAGCCCACCATATTTTTGGCGCTGTTGCCGGGGAAGCATCAGAGTACTTTGTGATTACTGCTTTCTTCTATTTTTTACTGCAACATTCTGCTAAGTAGTTTATTTCATTTCAAATTCTGCAATTTTCATTTCAGCAAGCGTAGATTAGACATTTCCTGCTTTCATTTCAATTCTGCAATTTTCATTTCAGCAAGCATAGATTAGACATTTCTTGCTTTCATTTCAATTCTACAATTTCCATTTCAGCAAGCGTAGATTAGGCATTTCATGCTTTCATTTCAATTCTGCAATTTCCATTTTAGCAAACGTAGATTAGTCATTTCCTGCTTTCATTTCAATTCTGCAATTTCCATTTAAGAAAACATAGATTAGTCATTTCCTGCTTTCATTTCAATTCTGCAATTTCCATTCTAGCAAAGTAGATTAATCATTTCCTTGCTTTCATTTCAATTCTGGAATTTCGTTTCAGCAAGTTCATTTCAGATTAGTTGCAATTTGTTTGTTCATTCAATTTCAATTTTGCAGGTACAAGTATGACAAAAAAAAATCAAAAAATCAAAACAAAAATCACCCAAAAAGAGATTTCCTTTCATGCCTCATAGGAGTAGAGATAATTCAGAAAAATGTTTGCCCAACAACCCCACTACTTCACACAACCAACCTTCTCTCTTCTTTGGTGGCTGCAATCAAGAAACACCCTTAGGTAACAGCCAAACATATTTCAATAACCTATAGGGGAAGAAGAAGAAGAAACCCATTGCTCTGGAGCCAATGGCTGAAAACAGAAATGTTGGGAGAAGTACCTTGTCTTCCAACTCATCTCTTAGAAGTGAATTTGAGAATCGGCTGGAAGATTTCAAGAGTGAGATGAGGCAGATTCTTGCCATGCATATCAAAATAAAACAAGAGGAAGTAGAGAGGGCTTTGGCCATTTTTTGTCCTAGGTGCACTAGGAGGCATCATAGCAATGAATGCCCATTGAAATATACAGAGGTTTGTTCAATCTGTGAAAAAAAGCATTCTACAGACAAGTGCCCTTCCTTGCTCAGACTTAAAGTTGTATACCAAGGGGCCGCAAAAGTCACTGAACAGACCTATTACATAGACCAAAGGAGGCCACATGGACCTAGACCATATCAGCAGGGGATGCAAGGGACATCTCAGGCATACTACAACCCCAACCAAGTCACTTCTATAACTTCTTGGGCCCCCCTGCTCATCCTTCCTGGTCCACGCCTCCTCCTTGGTCCTTCACATCTCCATGTCATGCCCAACTATCTACTCATCTATTTCACCCCTATGCTCAGCCACAACCTCAGTGGAATGCACCTCATCAGGGGTGGAGGCCCCAATACAACTCTCCTCCTGCTCTTTTGCCTCCACCACCTACTCAACCGCAACCATTGCCTCCTACTCCTCCAAGGCAACCCCAAATGCCAACCCACCGAACCCGAACCTGAACAGCAAACAGGCCCAACAACTATATAGTGGGGAACCACCATTTCCAAACTCATACATTGGAGTAGCTCAACCCAATTACAATGCTGAGGTATAACACTTCCAAACAACTCCTCTTGAGCTCAATGATATTCACCGTAGCTCAGGAAGAGTATTGCAAAAAAGAGATTGTATTGATATCATTGAAGGACCGCCTCTTGTAGAAGAAGATGCCAAAGAGAAGATCAAAGAACCATGGGCTGCACTTGATGAAGAGAAGACATCAGAATCAGAGATTGAGAGAGCTCCCTCATGGTTACCATGAAATCCTCTATGTATTCAAGAGAAAAATCAGCAAAAAGAGGAAGATGTGAAGGTCATGATAGAAGAAGACATGAAGAATGATATAGATCAGAAAAAGGACCAAGGACATCAGAGCTATATTAAAATATGGTTCCAGACAGTCACTAAGTTGCAACATCACTCTCTTCCTCAACTATGCTTGATCCCTTAAAAGTCAAATCATTCGGTCTCTGAAATCTGGATACCTGTCAAAGCATGCATTTCAAGCCTCCACATCATTTTGTCTATCATCTCGATGTGCACATGGCTCCATTGGAAGTATTATTATACTTGAAAATTATTTTGTTTTTAAAGTAGGGTAAGGTAGAGAAAAAAGGACAAACAAAAAAATGAAAAATAAGAGAAAAAAATTAAAAATCTAAGGTGAAAACCTCCTCGGAGGCGCCTCAGATTGGCTCATTGATTGAAAACCTCCATGAAGCGGTCAATGGGTTGGAAAGAAGAGAAAAGAAAAGGAGAATAAGATCCCTGGGTGAAAACCTCCCTTGGAGGTGCCCAGGGCAGACAATTAGGGTGAAAACCTCCTTGAGGCGCCCTAGTTATTTCCAAAAAAAAAAGAGAGAGAGAAAAAGAAAAAGAAAAATGAATTTCCAATTGTTTTGAAGGTCTGCAGGAGAACTTTAGGAAGTAGCAACAGGTGCCAAGAAAGATCTTAAACTAATAACAACACCTATCCTACCTTTCCTCACCCTTCTCCATCATTCTTGACATTCTTTCCACCTCACTGTGCTTCTTTTCAGAAAACTATGTTTTCTACAGGAGACTCCTGTAGAAATTACAGAGAGCTAGAAATGGATTTTAAAAGTAGTTTGGGGAATAGGGAAGCTTCATAAAGGGTTTATAAATCCTCCTGCAGTCTTCAAACCTCTCTTCCATCATTTCCAAGTCTGCATTACAGCCCAAGCTCATTTTTTCTTACTGTCCAAAAAACTACAAAATGCTCTGATACAAAAATACATAGAGCAGAAATTTGTTTTTTCCATAACTTGAAAACCATGCATCCATTTAAACAACTATTTCATTGGGAGTTTTATAGGGATGATGGCAACATGCCCAAGCAATTTCAGCCAATTCTAGTACACGGTTTCCAAGAAATCAGCCTCCATCACCTTCAACCATTTTTGCATTTTCTCCATATCCATGCATCCATTTAAAAACCTGTTTCATAGGGAGATGCATATGGGTGATAGTAACATGTCCAAGCAATTTCAGCCAATTCTAGTGCACGTTTTCCATGAAATCGGCCTCCATCACTTTCAGCCATTTTCAATTTTTCTTGAAATTTGTGCATCCATTGACCACAAATTTTCTATGGGAGGTGCATAATGATGATGGAAACATGATCAAAAAATTTCAGGTCATTCCAGTCTACCGTTTGGGAGCTATGGACAAACCAAGTCATGTCCTGCAAAAGTCTAGCATCAAGAGCATGAGGGTGCAAATCAGAAGGTTGAAGCAAACTCTTGAAGATCAAATCTAGCCAAAAAGGAACCTGCACAAAGCACAACCACATATTAGCAATCAGACAAGAATGCATCCACAGAAACAAACGCATGCAATAGAAGGAAAGGCCACAGCACCTCACGGCAAACACATTCGACTTTCAGGTAAGTGTCTAAACCCATTCCTCTATTGCATCGTATGATTTGAAAACTGCATGGACAAATGAGATGGCTACGATTAAGTGAAATTGGCAGCTAGCTAACTAGCCACCTTCGGCCAGTTCAAATAGTGCTCAGTGGGTGCACTCAACACGTGTGTTCAATCAACTCGCAAAAATCTCAGAGCAAGTAGTGGCGGCGTCCAACGCGAATGATGGAAGTGATTACAGGTAGAAAACATGAAGTTTCATAATGACATTGAAGTAGGGACCAATGGTCTGGATGAGAGTAACGTACTCTTCCTGCCACTTCATCTCATCACCGCAACCCTCTCCCGTAAGCTTAAGTGCGCACTCTCGACTACACTCACCACCTTTTTTTGTATTTGTATCGTCCTGCTCTTGACTACAACGAGCTACCTACCACCTCCATAGACCTGAAACCATCGTTCTCTATCATTTTCTACTATTGACATTCTACAGGAGCAGTAACAGGTTCTACAGGAGCACCTACAGCCAGTTTTACAAGAGGGGCAGTGAGCTGTCTTTTTAAGAAGAAAACACGGGTTTTTTCAAAAATTTTGGCTTAAGGAGGTAGGTTCCATGCATACCCACCTTGATTATCAATATGTGGAAGGAATGATATCATTTTAAGCAGGAATTGAGTCCACATAAGAAGGGGAATTACATAAAAAAATTATGTCTGTTAAAAAAAACAGACAAACAAACAAACAAATAGTACAAACCCACTTTGCATAATCATATATATACAAGGGGTGATGTAATTTTAAGGAAGGATTAAGCCTGAAAAAGAAGAGTAATTGCATTCAAAATTTCTACCTGTTTCTTAAAAAAAGAAGAGAAAAAACACGGTTTTATCTGTTGCATGTTTCTGCAAAAGAAGTGATGCAATTCTAGGGGAGAATTAAGCCTCAAGAAGCGAGAAATTGCGTTAAAAAAGGTCTGCATGTTTCCCTTGTTTTCCTGTTTTCTTTAAAATTCTTGTCACCATCCCTACATTTGGTGTTCAAAGGGGTATAAGCACAATGACAGAAGGATTCATAGACTCTAGCATTAAGTTTAAGGCAGGGAGTCCAGATCAGCTAGCTCACGAGGGGTTAATTAAAATTTTAGTGGAAGAAGCCCTCCACACATTCACACTCCCTATAGCATGGGAAGTATTAAGAAACATGACCACAAAAGATGACATAAAAGCCCTCACCTATGATATCATTCCTTCTGACAGTGAGGAAGAAGAATAGAAATGGGGAGAAGATGAAGCAACTGATGACTCAGCAGGATAAGAAAAGGAGAAGGAAGAAACTAAAATAAAAGAGGATAAGGATGAAGAGACAAAATAGGAAGAAATAGAGCAAACAGAGAAAGAAAAAGAGACGGAAGGAGGAGAAAAAGAGGAAGCAAAGGCAAAACAAAGAAAAGGGTCCCCAGAGACTCTGGAAAGAGAGGCAGCAGCTAGCCTCACTACCCTGAGCACACCAATTAAGCCAAAAGAAAAGAGAAAAATGCAGGCCTCCATGTATTTCAAGGCCAAGAGAAACACAAGAATTCAAACAAGAAGAATAGGAAGAGTAATGGAAGGAATGGACAAGAAGGCATAATTTTATGGCACACATGAGCAGACCACATCAAAAGCTTGGGATGATAGGGAGGCCACCAGGGCCATCAAAGATGAGGAGATAGACTATTTGCTCAGAGGATGAGCAACACTTTCAATAAGGGGGTGATGATGAGCCCCATAAATGGGTAATTATATGGGCTCATTTGGCCTCCTAACTTAGCTTAATCCACCATTCTCATTAGTTTAATGCATGCTTTTTAATATATTTATGCTAATAGAGTGAATTGGGTTAGTCACTTTGCCATGTAGTCTAATGTGTGTTGTATGCAGATTCTTTTGGACAATTTTGGACAAAGTCAAGTGATTTATGAGCAAATGGCAGCCAAAACTCGAGGAAAATAGGGAAGAGGATTTGTAGAGGGGTGTCTCTTGCATTTATGACCCCTTTCCTCAAATCCTTCATTAGAAACTTAGAGCACAAGTAGCCACATGAGTGCATCCAAGGGGCAGTCGAGCAAGTAAAGAAGGACTATTGTTTATCTACAGTTTTGGGAAGTTGAGCCCCTTGATTTTAGGAGAGCTGTTGTAGGCTCAAGTTGTATAAATAGTAGGGCTTAGGTGCTCAGTTTTTTTAGTTAGATGTTGGCCAATTCTTAGTATATTTTCGCACTTTTGTGCAGTACATTGGTCAGCTTATTTTTGAGTTCTTTTTGAGAATAGTTTATGTGATGTAACTGTTATTTTTGATAAATGAAGATGAAACAGTTTTTGAGCCAGCACCGATCTCTTTTAGAGGGCTGAAGCTCTTGGGTTAGGGCCTAAGCCAAGCTTCCTAGCACCTCCTTTGTGTATTTATATATTTTTTCTTTCATTCATGAGTTAATTTCTGCTGCATAGATTCATTTTACTTTGTTAGAATAGGTTGCTTTTGATGGTTAGTATAGTTGTTTTTGTTTCAGTTTCTCAAGTAGGTTGTTGCAATGAAAAAATAAGATTCAAAAGGGCCACAACAGGTCCTGATCTCCTTTCTCCCTTCTTGGGACTATGATTTGAGGTCAAGGCACTACTGCTGCCACCAAAAACACAGTTTTTGCTCTTCCATGCAACTGCTAGTGTGATAAATTTGATTTGGAAAGGATTATATTAGTGTAGATTCACTTGCTTAGATCATTTCCTATTCATTTACCATAGTTCTCTCGCATGCTTTTCCGTTCACAAGTTCTTTTTCAACATTTTCTATTTGTAGGTCAGAAATTAGGTCAAGCTAGAAATAGCCTTGTTTTCATGGTATAGTTAGTTCTTTATTTGATCATTTTTTGTGAAATCTCATGTAGGACCTTCTAGATCACCATCCCTCCACACAACATCCAACACCAACTCACTTCTCATAGATTTCCCAAGTCATTTACAACATTTCGCCAAACTGCCCTAATTTCTGTGTTTTTCTCCATAAAGCTACTTCCTTGCCATTTGAACAAATCCAACCATCACGTTCATTCCTGATCTTCCTTGAAAAGTTCTAGACACCTTCAGATAGCCTTCAGTTCCCCTTTCCCATAATTTTCCCACCTTCAAAACTCCAAAAATAGCTTTCGGCCTCCTCCTGTAGAATTTCCTGTGAGTGATTTTTCGAAGTCTGATGGTAATGGAAGTCTTCAGAAAGGTACTAGGCGCTTCCTAGGACCTCTCTACACCTTCCTAGCCATATGCAAAAGCCAACTCCATCTTCCTTTTCCACCAAACCTCTGCACAATCATAACCAGATAAATCACAAGCATAATAATTCCACATAAAAACACTCAAAAGTACAAAAATATGATTTCTTCTCATTTATTTTCAGAAGTAGCCTAAATTGATTTCAGTTGTCAATGGAACTCATTTCATTATTTTCCATCTCTTTTCTTGCAAAAGTAGGGTTAGTAGGTAAACTAGGGTTTGCTAGGGTTTGCGTTTCATTTCAGTTTTCATTCTCTTTCTGCGAATAGGATAGCCTCTGTAGAGTTAGCTTTCTTCCATCACAATTAAAATCTTCTTCTGAGAACTCATAGAATTTGGCTTAAGCTCCTAGCGAACTTGCACCAGCTGATCAAGTGACAGCGTCCAGTAAGATCTAGTACTTGTGCATACAACACCGTCACTTCCAAGTTTGTTACGAACTACTGGGTTGATAAAAGTAAAGAAGGAAGCCCCAGGAGTTACAGCATCATTGCTGCAATACTGGAGCCCACCAAATATTTTTCTTTTTCCAAGTTATAAAGTTTGACCCACATCATACTAAAACCTCCTTCAAAGCAGCCTTGTATCCAATTTTGAATTCACGTATGAAACTTGTAATACCCAAGGCAATATTTATTTTGATTTAAACAATTATGAGAAGTGGCCCCAAGACAAATAGGAAATAAGAAAGGATCTAAACATCCACATATATTAATTTTCATTGAAAATAAAAATAAACAACCTACAATCAACTGTTGCAATATTTTCACAGAAGGATCATATAGAATTTGTGGGAAGTAAATGACACCTTCTCCTCAAGTCAAATACCTGAACTTTGGATTCAATAGATGTGCCAAAAAAAAGAAAGTAATTACAAGAACTTGATAATAAGGAAGGCTAAACCATTAATCAAGAAATTACCAAACTAGATGATGCTCTATCAATCATTAGATTTGAAATTTTATGAGCTAATCCATGACCAGCTGAGACTGCTTTATTCAATTGCTTAAATAAGCATATTTTTCACATTGTCAAATCTCAAAGACATCAAATTTAAACTTCCATGTACATCTTCAACATTAAATTCTAAGTATGATCACTTTAGGCTTGGAATAAATTACAAGTCCCTATAAAGAAATTTCCATACCATTCAAACTAAATCCACAACTACACCTTAAAAGCCAACTTTTTGGGGGACATTCCATGTTTTAGATTTTCCATTCATTACCCCACAACATTATAGCAAAGTAAAAATTGTCACCTCACTAGGGGAATCACATCCCATAACATTGTAAGTATTGGAAAGTGGCAGATCAGTTTATGGGCACTTGAGAGTATGGAGAGTATGGAAAGGGGTATCTAATAAAAGGAGGAGTTTTTTAATTGGAAAGATATATTTGGAGGTGGGTTTACCAAAAGGGTTTTGCAAGCAATTTATAGTTATCTACTGAAATTGGAGGTATTTTCTATCCAACAAATGCACGTGCTATGTCTTCGGTTCATTGAGTGAAGACCCTATGTTATGTCTATAAGTCTTGGAGTCCACTCTCTAATAGAGATGCATGGGATCTTACATTCTTCATTGAATTACAAGAAATTCACAATGCACTTGAAGCATGTTCTTATATTGAGACCATTGATAAAGTTGTGTTCACTTTTCTATAGTTGCAACTATTTGGAGAGAAGATGGAGACTACAAGGTTAATGACTTTAATGAGAGGCATTGGAGTGATGCAAATATTTGCATGAAATTGAAGGTTTGTGTATGACAAAAAGGTAGGTGTATTATACAATCTATAAGTAAAGTGGATCGAGCTTACTAATCAAGAAGAGCATATCGTCTGGAATGTAGTCCTTATCTAAGAGGGAGCGAAAGCAAATGGTAAGGAGCAAATTAACTTAGTGAAAACTAGTGACTTCTTATATTTGGCAGTAGTGAACTCCAAATCAAACTCCTGGAGAATAACGATCCACTTGGAGTATTTGTCCCCTAGCAATTGACGTGACAGAATGTATGTCATCAGGTTGCAATCAGAAATCATAGTCGTGGTACGCAACAAAATGTAATGACAAAAACGTTGAATAGCTTGAACGGCTGCCAAGGCCAACTTCTCGACATAATCATAGTGAGTCTTAGTGTCAAGAAGGTTGTGGCTAAGATAATATATGACATGCTTGGAACCATCATCATCATCCTGTACCAAAACCATGCCAATGGTACTATCAGCTGTAGCTAAATAAAGCGAACAAATCATGGTCATAGTTAGGTGGATGCAACAAAGGAGCAGAAACAAGAAGGGTCTTGAGTTGCTCAAACGACTTTTGGGTGATTTCATCCCAAATGAAAGGAATGTCATGCTTAAGTAGATGTGTATAACCTTTAGCGACCTCAGCATAGTTAGGGATGAAACGTCAAAAAATTAGCCTTCCCTTGCAAACTCTACAATTGGTGCAAAGTAGCAGGAAGCAAGAGATTCAAAATAGCTTCAACCTTGAGTGGATCGAGACGAATACCCTCCTTAGAAATGACAAACCCAAGGAGTCTATCGGACTCAACGCATAAGACACATTTGTGCGGATTGAGACGAATGTTGTAATGTCTATAGCGAGGAAAAATATGATGGAGATGGTTCAGGTGGTTTGTGCATTTAGCTGAATGAGCAGGAAGATCATCCATATAAGGCTAAATAATGTGTCTAATATCTTGAAAAGCATAGGACATTGCTCGTTGGAAAGTCACACCGCCATTCTTCAAACCAAAAGGGAGCTTCTTATAAGTGAAAGTACCCCACGGACATATAAAGGAATTCTTGTGTTGATCAGTAGGTGAAATATTGATTTGGTTATAGCCAGAGAAGCTGTCCATAAAAGAGAATATTTCACTCCTAGCACAGTCATCAATAAGTTGGTCAATAAAGGGAGTGGGGTAGTTATCTTTCAGACATGCACGATTAATATCACGATAATCAACACAAACTCTAATAGTGCCCTGCTTTTTAGTCACAGGGACAATGTTAGAGACCCAATTTGTTAATGGGATAGGGTAAATAAACCCAGCCTTGAGAAGTTTTTCAACCTCTCCTTTAATGGCAGTGGCCTTTCTTGGGTGCACGAGATGTAAACGTTGATGAACTGGTTTCGCATTTGGATATGTAGGTATCTCATGCACCAAAATACTCCGATCTATACCGGGCATCTCTTCATACGACCAGGCAAACACGTCATGAAACTCTCAGAAGAGATTAGTGTAAAGCTTGATCTCCTCTGGAGAACAAGTGACTCCAATATGAATATTCTTGACAACCTCTGGTTTAACAGAGATGTTGATAGGCATGCTTTGCATGATAATTCCCATATTTCCTTCAGAAAAGACCTCATGAGTTATGATGGGTGTCGGTAGCGGTTGAAAAGGAACATGGGAAGCAGAATTATCGAGACAGACAGTCATTGCCCCAAAGCTAGGAAGAAACGAGGAATAATGATGACTATCGACCCAAGGAGGATCCTCAAAAGACAAAGTTTCAAGAATAGCCTCATCAGAAGGAAACATCTCTTGCAAAGGATCAGGAGAAGCAATATCTCCAAAATAAGGGGATTGCACATATGTGTCAAGAGATCTACTTGAAGGAGTAGAGTCAGAAGAAGAAGCCGAAGACGAGACGATTTCAACATAGTTAAGCTCAACATGGCTTAACAGCATAACACCACCCCAAGAATCTACCTAATCGAGGGGAAGAATCACCCAAGGATCATGATTAATAGAAATCATATTAACGGAGGTGACTTTAGGAGGTGGGAGTGGAAAAACACCCATGAGGGAAGGATCTTTAAAGAGCCCGGGACTTACACTCTCATAAGGAGCACTAGAATGCTCTACATATGGAACATTGCCTTCTAAGGAAGAGGAAGAAAAGAAGGACGACTGATTGATCGTAACAATTTTCCCCTCATGAGGAAAACGGAGTACGCGGAACAACGAAGAAGCAATGGCATGCATAACATACATCCAACTTCGACTTAGCAGAAGGTTCTAAGTTAGATGGGCGTCGACAACCTCTACTTCGACGTTGACCGTCTTGCCTTCCAAGGTGATAGGCAAGCATGGGAGAATACCAAATGGAAGAGAATCTCTTCCATAAAATTCCTCCAGGGTATTCGGAGATTGACTCAAAGATGGAGAACCAATGGCTATCCAACAAGAAACAGACATGATGCAAGTCGAGGCTCCTTCATCGATTACTGTATGATGAATAGTCTTTCAGTTAATAATGACCTGGATGAGAAAAGCAATCTGGTGAGGAAAATGCGGCACATGATTCTAAGGACCTAAAGTGATCAACTCAGAATCAGCCAGATCAATTCCACCGATGGTGGATAGTAATGACTTCCATTGGGAATGACAACTCTGGAGAACCTCCAGTACAGAAATAGTCGAAGGAGCTTGGGCTAGATCTTCGACAATATTATAGCGTTGTGCAGCACGAGCATTGGGATTATAGGAGGATTTCCCGAGAAGTCCTTTAGAAGGTGGTCGAATGACAGACTCATTACTAGGCCTTTCAATGTGAAGAGGGCCAAAACTAGATCGGGGAACACTAGAAGGCACTTCAGGTTCTTTCTCGGCCAGCGAGCATAATCTTTCGATCAAGTAGACATGTGAATAGGAATAGTTCCAACCATAAATACCTGAGAACCAGATGAGGAAGAGGATTGAGGCTAGTCCACCATTTGAGTTTGCTGAGAAAGAAAAGGTTCTTTAAGCACAGCAAGAATCCCTGAAGTCCCGTTAAGAAAACGACTTACCTCAGACCATCGAGGATAGTATTTAGTGAAGAGATATTCATCATAGATAAGACAAGGATACTTAGCTTTGCATTTAGAACCATTATCGGTATGATTCTTAGGGGTTTCTTGCTTTGGCGTGTCAGACTTATTTTTACTTTTCCCTTCCTTTTTACCCTTCGAAGTTTTCTCTGTCATGGTGGACTGGATGACGTTAACTTCTGAGGTGTTCCCAGGATTGGATGGAGACTGAGAAGTAGTTTCAGTGGGAGCAATGGATTTCTGCTTCGTAGGAGTTGTGGAGGACTTTCGAGAAGATTAAGCGACAAAACCAATAACACCATCGACAAAAGGTGTCGACAGAGCTTTAGAAGTTCCAGGTCTCAGAGCATCGAGCAAGACGTCAAAAAGTGTGCCGAATTGGTAATATACCAAATCAAGATATTGAGCACATGTAATGGCTTGCTCTTTAGTAACGCATGCCCCCATAGCAATGTCTCTGGCTATTGGACTAACAAAAGAGTTAGTGAACCAATCAGTCAATAGCTGATCAGGGATTGTTAGGCATCGGGTCCCCCACAGCAGGTTTTGGGTGCAAAACCCAAGTTTTCACAAACAATATTGTAAGTCTCCGCAAATTGAGGGCATGGAGCGCGAAGTGTACAATTGAGTCATAGGGTTGTCTGCCCTAAACATTGTATTGTAAACTAGTGTAAAGTCAGCCTACCCATGGTCCATGGACCATGGGATTGTATAAATAGAGCGAGGCTCTAAGTTGTAAGAGGAAATCAATGAAGGAATTGGTGAATTAGATAGGCTTAGCGAAGAGTCTAAGTGTCTTGGGTCGTAGTAGTAGGTAGAGGCTCTACAACTGAGTGCACAGAGGCCTAGTAGAGTCTGCAGCTGAGTGCGCAGCCCCTGCAGCTGAGTGCACAGGGCGGAGTCGAGTTTGTAATCGGGACAAAAAGCTAATAAAGAGAAGTTTATCCTAATTTTGTGCATCTAGTCTTGAATCGTTATTTTGTTGTTATGCATTACTTTTACTCTATTTATTTACTGCACGTAGTTGAGTAAATGCTTGTATGGTTCAGAATATTTATATATGAAAATAGTCTAAGTAATTAGCTAACAGTGCATAATTAGAAAATGCTTGGGTAAATAACAAGGATCGTGTTGTGAATAGAACTGCGCGAAGACAACATCGCAAGCCATGAGGTGCCCACTGGTGTGCGTAGCACAGCGAGCACGAAGGTTGGACCGCGTACCAATCCCAACATATCAGACATCCCCAAGGTGTAGAAACCTGGTTCTAGCGCCCTCCCATACTACTTCAAGCGAGACCTCAGTCCGTGCTCCTCGAACTATTGCCGAAAGGGCTAGTAGTATCAGGATTTTCTTGGCTAAATCACCTCTGAACCTGGGTCAGGCCCCACTAAGACAACAAATGGTTATGTTTCTAGGACCAGGATCTACATAAAGGATGTCTGATGTCATGCCATTGGAATCCTACAAAGAAATAAATTAAATAGTGGTTGGACAAGAAGATTCATGAGTTCACGGCGCAGGAATAGAAATCCGTGGGTATCTAAGGAATAGTGGTTGGATTGCTACTTGTACACTAAAATACATGAAATTTTTTTTGCATATTTTCCATCTGATCTATATGAGTGGATCGCAAAGTTAGGAAACAGCCAGGGAAGGTGTAGGCTCAACAAGCCAATAGTGTGGACTCTGGAACTAGTGCACAGACTAGAAGCCTCAGAAGAGAAGATAGCGTGAGCTGTGGACCACTGGCTTGATCAAATAATAGGAGGATTTATCACTGAGTTTGTGGTAGACACGACCATCAACTACAGTGAGGCAGAGTGACATTTTCTCAAGGGACCGCAAGGTAAGTATATTAAATCTTTGAACACTTGGATTAAGATGTTATTGTGTGAAAATCGGGTTATGCGAATAAATTAATGTTTTGGACTATGTGAAGCAGAAATATCTACAGAAGCGGAAGTAGTCAGGAGTTGGAAAACAATCCCTTCATTTCACCCTCACGAGAAAGTAAGGAGTAGCTCTCAAAAGTCTCTCCAAGAAGCGCGGTAAGTTTGATAAGACATAGAATTCCACGTTTACCACCCCCACCCACACCGCCACCCATTTCACCCTCCTCACCTCCATCTCCACCCACTCCATTTCTGCCACCATCACATCTCAGTATGGCAAGTGCGATCAAACTTCCGGTGTTCAGAGGAGTAGGAAATGAAGATCTGGACCAATTCTGGTTCATGGTAAGAGCAGTATGGGAAGAACAAGGCATCATGGACGATAATATTAAAAAGGTTATGTTGGTGAGCGCGCTGCAGGATCACGCATTAACATGGTATATCAAGCATCCTAATGACCACGCAAACGCAGGAATTGTAGAGATCCAGACCGCGATGAACAAGGAATTTAGCAGGCCAAAATCAGAGACACAATCAATCATTGAGTTTAAGGAGATCACAATGCTCCCGGGCGAGACCCACTGGGATCTGGACCAAAGGCTAAAGAGTACGATCCATGAAGCCAATATGATGTTAAAAAATGCACAGCATCACCCATGGTTTGTGGCCTCACTTAGGCCACACTTAAGGACGGCACTGTCACAACAAAAACTTTCCACCCCGGCTGAAGCATTGGATATGGCAATGAGATTGCATGAGACCCCTATACAAGACCCTGGGTTGGAAGTCCAACAAATCCACGTGCAACTATAGAATCTATGTCTGGAGATGCAAAGTTTGAAACAAGATAGGACAACTCAGCTGAAGGTGCGCAAGGAAGTATGGTGCATAAAATGCAAAGGCCAAGGGCATGACAAGGACCATTGTCTAGTGTTTGCAAACTACTTGGCAGGGGGAGGACCAATGCCATTAAGTCCAGAGGCATGGGCGGGTTCGAGCATGGCATCTACATTATGGTGTGCAATTTTCCAGATAGGAGGAAAACATACCATGGATAATTGTCATCTATTTCAGAAGTATATGCAGACGTCCCAACAATTGTTTTGTAATTTCTGCAGGTCAATAGGCCATGACGAATGCACCTACCAAAGCTATGAACTAATGATGGATCAAACTCCTGCCTACAAGGTGAAAACTAAAACACAAGCCCTTAAACCAAATGCAGGGATGGCGCGCGCTAGGTTTCAGGGTCGCAGTTGGGGTTGAGGTGGAATGGGACCAGGAAGGGGTCACGGATAGATAATTTGTTACAATTGCGGAGGGCCAGGGCATTATGCCCACGACTGTACGAACCTGACTAGGATATCATGTTGGTACTATAATTAGTTTGATCATGAGGCAGAAGGCTGCCCTTCATTGATAGCAAAGATGCACGAAAAGGGGGTACTCCAGCCCCCTCCGACCCAGAATTTTCAAATGATGAGGCCTGAATCGTGCAAAGAAAACCCAAATGCAAACACGATGCTCAGGAGTGGTATGGCCATGAGAGATGATAAGGGGAATCATCTAGAAGACAGCACGTGGGTTCGCAAGGCTCCTACAAAGGAACCTGAGTTTGACTTAGAATGCTTGAAGGAGACATTCATGGAAGCTAAGAGAAGCTTCATGGAGGCCTCCACTTTAGGTAGTAAGGATCAACTAGAACCAGGGATGGATGCTTCAATGCTCACTACCTTTCTAGAGACATGCATGAAACTTCTGTGAGACAACAAGGTAGTCAAAGGGATACAGGAAATTATCACTAGGTGTGCGGGGTCAGGAGAACCGTGCATGGTCTGAAAACTTGGAAAGCATGCATTGCGCATAGGAAGGGAGATGAGGTTGACTACACAAATAGGCGAGTATGAAATGGATCAAGTAATCCTGGATCTGGGTTTGGACGCAAATGTACTACCAAAGCAAACATGGGAATGCATGGGTAGACCCACGTTACAATGGTCCCCTATTCAGTTACGAATGGTAAACAAACAGAAGATTTTTTCCATGGGAATATTGCAAGGGGTGACAATTGATATTGAAGGCGCGAGTGCGCAGGCAGATTTTGAAGTGATAGAGATTGTCGATGATAGCAATCCCTATCCTGCGTTACTAGGAATAGACTGGGCTATTGATATGAATAGAGTCATAAATCTGAATAAGCGCAAAATGACCTATGAGAAAAAGTCGCTACGCATAGTAGTACCACTGAACCTAGCCAAAGAGCGCAATACAATGAACTGGTGCGCGATGACGATAGTGATAACGATCTCAATTATATCTATAAGATAACTGCACAAGGCAAGGATTGGGTGAATCTGACTTCAGATGGAAGGATTTCATGGGAGTGCGAAAGCTCTTGCACTACAGATTCAGACGAAGAGATAGAGCGATAGCAGAATTGGCTACATGAAGAACAACACTAAACTGCAACATGATGATCATGTCATTGTGTTGCATAACAACAGAGGCAACGGAGCTACCGACATATGATGAATTTTCAACGGTTGATGAATTTCTGAGAAAATTCGAAAGTACAGTACCATAGTAGCAGCGGTTCAATGCACTGAAGTGGGCACTGCGGACAACACCCGCACGATGGTGGAGTACGTATCAAGGAACTTCTGAAGACTTGCATGGATGCAGAAGGATGATGCACCTAAGTTTTGGAAAACCCGACGTCGAACAAAAGCCAATCAGCTAGGGTGGAACAACTTGCGCACCCACCTTTCCCGATGGGTACAGACATATGTTGTATAGTCTGCACAAGCGCACACCACCCCCAGCCTAGAGAATCAAAACAAACCATAGTAGCAAGAAGGGTGATACGCGTTACCAATTCTCCATGACGAGGCATTCAATAGGGTGCGCGGAGTACTAAACAAGGTTCACCAGATGAGACAAACTAATTGGGACCTGCGCATGCCAACGGTTCGATGGGCCTATAGGACCATGTGCAAAACCCTAAGTGCGGAGATGATTCCAAAGGTGCGAAACAAAGTAGAAACCGAAATTTTTGAAGGGAATACCAAAAGGAATCCACACATAATATCCCCTACAGTTATGACAGCGTGCGAAGAACAGGACGAAGGAATCACATAGCTACATGAGGACGACCATATAAGGATTCGGAAATCCATTCGATGAGGGAAACTTATACTTCACAGACTCGAAAAAGATTGGATACGATTGAGGAAGAAAAGCATGTTGAAGGACGTTGAGATCAAAAGACTGCAAAACGAGGTCACGCAAGCATGTCTCATCGATAAACCAAGGATGACAAGGCAAGATATGGATGGTCATATCACTGCATTAGAAGACTGTCGCCGAGAATTTATAATTCTACTACCATGGTTGAGACCGCACCTTACCAAACGTAGTAACAAGGGGAGCACACCACATAAGATAAAACACGTGGCACCCGCTGTCGCAAGGGAAATTGAGGAATGTCCACGACTATACTGGAAGGTGAATTGAAGTCTTGCACAGATGGTGTGACTACCTTACTAGCTGTAGGGAGCACAGTCTCAACACTCCAAACAGTTGAAAGAGAGCGCGAGACTCTAAAAGAGTTTGTTTAGGAACTGCGCGATGAGGGAGGTGCGCATAGAATCAGCATGGCACAAGGTTCAGGCACGCACATGGGGGCCTACGCTGCATCACGCATAAACTGGGAAGTAACCGTTGGTGTCATTGTTCATGACGAGATGTCTAATTTAAGGAAAAAGGGAGCAAGCGACAGGGAATTAAGACACAAATTAAGAGCTAGATTTGGGACAATCTACCACCAAGGATGCATTAATGACTCAGAAGTGGGGGGAATGGTAAAATTAAAATTCAAAAGATGTTATAAAACTCCCAAGGCTAGCCACAAGGTAACACTCATTCATTTGAGATTTTAGTTATTACGAAGGGCACAGAGTGTTGAGCGTCAAACGGTATTTGAGCCCCCAAGTTCACGAACAACCACAGACAGTTCGAACAAGATGACAACTACCAGGAGAGGTGTGGGTTTTGTAGAGAGTACCATCGAGGAAGCCACACAGAGCCCTACGGTGCAGGTGGGGGATGCGTCGGAAATTCCAAAATCACCTCGGACGCTGAGGCCCAAGAAGGATAAACAGGCATGGGGACCATTCCGCATGTCCCCATGAAATCCGTGGTTTGGTAAACTTTCCATGCAAGAAAAGGGCAAGGTTGTCAACCTTGAGATATATGATGAGGAGGAGGACCTCCACGCTCTTGTAGATGAGATAGAGGCGAATGAAGAAATGGAAGAAGACATGAAGCCAGTGCGCGCTGTAGCAAAACTGCCCGAGTACGTTCCTCTGCGGAAAGGGAAAGCTAAAGTACCCAAGGATTTGGATGCCGCTAAGAGCAAACTCCAAACACCACTCCTCCTAGATGGAATTCTATTTGAGGGCTCAGCCCTAGACCATATGCCCATAATGAAATTTGAAGATTAGGACCTCACAGACAGTGAAAAGTTCCCACATTTAGAGACTGAGAACCTCATGAAATAGAGCAAGGAGGGTCAGTTACAGTGCTAGAGCCACAGAAATGGTTGCGCGGTGTGGAGAAGGCTGGGCTACTCCACCTACTATGGATTCCGCATTTTCACCATGCACCTATCATGATCTTTGTCATCAGGCAGCTGCTTTTCCTGGTGCACGATGGGTACTTATGGCTAGAGGAGCCTATTCCCATCACAGCGAAGCTTATCCACAGGATTTCTCGGCTTCCCTGTAAGGGAAAGGACCCCGCGGAGATAGCTGGAAAAAGCGGAGATTTGGCGCTCGCAAAGGCCATGAAGAAGAAGTACAAATTGGAAAATAAGAAGAGATGCTATGCAATCAGTAGCATTAAAGACAAAGGGGTGCGCGTAGCGACCCAACTCCTGGTTGGGAAGTGATGAGAAAATGCAGCAGAGACGAGGTACCAACACTAGTAGTTGCGCTAGCAGAACAATGCATGGAGGGGGTCCAATTCAACTAGGTTGAGTTACACTACGGAGAATTCCTAACGAACTACAAGGAAGCTCAAGAGCATGGCAATACCTTCCACTACGCGTGGTTTCTCTTGTCTATTTTATTAGTAATAAGGGAACTTCCTAAGGACAGTTAGTTCCCTCATATTGAATAGGAATTGCTCATGGAGGCGAGCACCCATATGTGGATTAACAGTAGGCCATGCCTATCCCCCACAGTGTACAATAGCCTGTGGAGCTTTGCAGACATGAAGGCAGATATGCATAATGTGTATATCAAGGCGCATAAGGATCTAGCGTAGACATGGAGCAAGCTTCCTTTATTTGCAATTGATGACACCATCTTCTCCGTGCTCGAATCATGGCCTCCCGAGTGGCGCACCTCGCATATAGAAGAAAGGGATAGAACAGTAGCATAGAAGCAGAAGAATGCAACCAAGTTGTGTGTCACGAAGTTGGCCTAGCAGATACGCAACAAACAAGCAGCCGCGGAGGTAAGGGCCACCCGCGAAGTAGCAAAGGCAGACGTAGAATAGGCAAAGGCCATTGAAATAGCAGCAGTAGCGCAAGCAACAGGGGCCACCGCGATGCAGGAGGAAGGGGCCCAAAACGTGTCTATAGGAAAGGGACCAGATACAGCAGAAGGCGGACCCAAGCCCAACGTCCACCCAACTGAAACAGATACACGTCATGGAGCGGTCAGATCCATGAAAGAAGGCCAAGGCTTCCAAATTGGACATCGAGCCAATTACATTGACAGAGGGTGACCTCTATGACATCGGCGACATGGTTTGTGAGGTCACCTAGGAAGCGATCTAGGAAGCTATGACGAAGCAACAGAATGTGTTGGGGACCCTAAGAGCAAAGCTGTAGGAACTTCATGTGCGGGCCCCACAGGAAGGAACAGTAGCCGCCTACAGTGCCGCAAGTACATCAGCAGCGTAGTAGCTACTGTGCAATGGCCAACACCATAGTGCTACTGGAAGGAGCACTAACAGTGGAAAATGAGGAGGATAGAGCCACAGTGGGCAGGATTAAGGGACTTGGCCTAAACTTGGCTACCCTTCTGCGGGATACATTATATCAGATGTAGGATGGAGCGACAGCAGAACTCTGCGCTAGGGAAGGACGCAAAGTACAAATTCTTAGCAAACAAAGAATCAACATTGAGCAGGTTAGTTTACAGTGCGATGAAGTGCTTGCACAGAATCAGCAGCTGGAGAAAATGGTAGAGGAAGCATGTCACCACTTCCCAAAGCTAGAGATCGCGCCAGACCTACCAGTTGGAGTGCAAATCTACAAATTAGCCAGTGGATTCCGCGAGGAAAAGGAGGAAGCAACGAGGGTAAAGCTGGACCTCAACCTTTAGATTGTCGAGTTGTGATTAAAGGCATAACCCTCTACACCCCCGGAAGTTAGGGAATATCACACTAGAATTATTAAAAAAGGGCTGGAGGAAATAAGACAGGCAGTACAAAACTACACCGCTATGTTGGAAGAATCCTTCACGGTCCTCACTTCATTACAAGAGGACCCCAACATAGAGCGCCTAGAAAAGGAGGTGTGGGAGCTTCAAGTGTAGTATGACAGTGTGTGCAGAATGGCGCTGACAGTTGTCCTAAACCAACGGCTTGTGAAGCTACAGCAGGCAAAGGCATTGAAGGAACAGGTAGATGCCGCATGACAAAAAGAGGCAGTCCTTAAAGCCCATGTCTAGTCTTAGATTGATGAGGCCTTCCTCATCACTATAGACATCGAAGGAAAGCTCACACAGATGAAGGTGATGCATGCCTTAAGACAGGGATTTTCCCCTAACAACGAGACTTCAGCCGAAAGAGTGGAGAAGATCCAGCAGACTGTAGAACAGTGCGTTGTGGACCTCCACACAGCACATGATCAGTTGGAAGGGCTCCGTGCCAATATCGCCACACCAGCAGAGTGACTCGGGATGAGTCATGATGATTGTGTTGGGGGCCTGTTGGGCATCAAGTCCCCCATAGCAGGTTTTGGGTGCAAAACCCAAGTTTTGGCAAACAATATTGTAAGTCTTCGTGAATTGAGGGCACAGAGCATGAAGTATACAATTGAGTCATAAGGTTTTTCACCCTAAACGTTGTATTTTAAACTAGTGTAAAGTCGGCCTACCCATGGTCCGCGGACCATGGAATTGTATAAATAGAGCGAGGCTCTAAGTTGTAAGAGGAAATCAATGAAAGAATCAGTGAATTAGATAGGCTTAGTGACGAGTCTAAGTGTCTTGGGTCATAGTAGTAGGTAGAGGCTCTGCAGCTGAGTGCGCAGAGGCCTAGTAGAGTCTGCAGCTAAGTGCGCAAACCCCTACAGCTGAGTGCGCAGGGCGGAGTCGAGTCTGTAATCGGGACAAAAAGCTAATAAAGAGAAGTTTATCCTAATTCTGTGCATCTAGTCTTGAATCATTATTTTATTTTTATGCATTACTTTTACTCTGTTTATTTACTGTGCATAGTTGAGTAAATTCTTGTATGGTTCAGAATACTTATATATGAAAATAATCTAAGTAATCAGCTAAGAGTGCATAATTAGGAAAGACTTGGGTAAATAACAAGGATTGCACTGCAAATAAGACTGCGCAAAGACAGCATCACAGGCCACGAGGTTCCCACTGGTGCGTGTAGCACAGTGAGCGTGAAGGTTGGACCGTGTACCAATCCTAACATATCAGACATCCCCAGGGTGCAGAAACCTGGTTCTAGCACCCTCCCATACTATTTCGGCTGAGACCTCAGTCTGCGCTTCGCGACTGTTGCCGAAAGGGCCAGTAGTACCAGGATATGCTTCGCTAAATCACCTCTGAACCTGGGTCAAGCCCCACTAAGCCAACAGGGATCTAGAACTTGGTCAAACGGTGATGCCTTCTCCATTCATGAATATGATCAGAGATGTGAGTAGTCGTGTCCTGTTTCTGAGAGGTAAGAAGATGCGTTCCTATTTCATACAAAATTGGTAACTAAAAATGTGTAAAGAATGCCATCGTGAGAGAGTTAAAATCTTGGAAAGTCCCACGAGTGACTTCAATGTACCACTTTGCAGCGGCACCAATAAGATTCCTTTGGAAAATATGGAGACGAATAGAGTCGTCAAGCCAAGAATTGGATGAACACCAAAGATGATATGTCATAACATGTGCCTGGGAATATTCTCCAGACTTACCTTCAAACTTAAGACAGTCACCAGGGATCTTGGTTAGAACAAGTGGCCAATATGGATTATCAAGTATAGGATCATTTGTCAACTTCGACACATTGGGCAATTCCAAAGTCACGAGAAAAGGTAATTGCAGATTGAAAGGCATCATGGGTATTTGGTAAGGACCAACATTAGAGTTCCAACCAGGGCCTTGTTGCCCCCATGGACCTTGTCCAGGAGGATTTTTCCATAAGGGTTATAGTTCGATGGACTAAAACCATACCCCAGTTATTGACTTGGATTTTGACCTCTAGCATACCATTGATTACCAGCTTGACCAATAGGAGCAGCATATGGCTGCTGAAAATTCTGATAAGGATTAATATGAGGTTTCTAATAATTCTGATATGGAATAACCTGAGGTTACCCTTGGGGTTGCTGAGGTACTTGAGGATCGTACTAAAATTGAGGCCCAAATTGTGCCTGGGGCCCAGGTTGTATCTGATAAATAGGTTGAGCTTGGAATCCCAACTAAGCTTGGGGACCGGGTTGAGCTTGGGGACCAGCTTGAGCTTGAGGTCCAGGTTGCATTTGAACACTAAGTTGATTAATAGTTGAATTAACCTGACCAAAAGGTTGTCCTTGCTAAGCAGTAGGTTGACCTTGTTGGAACTAAGGTTGACCTGACTAACAAGAAGGTTGTACTTGCTGAGTAGCAGGTTTGCCTTGTTGATATTGAGGCTGACCTAACTAACCAAAAGTTTGTCCTTGTTGAGCAGTAGGTTGGCCTTCTTGGAACTGAGGCTGACCTAACTAACTAGAAGGTTTTCCCTGAGATAAAGGAGGTTGTCCCGGATAGACAAATCATGAACCTGTTTGGGCTGAAGGTTGTCCCTGAAAGGGTTGTCCTTGCAAGCTCAAAGGTTACCCCTGCTGACTATAAGACTGTCCTACTGAGGCATAAGGTTGTCCCTGAATGGGTTGTCCTTGCGAGTCGTGGTAAGTAGTGTGATTCAAGGAAACCGAAGGTCGAATTTGACTGTTAACTAGAGCCATCTGGGGGAGAGGTCTAGTATAATAAATATGAGCTCTACGATGATCAAAATAGTGAGGAGGATTGTGCGGGATGAACATCTGCTCAGAACTTAGAGGGTTATAAGCTAGATTTTGAAGAGAACACAGATATTGATCATATGACAATCCCCCCGGGATGGGGTTCGAGGAGACAGGTACACTACCCATAGGTTGATTGATTCCAGACGCGAGAGGTGAAGGACCACTACCAATGGGTCCAAAAGATACCCCAGTAACAGCAGTGACCACCGAAGATTTGGTAACCACACTAACAAGAGGAGAAAAATACGCCACACAAATGGTGGGCATCAATGGGACAGATGTAACAGAAGTAACCTGTGTCTGAGGAATGGAAGTCGTGGCAGACTGAGTGGGCATGAACAGTCCTGAAGTCGGAACCGTTGTACGATCCCATATAGAACTATAGTGTAGAGATGTAGCACCAAGCATTTCGACAAGAGAGCGATACCCAAGCAGTAATGAAACATCTTGAGAGGTGTGGAAAGGGAGCTGTTCCGGAGGAAACGGATATCGTTATGATACCAGCTCAAGAAAAATATAGATCAACGCCTTAAAATTCAGCCTCTTCAAGGGGGCAACCTCCTTTACATTACATAAATGAACAATTCTTGGATGATTCAAATGAAAAAACCTCCTTTCTATATATAAGAGTCTAAGGAGTCACAATATAACCCGACCAACCTAACAATAATAATATAAAGCCACAAAAATAACAATAGAGGGATTCTATGGGGCACAGTAATAACAATATGGGGATAATAGGGGCACAACAATATTAATAAGGGGTACAATTACAATAGTAATGGGGTAATCACTAGTATTATAGGGACCCAACATGCCCCTCTCCTTCAAAAAAGTGTTGTCCTCAATGCTTGAGTAGTTCTGGATACTTTTGTATAAAATTCTCATCCTCCCATGTGGAATCTTCAGCGGATAAGTTCTTCCACTTGATAAGATACTCCGAAATTGATCGATTTCGTAGCTGTCGAGTTCTTGTTTCTGTGACTACTTCCGGTTCCAATATAATTTTTCCTTCCTCGTCAAGTTCTGGAAATATTGTTTGAACTGGGAGCTTGTCACCTATAACCTTCTTTAAACATGAAACATGGAAAACTGGGTGCAATCGAGAAGCTGTAGGAAGCTCCAATTTGTATCCCATAGTACCAATCTTTTGCAACACCTTGTATGGACCATAATACTTTGGTGATAATTTATTATCCTTCTTAGCTTGCTTGAGAGACATTTTCTTCTATAGTTGTAGCCATAGGAATACCCAATCACCTACATCAAAACTTCTTTTGCTGCGATGTTGATCTGCCTGTTGTTTCATTCTATTCTGTGCCAACACGAGGTTATCCTTTAAGAGTTGGAGGACTTGTTTTATATGTTCGATGCAATGTTCCACTGCCTAAACCTTAGAATTTTCTCTTAAATATGATGTGATAGATGCTGGTTGATACCCATAAAGTGCCATAAATGGGGTCATTTTTGTTGCTGTATGGAAGGAAGTGTTATACCACCATTCAGCCAGAGGCAACCATTTGACCCATTGTGTTTGTTTATCAGATACAAAGCAACGAAGATGTCCTTCCAAACATTTGTTTACTATCTCATTTTTCCCATCAGATTGAGGATGATAAGATGAGCTATGAGATAACTGAGTACCAAGACAAGAAAATAATTCTATCCAAAAATTTCCAGTGAAAATGGGATCTCTGTCACTTACAATAATCTTTGGGTTTCCATGTATCTTTTGAATTGTTTCCATAAATGCAGTAGAAACTGTACTGGCTCTAAAAGGATGTGATAATGCACAAAAGTGTGCATACTTGGTAAGTCTGTCAACTACCACCATGATGACACTCTTTCCCTCAGACTTGGGTAAACCTGTGATAAAATCCATTGAAACCTCCTCCCAACGTTGGCTTGGAATGGATAAAGGTTGTAATAGACCCGGTGTCTTAATTGTTTCAACTTTATTTTGTTGGCAAACAAAACATTCTGCCACAAACTTTTGAATATTTGATTTAAGGCCATCCCAAAAAAATTCCTTCTTAACCATGTGGTAAGTTTTTAAAAATCCTCAGTGCCCTCCTAAGGGAGAAGTGTGCAATTCCATAAGAATCTTTTGTTTTAGCTGGGAATTCTTACAGAGGTATAAGCGATCTTTGTACCATAACGAATCATTATGCCAGCTAAATGTATCAGACGTACTGGAATCTTGTTGTAACTTTCGAATAAGTGCCCACACTTCTTCATCATTCTTCCATTCCTCCCTTTCTTCGTTTATCCAATCTGGTTGGATAATAGAAATGGCGCACAACAATGCTTCCACATCCTCATCCTTTCTTGAGAGTGCATCTGCCACCACATTTTGCTTCCCTTTTTTGTAGATGATTTCAAAGTCATAACCCAACATCTTTGTGACCCACTTTTGTTGCTCTTCAGAGGATAATCTTTGTTCTAAAAATTATTTAAGGCTATCATGATCCGTTTTTACCTTGAAGTGTCTTCCCATTAGGTAGGGTCACCATTTCTTAAGTGCATGGAGTATTGCCAACATTTCCTTCTCATAAATAGCTTTGTGTAAAAACTTTCCCTTGATTGGAAAACTTTCAAAAGCAATGGGTCTTTCATCTTGCATTAGAACAGCACCAATTCCATTTCCTGAAGCATCGCATTCCATAATAAAGGTTTTTGTGAAGTTCGGTGTAGCTAAGACCGGTGCTTGGCACATTGCCTCTTTAAGATGTTCGAAGGCCTTTGTTGCTTCCAGAGTCCATGAAAATGCATCTTTCTTCAATAATGTTGTTAGAGGTGCTGCTATTCTCCCATAATTCTTAACAAACTTGCGATAATACCCTGTCAACCCGAGAAATCCTCACAGATGCTTTATGGATGTGGGGATTTTCCATTCCTTAATGGCTTTAATTTTGCTAGGGTCTACCTTAACCCCTTCATGAGATACAATATGACCCAGATATTCCACCTCTTGGACTCCAAAGAAACATTTGGATCTTTTTGCATATAATTGTTTTTCCTCCAATAGTTGTAGCACCTTGTCAACATGTTCAACATGATCCTTCCAAGTCTTGTTGTAGATTAGTATATCATCAAAAAATACTAACATAAATTTTCTAAGGAATGGTTTGAAAATTAAGTTCATCAAACCTTGAAATGTTGAAGGTTCATTGGTAAGGCCAAAAGGCATGACCAAAAATTCATAATGACCCTCATGAGTTCTAAATGTTTTTTCAGAATGTCTTCAATCTTCATTCTGATTTGATGATATCCTGAATGAAGATCCAACTTGGTGAAGTAAATTGATCCATGCAATTCATCCAATAATTCATCAATGACAGGAATGGGAAACTTATCTTTAATAGTGAGCTTGTTGAGCTCCCTATAATCCGGACACATGCGCCAGGATCCATCCTTCTTGTGCACCAATACTACTGGAGCAAAGAAAGAACTTTGACTCGGTTGAATTATACTAGCCTCTAGCATTTCTGCAACCATACGTTCAATTTCACTCTTTTGGGCATAGGGATATCTGTACGGCCTGATGTTTGGAGGAACACTTCCTGGAATCAGATGAATAGCATGATCATGATCACGCATAGGTGGGAGACCTTTGGGAGTCTCAAATACCTTGGAATGATTGTCCAGGACTTTTTTGAGATCTGGAGAAATAGATGATTCTGATGTGGAAACATCTAGCGAACATAATTGTGCAATTACACCTCTTTGGTCCTTTTTTAGAAGCTTTGTCATACCATTAGAGCTGATTATCTTTCTTGGTTTCCCTACAATACCCCTTAATTCAACTTCCTTTCCTTCCGTAGAAAATTTGATGAAAAGTTCTTGAAAATTAAAAGCTATTGTACCCAAGGATTGTAGCCATTGGACTCCTAGTGCAACATCAGCACCTCCCATTGGAATGGAAAGCATTGGGCTAGTCAATACATATTCTCCCATGGATAGCTTGATATTATGGCACTTTCCAGAGCAATTTATTTTTCCTCCATTTGCAACCATCACTTGACACTCTGGTGCTGGATATAAGAAGCAATTCAATTCTTTTGCTACCTTACAATGAATAAAATTGTGGGTACTCCCTGAATCAATCAACACTATTACCTTTTTCTTCTTGATTTGTCCTTCTATCTTGATGGTTTGAGGAGTGGTAATTCCCGCCAATGCATTACAAGATATGGTCGGATTCATTTCTTCTTTATCTAGGCTTTGTTCTTGGAGTATATCCTCTTCTTTTGACCCTTCTTGCTCCTTTTCTTCTTCCTCTTCACAATCTATGTAGAATAATTTCTTCTCAGCACACTTATGACCTTTAGTGTATTTGCTATCACAACTGTAACAAAGCCCTTTTGCTCTTTTTGCTTCCAATTGTTGTAGTGTCAACCTTATAGGTTGTGGAAGACTAGGGGCAACAATACTTCCGTCTTTATAGTTGTGAGTGGTATGCTTCCTAGTTGCCATAATTTTGCTTTCCATTTTTCTTGCTAACCTGAATTCCTTCTCTAATGAATCAGGTTCCCAAAGGCGAACATCATGTTGGATATTATCCTTTAAAGACCCTATGAACACATTAATCCTATCCTCCTCTGGAATATTTTTTACCCTTACGTTCAATTTTTGAAACTCCTCAATGTGCTCCATTATTGAACCCTTTTGTTTGAGACTTATCAATTGGCTAAAGAAAGTGTTGCTTTTTGTATCCTCATAATGTGATATCAATTCTTCCGTAAAAATTTCCCAAGTGATAAATTGTTTACGAGAGCAAAGCCATTGATACCATACAAACTGATTTGGTTCCAAATATAAAGTTGCAATACGTACCTTTTGTGTGTTTTGCACATTATTGAGATTGAAAATTTGCTCCATATGTAATATCCATGTTGCAGGATCCTTGCCATCAAACTTCCTCATATCGATTTTTGGAATATGGTGGGTCTTCGATCCAACATTATAGTCTATGAAATCATGATTAACATTTCTTTTGTTCTCATCATGAGTTTCCTTTACTACCCTTTCACCATTAGTAAGCATTTCTTGTAGAAACTTTGTTAAATCTGTCTTCAAATCTGTCTTCTAATATTCCATGCATGTCTTCAAATCCTCCATGTTTGTCTTCAAATCTATCTTCAAATCATCCATCTTAGCTTCCACGTCAATCATCTTAGCTTCTACGCGTTTCTTTAAACAATCCATCTTAGCTTCTACACATTTCTTTAAACCATCCATCTTAGCTTCTACATCTTTCTTTAAACCATCCATCTTAGATTCTGTTCCTTTTTGTGCAAGGGACAGTTGTTGCACTTGGTCTTGTAATTTTGATATATCATGTTGCATTTCTTCCTCTTCTTCATAAGTCATGCTAGAGCTTTCAGGTTCCTTACTAGGTGTTTGAATTTTCTTTCCTTGGGGCATCAGTTACCGATAATAATGCTCTACTATGCCCTTTGAATTCCTTCAAAATAAATTTCAAACCAATCTTAAGCAAAAATTTTAAAGAATCTACACACCTTTTTTCACTTTGTAGGAGCTCGATATTGCCTCTGTTGTATCTCTATACATTCAAATCATCCAGTTCTGAAATTGTGACCTGCAGTAGCCCTCTTTGTCCTCTTTCCAATGCCACCAGTTTGATCCAAATTGGATTCTCCAAGGAAGATTTATGTGAAATATCCCACAGTGACCTGATTATAGACTAGTTCAGTAGAGTGAACTTGTACGACGTGCCACGAGTCACTGTTTCGATCTTTGGCTCTGAAAATATATACAAGAAACTATAGTCTATCCTATTTCTACACCTTCTTGCGAAATTTCAATCCGATTCTCATAGAGAAAGTTATGACGATTTTCCCCAGGTCACCTATTTAGAATATAATTCAGGAGTCTGCAAAAAGACCAACTTCCTCAGATCATATCTCCGCAAATATAGCTCGAAAAGCTCTGAAATTCGGACTCGAGCTTTAGCGTGATGTCTTCTCAAATGGGTTTTTCTTTAGCTTCTGAAACGTCGCAGAAAAAAGTTATAGCGAAAATTCCACGATGACCTGTTTGGAGCAGCGAAACCCTAGAATCCAAAGCTCTGATACCAAATGTTATGAAACCAGCTCAAGAAAAAGATAGAAAAGATAGATCAACGCCTTAAAATTCAGCCTCTTCGAGGGGGCAACCTCCTTTACATTACATAAATGAACAATTCTTGGATGATTCAAATGACAAAACCTTCTTTCTATATATAGGAGTCTAAGGAGTCATAATATAACCCAGCCGACCTAACAATAATAATATAAAGCCACAAAAATAACAATAGAGGGATTCTATGGGGCACAGTGATAACAATATGGGGATAATAGGGGCACAAAAATATTAATAAGGGGTACAATTACAATAGTAATGGGGTAATCACTAGTATTATAGGGACCCAACAGATATTCACTAGTCGACACAAGGCTCTCCTGACTGCTAACAGGACTCGACTCATCCATGTCGGAAGAGGCCATAGGAACTAAAGCACCAGGGGAAGTAGACGGAAGATCCTCGTCTAAAATTTCCAAAATGTTGGGAGGAGTCCAACTGATATCAAAAGGTTCCCCACTCAGAGCTCGAGAGGCAAGAGGCTGAACACTCAGGACAATAGCAAGAGCACCACTAACAAATGACACCTTAGATGGGACGAGGGAAGAAGGCTCTCCGTCACTTGGTAACGACGACGGAACAGATGATTATGCCAGGATGGCCTAAACTCAAAAGAACAGGAGAGAAGAATTAATTAAGAGGGCTTTAAATGCTTTCAAGGGTATACTCATGATGTGGCCAAAATTAACAGGTAGGATGTTATCGTGGGAAAATAAATTTTATGACACTTGAACAAAACTTTGCCTTTTCATGTTTATAGAGTCGAGAAAAGGACAAAATATGACTCTAGTCTCCTTCGAAGTTTAATGAGCCTGAAAGGACAAGAGCTCAGATGATCCTTTTACTTTTAAAGAGTCAAAAAGGAATGAAAGTGACTGCTCTGGGATTCTAGGAAAAAGGTTTACCAGTTTAGCGTGAACTGCAGAATACCTCTCGACGAACCAAGAAGTACGAGCAGATTATCTCCCCGAATGTTGTGTTCGGTGTATCACGTCTGCAAGGCAACCGACTCGGTTGCCTATGGAGAAAAGGATTGCAACCTAGTGGGGTCTCCCATCATATACATGACGGTATAGGGAGTAGAGGTCCGTACTAGTACTTATTGAATCACAAAAGGAGGAACCACCCAACCTTAAAGAAAACAACATCCACTAGATTTAATGACGTCGGAACACATCTCTAGCCTAGACCTATAGATATAAGCATTAAGTTCCAATGTGTTTTTAGATTAATTCAATAAATTTTAGTAGTTAAACTTGAATTAATTTTCAATTTCAAGGCCTTACCGATTGTATCTTCAAAAAGCTCCTGGAATGCAACTAAATGAGTGAAGGAACCAATTCTTTTCAATGAACAACTAACTAAAGAAAAGTGAGAGGTTCATTTCAAAGCAACCAAAGTGATGAGAAATCGAATGCAAGCAAACCAATCAAGAGTAAAGAGAAATGCAAGAAATCTAATTAAGAAAATGAACAACACATCCTTCGCTTTTCAATTTCTAAATGGAAAGAATTTACTAGTGCAAATATTGTTCTTATTTCCTAACACAAAATGAATGCAATGTTTTTATTTTTCAAATAAATGACAAGCAACCAAATGAAAAACTCAAAACAATACTGGTTTTAAGCCCTCTCCGAATGAAATCACTGAATGAATGAAGATAAACCTTCTACTCTAAATCGAATCAAAGACTCAATACCAAGAAGATGTTTCTTTTGAAAAACTGGAAATATTTCTCACTGACCGGGAAGCAATGTGACCCATGTCCAGTGAAGGAATGAAACCAAACAAACAAGACTTGAAAGTTTTGGGAACCAAACGTCACATACCAATCAATAAGATGAAAAAAACAATTAATAAAGAGAAGCCTTAAACAAAGCAAGGGATCGTTCCTAACATAGCCCAAATATCCAACCAAACAAGTAACCCAAGAAAAGCTAATGTTTCAAGAAACCCTAAGGTAAACAGGTCACACAGTTCAAAAGGAAAAGTTTCAAGGGAATGAAACCTGGAATCAAATATTCTAGCAATCAGCAATTTGACACACAATAAAGAGGTAGAAGAGAATCTCAAAAGGATAGGACACACTGACCAATCAGCAAGAGAAACTTCAAAATTGAAACCTACAGGAATCTTTACGAGCATAAAACTGACAACATACGCCGACAATAAAACGTCGCACCTCCCTAACTAGAAACTTTGCGACGTCGTCGCTGAAGTACACCAGTTAACAGCGCTGAGTTGATTTATGAGCTCTTCATGACTGTGAGGTGATTTAATCACGTCAAACAGGATAAGGCGTAACGAAGCAGATAGCGCAGTCGCGACTGTCATAAAATAAACTCCGACAACCCTAATGCAAAGGAAAAAAATTGAAATCCAACTAAGGGAAGGCTAGATCTATCACCTATGATAGGGGGAAGACTACCAGGAGTAGTCAAACAACCCATAACATGAAGAATTCATCTTGGAATTAAAGGAGACAATAAAAAAGAAAAACAAAATCAACTCAAGAGACAAAAGAAAGATCCCCAGCGGAGTCACCAACTTGTGATGCAGGCAAGTTCCCTTTGCGGACAGAGGCAACCATTCTGGCCCTAGAGTGGGTCTAGTCATAGCAAAGACAATACTAAAGTAGATTTCCTTAGAAAGTTGATTCCATGAAGGCTTACCTTCAAACCATCGTTCGATGAAGTCCCTGTTGTGTTTCTCCAACTCTTGTTCTTATATTCACTTGTACATGAAAACGACATACAGAGCGCAACTACGAACATAATAGAGTACGACAAAAAATATCTACTTAAAGAGTCAAGGAGCTTCAAGCTATCATTATGCAATTTGACATACGATATAGGAAATAAACTATTGGCTTGTATTAATATAGATTAAAGTATAACTTACAACCAAACCTTGACATCGTAAGCCTCCTTGAAGGGTCCTGTCAGCATGTCTCCACAAGCATTCACTCATATATTGTCTCCCAAAAGACGAATAACTCTCTCTCTTACCCAAAAGGCTAATGCTAGAACCTTCTTACAATCAAGAAATTTCCACTCAAAACCATCCCAAGCTAAGTTTACATAAGACGCTACTTCCACACTCTAGCAAACCTCTCTAGCTCTACTGCTGAATTCTTGAACTCTGAAGCTACCAAAAAACTAGCTAATCTTAGTCATGGAGGAAGTATTTATAGGAGGAGGAGCTTCCATAAGAAATAGGGAAAGAGCTTATCCCTTTGGGAGGTAACAAAAGGTGGAGCAACCATCCCAAAGGAGAGAGGCGAGCTCATATGGTCCAACAACCAACCCTAGGACTGCCCATGAAGCTGTGACACTTCGAAGCTTCGACAAGTTGTTTCAAAAATCTTGCCAAAAGTAGCTTGTCGCGAGTGCAACACAAAGACATAGCGAAGACTTTGCTAGGGCTAGTGCAATCTTGGCCATCTTCACAAGTGGAACAACTGTTGTCCCATGAAAACCCAAAAACATAGGTGGAAAAGGGTTGGCTCTAGGAGAAGTGAACTGAGGTATTCTTCCTGAGATGACATGGAAGACATTGACACATAATTTGTAACATGACACGAGGCAGATGTTAATAACATAGACTGGCAGTGTCCGAAATCAGGGAATGCGGGGTCGGTGACAAATTACTATGTAATAGCTTCACATAGTACCACTACTAGGGGGCTCTCTCCATTTTGAGACAACCGAAGATCAGGAGCACGCACAGTTTTGGAAGAACCTAAGTATCAAACTTGCAGCACTACCAATCCAAGAATTTGCATCAACTACATCAAGGAGTTTCATATGAGCTCTGCATCTGGGAGAAGTGAGAACTATTGATTATTGATGAAGTCAAAACTAACAATCAACAAATATTTGAAGAGAAGGCTCAGGCCTTGCAGGCCCGCAATGAGGCAATATAGAAAAATCAACAACTAGAGACCACCCTTACCCAAGTATGCAGCGAGCTCCCGAAGCTCCAAACTCCAGCAGAAGTGATCTCGATAGAGAAAATTAAGAAGTTAGCTACAATGGTAAAAGAATCCAAGGAGGAAATTGGAAAGGTCCAATTTGAGTTGCAGCTACAGATATCAGAACTTTAGCTTAAGCTACAACCAACCACTCCTCCGGAGGTCAAAGAGTAGCATGAGGCTACTATTGAAGAAGATATGACTACTCTGTAATCTATATTCAAGTATTGCAGCCAAAGGTTTGAGCAAACGATGGAGATGTGGACCTCGTTGTAGGAGGATTCCACACTTGCAGAAGATCGAAGAAGATATTTTTGAAAATAAACCACAGTTTGACGAGATCAGGGTGTGTTGGCTTAAGGGGGCTTGACCCAGGTTTGGAGTTATTTAGCCAAAAAAATCCCTACACTACTAGCCCTTTCAGCATCAGCCCGCGGAGCGTGGACTGAAGTCTCACCTGAAGCAATATGGGGGGATGCTGGAACCAAGTTTCCACACCCTTGAGATGTCTATGGTGTCAATTTAGTCCAACTATGCCTATCTTCGTGCACTATTCTAACCTTCAATACCCTCGTGATCTGTTATAATTTCCTTTCATGCAGCCCTAACCAAGGGCTGAGATGCTTTCGCACTGCTTTGGCAACGAACTGCACTATTTCCCCAATCTACACCGCGAATCTTACTTATCTTCTTACAAATGTTAGGCAACTTCGCGTAAACAGATATTATATCTTGTATTCACTTAATCAATACAGTCTTATATATTTGCGCATCATATAAGCATTAAAAGTGTAATGTGTATTTAATGTAACATATGCATAAAAGAGGAAATAAATACGCAAAATGGATATGAAACTTCTCTTTATTAATGCTCCAACTGTTACAGACTCGACTCACCCTACACACTCAGCTGCAGGGGTCCGCGCACTCAGCTGCGGACTACTAGGCCTCTACGCACTCAGCTGCAGAGCCTTCTCCTACTCTACGACCCAAAACTAGACTTTACACTTCAGATATGATTCAACTCTTCATCTTTTCCATTATTATTGATTGATTGATCATCTTAACTACTTAGAGCCTCGCTCTATTTATACAATCCCATGGTCCACGGACCATGGGTAGACCTCTACAACTGACATTACATTACAAAATTGAGTGCAGACAACCCTATGACTCTTTTACAAACTACATGCTCCGCACCCACAAAATTTGGAGACTTTACATCGGGGTTACAACTTTTGACCAAAATCTGGGATCTAAGCCCCAAAACTTCCCTTAGGGGATCCCATGCCAAACAGGCCCCCAACATAAACATCGTGACTCACCCTCGAGTCACTCTATTAGTGTGGAGATCTTTGCATGAAGACCTCCCAATTTTGCCTGAATTGCTGCAAGATTGACAATGCACTGAGCGACTGCCTGATGCACTTCCTGGACGCATTCTTCAGAGACCGTTGTAGCTGAACTGCTTCCCTGAATCTATTCTCGTGTTCCTTGCATTTGAGCAAGATTTTCTTCAATAGAGTTTGTAATGGCATATGCCTCATCAATCCACGACTGTAAGCATGCCTTCAAAATTGTTTCCTTATGTCGAGCAGAATCCACTTGCTCCTTGAGCGCTCTTTCCTACTGCATCTGTGTGAGCTTTTGTGTAAAGGAAACCATCTGTGTGGTCCCTTTTACCTCGTCATACTTCTATTGTAGCTTGTGCACCTCTGTTTCTAGGTATTGTATGTCTGGGTCCTCCTATAGAGTGGTGAGAACCTCGAACGACTCCTCGAACAACTTTGTGCAGTCTTACACTACATTGTTGACCTCCACTATTGCTGTTGTAATCACGCTCGTGTGTTGTTCCTTAACCTCTGGCAGAGTTGAAGGTTGTGCCTTCAATTATAGTTCAGCTATCTAGAGGTTCAGTTCGAGCTGAACCCTATCGTTGGCATGGAATCCCCCCAAGGCATGTTTTGGGGCTCAATGCCCATGTTTTGACCAAATAATGTTATAAAGCCCCGCGAATTTTAGGCGCTGAAGTATGTTAGAGTCATAGGGTTGTCCACCCTAGCTTGTAATGTAATGTCAGCCTACCCATGGTCCGTAGACCATGGGATTGTATAAATAGACCGAGGCTCTCAGTGTAAAAGATAGTTAAGAAGGAAGCATGGAATAGAACCAAGTCTAAGGGATTGAGTCGTAAGTGTAAAGTGTGTCTTGGGTCGTAGAGTAGGAGAAGGCTCTTCAGCTGAGTGCGTAGAGGCCTAGTTGTCTGCAGTGGAGTGTGCGGACCCCTGCAGCTGAGTGGGCAGGGTGGAGTCGAGTCTGTAACCAAAGGAAGAGAATAATAAAAAGAGGTTTTATCTTAATTCCATGTAAATATTCTTGATTTATTACATGTTTGATATCAATTGCAAATATAATTTTTATTTACTACACACACTTGTATGAATGATTTATATTTCTGAGTAGACTTTACACATGCAAATAAGCTAAGTTAATCAACTAACGGTGAAATACTAGTAAGGACTTGGGTAATAACAGTGTTCGGCCCTCGAGTAGGGCTGCGCGAAGGCAACATCATAGATTATGAGGTACGGGTAAGTGCGCATAGCGACATGCGTGCAGGATCGAACCGCAGACCACTTAAACTCATCAGACATCTCTAGGGTGTGGAAACTTGGTTCTAGCACCCTCCCATACTACTTCAGGTGAGACCTCAGTCTGCACTCTGCAAACTATTGCCGAAACGGTGAGTAGTACCAGGACTTGTTTGGCTAAATCGCCTCCGAACCTAGGTGAGGCCCCAAAATCCAACAAATAGTTCTGTTGCCGGAACCAGAATCTGCATAAGGGATGTCTGATGCTGTGTCATTGGAATCCAACAAAGAAAGAAATTGAAGGGTGGCTGGACAGAAAAATTCACGAGTTTGCGACACAGGAAAATAGGAATCTGCGAGTATCAAAGGAACAGTGGTTAGAGCACTACTTATATACAGAAATCCATGAAATTTTCTTTGAATCCTTCCCCTTTGAGTTGTATGAGTGGATCGCGAAGCTAGCAGACAATCAGGGAAGGTGTAGGCTCAACAAACTGATTGTATGGACTTCAGAATTGGTGCGCAAACTAGAGGCATCAAAAGATAAGATTGCGCAAATTATGGACCATTAGCTTGATCGAATCATAGGAGGGTTTATCACCAAGTTCGTGGTAGATACTTCAGTGAGCTACAGCGAGGCAGAATGATGCTTCCTCAAAGGACCACGAGGTAAGTACATTAAATCTTTGAGCACTTGGATTAAGATTCTACTGTGTAAAAAGCGGGTTATATGAATAAATTGATGTTTGGGGCTACGCGAAGTGGGAGGATCTATAGAAATGAAGGTAGTGTAGAGATAGAAAATAACCCCTTGATTTCACCTCAGTGAGAAAGCGAGGAAGAGCTCTCGAGGGTTTCACCAAGGAGTGCAATCAGTTTGATAAGGCAGTGAATTCCATGCATACCACCCCCACCTACACCACCACCAGTCTCACCATCTTCACCCCCATCTTCGCCCACACCACCTCCGCCACCACCAAAGTTCAATATGGCGAGCATGATAAAATTGTCGGTGTTCAAAGGAGTAGCGAATGAAGATCCAAACCAATTTTTGTTCGTGGTAAAGGTCGTATGGGAAGCATAAGGGGTCGTGGATGACAATATAAAGAAGGCAACGTTGGTAGGCACATTGCAGGATCGCACACTGACATGGTATATTAAGCATTCCAATGAAAATCCAAATGCAGGGATCGCGGATATCCAAGCTTCACTAAAAGATCGATCATCAAATTTAAGGAAATCGTGATGCTTCCAGGTGAGACCCCCTGGGAGCTAGATCAGAGACTGAAGGGTATGATTCGCAAAGCCAACATGACTTTGATGGATGGGCAGCATTGCACATGGTTTGTAGCGTCACTAATGCCACATCTAAGGACCGCATTGTCACAGCAGAAGCTATCTACTAAGGACGAAGCCTTGGAAATTGAAATGAGGCTGCACGAGACCTCAATAAAAGATCGTAGCCTGGGAGTGCAACAGATCCACGCACAATTCAAAAATTTATGTCTTGAGATGCAGAGTTTGAAACATGATAGGACAACTCAGCCAGAGGGGCATGAGGAAGTATGGTGCATAAAATGTAAAGGCAAGGGGCACGACAAGGACCATTGTCTAGTCTTCGCAAACTACCTAGCAGGAGGAGGGCCAATGCCATTGAGACAAAAGGCACAAGACAGGCCAAGCATGGCACCTGCATTATGGTGCGTGATTTGTTAGATAGGAGGGAAGCACGCTACAGATAACTATCACCTATTAGAAAAACATATGCAAGCATCCCAGCAGTTGTTTTGTAATTTCTGTAGGTCAGTAGGCCATGCTGAATGCACCTGTAGAAGTTATGAACTGATGATGGATTGGACTCCTGCCTAGAGAGTTCAAACCGAAACACGAGCCCTCGATAAAAATACAGGGATGGCGCGCACTGAATTTCAGAGGTGCGAACGAGGTCGAGGTGGAATGGGACCAGGAAGGGGTCGTGGACCACTAATTTGTTACAATTCCAGAGGGCCAGGGCATTATGCCCGCAAATCTGACGAGAGCATCATGTTTCTATTGTATGCAGTTTGAGCATGAGATGGAGGAATGCCCCACACTAATAGCGAGGTTGCATGATAAAGGAATACTCCAGCCTCCCCCAAATCAGAATCTTCAAATGATGAGGTCTGAGCCACGCAAAGAGGATGCGAATGTAAACATCATTCTCCGAAGCGGTATTACGACAGGAGATGACAAGGGCAAGCAACCCGAAGAAAGTGCTTGGGTTCACAAGGCTCCTACAAAGGAACCAGAGTTCGATTTGGAGCATGCAAAGGAGACATTCATGGAAGCTAAGAAGAGCTTCACGTAGGCTTCCACTTCAGGTAGTAAGGACAAAATAGAACCAGAGATGGACCCATCAATGCTTACTACCTTTCTAGAGACATGGATGAAGATGCTGCACAACAGCAAGGCTGTGAAGGGACTGCAGGAACTCATCACTAGGTGCGTTGGGTCAGGAGAACCGCACGTAGTCCAAAAGCTCAGGAAGAACACAACGTGAACAGGAAGGGAGATGAGATTGACTACACAAATCAGGGAATATGAAATGGATCAAGTGATTTTGTATTTAGGATCGGATGCGAACGTACTGCCAAAGAAGACATGGGAGTGCATGGGTAGGCCTGCATTGCAATGGTCCCCTATTCAATTGCGAATGGAAAACCAGTAGAAGATCCTACCGATGGGAAGATTGCAGGGAATAACGGTAGACATCAAAGGTGCGAGCGCGTTTGCATATTTCGAAGTGATAGAGATTGTTAATGACAGCAATCCCTATCCAGCACTACTAGGAATAGATTGGGCCACTGATATGAATAGAGTGATAAATCTAAAGAAGCGCAAAATGATTTTTGAGGAAATGTCACTGCACGTAGTGGTAGCTTTAGACCCTACAGAAGGATCACGCTACACAGAGCTAGTGCGCAACAACGAAAGAGATGATGTTATAGACTGTATCTACAAGATAACCGCTCGGGAATAGGATTGGGTGAATCCTACAGTGGATGGTAGGATTTCGTGGGAGTGTGAAAGCTCCTACACATCGGATTCGGATGAGGAAATAGAATGATGGCAGAACTGGTTACACGAGGTAACCACGCTCAATTGCAACATGATGGTAAGATCACTGTGCTGTGTGACAATAGAGGTAAGGGATTTGCCTATGTATGATGGGTTGACAGTGGTGGATGAATTCTTGAACAAATTTGAAAGAGAGGTGCCAGAACAGCAACATTTTGACACTCTGAAATGGGCACTGCGCGCTACACCCGCAAGATGGTGGGGTACGCATCAAAGAAGTTTTGAAAACTGGCGCAACTGTAGAAGAATGATGGTTATACAGTTTGAAAAGCCTAAGCTGTGGATGGAAACCGGGTATGATGGATGAAACAGCCTGCGCGCCCACCTCTCAAGATGGGTACAAGCATATGGTACACAACCTGCACGAACGCACGCCATCCTCACAATAGAAAATAGGAACAACAAGCAAGAGTGGGGAAGACGAGAGCGCGATCGACAAAGTATGATAATACCAAGCACACTGAAGATTATACACGGGGAAGCCTTTGACAAGTTTTGAGAAGTGTTGAACATAGTCCACCATGTGAGATGCACTAACTGGGATCTGTGTGTACCAGCGGTTCTATGGGCTTATAGGACCATGTGCAAAACCCTAACCGTGCAAGCACTTCTGAAGCTGAAGTGTGAAGCAGGGGTTGTGATCCCTATGGAGCATGCAAAGCCTAGTTCGCGCATAATAGCACCTGTAGATATGATGGTCCATGAAGCCCGGAATGAAGGAATCACACATTTGCGAGAAACAGAACACATAATACTCGAGGAAGAAATCTGACAGGGAAACCTTAGACTTCGCGAACTTAAAAAAGACCGAGTACAGCTGAGGGAGAAAAGTGCTTCAATGGACGCAGAGGTCAAGAAGGTGGAAGATGAAAGAAAGGAAGCATTTCTCATCGAAAAACTGAGGGAGGTAAGGAAAGGTGCGTACGATCATATTGACAAGTTGAAGAACTATTGCCATGAACTAGTTAGCCTGTTGCCTTGGCTTGGACTGCATATCGCCAAACATAGTGACCAGGGTAGCGTGTTGCAAGTAGTAAAGGGCGCGAGGCCGACCACAACTATGGAAGGTGGGGATTCTCCACGAACCATGGTGGAGGATGGGATGGAGCCCCACATGGGTGGTGTGACCACCTGACTAGCTGTAGGAAGGACAGTCTTAGCACTCCAGGTAGTTGAAAGGAAGTGCAGGACTATAGACTATTCTACCCAAAAACTGCACGATATTGGGGATGTGTGCAGAACTAGAGCATCACAGGGTTCGCAACCACACATGGAGGGTTGTGCTACCGCATAGATTGGTTGTAAAGTGACCGTTGGTGTCACTATTCACGATGGGATGCTCGACTTGAGGTCAAATGGAGCAGGCGGAGGGCATTTAAGACGCGATTTATGGGCAAGATTTGGGAAAATTTTCCACCAATAAAGCATTAATGGCCCAAAATTGGGGGGAATGGTCGAATTTGAATTCAAAAGGCGCTATAAAACATAAAGGGCTAGCCAGTGAACAACACTTGGTCATTTGAGAATTGAGCACTGAGCATTTAGAGCCGAGTGATAATTGAGCCCCTAAGTTTGCGAGTGACAAAATACAGTTGAGATACGATGACAGCTACTAAGGATGGTTTGGGAATTGAAGAGGCAACCATCGGCGAGGCTGCGTAGACCCCCATGGTGGAGGATGTTCCAGAACGCACCGGGGTTGTGACAGAAATCCCCAAATCGCCATGAACGCCGAGGCCCAAGAAAGATAAACAAGCAATGGCCCTTGTACGCATGTCCTCAAGGAATCCACTATGTAGTAATCTATCAATGGCCGATAAAGGAAAAGTTTCCACAGTGGACACATATGAGGAAGAAGAATATTTACAGACCCTTATCGTCACAACAGAAGAAGACGAAGATATGGAGGAAGATATTCAACCTATACGCTCTGAAAAAAAAACTGCCCACGTATGTCCCTCCGTGGAAAGGGAAAACCAAAGTGCTGCAGGACCTGGAAGAAATGAAGAGTTCACTCCAGACCCTGATCCTCCCAAATGGCATTGTGTTTGAACGCACGCACCTAGGTCATGTGCCAACCATGAAATTTGAAGACTAGGACCTCGCTAACCATGAGAAGTTCCCGCACCTAGAGACTGGGAATCTAATGAAGCAGAACACTGAGGGGGAGGTGATAATGTTAGAGCCGCGGAAGTGGCTACATGGTGTGGAAAAGGCCGAGTTGTTACACTTACTATGGATATTGCATTTCCATCGCGTGCCCATCACCATTTTCATCATCAGGCAGCTGTTATGCCTAGTGCATGATGCGTATCTATGGCTGGGGAAGATTATCCCCATCACGGCAGACCTCATTCACCGCATTTCTCAGCTCCCCTGCAAAGGAAAGGACCCTGCAACCATAGCCGAAGGAAAGGGCAGCGATTTGGCCCTTACAGAAGCCATGAAGACAAAATACAAGCTGGAGAAGAAGAAAAGCGGCTACACCATCTCCAACATCAAGGACAAAATGGGTACGCATAGCAACCCAACTCCTAGCCAGAAAATTTATGAGGAAGTGTTGTGTCGATAAGGTACCGGCGCCAGTAGTCGCACTGGCCAAGCAGTGTGCGGAGGGGGTCCAGTTCAATTAGTCTGAACTCCTCTGCAAGGAATTTTTGTAGAACTGTCATGAAGCCCAGGAGCATGGTAAAACCTTCCACTACACGTGGTTTTTGTCATCCATAGTGCTCGTAGTGGGGGAACTGATGAAGGACAGTCAATTCCCCAGCATTGACAAAGAATTATCAGAGGCCGCAAAGTACGCTTCGCTCTGGGCCACAAAGGATGCGAAACGGATACGTGACACCAAAATCTTCTGGGTGCTCATGGAGATGAGCATCCGAATGTGGATCAATCAGCAACCACACCTGTCACCTACGGTGTACAATACTTTGTAGAGTTTTACAGAATTCAAAGCCGACATGCATAATGTATACATCAGGGTGCGCAAGGATACAACAAAGCAGTGGACGAAGCTCCCTTTTATAGCCACTGACGATTCTATCTTCACTATCTTCAAGACATGGCCTCCGGAATGGTGCGCCCCCGATCTGGCAGAACTGGAGAAGGCGGCAGCACAAAAGAAAAAGGATGATGCCAAGCTACATGTCACGCAACTGGCCGAGAAAAGGTGGCAGGAAACAGCAGAAGCTAAGGAAAAGGCAGCACACGAAGCAACACAGAAAGCCGACGAGTAGAAGAAAGCTCCAGAAGCAGCAGCAGCAGTGCAGGCAGCAGAGGCAGCAACTGCGAAGGCAGATGAGGGCCAAGCAACATCCTCGCAAGGGTAGGAGGTAGAGGAAACACAAATAGTAGAAGGGAGCATGGACCCAGGGACCGCGTCCACACATTTGAAGTAGCCACACATCGCAAAACGAGCAGGACCAAGGAAGAAGGTCAAGGCCTCGAAGTTGGCCATTGACTTGATCACCTTAACTGAAGGTGATCTCCATGACATCGATGAGACATTACGTGATGTCACAAATGAAGAACTTTAGGATTTTATGCAACAGCACCAGACTGTGTTGGGGGCCCTCAAAGTGCAGTTGCAGGAGTTATAGGTGCACCCCCCTTAGGAAGGTGTCCTGTCAACCCACGTTGTAGCCGGAACTTCAGAAGCAGAGAAAATTTTGCATGCAAGGATGGAAAATACAATAGTGTTGCTAGAGGGAGCTCTAGTGTCATCAAATGTGATGGATCGATTGTCGATTAGCATGATGAAAGGCCTTGGCCTTAATCTAGCTGCCCTTCCGCGAGAAACACTGTATCTACTACAAGATGGGATAACAGTGGAGCTGCACGCTAGGGAGAGCCGCGCGATCCAAGTTCTTAGCGAGCAGAAGATAAACATAGAACAACTCAGCTTGCAACATGACGAATTGGTGTCGCAAAGTCAACATTTGGCATAGGTGGTAGATGACGCGTCCCAGAGCTAGCCATACCAGCAGATCTACCGGTAGAAGTGTGGATCCACAGCTTGGAAACTGGAGTCTACGAGGCCAGAGAAGAAACAACAAAGGTTTAGCTAGAGCTAAATATTCAAATCACCGAGCTATAGTTGAAGTCGCATCCTTCCACTCCCCCAGAAGTCAGAGAACAGTGTGCTAGCGCTATCACACTAGGGTTGGAAGAAATTGAAGCTACAGTGCAAGACTGTACTGGCATGTTGGAACAAGCACTTAAGGTCCTCACGACTTTGCAGGAGGACCCCAACATCCAGCACCTAGAGATAAAGATGCGAGAACTCCAGTAGAAATACGACAGTGTCCAAGGAACTGTGCACACAGTAGTCCTCACTCAACGGCTTGTGAGGATGCAGCAAGCTAAGGCACTGAAGGAACATGTGGACGCGGCGCGACATAAGGAGGCAGTTCTCAAAGCACGCGTTCAGCTATGGATTGACGAGGCCTTCATGATCACGGTGAATATCTAAGGGAAGCTTACACACATATAGGGGATGCACACGCATATGCAGGGAATCACACCGAACACAGAGGTCTCAGAAGAGCAGATGCAAAAGGTTTATCAAGCAGCAGCGAAGTGCATTTTCGACATCAGCACAGTTCAAGGACAGTTGGAGGAACTTCACTTCAAGATTGCCGCACCGACAGAGTGACTCAAGGTCAAGTCACGATGTTTGTGTTAGGGGCCTGTTGGGCATGGAATCCCCCCAAGGCATGTTTTGGGGCTCAAAGCCCATGTTTTGACTTAATAATGTTGTAAAGCCCCGCAAATTGCTAGCGCGGAAGTACATTAGAGTCATAGGGTTGTCCGCCTTAGTTTGTAATGTAATGTTAGCCTACCCATGGTCCACGGACCATGGGATTGTATAGATAGAGCGAGGCCCTAAGTTTAAAAGACAGTTAAGAAGGAAGCATGGAATAGAACCAAGTCTAAGGGATTGAGTCGTAAGTGTAAAGTGTGTCTTGGGTTGTAGAGTAGGAGAAGGCTCTGTAGTTGAGTGCACAGAGGCCTAGTTATCCGCAATTGAGTGTGCGAACCCCTACATCTGAGTGCACAGGGCGAAGTCAAGTCTGTAACCGAAGGAAGAGAATAATAAAGAGAAGTTTTATCTGAATTTCATGTATCTATTCTTGAGTTATTACATGTTTGATATCAATTGCAAATATACTATTTATTTACTGCACGCACTTGTATGAATGATTTATATTGTTGAGTAGACTTTACACATGCAAGTAAGCTAATTTAATCAACTAACGGTGAAATACTAGAAGGACTTGGGTAATAACCGCGTTCGACCCCCGAGTAGGGCTGCGCAAAGTCAGTGTCACAGAATGTGAGGTATGGGTAAGTGCACATAGCGACGTGCGCATATGATCAAACCACAGACCACTTGAACTCATCAGACATCTCCAGGGTGTGGAAACCTGGTTCTAGCACCCTCCCATACTACTTCGGGTGAGACCTCAGTGCGCGCTTTGCGGACTGTTTCCAAAAGGGCCAGTAGTACTAGGATTTGGTTGGCTAAATCACCTCCGAGCCTGGGTCAGGCCCCAAGAAGCCAACACCTAGGTCAGGCACCCCTGCTACTAGTTTCCAGACGCGTGCCTCCACTGGTTCTCCTGCTTGGATGGCCAGCTCCGAGACCATCTGGCAGGCTTTCTCGATCACCTACACTAGTTGTCGGTTCTATGTCAATTGTTCAATGTTGATATGTTGCTCTCCCATTACCTAGAGTGCGCAACCTTGCCTGGCTCACAATTCTACGGTAGTGCAGCTACCCTCACGCTGTCGCGGACCCTGTGACACTTCACTACTACACGTAGTCCTGACATCACGCAGCTCCCGAGAAGAGTAGTTTATAGTCCTGCGCCTCCTTTCAACTGCCTGGAGCACTAAGACTGTGCTTCTGTCAGCTATTCAGATGACCGAGCCCCCTCTGTACACCTTCAAATCACTGCCATTGACTTTTCCTGGGAAAAGTTCTCCATTTAACTTTACCAACTGCACCGCGCCACCATCTGTGATCTCCTTAATAACATAACGGTCCCAGCCAATGCATCCTGAGCTTTCCAGGGAATTTATCAAACTTACTATCATACAGTAACACCAAATCATTCACCTTAAAGGTGTGCAACTTAAAATGTCGATCGTGCCATGCCTTTTCGCACTAATTTTGTACCTGCCGGTTGAATCCAGCCAAATATCGTTCTTCCTCGAGTTCCTCCAACTACGCGAGCCTCTCCTCCAGGGCGTCGTGGTCCATCATACCTGTGAGCGCCGCTATGCGCAGACTAGGCACAATGTATCCCATAAGAATTATAGCTTCCACTCCATAGACAAGCCTTAAATGTGTCTGTCTCGTCAGTTTGTTGCATGTCGTCCTATAAGCCCCTAATACTGCGGGTACGCGCAGGTCCCAATCACTTCACTTTGCATTACATACCTTGGTCAGCACAGTCTCTAGTACTTTGTTAAACACTTCTATTGTCCCATTAGCCTGTGAGTGATACGGTGTGTTTTTCTGATGATACACCTGAAACTCTTCCATCAGCATGCCAATCATCTCGTTTAGGAAATGTGTATGGCGATCACTCATCAAGATCTTTGGGCATCCAAATCTTGTCAATATATGTTCAAACAGAAACTTCATAGTCGTCGTAGCCATGCAATATTTTACCGGTTGTGCTTCTTCCCAACGAGTCAGGTACTCTGTCGTAGTGATAATATATCTAGCGCCTGTCTTTCCTTGAGGTTTAATAGGTCCTACAAAGTCGATTGCCCACTTTTCAAAGGGTTGCAATGTCATTTGTGAATTCAAAGGCATCTCATCCCTCTATGGAGGTTTACCTATTATTTGGCATACATCACAAGCCTTACAATGTGCTTTTGAATCTTTATGAAAGGTCGGCCACCACAATCTTGTGTGGTGAATCTTCTACGCAGTCGCTCTTCCTTCATAATGTCCTCCCGCAACGCCCCCATGAGCGTCCACGAGGATGTTTCTTTGTTCAAACTCAGGTCTTCACAGTATCTCATCATTCCCCATCTTATATAGGTGCCCAGTAATGACAGAGAAATCTGCCACGTGCACCACTAGTTCCTTCTTCTGCCGGACAAAGTACCCTTTTGGTGCAGTTCTAGTCATGAGAAACTAAATTATATCTTCAAAATGTCCATCCACTACGCACATAGCAAAGAGTTATGCATCAGGTAATTCTTCCTCCAGACTAGTAGGTTCCTCTCTTATCTCAATGTGTGACAGGTGATCTAGTCCCGCATTCAACCGTCTAGTCTTCACAACAACTTCAAAATCATATTCTTGGAACAATAGAAGCCATCTTCATATGCGCCCCCCCAACACAGGCTTATTGACCAAGTACTTCAGCGCGGAATGATCTGTATACATCTTAAAGTGACCTCCTTGTAGGTTTTAACCCTGCATACGAATTCTTAAACAAAGAAAATAAACAATGCGAGAGCATAACCCATAAAACACATATGCACAGAGATTTTTCCCTGGATCCCACAACCGGGACTACCAGCTTGATTTTTCATTATGTTCCTTTCAATGTTACAATACATATTTATACATGCTGAAGCATCCAATACCATTGACCGAAAACCATCGCGTCCAATACCATGGACCGAAAACCATCGCGTCCAAAAAACATGTGCGAAAATCATGCACAAAACCATAGGTGGGTCCGCCTAACCTAACATATGATCCAAAACCAAAATTTTCCGGGGCGCTACCCCGGACCCCATAAAGTGGGGTTACGGGTGCCCTTCAAACCCACTATTAACTACGTGGAAAGAATATAACACAATCTCCCACTTGTTGTTTTCTTTCCACAGGGGGCCACAGGAGAGCTTAGTCATTTTTTCAGCCCTGAGATTCCCATTGCTTCTCTACACCAAGAGAACTTCTCAGAGCTCACAGATTTTGTCAATGCATCTGCAGTATTCTTCAAAGTGTCCACCTTTACCAGCAACACCTTTCTGTCTTCTATCATATTCCTCACAAAGTGATATTGAACATCAATGTGCTTTGTCTTTGAATGATAAGCAGGGTTCTTTGCCAAGAAAATTGCACTTTGGCTGTCACAGTCTATTCTTATAGCTCCCTGTACTAACCCCATACTTGAACACAATCTCTGCAACCAAAATGCTTCCTTGCTTGCATGAGTGACTGCCATGTATTCTGCCTCTGTAGTTGATAGTGCCACTACAGATTGTTTCTTACTCATCCAACTGACTGCACCTCCAAATAGGCTAAACACATCTCTGATCCAGATCTCCAGCCCAGTCTGCATCAACAAAGCCATGAATATACAACACTCTGTCCAATCCTGGTCTTCCATGGTAGCACAAACCATAATCACTAGTGCCACGCAAATACCTGAAAACCTACTTCACTGCTCTCCAGTGCTCCTTCTCAGGTTTTGACATAAACCTGCTCAATACTCCCACTGCATGTGCAATGTCTGGTCTAGTACAGACCATTGCATACATCAGGCTACCCACTGCACTTGCATATGGAACATGGGACATGTCCTCTTCCTCTTCTTGTGTCTTGGGACACTTTTCAGCAGATAACCTCACACCTACAAGAATAGGAACCTTCACCAGTTTACTATCCTGCATATTAAACCTATGGAGTATTGTCTCGACATACTTCCTCTGGTTTAACCAGAGCTTCCTCTTTGACCGATCTCTTTTAATTTCCATGCCCAAAATATAGTTTGCAGCACCAAGATCTTTCATGTCGAATTTGGAGGACAATTGGGTCTTCAAATCCTGGATAATTTCTTTGTCATTTCCAACCAGCAACATATCATCCACATACCAGACCAGATAAATAATACGGTCACCAATTAATTTAAAATACACACAATGATCTGCTTTGCTTCTGGTGAAGCCAAGTCCCCGTATAAATGTATCAAATTTCTGATACCACATCCTTGGTGACTGTTTTAACCCATACAGAGACTTCTTTAACTTGCATACCAGTTCTTTCTTACCCTTCACCGCAAAGCCTTCAGGTTGCTTCATGTAGATTTCCTCTTCCAAATCCCCGTGAAGAAATGTTGTCTTCACATCCATCTGTTCTACCTCAAAATCAAAAGCAGCAGCAACAGATAAAAGTAATCTAATAGAATTTACCTTGGCAACAGGAGAAAAAATATCACCAAAATCAATTCCCGGCACCTGGGAATAACCTTTTGCTACCAACCGAGCTTTGTATTTCTCCACCTTTCCTTCTGCATTTGTCTTCTTCTTGAACACCCATTTGCTGCCAATGGGTTTCCTTCCAGCCGGCAACTCCACCAGATCCCAAGCCTCATTTTTGTGCAAAGATGCCATTTCAACGACCATGGCCTCTTTCCAGAGTTTTCCATCCTCTGAATCCACTGCTTCCTTCACAGTTCTGGGATCATTATCAGTAACAAACAAAGCAAAATTTGAATGGAAAGCAGATGGACTATACCTTTCTGGCTGCCTTCTTTCTCGAACTGATCTTCTCACAGCCAGAGTTTGTGGCTCTTCATCTTCTGATTCCTCCTCTGCTGCAGAGTCTGATTCTTCCTCCTTTGGCTCAAACTCTATCTTCTCAAGTTCCTTTGGTTGGACTTCATGTTGAATAACATCTTTTACCTCTCTGAACAACACATCTCGGCTGTACACAACCTTCCGTGTGACTGGGTTCCAAAGCTTATAACCCTTTAAACCATCCTTATACCCAATAAAGATGCACTTTTTCAGATTTACTATCTAACTTGGTTCATTTCTCCTTTGGAACATGTACATATGCATCACATCCAAATACCCTTAGATGTGAAAGAGAGGGTTTCTTACCAGTCCATACTTCTTGTGGAGTCTTATCCTCCAACGCTGATGAAGGTGATCTGTTGATCAGGTAACATGCAGTATCCACCGCCTCTGCCCAGAATTCCTGTCCTAACCCGGCAACACTGAGCATGCTTCTTGCCCTTTCCATCAACGTCTTGTTCATTCTTTCTGCGACTCCATTTTGCTGAGGTGTATATGGAGTAGTCTTCAGTCGTGCTATACCACACTTCTTACAAAATTCTTCAAATTCCTTGCTGCAAAATTCTCCACCATTATCTGTCCTCAGCACCTTTATCTTCTTCTCTGTCTGATTTTCCACAAATTCTTTAAACCTGTCAAAGACTTCAGATTTCTTCTTAAGAAAATATATCCATGTATTCCTTGAGAAGTCATCTATGAATGATACATAGTACACAGACTTACCTAGTGATGGAACCTTCACAGGTCCAAACACATCACTGTGCACAAGCTCTAATATATGTTTCGTCCTCTTACCACCAGAGGGGAAACTCACCCGATTTTGCTTCCCATATACACAATTTTCACAGAAATCAAAATCCAGAGAGCTATTATTCATACCTTCTACCATACCTTTACCATGAAGTATTCGAAGGCCCTTGTCTCCAATATGTCCAAGCCTTTCATGCCACAACATGGTCTTCTCTCCAGAGACCACTAGATTCTCTACTCCATTTTCAGGAATCATAGAACTATTGCACCCATCAACAACAGTGCTACCTTGCAGCTTGTACAGAGTTCCAATCCGAACTCCCCGCATTAATATCAGTGCTCCTCGAACCATCTTGCAGGTATCTTTCTCGAACACCGTCTTTACACCTGCATCATCCAACTTGCTTGCAGAAATCAGATTTCTGGCCAATGCAGGAATATGTAGAACACTCGGAAGTGTTCTAACCCTTCCACCTTGCAACTTCAACTTTACTTTTCCCCGACCAATGATTCTAGCCTTCCTATCATCTCCTAAGAAGACATCACCACCATCATATTTCTCATACTCGCAGAACCACTCTCTATGGGGAGTGAAGTGAAAGGATGCACCTTAGTCAATCAACCATGCCTCATGATCTACATGTGTACTTGAAGAAGCCAAGTACACATCCCCACCTTCATCTGAGGTGGTTTTCGCCTCTGCAGAAGGAGCATCATCAGATCCCTTTCCTTTATCAGGAGCTTTAGATTTACAATCCCTTCTGAAGTGCCCTTCCTTTCCGCATTTCCAGCACACCACCTTTGTAGGTTTTCCTGGAGATTTAAATCTCCCTCTAGATTTAGATCTCCCACTCGATGACTTATTTTTGTTTCTGTTCTGGGACCGTACTCGTACAGACAAGGCATCACCATTCTGGTTGTCCATATTCTTCCGTCTCATCTCCTCCGTCAGCAAGGCTGAGACTATTTCATCAAACTGAAAAGCAGTTGCATTGCTACCTATTGCAATAACCAGACTATCCCACGAATCTGGTAGAGAACACAACAGACTGATGCACTTATCTTCATCTGAAATTTTAATATCAACAGATAATAACTGACTTACCACAGTATTAAACGCATTCAGATGCTCTGTCACTGAGTCTCCATCTTTCATCCTGAGGTTATACAGCTTTTTCCGCAGGAACAATTTATTCACCAGAGACTTAGATTGGTACAAAGTCCCTAACTTGACCCACAAAGCCTTTGTCGTAGCTTCCCCTGATACATTCAGTAATACTGAATCCGAGACACACAATCTTATTATGCTCTTTGCCTTCCAATCCAACTTCTTCCATTCTTCATCGGTCACTCCCAATGGTTTAGTACCCGGATCTACCGCGATCCACTGATCTTTATCCACCAACAGATCCTCCATCTTGAGTTTCCACAACTCAAAATTCTGACCATTGAACTTCTCAATCTCTATCTTTCCACTGCTCGCCATCTTCTTTCACCACCAGAATCGATCTCGCAGATCTCCCACTGAACAGGGTCTACCACAGGACCGAGCGAAACCCCTCAGCAACAAAGGCGTCCCCTTGAAGCTAAAACAGCTCTGATACCAAATGTAGGTTTTAACCCTGCATACGAATTCTTAAACAAAGAAAATAAACAATGCGAGACCATAACTCATAAAACACATATGCACAGAGATTTTTCCCTGGATCCCAAAACCGGGACTACCAACTTGATTTTTCATTATGTTCCTTTCAATGTTAAAATACATATTTATACATGTCGAAGCATCCAATACCATGGACCGAAAACCATCGCGTCCAAAAAACATGTGCGAAAATCATGCACAAAACCATAGGTGGGTCCGCCCAACCTAACATATCGTCCGAACCCCATAAAGTGGGGTTACGGGTGCCCTTCAAACCCCCTATTAACTACGTGGAAAGAATATAACACAACCCCACACTCCTAGCAAGTAGTGTCAATACTTTTGGAGTGCATATACCATAGCCAGTCCCTCGCATTTAGTGGTGGAATAGTTCTTTTCTACTTTATATAATCTGCGACTTGCGAACACGATAGGGTGATCCAAGCCTTCTCCACCATCTTGTGTTAGTATTTCCCAAAAGGCTATACTCGATGAGTCAACATGGACATGAAACTCTTTCTTCTAGTTCGGGAAGACCAGAATCAGCACAGTAACCATCTTTTCTTTCAATACATCCAGGCTTTTCTTACAGTCATTGTTCCAGCAGAACGTGACTTCCTTTTTAAACAACATTTCCATCGGCGCAGTGATCTAGGCATAGCCTTTGATGAACTTCCTGTAGTACCTCGTATGCCCCAAAGTAGCGAGCAGCTGTTTCACACTCCTCGGTGCTTCCAAATTTATAATCACCGCGATTTCCGCGGCGTCTACCATTAGCCCTTGTTTACAAACCACATGCCCCAATAGGTTCCCAAAAGGAAAAAGGAATGTATACTTCTTGAGGTTGAGCGTGATTTGGTATCTTCGGCAGGTATCCAGCATCAAGCATAAACTCACTACATGGTGTTTAACCATCCCAAATATAGTCCAATCATCAAAATAAACCTCCAAAAACTTATGAATATATTCCTTGAATGTCGCAACAACCACGTGCGAAAAGATGGCCAATGCATTCTTCAACCCAAACGGCATGACAGTATATTGAAAGCAACCCCACTTAGTTGCGAAAATTGTCTTGCTCCTATCCTCCAGTGCGATTTTGATCTGGTGGTACCCTGAGAACCGTTAGTGAAAGAATATGCTTCTTGACCACCAACATTGTCCAACACCTCATTCGTGAATGGAGTTGGGAATGGATCGTGCACACAAGCATCATTCAATTTTCTAAGATCCATGCACATTATTATCTCGTCCTTCTACTTCTTGTTGGGCATGGAATCCCCCTGCAGCATGTTTTGGGGCGCAAAGCCCAAATTTTGAGAAACATTGTTATAAAGACTCCGTGAATTGCGGGCGCGAAGTGCAAATTGTATGTTAGAGTCATAGGGTAGTCCGCCCAAGTTGTGAATGTGGTGTCGGCCTACCCATGGTCCGCGGACCATGGGATTGTATAATAGAGCCTCACTCTAAGTTTTAAAGGGAGAATAGAATAAAAGATAGAATCTAATGGATAGAAGGAGATAGCAAATCAGAGAAGAAGAGTCTAAGCGTCTTGGGTTGTAGTAGTAGGAAGAGGTTATGTAGCTGAGTGCGCAGAGGCCTAGTAGAGTCCGTAGTTGAGTGCGCGGACCCCTGTAGCTGAGTGCATAGGGCGGAGTTGAGTCTATAACCAAGGAAGAAGAATAATAAAGAGAAGTTTAATTCCAAATCTTATGTATCTCTTTTGAGTTATTATATGGTTGATATATTTTTGCAATTATACTATTTTAATTATCGCGCGCACTTGTATGAATAAAACAATGTTAAGCATAACTAAACACATGTAGATAAGCTAAGGGATCAGCTAATATCGAGCTAATAGTAAGGATGTGAGTTGAGCCCCGAGCAAGGTTGTGCGAAGATAGCCTCACAGGCTTCGAGGTACCGATAAGTGCTCGTAGCGACGTGCACACAGGGTCAAACCTCGGACCACCAAAAGTCATCAGACATCTCTAAGGTCCAGAAACCTGGTTCTAGCACCCTCCCATACTACTTCGGGTGAGACCTCAATCCGCGCTCTACAGATTGTTGCTGAAAGGGCCAGTAGTACCGGAATTTGTTTCACTAAATCACCCCTAAACCTAGGTCGGGCCTCAACAAGCCAACAAATGGTCTCGCTGTCAGGACAGGGATCTGCATTAGGGATGGTTGATGTCATGTCACTGGAATCCAACCAAGAAGGAAATTAAAGGGTGGCTAGATGGAAAAATTCACGAGTTCGCGGTGCAGGAAAGTTGGAATCTATGAGTATCAAAGCAACAGTGGTTGGAGTGCTACTTATACACGTAAATCCACGAAAGTTTCTTTACGATCTTCCCCTTTGAGTTGTATGAGTGGATCGCGAAGCTAACAAACAGTCAGGGAAGGTGTAGGATCGACAAACCATTGTGTGGACTCCATAATTGGTGCGTAGATTAGAAGTGTCAGAAGGGAAGCTCGCACGCACTTTGGACCACTGGCTCAATTGAATTATAGGGGCATTTATCACCGAGTTCGCGGTAGACACGACAGTCAGTTACAGCGAGGCAGAATGATGCTTCCTCAAAGGACCGCGAGGTAAGTACATTAAATCTTTGAAAACTTGGATTAAAATTCTACTGTGTGAAAAGTGGGTTATGCCAATAAATTAATGTTTGGGGCAACATGAAGTGGGAGGACCTATAGAAATAGAATTAGCAAAGAATTAGAGACTAGTCCCTTGATTTCACCTCCACGGGAGAGCGAGGAGGAGCTCGCGAGAGTTTCACCGAGGAGCGCGATCAGTCTGATAAGATAGTGAATTCCACACATACCACCCCCACCTACACCACCACTAGTTTCACCATCTTCACCTCCAACTTCGCCCACACCACCTCCGCCACCACCACAGTTTAATATGGTGAGTGTAATAAAGTTGCTAGTATTCAGGGGAGTAGGAAACGAAGATCCAAACCAATTTTGGTTCGTGGTAAAATCTGTATCGGAAGCACAAGGAGTCATGGATGATAATATCAAGAAGGCAACGTTGGTTAGTGCTTTGCAGGATCGCGCGTTGACATGGTACATTAAGCATTCTAATGACCATCCAAACGCGGGGATCGCAGATATCCAGACCACGTTGAATAGGGAATTTAGCAGGCCAAAATCAGAAATGCAGTCGATTATCGGGTTTAAGGAAATCACAATGCTTCTAGGCAAGACCCCCTAGGAGTTTGATCAAAGACTAAAAAGTATGATTCGCGAAGCCAGCATGACTTTGACATATGGACATCACCACGCATGGTTTGTGGCATCACTAGTGCGACATCTAAGCACCGCGCTATCATACTAGAAGCTATCTACTAAGGCCAAAGCCTTGGAAATAGCAATGAGGTTGCACAAGACCCCAATACAAGATCCGATCCTGGGAGTCCAACAAATCCACGCACAACTATAGAATTTATGTCTGGAAATGCAGAGTTTAAAATAGGATAGGACAACTCGCCCGGAGGTACGCGAGGAGGTGTGGTGCATAAAATGAAAGGGCCACGGGAATGACAAGGACCATTGTTTAGTCTTCGCGAACTACTTGGTAGGAGGATTTTCGATGCCATTAAGCCCAGCGGCACAAGCAGGACTGAGCGCGGCACCTGCATTATGGTGTGTGATTTGTCAGATAGGAGGAAAGCACGCTACAGATAAATGTCACTTATTACAGAAGTATACACAGATGTCCCAACAGTTGTTCTGCAATTTCTGTAGGTCGGTAGGCCATATTGACCAAAACACAAGCCCTCGATCCAAATGAAGGGCGTGCGTTAGATTTTAGGGGCGCAGATGACATCGAGGTGGAACGGGACCAGGAATGGGTCGCGGACAACTAATTTGTTACATTGCAGAGGCCCAGGGCATTACACCCGTGATTGTACAAATCTGACAAGAGCATCATGTTTATATTGTACCCAGTTTGATAATGAGATGGAGGACTTCCCTACACTAATAGCGAGGTTGCACGATAAAGGGATACTCCAGCATCCCCCCACTCAAAACCTACAAATGATGAGGTCTGAACCACACAAAGAAGACCCGAATGTAAACATAGTGCTTTGAAGTGGTATCACAACTGCAGATGACAAATTTTAGTAGCCGGAAGAAAGTGCATGGGTTCACAAGCCTTCTGCGAGGGAACCAGAGTTCGATTTGAAATGTGCAAAGGAGACATTCATGGAAGCTAAGAAGAGCTTCGTGGAGGCCTCCACTTCAGGTAGTAAATATCAACTAGAACCAGGGATGGATCCTTCAATGCTCACTACCTTCCTGGAGACATGCATGAAACTGCTATGCGACAACAAGGCTATGAAAGGGCTGCAGGAACTCATCACTAGGTGCACTGGGTCAGGAGAACCACGCATAGTCTGGAAGCTCGGGAAGCACACAACGCGAACAGGAAGAGAGATCAGATTGACTACGCAAATCGGAGAGTATGAAATGGATCAATTGATTTTGGATTTAGGATTGGATGTGAACGTTCCACCAAAGGAGACATGGGAGCACATGGGTAATCCCACATTGCAATGGTCTCCTATTCAATTAAGAATGGTGAATCAACAAAAGATCATACGGATGGGAATATTGCAGGGGATAATTGTAGACATCAAAGCTGCGAGCACGCTTGCATATTTCGAAGTGATAGAGATTGTCGATGACAGAAATCCCTATCCCGCACTACTGGGAATAGACTGGGCCACTGATATGAATGGAGTAATAAATCTGAAGAAGTGAAAAATGATTTTTGAGAAAAAATCACTACGCGTAGTAGTACCGCTAGATCCGGCCGAAGGAACGCGCTATACAGAACCGGTGTGCAATAATGATAGTGATGACGATCTCGACTATATCTAAAAAATAACCATGTGAGAGCAAGATTGGGTGAATCCAACAGCAGATGGTAGGATTTTGTGGGAGCACAATAGCTCCTACACTTCAGATTTAGACAAAGAAGTAGAACGATGGCAGAACTGGTTACACGAGGTAACCACGCTCAATTGTAACATGATGATAAGGTCACTATGATGTGTAGCAACAGAGCCAAGGGATCTACCTATGTATGATAGGTTGACACCGATGGATGAATTCCTGAACAAGTTTGAAAGTGAAGTACCAGAACAACAGTGATTAGATGCTCTGAAATGGGTGCTATGCCCGCAAGATGGTGGGGTACGCATCAAAAAAGTTTTAAGGATTGGCGCAACTGTAGAAGGATGATGTGCCTACGATTTGGGAAACTGCAGAGGTGGCTAGTAGACAAGTTTGACGGATGGGATGATCCACATAGAAACCTCGCGAAATGGACCAAGTTCTATGGGGAAGAGCCACAACCAGAATGGGTGCATTTGTTCTGTCATACTCTGGATGTCATACCCATAAATTGGTATACTGAGACAAAGCTCTGCCATGGCACGAGCAAATGGGATATCTTGCGTGAAGGATTCCTGCTAACCTTCAAGTTTGAATATTGTTGGTGAGATACAGTTGATGATGCGCTACAATCAGTAAAAGCAGCTATCTTCAAAATACCCTAGGAGCCAATGGAAGTACTTCACCCAGAATGGGCGACATAGCTGAGCTACATGTCGGAGTGTTACAATAGAAATGTTGAGGAGGATGATGAGGACCCATGAAATATTAACTTCCAGAAATAGAAGGTTGTCGTGAGGTTCACGGACCATCGATTGAGGACCCCAACATCACTGTGCCACTAAAAGAAAAGCAGGTAAACATTGGAACAGAGGTGAAGCCAAAGTATGCAACGATTGGGGACTATTGGGGTGATGCCATGGTGGATAAGGTCACTGACTTACTCCGCGAATACCAAGACTTATTCCCAACCAAAATTATGAACTTAAAAGGGATCATTGGCGACTTAGGGATGATGAAGATCACCCTGAAACCCGACGCAAAGCCAGTTAAGCAATGGCCTTACCGCTTGAATCCGAAATATAAGGAAAAGGTCCGCGAAGAATTAGACAAAATGCTCGCAGCTAGAGTTATTGAGCTAGTGGAAGAATCCAACTAGGTGATTCCTATGGTAGTACAGGAAAAAAAGCAAAAAGGTGAAATAAGAATATGCGTGGACCTCAGGAAGCTTAATGATGCCTATATACATGATCCATTCCCAACACCGTTCATAGATGAAGTACTGGAGAATGTTGGCGGTCAAGAAGCATACTTATTCATGAATGGGTTCTCAGGGTACCATCAAATCAAGATTGCGCCGGAAGACAGGAGCAAAACGACCTTTGCAACAGAATGGGGCTACTTTCAATACATCGTTATGCCGTTTGGATTGAAGAATGCGCCAGCCATATTTTCGCGCATCGTTGTGGCTGCGTTCAAAGAATACATCCACAAGTTCTTGGAGGTCTATCTAGATGATTGGACTGTCTTTGGATTAGTTAAGCACCATGTAGCAAGCTTATGCTTGATGCTGGATACTTGCTGCCGACACCAGATTGCATTGAACCTTAAGAAGTGCACATTCCTCGTTCCCTTTGGAAACCTACTGGGACATGTGGTCTGCAAACAAGGACTGATGGTGGACCCTGCGAAGATTGTCGTTATTCTAAATTTGGAAGCACCGCGAAGTGTTAAACAACTGCGCGCTACCTTGGGACACACCAGATACTATAGGAAGTTCATCAAAATTTATGCCCAAATAACAACACCGATGGAAAAGCTATTGAAAAAGGATGTTACATATTGTTGGAATGATGATTACATGAAGAGTTTGGATGTCTTGAAGGGGAAATTGGCCTCTGCTCCAATCCTGGTCTTCCCAAAATGGGATGTGAAATTTCATGTACATGTTGATGCGTTGTGTATTGCACTGGGAGCAATACTCACATAGGAGGGTGCAGAAGGCGTGGATCACCCTATCATGTTTACAAGTCGGAGACTGTCCAATTCTGAGAAGAACTATTTCATCACTGAGCGTGAGGGGTTGGCGATGGTGTATGTTCTCCAAAAATACTGACACTATTTTCTAGGAGGACATTTCAAGATGTATATAGACCATTCCGTGCTAAAATACTTAGTCAATAAGCCTATGTTGGGAGGCGCATATGCAGATGGCTCCTATTGTTCTAGGAATATTATTTTGAGGTCTTAGTAAAGCCGAGATGCCTGAACGCGAGACCAGATCATTTGTCGTGCACTGAGACGAGCGAGGAACCTACTAGTTTGGAGGAAGGATTACCTGATGCACAGCTCTTCACGGTGCGTGTCGCAGACGGAAACTTCAAAGATATAATCCATTTTCTGACAACAAGGACTGCACCGAAGGAATAATCCATCCAATAGAAGGAATTGGTGGTGCTTGCGGCAGATTTTTCTGTTATCGCAAGGCACCTATACAAAATGGGAAATGATGAGATATTGCGAAGATACGTACCCTAATTTGAACGAAGTCAAATCCTCGCAGAAGCACATGGGGGTGCTGCAGGAGGACACTATGTAAGATGAGATACTGCACAAAATATTCTCTGCGTAGGGTTATGCTAGACAACCCTGCACCAAGATTCGAAATCACACTGTAAGGACTGCGATATATGTCAAAGAAGTGGAAAACCCTCGTGGAGGGACGAGATGTCGTTAAATCCACAAATGACACTACAACCATTTGAAAAATGGGAAGTCAATTTTGTGGGACTAATCAAACCTCAGGGAAAGACGGGCACATGCTACATCATCACCACGATGGAGTACCTGACACGATGGGAAAAAGCGCAACTGGTCAAAGACTGCAAGGCCACTACGGCTGCAAATTTTTTGTTCGAAAACATGTTGACCCGATTTGGCTGTCCCAAAATCTTAATGAGTGATCACAGAACACATTTACTGAATGAAACTATCAGCGCACTCAGAGAAGAATTCCAGGTATATCATTAGAAAAGTACACCGTACCACCCACAAGCCAATGGGACTGTAGAAGCTTTCAACAAAATACTGGAGACTGCGTTGACCAATGTGTGTAACGCGCAATGAAACGATTGGGACCTGTACGTACCTACTTTCTTATGGGCTTATAGGACAACGTGCAAGAAACTGATAGGATAGACACCTTTCCGGTTAGTTTGTGGCGTGGAAGCTATCATGCCGATGGAGTATACCATACTTAGTCTGTGAATAGTAGTGCTCACTGGGATGATGGACTGCGAAGCTCTAGAGGAGAGGCTCATGCAATTAGAAGAACTTGAGGAAGAACGATTTTTGGTTGGGTTTCATCAGCAGGTACAAAAATAGTGTGAAAAAGTCTGTCACGACCACCATATTAAGTTGCGCACCTTCAAGGTAAATGACTTAGTGTTGTTGTATGACAGCAAGTTTGAAAAATTTCCAGGAAAATTCATAATGCATTGGCTGGGACCATACACGGTTAAGGAGGTCACAGACAGAGATGCGGTCCAGCTAGTCAAACTAAATGGCGAACCCTTCCCAGGCAAAGTAAATAGCAACCACTTGAAGCCCTACACAGGTGGGTCGCTATCTGACTAGCCGGCCAAAGCATAGTCTTCACGAAATAAGGAGCCAGACAAGGGCACGGGACTATAAACATATGCAGAGGATGCCAGTACAAATGTCAGAAATCAATTCAGGCACGGAGGCCTGAGGACAGAGGATGCAGGAGGTTCAGCAGACAGTAGCTCAGTGCGCTGCTGACATACAGGTCGTTCGGGACCAGCTGGAGGGACTCCACGCCAAGATCGCCGCACCGACAGAGTGACTCAAGGACGAGTCACGATGTTTGTGTTGGGGGCCTGTTGGGCATGGAATCCCCCCGCAGCATGTTTTGGGGCGTAAAGCCCAAGTTTTGAGTAACATTGTTGTAAATACTCCATGAATTGCGGGCACGGAGTGTAAATTGTATGTTAGAGTCATAAGGTTGTTCGCCCTAAGTTGTGAATGTAGTGTCGGACTACCCATGGTTCGCAGGCCATGGGATTGTATAAACAGAACCTCGCTCTAAGTTGTAAAGGAAGAATAGAAGAAAAGATAGAATCTAATGGATAGAATGAGATAGCAAAGAAGAGAAGAAGAGTCTAAGCGTCTTGGGTCGTAGTAGTAGGAAGAGGCTCTGCAGTTGAGTGCGCAGAGGCCTAGTAGAGTCTGCAGCTAAGTGCGTAGGGAGGAGTCGAGTCTGTAACCAAGGAAGAAGAATAATAAAGAGAAGTTTAATTCCAAATATTGTGTATCTGTTTTGAGTTATTATATATCTTTTGCAATTATACTGTTTTAATTATTGTGCACACTTGTATGAATAAAAAATTGTTAAGAATAACTAAACACGGGCATATAAGCTAAGGGATCAGCCAATATCGGGCTAATAGTAAGGACGTGAGTCGAGCCCCGAGTAGACTTGCGCAAAGGTAGCCTCATAGGCTGTGAGGTACTGATAAGTGCGGGTAGCGACGTGTGCGCAGGGTCAAACCGTGGACCATCAAAAGTCATCAAACATCTCTAGGGTGCAAAAACTTGGTTCTAGCACCCTCCCATACCAATTTGGGTGAGACCTCAATCCGCGCTCCACGGACTGTTGCCGAAAGGGCCATTAGTACCGGGATTTATTTGGCTAAATCACCTCCGAACCTGGGTTAGGCCCCAACAAGCCAACACTTCTTTTCCTCCACCACCATTGGACTTACCCAATCAGATTCTTCCACAGGCTTAATGATTCCCACTCCGAGCATTTTGTCTAGTTCTACGTGGACCTTCTCCTTGTATTTCGGATTTAATCAGTAAGACCTCTACTTAATTGGCTTTGCGTTGGGCTTTAACGTGATCCTCATCACTCCTAAATCTCTCATTATTCCCTTTAAATCGATAAACTTGGTCGGGAATAATTCCTGGTACTCACGGAGCAATTCAACAACCTTATCCACTATCGCGTCGTCCTAGTAGTCTTTGATCTTTGCAAACTTTGGTTCATCCTCCATACCAATGTTCACCTGCTTATTTTTTACCGGTGCAGTTATATCAAGGTTCTCAATCTGTGGTCCTTGAACGTCACGATGGCCTTCTGTTTCTGGAATGTTAATATTTGTGGATCCTCATCCTCCTCTTCAGCAGTTACATTATAACATTCTAGGGTGCAACTCAGCTGAGTAGCCCATTCAGGCTAAATCAGGTCTAAAGACTCCTGCGGTATCCTGAAGATGGTTGATTTTACCTCTTATAATGCTTCATCAATCTTGGCCCCCCATCCATCCTCAAAATTGAATGTCATCATGAATCCTTCGCGCAAGATATCCCATTCACCTGTCCCATGGCGGAGCTCTGTCTCTATATACCAATTCATTGGTATAACATCTAGGGTATGACAGAACAAGTGCACCCACTCAGGTTGTGGCTATTCTCCATAGGCCTACATCCACTTGGCCAGGTGTGCGCGTGGATCATCCTTTCCATCACACTTGTCTGTTAGTCACATCTTATGCTTCCCAAAGCACGTGCGCATCATTCTCCTACATTCGCGCAATTCTCAAGGCTCCCTTTGTGTGTACCCCACCATCTCACGGGTGTAGTGCACAGTACCCAGTCCAAGGCCTAGAATCATTGCTTTTCCGGAACTTGTCTTTCAAATTTATCTAGGAAGGTATCTACCTCACTAAAACCATCATAAGTAGGCAGGTCTCTTACTTTTGTCGATACGTAGCCCAGTAACCTTGTCATCATATTACAATTCGGTGTAGTCACCTCATGTAATTGATTCTGCCATCACTCTATCTCCTCATCTGAATCCGAAGTATAGGAGCTTTTGCGTTCCCATGTAATCCGCCCATCCATGGTATCGCGTAGTTATCTTATAGATGCAGTCCAAATCATCATCACTTTCATAGTCACGCACCGGCTTCATATAGCGCAATCCTTCAGCATGGTCCAGGGGTATAATTACGCGTAGTGACTTCTTTTTAAAAATCATTTTCCACCTTTTCAGATTAATCACCCCATTCATGTCAGTGGCCCATCAATTCCTAAGAGCATGGGGTAGGGATTGTTTTCATCGACAATCTCTATCACTTCAAATTCTGCAGGAGACCACTGCAACGTAGGTCACCCCATTCGTTCCCATGTCTGCTTCGGTAGAACATTCACATCCAATCCCAAATCCAGGATGACTTGATCCATCTCATATTCTTTGATCTGCATGGTTATTCTTTTTTCTCTTCCCGTTCTTGTTTTATGTTTTCTGATCTTCTTGACTACATGCAATTCTCCTAGCACAGTCCCAGCACATCCGTTAATGAGTTCTTGTAACCCTTTTACTGCCTTACTATCGTGCAGTAGCTTCATACTTATTTCCAAGAACATTGTGATCATAGATGGGTCCATCTCCGGCTCCGGTCTATCTTTACTTCAAAGTGGAGGCTTTAGCAAAGCTCTTCTTGGATTCCATGAAGGTTTCTAGAGTTCGCTCCAAATCAAACTCTGCTTCCTTCACCAAAGCTTTACAAACCCAAGTAGTATCTTCTAGTTGTTTTCCTTCGTTATCTCCCATTGTGATTCCACTTCGGAGCACAATGTTCACATTCAGATCTTCCTCGTACGACTCAAACCTCATCATCTGTAGGTTCCGAGTCGGGGAAGGCAGTAGCACTCCTTTGTCGCGTATCCTAGCTATCAATATAGGACAATCTTCAGTCTCGTGATCAAAAAAGTTGCAATACAAACTCATGCACACATTGGATTTGTGCAATAACGGGCATAATGTCTTGGCCCTTCTGCAATTGTAGCATATCAACTATCCGCGACCTCTTCTAGGTCCTCCTCCACCTCAACCTCATCTATGCCCCTAAAATCCTATTCGTGCCATTCTTACATTTTGATCAAGGGGACATGTTTCGCCCTGAACTCTGTAGGTGGGAGTTCTATCCATCATTAACTCATAGCTTCTACAAGTGCGCTCATCATGTCCCACTGACCTACAAAAGTTTCAGAACAACTTTTGCGAATTTTGTGTATACTTCTATAACAAGTGACAATTGTCTGTGGCATGCTTTCCTGCTATTTGACAAATCGTGCACCACAAAGCAGGTGCCATGCTAGGTCCTACTTTCACTTCTAATCTTAAGGGCATCGGTCCTCCTCCTGCGAGGTATTTTTTGAAAACCAAGCAGTGGTCCTTGTCATGACCCTGACCCTTGCATTTTAAGCACCATACCTCTTCGCGCACTTCTGGTCGAGCTGTCATGTCCTGTTTCAAACTCTGCATCTCAAGGCATAAATTTTTCAGCTGTGCGTGGATCTGCTTAACTCTTAAGTTAGGATCCTACATCGGGGTCTCATGTAGCCTCATAGAAATCTCTAAGGCCTCCGCCTAAGTCGTTATCTTCTGCTGCGATAGCGCACTTCTTAAATGTGGCGTTAGCGAGGCTACAAACCACTCGCAATGTTGTCCATCCATCAGATTCATATTAGCTTCACAAATCATACATTTCAACCTCTAATTCAGCTCCCAAGGAGTCTTGCCTGGTAGAATAGTGATCTCTTTGAATCCAATGATCAACTTGCTTTAGACTTTAACCTGCTAAATTCATTGTTTATCATTACTTGGATATCCGCAATTCCCACGTTTGGATTATCATTAGAGTGCTTGATATACCAGATCAGCGCGTGATCCTGTAGGGCACTAACCAATGTCGCTTTCTTTATATTTTCATTTGTAACTCCTTGCGCTTCCCATACGGCTCTTATCGCGAACCAGAATTGGTCTGGATCCTCATTTCCCAAACTTTTGAACACCAGCAACTTCACTGTGATTGCCATATTGAATTGTGGTGGTGGTGGTGATGGAGGTGGTATGGGTGAAGATGGAGGTGATGGTGGTGAAGCTGGTGGCAGTGTGGGCAGAGGTGGTATTTGCGGAATTCTTTGCCTTATCAGATGGATCACACTTCACGGTGAGACCTTTGCGAGCTCTTCCTCATCCCCTTGCAGAGATGAAATCAAGGGGCTAGTTTCTGGTCCCTTACTTCTTTCGTTCCTGTAGGTATTTCCAATTCGCATAGCCCTAGACATCAAAGTAACTGCATAACCCTCTTTTCACACAATAGCATTTTAATCCAAGTATTCAAAGACTTTATTACTTACCTCGTGGTCCTTTAAGAAAGCGTCGCTCTGCCTCACTGTAGCTAACTGAGGTGTCAACCACGAACTTAGTAATGAATCCTCTAATACGATCTAGCCAATAATCAATGGAACGCATGATCTTATCCTCCGATGCTTCCAACCTTCGCACTAAATTTGGGATCCACACAATAAGATCGTCAAGTTTCCACCTCCCTTGGCTATCTACTAGCTTCGTGATCCACTCGTATAGCTCAGTAGGGAAGGGAGCGGAGAAGATTGCGTGGATCTCCGTGTATAGGTAGCAATCTAACCACTCTTATTTTGATAGCTGTGGGTTCTTGTTCTCCTGTGTTGCCAACTCGTGAATTCTTCTGTCCAACCAACCTTCGATTTCCTTCTTAGTTGGATTCCAATGATAGGAAATCAGACATCTCTATGCAGATTCAGGTCCCCGCAACGGAACCATTTGTTGGCTTGAGGGGGACTTACCCAGGTTCGGAGTTATTTAGCCAAAAAAATCCCTACTCTACTAGCCCTTTTGGCATCAGCCCGTGGAGCACGAACTGAAGTCTCACCCGAAGCAATATGGGGGGACGTTGGAACCAAGTTTCCGCACCCTTGAGATGTTTGTGGTGTCGATTTAGTCCAACTGTGCCTATCTTCATGCAGGTTACTTCGCACACTATTCTAACCTTCAATACCCTCGTGATCTATTATAATCGCCTTTTGTGCAGCCCTAACCAGAGGCTGAGATGCTTTCACGCTACCATGGTAGAAAACTGCATTATTTTCCTAATCTACACCGTGAATCTTACTTATATTCTTACAAATGTTAGGCAACTTCGTGTAAACATATATTATATCTTGTATTCACTTAATCAATACAATCTTATATATTCGCACATCATATAAGCATTAAAAGTGTAATATATATTCAATGTAATAGATGCATAAAATAGAAAATAAATACGCATAATGGATATGAAACTTCTATTTATTAATGCTCCAACTGTTACAGACTCGACTCGCCCTGCACACTTAGCTGTAGGGGTTCGCGCACTTAGTTGCAGACTACTAGGCCTCTGCGCACTCAGCTGCAAAGCCTTCTCCTACTCTACGACCCAAAACTATACTTTACACTTCAGATATGACTCAACTCTTCATCTTTTCCATTATTCTTGATTGATTGATCGTCTTAACTACTTAGATGGTCTACAGACCATGGGTAGATCTCTACGGCCGACATTACATTACAAAATTGAGGGCGGACAACCCTATGACTCTTTTACAAACTACGCGCTCTGCGCCCACAAAATGCAGAGTCTTTACATTGGGGTTACAAATTTTGACCAAAATCTGGGCGCTAAGCCCCAAAACTTCCCTTGGGGGTTCCCACGCCCAACAAGGTGAGTGATACGGTGTGTTTTTCTGGTGATACACCTGAAACTCTTCCATCAGCACGCCAATCATCTCGTTTAGGAAATGTGTATCGCGATCACTCATCAAGATCTTTGGGCATCCAAATCTTGTCAATATATGATCAAACAGAAACTTCACAGTCGTCGTAGCCATGCAATATTTTAACGAATGTGCTTCTTCCCAACGAGTCAGGTACTCTGTCGTAGTGATAATATATCTAGTGCCTGTCTTTCCTTGAGGTTTGATATGTCCTACAAAGTCGATTGCCCACTTTTCAAAGGGTTGCAATGTCATTTGTGAACTCAAAGGCATCTCATCCCTCTATGGTGGTTTACCTATTCTTTGACATACATCAAAAGCCTTACAATGTGCTTTTGAATCTTGATGAAAGGTCGGCCACCACAATCCTGTGCGGTGAATCTTCTACGCAGTCGCTCTTCCTTCATAATGTCCTCCCGCAACGCCCCCATGAGCGTCCACGAGGATGTTTCTTTGTTCAAACTCAGGTCTTCACAGTATCTCATCATTCCCCATCTTATATAGGTGCCCAGTAATGACAGAGAAATCTGCCACGTGCACCACTAGTTCCTTCTTCTGCCGGACAAAGTACCCTTTTGGTGCAGTTCTAGTCATGAGAAACTGAATTATATCTTCAAAATTTCCATCCACTACGCGCATAGCAAAGAGTTATGCATCAGGTAATTCTTCCTCCATACTAATAGGTTCCCCTCTTATCTCAATGTGCGACAAGTGATCTAGTCCCGCATTCAACCGTCTAGGCTTCACAACAACTTCAAAATCATATTCTTGGAACAATAGAAGCCATCTGCATATGCGCCCCCCAACACAGGCTTATTGACCAAGTACTTCAGTGCGGAATGATCTGTATACATCTTAAAGTGACCTCCTAGCAAGTAGTGTCAATACTTCTGGAGCGCATATACCATAGCCAGTCCCTCGCATTTAGTGGTGGAATAGTTCTTTTCTACTTTAGATAATCTGCGACTTGCGAATGCGATAGGGTGATCCAAGCCTTCTCCACCATCTTGTGTTAGTATTTCCCAAAACGCTATACTCGATGAGTCAACATGGACGTGAAACTCTTTCTTCTAGTTTGAGAAGACCAGAATCAGCGCAGTAACCATATTTTCTTTCAATACATCCAGGATTTTCTTACAGTCATTGTTCCAGCAGAACGTGACTTCCTTTTTAAACATCTTTTCCATCGGCGCAGTGATCTAGGCATAGCCTTTGATGAACTTCCTGTAGTACCCCGTATGCCCCAAAGTAGCGCGCAGCTGTTTCGCACTCCTCGGTGCTTCCAAATTCAGAATCACCGCGATTTTCGCGGCGTCTACCATTAGCCCTTGTTCACAAACCACATGCCCCAACAGGTTCCCAAAAGGAACAAGGAATGTATACTTCTTGAGGTTGAGCGTGATTTGGTATCTTCGGCAGGTATCCAGCATCAAGCATAAGCTCACTACATGGTGTTTAACCATCCCAAATATAGTCCAATCATCAAAATAAACCTCCAAAAACTTATGAATATATTCCTTGAATGTCGCAACAACCACGTGTGAAAAGATGGCCAGTGCATTCTTCAACCCAAACGGCATGACAGTATATTGAAAGCAACCCCACTTAGTTGCGAACATTGTCTTGCTCCTATCCTCCAGTGCGATTTTGATCTGGTGGTACCCGAGAACCCGTTAGTGAAAGAATATGCTTCTTGACCACCAACATTGTCCAACACCTCATTCGTGAACGGAGTTGGGAATGGATCATGCACACAAGCATCATTCAATTTTCTAAGATCCATGCACATTATTATCTCGTCCTTCTACTTATTGTTGGGCATGGAATCCCCCTGCAGCATGTTTTGGGGCACAAAGCCCAAATTTTGAGTAACTTTGTTATAAAGACTTCGTGAATTGCGGGTGCAAAGTGCAAATTGTATGTTAGAGTCATAGGGTAGTCCGCCCCAAGTTGTGAATGTAGTGTCGACCTACCCATGGTCCGCGGACCATGGGATTCTATAATAGAGCCTCGCCCTAAGTTTTAAAGGGAGAATAGAAGAAAAGATAGAATCTAATGGATAGAATCAGATAGCAAATCAGAGAAGAAGAGTCTAAGCGTCTTGGGTCGTAGTAGTAGGAAGAGGTTCTGCAGCTGAGTGCGCAGAGGCCTAGTAGATTCCGCAGTTGAGTGCGCGGACCCCTATAGTTGAGTGCATAGGGCGGAGTTGAGTCTATAACCAAGGAAGAAGAATAATAAAGAGAAGTTTAATTCCAAATCTTATGTATCTATTTTGAGTTATTATATGGTTGATATATTTTTGCAATTATACTATTTTAATTATCGCGCGCACTTGTATGAATAAAACAATGTTAAGCATAACTAAACACATGCAGATAAGCTAAGGGATCAGCTAATATCGAGCTAATAGTAAGGATGTGAGTCGAGCCTCGAGGAGGGTTGCACGAAGATAGCCTCACAGGCTTCGAGGTACTGATAAGTTCTCGTAGCGACGTGCACACAGGGTCAAACCTCGGACCACCGAAAGCCATCAGACATCTCTAAGGTCCAGAAACCTGGTTCTAGCACCCTCCCATACTACTTCGGGTGAGACCTCAATCCGCGCTCTATAGATTGTTGCCGAAAGGGCCAGTAGTGACGGGATTTGTTTCACTAAATCACCTCTGAACCTAGGTCGGGCCTCAACAAGCCAATAAATGGTTTCGTTGTCGGGACAGGGATCTGCATTAGGGATGGCTGATGTCGTGTCACTGGAAGCCAGCCAAGAAGGAAATTGAAGGGTGGCTAGACGGAAAAATTCACGAGTTCGCGGTGCAGGAAAGTTGGAATCCATGAGTATCAAAGGAACAGTGGTTGGAGTGCTACTTATACACGTAAATCCACGAAAGTTTCTTTATGATCTTCCCCTTTGAGTTGTATGAGTTGTAGGTTTTAACCCTGTACAGAAATTACCTGCATACGAATTCTTAAACAAAGAAAATAAACAATGCGAGAGCATAACCCATAAAACACATATGCACAGAGATTTTTCCCTGGATCCCAAAACCGGGACTATCAGCTTGATTTTTTCATTATGTTCCTTTCAATGTTACAATACATATTTATCCATGCCGAAGCATCCAATACCATGGACCGAAAACCATCGCGTCCAAAAAACATGTGCAAAAATCATGCACAAAACCATAGGTGGGTCCGCCCAACCTAACATATGGTCCAAAACCAAAATTTTCTGGGGTGCTGCCCCGGACCCCATAAAGTGGGGTTACGGGTGCCCTTCAAACCCCCTATTAACTACGTGGAAAGAATATAACACAACCCAACATGAGTGGATCGCGAAGCTAACAAACAATCAAGGAAGGTGTAGGATCGACAAACCATTGTGTGGACTCTAGAATTGGTGCGTAGATTAGAAGTTTCAGAAGAGAAGCTCGCACGCACTTTGGACCACTGGCTCAATTGAATTATAGGAGAATTTATCACCGAGTTTGCGGTAGACACGACAGTCAGTTACAGCGAGGCAGAATGATGCTTCCTCAAAGGACCGCGAGGTAAGTACATTAAATCTTTGAACACTTGGATTAAAATGCTACTGTGTGAAAAGTGGGTTATGCCAATAAATTAATGTTTGGGGCAACATGAAGTGGGAGGACCTATAGAAACAGAATTAGCAAAGAATTTGAGACTAGTCCCTTGATTTGACCTCCACGGGAGAGTGAGGAGGAGCTCGCGAGAGTTTCACCGAGGAGCGTGATCAGTCTGATAAGATAGTGAATTCCACGCATACCACCCCCACCTACACCATCACTAGTTTCACCATCTTCACCTCCCAACTTCGCCCACACCACCTCCGCCACCACCACAGTTTAATATGGCGAGTGTAATAAAGTTGCTAGTATTCAGGGGAGTAGGAAATGAAGATCCAAACCAATTTTGGTTCGTGGTAAAATCTGTATCGAAAGCACAAGGAGTCATGGATGATAATATCAAGAAGGCAACGTTGGTTAGTGCTTTGCAGGATCGCGCGTTGACATGGTACATTAAGCATTCAAATGACCATCCAAATGCGGGGATCGCAGATATCCAGACCACGTTGAATAATGAATTTAGCATGCCAAAATCAGAACGCAGTCGATTATCAGGTTTAAGGAAATTGAAATGCTTCCAAGCGAGACCCCCTAGGAGTTTGATCAAAGACTAAAAAGTATGATTCCCGAAGCCAGCATGACTTTGACAGATGGACAGCACCACGCATGGTTTGTGGCATCACTAGCGCGACATCTAAGCACTGCGATATCATAGTAGAAGCTATCTACTCAGGCCGAAGCCTTGGAAATAGCAATGAGGTTGCACAAGACCCCAATACAAGATCCGAGCCTCGGAGCCCAACAAATCCACGCACAACTATAGAATTTATGTCTGGAAATGCAGAGTTTAAAATAGGATAGGACAACTCGCCTAGAGGTACGCGAGGAGGTGTGGTGCATAAAATGAAAAGGTCGGGGGAATGACAAGGACCATTGTCCAGTCTTCTTGAACTACTTGGTAGGAGGAGTTTTGATGCCATTAAGACCAGAGGCACAAGCAGGACCGAGCGCGGCGCCTGCATTATGGTGTGTGATTTGCCAGATAGGAGGAAAGCACGCTACAGATAAATGTCACTTATTACATAAGTATACACAAATGTCCCAACAGTTGTTCTGCAATTTCTGTAGGTCGGTAGGCCATGATGAGCGCACTTGTAGAAGTTACGAGTTGATGATGGACCGAACTCTTGCTTATAGAGTGCAGACCAAAACACAAGCCCTCGATCCAAATGCAGGGCATGCGCTAGATTTTAGGGGCGCAGATGACATCGAGGTGGAACGGGACCAGGAAGGGGTCGCGGACAACTGATTTGCTACAATTGCAGAGGCCCAGGGCATTACGCCCGTGATTGTACAAATCTGACAAGAGCATCATGTTTATATTGTACCCAGTGTGATCATGAGATGGAGGACTTCCCTACACTAATAGTGAGGTTGCACGATAAAGGGATACTCTAGCATCCCCCCACTCAGAACCTACAAATGATGAGGTCTGAACCACACGAAGAAGACCTGAATGTAAACATAGTGCTTTGAAGTGGTATCACACTGCAAATGACAAAAGTTTAGTAGCCGGAAGAAAGTGCATGGGCTCACAAGCCTTCTGCGAGGGAACCAGAGTTCGATTTGAAAGGTTCAAAGGAGACATTCATGGAAGCTAAGAAGAGCTTCGTGGAGGCCTCCACTTCAGGTAGTAAATATCAACTAGAACCAGGGATGGATCCTTCAATGCTCACTACCTTCCTGGAGACATGCATGAAACTGCTATGCGACAGCAAGGCTATGAAAGGGTTGCAGGAACTCGTCACTAGGTGCACTGGGTCAGGAGAACCACGCATAGTCTGGAAGCTCGGGAAGCACACAACGCGAACAGGAAGAGAGATGAGATTGACTACGCTAATCGGAGAGTATGAAATGGATCAATTGATTTTGGATTTAGGATTGGACATGAACGTTCCACCAAAGGAGACATGGGAGCACATGGGTAATCCCACATTGCAATGGTCTCCTATTCAATTAATAATGGTGAATCAGCAAAAGATCCTACCGATGGGAATATTGCAGGGGATAACTGTAGACATTGAAGGTACGAGCATGCTTGCATATTTCGAAGTGATAGAGATTGTCGATGACAGAAATCCCTATCCCGCACTACTGGGAATAGACTGGGCCACTGATATGAATGGAGTAATAAATCTGAAGAAGTGCAAAATGATTTTTGAGAAAAAATCACTATGCGTAGTAGTACCGCTAGATCCGGCCGAAGGAACGCGCTATACAGAACCGGTGTGCAATGATGATAGTGATGACGGTCACGACTATATCTAAAAAATAACCATGCGAGAGCAGGATTGGGTGAATCCAACAGCAGATGGTAGGATTTCGTGGGAGCACAACAGCTCCTACACTTCAAATTTAGACAAAGAAGTAGAACGATGGCAGAACTGGTTACACGAGGTAACCATGCTCAATTGCAACATGATGATAAGGTCACTATGATGTGTAGCAATAGAGCCAAGGGATCTACCTATGTATGACAGGTTGACACCAGTGGATGAATTCCTGAACAAGTTTGAAAGTGAAGTACCAGAACAACAGTGATTAGATGCTCTGAAATGGGTGCTACGCCCGCAAGATGGTGGGGTACGCATCAAAAAAGTTTTAAGGATTGGCGCAACTATAGAAGGATGATGTGCCTACGATTTGGGAAACTGCAGAGGTGGCTAGTAGACAAGTTTGACGGACGGGATTATCCACATAGAAACCTCGCGAAATGGACCAAGTTATATGGGGAAGAACCACAACCCGAATGGGTGCATTTGTTCTATCATACTCTGGATTTCATACCCATAAATTGGTATACTAAGACATAGCTCTGCCATGGCACGAGCGAATGGGATATCTTGCGTGAAGGATTCCTGCTAACCTTCAAGTTTGAATATTGTTGGTGAGATACAGTTGACGATGCGCTACAATCAGTAAAAGCAGCTATCTTAAAAATACCCTAGGAGCCAATGGAAGTACTTCACCCAGAATGGGCGACATAGCTGAGTTACATGTTGGAGTGTTACAATGGAAATGTTGAGGAGGATGATGAGGACCCATGAAATATTAACTTCCAGAAATAGAAGGTTGTCGTGAGGTTCACGGACCATCGATTGAGGACCCCGACATCACTGTGCCACTAAAAGAAAAGCAGGTAAACATTGGAACGGAGGCGAAGCCAAAGTATGCAATGATTGGGGACTATTGGGGTGATGCCATGGTGGTAAGGTCACTGACTTACTCCACGAATACCAAGACTTATTCCCGACCAAAATTATGAACTTCAAAGGGATCATTGGTGACTTAGGGATGATGAAGATCACCCTGAAACCCGACGTAAAGCCAGTTAAGCAACGGCCTTACCGCTTGAATACGAAATATAAGGAAAAGGTCCGCGAAGAATTAGACAAAATGCTCGCAGCTAGAGTTATTGAGCTAGTGGAAGAATCCAACTAGGTGATTCCTATGGTAGTACAGGCGAAAAAGCAAAAAGGTGAAATAAGAATATGCGTACCTCAGGAAGCTTAATGATGCCTATATACATGATCCATTCCCAACACCATTCACAGATGAAGTACTGGAGAATGTTGGCGGTCAAGAAGCATACTCATTCACGGATGGGTTCTCAGGGTACCATCAAATCAAGATTGCACAGGAAGACAGGAGAAAAACAAACTTTGCAACAGAATGGGGCTACTTTCAATACATCGTTATGCCGTTTGGATTGAAGAATTCGCCAGCCATATTTTCGCGCATCGTTGTGGCTGCGTTCAAAGAATACATCCACAAATTCTTGGAGGTCTATCTAGATGATTGGACTGTCTTTGGATTAGTTAAGCACCATGTAGCAAGCTTATGCTTGATGATGGATACTTGCTGCCGACACCAGATTGAATTGAACCTTAAGAAGTGCACATTCCTTGTTCCCTTTGAAAACCTACTGGGACATGTGGTCTGCAAACAAGGACTGATGGTGGACCCTGCGAAGATTGTCGTGATTCTAAATTTGGAAGCACCGGGAAGTGTTAAACAATTGCGCGCTACCTTGGGACACAGTGGATACTATAGGAAGTTCATCAAAATTTATGCCCAAATAACAGCACCGATGGAAAATCTATTGAAAAAGGATGTTACATATTGTTGGAATGATGATTACATGAAGAGTTTGGATGTCTTGAACGGGAAATTGGCCTCCGCTCCAATCCCGGTCTTCCCAAAATGGGATGTGAAATTTCATGTACATGTTGATGCGTCGTGTATTGCACTGGGAGCAGTACTCACATAGGAGGGTGCAGAAGGCGTGGATCACCCTATCACGTTTACAAGTCGGAGACTGTCCAATTCTGAGAAGAACTATTTCATCACCGAGCGTGAGGGGTTGGCGATGGTGTATGTTCTCCAAAAATACTGACACTATTTTCTAGGAGGATATTTCAAGATGTATACAGACCATTCCGTGCTAAAATACCTAGTCAATAAGCCTATGTTTGGAGCCGCATATGCAGATGGCTCCTATTGTTCTAGGAATATTATTTTGAGGTCGTAGTAAAGCCGAGATGCCTGAACGCGAGACCAAATCACTTGTCGTGCATTAAGACGAGCGAGGAACCTACTAGTTTGGAGGAAGGATTACCTGATGCACAGCTCTTCACGGTGCGCGTCGCAGACGACATTTCAAAAATATAATCCATTTTCTGACAACAGGGACTCCACCGAAGGAATAATCCATCCAATAGAAGAAGCAATTGGTGGTGCTTGCGGCAGATTTTTTCTATTATCGCAAGGCACCTATACAAAATGGGAAATGATGAGATATTGTGAAGATACGTACCCTAATTTGAACGAAGTCAAATCCTCGCAGAAGCACATGGGGGTGCTGCAGGAGGACACTATGTAAGATGAGAAACTGCACAAAAAAATTTCTGCGTAGGGTTATGCTAGCCAACCCTGCACCAGGATTCGAAAGCACACTGTAAGGACTGCGATATATGTCAAAGAAGTGGAAAACCCTCATGGAGGGACGAGATGTCGTTAAATCCACAAATGACACTACAGCCATTTGAAAAATGGGAAGTCGATTTTGTGGGACTAATCAAACCTCAGGGAAAGACGGGCACATGCTACATCATCACCACGATGGAGTACCTGACACAATGGGCAGAAGCGCAACTGGTCAAAGACTGCATGGCCACTACGGCTGCAAAGTTTTTGTTCAAAAATGTGTTGACCCGATTTGGCTGTCCCAAAATCTTAATGAGTGATCGCAGAACACATTTGCTGAATGAAACTATCAGCGCACTCAAAGAAGAATTCCAGGTATATCATTAGAAAAGTACACCATACCACCGACAAGCCAATGGGACTATAGAAGCTTTCAACAAAATACTGGAGACTGCGTTGACCAAAGTGTGTAACGCGCAATGAAACGATTGGGACCTGCATGTACCTACTGTGTTATGGGCTTACAGGACAATGTGCAAGAAACTGATGGGACAGACACCTTTCCAGTTAGTTTGTGGCGTGGAAGCTATCATGCCGATGGAGTATATCATACTTAGTCTGTGAATAGTAGTGCTCACTGGGATGATGGACTGCGAAGCTCTAGAGGAGAGGCTCATGCAATTAGAAGAACTTGAGGAAGAACGGTTTTTGCTTGGTTTCATCAGCAGGTACAAAAATAGCGTGAAAAAGTGTGGCACGACCACCATATTAAGTTGCGCACCTTCAAGGTAAATGACTTAGTGTTGCTGTATGACAGTAAGTCTGAAAAATTTCCGGGAAAATTCATAATGCATTGGCTGGGACCATACATGGTTAAGGAGGTCACACACAAAGGTGCGGTCCAGCTAGTCAAACTAAATGGTGAACCCTTCCCAGGCAAAGTAAATAGCAACCACTTGAAGCCCTACACGAGTGGGTCAGCTATCTGACTAGCCAGCCAAAGCATAGTCTTCACGAACCAAGGAGCCAGACAAGGGCACGGGACTATAAACATATGCAAAGGATGCCAGTACAAATGTCAGAAATCAATTCAGGCACGGAGGCCTCAGGACAGAGGATGCAGGAGGTTCAGCAGACAGTAGCTCAGTGCGCTGTCGACATACAAGTCGTTGGGGACCAGCTGGAGGGACTCCACGCCAAGATCGTCGCACCAACAGAGTGACTCAAGGACGAGTCACGATGTTTGTGTTGGGGGCCTGTTGGGCATGGAATCCCCCCGCAGCATGTTTTGCGGCGCAAAGCCCAAGTTTTGAGTAACATTGTTGTAAATACTGTAAATTGTATGTTAGAGTCATAAGGTTGTCCGCCCTAAGTTGTGAATGTAGTGTCGGACTACCCATGGTCCGCAGGCCATGGGATTGTATAAACAGAACCTCGCTCTAAGTTGTAAAGGAAGAATAGAAGAAGAGATAGAATCTAATGGATAGAATGAGATAGCAAAGCAGAGAAGAAGAGTCTAAGTGTCTTGGGTCGTAGTAGTAGGAAGAGGCTCTGCAGCTGAGTGCACAGAGGCCTAGTAGAGTCTGCAGCTGAGTGCGTAGGGAGGAGTCGAGTCTGTAACCAAGGAAGAAGAATCATAAAGAGAAGTTTAATTCCAAATATTGTGTATCTGCTTTGAGTTATTATATGGTTGATATATTTTTGCAATTTTACTGTTTTAATTATTGTGCACACTTGTATGAATAAAAAATTGTTAAGAATAACTAAACATGGGCAGATAAGCTAAGGGATCAGCCAATATCGGGCTAATAGTAAGGACGTGAGTCGAGCCCCGAGTAGACTTGCACAAAGGTAGCCTCACAGGCTGTGAGGTACTGATAAGTGCGGGTAGCGACGTGCACGCAGGGTCAAACCGTGGACCATCAAAAGTCATAAAACATCTCTAGGGTGTAGAAACTTGGTTCTAGCACCCTCCCATACTACTTTGGGTGAGACCTCAGTCCGCGCTCCACGGACTGTTGCCGAAAGGGCCATTAGTACCGGGATTTATTTGGCTAAATCACCTCCGAACCTGGGTTAGGCCCCAACAAGCCAACACTTCTTTTCCTCCACCACCATTGGACTTACCCAATCAGATTCTTCCACAGGCTTAATGATTCCCACTCCGAGCATTTTGTCTAGTTCTACGCGGACCTTCTCCTTGTATTTCGGATTTAATTAGTAAGACCTCTACTTAATTGGCTTTGCGTTGGGCTTTAACATGATCCTCATCACTCCTAAATCTCTCATTATTCCCTTTAAATCAATAAACTTGGTCAGGAATAATTCCTGGTACTCACGGAGCAATTCAGCAACCTTATCCACTATCACATCGTCCCAGTAGTCTTTGATCTTTGCAAACTTTGGTTCAGCCTTCGTACCAAAGTTCACCTGCTTATTTTTTACCGGTGCAGTTATATCAGGGTTCTCAATCTGTGGTCCTTGAACCTCGCGATGGCCTTCTGTTTCTGGAATGTTAATATTCATGGATCCTCATCCTCCTCTTCAGCAGTTACATTATAACATTCTAGCGCACAACTCAGCTGAGTAGCCCATTCAAGCGTAATCAGGTCTAAAGACTCCTGCGGTATCCTGAAGATGGTTGATTTTACCTCTTATAATGATTCATCAATATTGGCCCCCCATCCATCCTCAAAATTTAAGGTCATCATGAATCCTTCGCGCAGGATATCCCATTCACCTGTCCCATGGCGGAGCTCTATCTCTATATACCAATTCATTGGTATAACATCTAGGGTATGACAGAGCAAGTGCACCCACTTAGGTTGTGGCTATTCTCCATAGGCCTACATCCACTTGGCCAGGTGTGCGAGTGGATCATCCTTTCCATCACACTTGTCTGTTAGTCACATCTTATGCTTCCCAAAGCACGTGCGCATCATTCTCCTACATTCACGCAATTCTCAAGGCTCCCTTTGTGTGTACCCCACCATCTCATGGGTGTAGTGCACAGTACCCAGTCCAAGGCCTAGAATCATTGCTTTTCCGGAACTTCTCTTTCAAATTTATCTAGGAAGGTATCTACCTCACTCAAACCATCATAAGTAGGCACGTCTCTTACTTTTGTCGATACGTAGCGCAGCAACCTTGTCATCATATTACAATTCTGTGTAGTCACCTCATGTAACTGATTCTGCCATTACTCTATCTCCTCATCCGAATCCGAAGTACAAGAGCTTTTGCATTCCCATGTAATCCGCCCATCCATGGTCTCGCGTTGTTATCTTATAGATGCAGTCCAAATCATCATCACTTTCATAGTCACGCACCAGCTTCATATAGCGCAATCCTTCAGCATGGTCCAGGGGTATAATTACGCGTAGTGACTCTTTTTAAAAATCATTTTCCACTTTTTCAGATTAATCACCCCATTCATGTTAGTGTCCCATCAATTCCTAAGAGCATGGGGTAGGGATTTTTTTCATCGACAATATCTATCACTTCAAATTTTGCAGGAGACCACTGCAACGTAGGTCACCCCATTCGTTCCCATGTCTACTTCAGTAGAACATTCGCATCCAATCCCAAAACCAGGATGACTTCATCCATCTCATATTCTTTGATCTGCGTGGTTAGTCTTATTTCTCTTCCCGTTCTTGTTTTATGTTTTCTGATCTTCTTGACTACATGCAGTTCTCCTGGCGCAGTCCCAGCACATCAGTTAATGAGTTTTTGTAACCCTTTTACCGCCTTACTATCGCGCAGTAGCTTCATACTCGTTTCCAAGAACATTGTGATCATAGATGGGTCCATCTCCGGCTCTGATCTATCTTTACTTCCGGAAGTGGAGGCTTTAGCAAAGCTCTTCTTGGCTTCCATGAAGGTTTCTGGTGTGCGCTCCAAATCAAGCTCTGCTTCCTTCACCAAATCTTTACAAACCCAAGTACTATCTTCTGGTTGTTTTCCTTTGTTATCTCCCATTGTGATTCCACTTCGGAGCACAATGTTCACATTCAGATCTTCCTCGTACGACTCAGACCTCATCATCTGTAGGTTCTGAGTCGGGGAAGGCGGTAGCGCTCCTTTGTCGTGTATCCTAGCTATCAGCGTAGGACAATCTTCAGTCTCGTGATCAAACAAGTTGCAATACAAACTCATGCACACGTTGGATTTTTGCAATCACGGGCATACTGTCTTGGCCCTTCTGCAATTGTAGCATATCAACTATCCACGACCTCTTCTAGGTCCTCCTCCGCCTCAACCTTGTCTATGCCCCTAAAATCCTATTCGTGTCATTCTTACATTTTGATCAAGGGGACGTGTTTCGCCCTGAACTCTGTAGGTGGGAGTTTTATCCATCATTAACTCATAGCTTCTACAAGTGTGCTCATTGTGTCCCACTGACCTACAAAAGTTTCAGAACAACTTTTGCGAATTTTATGTATACTTCTATAACAAGTGACAATCATCTGTGGCATGTTTTCCTGCTATTTGACAAATCGTGCACCACAAAGCAGGTGCCACGCTAGGTCCTAGTTTCACTTCTAGTCTTAAGGGCATCGGTCCTCCTCCTGCGAGGTATTTTTTGAAAACCAAGCAGTGGTCCTTGTCATGACCCTGACCCTTGCATTTTAAGCACCATACCTCTTCACGCACTTCTGGTCGAGTTGTCATGTCCTGTTTCAAACTCTACATCTCAACGCATAAATTTTTCAGCTGTGCGTGGATCTGCTTAACTCCTAAGTTAGGATCCTACATCGGGGTCTCATGTAGACTCATAGAAATATCTAAGGCCTCCTCCTAAGTCGTTATCTTCTGCTGCGATAGTGCACTTCTTAAATGTGGCGTTAGCGAGGCTACAAACCACTCGCAATTGTGTCCATCCATCAGATTCATATTAGCTTCACAAATCGTACATTTCAAACTCTAATTCAGCTCCCAAGGAGTCTCGCCTGGTAGAATCGTGATCTCTTTGAATCCAATGATCGACTTGCTTTAGACTTCAACCTGCTAAATTCTTTGTTTAGCATTGCTTGGATATCCGCAATTCCCACATTTGGATTATCATTAGAGTGCTTGATATACCAGATCAGTGCGTGATCCTGTAGGGCACTAAACAGTGTCGCTTTGTTTATATTTTCATTTGTAATTCCTTGCGCTTCCCATACGGCTCTTATCACGAACCATAATTGTTCTGGATCCTCATTTCCCAAACCTTTGAACACCAGCAACTTCACTGTGCTTGCCATATTGAATTGTGGTGGTGGTGGTGATGGAGGTGGTACGAGTGAAGATGGATGTGATGGTGGTGAAGCTGGTGGCATTGTGGGCAGAGGTGGTATTTGCAGAATTCTTTGCCTTATCAGATGGATCACACTTCATGGTGAGACCTTCGCGAGCTCTTCCTCATCCCCTTACAGAGATGAAATCAAGGGGCTAGTTTCTGGTCCCTTACTTCTTTCGTTCCTGTAGGTATTTCCACTTCGCATAGCCCTAGACATCAAAGTAACTGCATAACACTCTTTTCACACAATAGCATTTTAATCCAAGTATTCAAAGACTTTAGTACTTACCTCGTGGTCCTTTAAGAAAGCGTCGCTCTGCCTCACTGTAGCTAACTGAGGTGTCAACCACAAACTCAGTAATGAATCCTCTAATACAATCTAGCCAATAATCAATGGCATGCATGATCTTATCCTCCGATGCTTCCAACCTTCGCACTAACTCTGGGATCCACACAATAAGATCGTCAAGTTTCCACCTCCCTTGGCTATCTGCTAGCTTCGTGATCCACTCGTATAGCTCAGTAGGGAAGGGAACGAAGAAGATTGCGTGGATCTCCGTGTATAGGTAGCAATCTAACCACTCTTATTTTGATAGTTGTGGGTTCCTGTTCTCCTGTGTTTCCAACTCGTGAATTCTTCTGTCCAACCAACCTTCGATTTCCTTCTTATTTGGATTCCAATGATATGAAATCAGACATCTCTATGCAGATTCCGGTCCCCACAACGGAACCATTTGTTGGCTTGAGGGGGACTTCCCTAGGTTCGGAGTTATTTAGCCAAACAAATCCCTACACTACTGTCCCTTTTGGCATCAGCCCGTGGAGCACGGACTGAAGTCTCACCCGAAGCAGTATGGGAGGATGTTGGAACCAAGTTTCCGCACCCTTGAGATGTTTGTGGTGTCGATTTAGTCCAACTGTGCCTATCTTCACGCAGGTTACTTCGCACACTATTCTAACCTTCAATACCCTCGTGATCTATTATAATCGCCTTTCGCGCAGCCCTAACCAGAGGCTGAGATGCTTTCGCGCTACCATGGTAGCAAACTGCATTATTTTCCTAATCTACACCGTGAATCTTACTTATAGTCTTACAAATGTTAGGCAACTTCGTGTAAACATATATTATATCTTGTATTCACTTAATCAATACAATCTTATATATTCGCACATCATATAAGCATTAAAAGTGTAATATATATTCAATGTAATAGATGCATAAAATAGGAAATAAATACGCATAATGGATATGAAACTTCTATTTATTAATGCTCCAACTGTTACAGACTCGACTCGCCCTGCACACTTAGCTGTAGGGGTTCGCGCACTCAGTTGCAGACTACTAGGCCTCTGCGCACTCAGTTGCAGAGCCTTCTCCTACTCTACAACCCAAAACTAGACTTTACACTTCAGATATGACTCAACTCTTCATCTTTTCCATTATTCTTGATTGATTGATCGTCTTAACTACTTAGATGGTCTACAGACCATGGGTAGATCTCTAAAGCCGACATTACATTACAAAATTGAGGGCGGACAACCCTATGACTCTTTTACAAACTACGTGCTCTGCGCCCACAAAATGCAGAGTCTTTACATTGGGGTTACAACTTTTGACCAAAATCTGGGCGCTAAGCCCCAAAACTTCCCTTGGGGGTTCCCACGCCCAACAGGGTGACAGTGCAGACCTTAGCACCTATTCAAAGGTTCACCAAACTTTAGTAAGGAAAGTTCATCCAGACTAAGATTGATGAGTTGTGTCGGCAGGCTTCCATTATCTCCTCATAGATGCATCCATGGGTCGATGAGGCAAGCCAACTATCACATATAATCTAGAGCAAGTTGACACCTTTGCAGCAGAGATAGAGATCCATGGGCCTTGCAGTCAAAGGTTCAACCACAGAAAAATTGGTCGAAGAGGTTCACTAGGCCATTGCACAGGGAACAACAGATCTTCAAGCATTGAAGGCAAATTTCAACAGTCTGCAAGCGAAGATCGAGGCAACACCAGCAGAGTGACTCGGGATGAGTCACGACTTTGTGTTGGGGGCCTATTGGGACAAGGTCCCCTGGGGTCAAATTTTGAAAAGTTTTGTTGAATATTTTAAAATCTCTGCATTTTGAGGAGCGGAGCGCAATTAGCACAGGTCGATAAGAGTCAAAGGGGATTTAGGAAGGTCAAAGCCCCTTATTTTTTTAAGAGTCAAGTTGTTTTGTGACCCGCCCATGGTTCGCAAACCATGTTATTGTAATGAAGAATGTTATAAAAGGAATTCGTATAAGAGTCATAAAGGCATGATATAATGTAAGAAAGAGCATAGAAGTGCAATATTTAGGTCTATTATGTACTTAGGAAAAGGGAAAGACTCATGTAGTTGTGTGTGTGGAGACATTGGTAAGTCTGCAACTGAGTGCGCGAGCCCCTGTAGTTGTGTGCGCAGGGTTGGAAAGGATTGTGTTTGAAGAACTAAGCATAATAAAGGCTTGTTTTGAGGAATTATCTGTGCATCTATGTATTATTATTTATCTCTAAATTTACTGTGTTTATGATATGTTAAATAGAATTAATATGGAAAAATACTTAATATATGTTCGAAGAAGTAGATATGTTTATTTACATGATGTTATGAATGTTTAGCACAATCGGCGAAGGTTTTAGATCTACTAACTATTAGTTGTTGTAAATTCCAGGTTTTTAGGGTTAGGCTTCGCAAAGGTTGGGATGAAACCTTAATTTTAATAGAATCACATCACATAGTCCTTTGGATGCAAAAACCTGGTTCTAGCATCCCCCAATATTTCCTCAAGTGAGACTATAGCCTGAGCTATGTGGGTTGTTGCTGAAAGGGCCGATAATGTAGGGTTTTCTGGTTAGCGCAACTAACTCTGAACCTAGGTCCAAGCCCAACATACCTAGAATTTCCTCATAAGACTAGGTGAAAACATCTCTAAACTCCTGGAATAGGGCTTTATAATTCTTGATCTTATCGCGAGTGAAAGACACACCGATATCTAGATTCTCGACAATGTCAGTTTTGATCAAAATGTCGAAAGGGATAGTCTCTTCAATGTTTGACAAGTTCTTCTCAAAATTGACACCATGGATGGATACAAAATTCGTGGACAACTCAATGATATTGGGTTGATATAGTTTGATAATATTATCCTTGAAGGAATCTAGCAAGTAGGAATGATGATGATGATCATCCCATGGTGCATCATCTGGCATCATGATCTCCATGATGCTCCCAATGGTGGTAAATATACGAGAGAAAGAATCGGAGGATGTGTCGTAATATATGAAGAAATCAACCCAATTGATCGACGAGAAGAGGGTCGAGTGCATCACACATGCTGAATAAATGGCTTCATAGTCAAGCTCAATGGGATTGAGCGGCATAGAGTCACCAAAAGTGTCAAGATTAGATTCATCTAGTACTATCCAAGGATCATCTGGAGTAGTACAATAATATATCATGTTGAGATAAGCAACCAAAGTATATTTATCAAGAAGCGAAGGAGGAAGAAAAAAGTTTCCCATGGGAGAGGTATCCTTAAGCAGTCTAACCCCGACATGCTAATACTGGTGATGGATTTTCCCAAAAAAAGGGATGCTTCCATTAAATGAAGAATTGGTGGAAAATAAAGTGATATGATTAATGGACACTATATCTCTTTTATTAGGAAAATTGATCATTCTAAAATATGACTAAACAAAAATAGCCATATGTTGTGGGGAAAAATGCCTATGCAGGACGATCCTATCCACCTAAGGTGTGACAGTGCCTTAGCAACAAATGAGTACAGCTATACTGGTTTCTTCCTTTATGAAATATGAAAGAAGAGAGATCAATAGACTTACCGGTGTCTTTCGTTTGTCCCTCGATCTAGATCCTCTTCTCTTCGGGTGTTCACAGCTACTTGCCTCCTCGCTCGCCCAAGAGAACAGCTACTTGATTCCTGCGAGATCACAAGAGAACAACTACTTGCGACAAGAGAAGAACACAACACAAAGGCAAATATTCATATTCATAAATGATTCAGGATTAGAAGTAAATCAAATACACTAATGCAATCATACAAATACACCAGTATATAGGAGAAAACCAAGATAGCTTTATTGATGAATAACAAGGTTCAGGAAGAGATACAACCCAGAGGGCTCCAATCCAGCATCTCCTTCCCAGCAAATGGAATTCCTATCTTCAGCCCCTTCAAAGCATTAAGCACCCAATGATTCCAGTCTCAAACCAACAACAATTCTTTACAATAACAAAATTCCAGCCTCTAGATCTCATGGAGGATAGATCTATATATAGTTGTTTTGGAGAGAGGATGAGTCAGCTTGAGATCTGACTAGTGTCCTCTCCCTCTCTCAGTTCTTGAGTCCACTTGGAGGTTCTTGCTTCCACTTGGAGATTTGAAACCTCTTACTCATCACCAGTCGAATTCCCTGAGGCAAGTGTCATTTTGGAAGCTTCCTGAGCATTGACACCTTGAGGAATGAGTCTGCCACTTGTCCAAACTCACTCAGTGCAGGTAGCTAGTGTTGGAGTTGACATTCAACGCAGGTAGACAGTGGAGCCACTGACATTCAGCGCAGATGGTCAATGGAGCAGTTGACATGATCCTGAATTGACTTGTTTTTGAGCAGTTTCAGGTGGAGAACTTTTGTGAATTGCTGTGGTTTGTTAGCCTTGTTCCTCTAGGGGTAGGAACAACATGTTTAGGGACTTTGGATCCCTTAGATTATGGACATTTCATGCTCAATTCTGTAAGGCACAAAAATGTCTATAACAGTTGCCCCCTAAAGTATGAGGCTGTTTATCAGGCGAAATGCTTTATCAGGGGGATCCGAAGTTCATCCAATGCTGGGAGGGAGACCTGTAATACAATACAATACAATACATTATTTTTCATACTGCTTTCATGATCTAGCTGAGGCGGGCATTCCCATGCTCAGCTTTATAAATACATTTTTATGTAGATAGAACAGACAATCGTCTGATGATAGACTGATAATTTTGATGAAATTATCATCCTTTGAGTAGGATGATTATCTGCTGCAATGATGTACATGTCAATGTCTTTATCTTTCCTGAATATATATCGCAGCCCGGATGGATGAAACTAGATCCGGGGTCTTCAAACTCGTTCGATCTTCACTCTAAGTACAAGTCGATCCATGTGAGAATTGTTCTGAAGTCGAACATGGAAAGACATCACTTGATTACCGGTCAATGATGTAAACCGTTAACAAGCGCAAGAGGAATCACCGATAATGATAATGACCCTCAAGGTACTGCAGTACAATTCACGTGGTGTGAATAAAGGACTTGGCGTCGAACACCACGCAAAATCTTCTGGTCGAAGGTCATTGATGTATACCTGTCGCCGGAAGTGAGAAACTTGCCATTGTGGCATGCAAGCTTCAAAGTACTGAAGGGGTTGTTCCTAGATCAACTTCTTGGATAATGAGCTGATGTCGACAAGAAGCGATCCGTCAAAGGAGGGCCTTAATGAATCCCACATCAGTGACACGGAACGAAGCTAATGATTTTAATGGAGGTGAAAACGATCTGTGACATATGATTCAGGGTGGCGGTCATGAATGGATGAAGGATAATGTACGGCAGTGGATGGGACACGGTTGACTCTTTCTGAACGACTTCTCTTGAACATATGGTGACACTGATGCGATGGATTGGTAGCATCACCCCAAATACGGATGGTATGGCGAGACCATGGTGATGTGACCGGTGAATGAAACAACCCAACCCGATTGTGGTACAGAGGAAAAGTGTCATGTTCAAGAGCGACCTGCTACCATCAAAGTTTTCTTTAGTTTCTCCCAATTTTTCCCCAGTCATTGCTGACCAGTACCTCTTTATTTTTGTCAAGCTTGAGGAGGATAACATATGCTTGTTCTATAACCTGCCCTTCGGGCAAGCCCATCGCTATGTTTTAACGCGCCTAGCAATAGTGAAACTCGTTCTCGTCTAAAGACAAGTTTGTCGCTATTTAATGATTTTAATGAGTCTAACGACAAGGATAACTTGGTCCTTTTCATTTTTAGAGAGTCTGAAAAGGTACATAAAGTTAACTCCAAAATTCCTTTTTCGTCATCTAATCCCTTAAGTCCGAAAAAGTATAAAACAATACAGAAGGGATGAGTTTTTGATAGTTTTAACGAGCCGAACAAAACAAGCGCTCGATCTTTTTGTGCAATAATCCCTCAAGTCCAAAAAAGATTAAAATCTAGAGGAGGGATAGCTCTTCCAGTCGCTTTAACGAGCTGGAAGGCCAAAACTCGGCAATCTTTTCATATTTTACGAGTCAGTTGAAAAGAGCTTAAAGAAGACTCGTCTTTTGAGGAACGAGTGATAAACAGGGATAGCAGCTGATTCCAGGTACAGGTTGGAATTTTCCAATCACGGCAGTGTCACAAGGATGGCTAGGTGAAATCACTCTTCGCAGCTGTTCCTCAAAATGGGTAAACAATCATATGGAGGTGAATGATCGGCCAAATGAAAAGTGGAGGTGACAGGTGCAAACACGACCAAGGCTTTAATGGCTGATGATATTACATTCACGGTGGTTATTTACCGGGTAGGTTCATTTTTTATTTTAAAATGAGCTTAAACACTGGAGGAAACTCTTGCTCATTGCTTATGTTTATTTTTTAACGAGCATGAAGTCCGCGTTAAAACTGCTCGGATCTTGCGTTTATTTTTTAACGAGCATGAACTTTATGCTAAAACTACTCGAATAACCAGTCATATGATAAGAGTGTCTCATGTAAGATTCCATTTTTTATAGAGCTTGCGCCTTACCAAAGCTTTGCTCAGTATCCTTTCTTTATGCAAGTTAGGAAACATCTAACCCAAAAAACAGATAAATAACCGCTCTTTGCTTGCACTCCAAAAGGTTTGCATGCCCCCAGGCATAAAGTACGATTTCAAGGTTACCCCTCAATTTGCAGATAAAACATTTGTTTTACCGGGAGAGGCCTACCTCTTTCAGGCTACCCAAAGATTGTTCTGTTATTCTTTCAACAAAACACTTCTTCGGCGATGTCTACCGAGATAAACAAAGGTGAGTGACGAGACCCGCCCTCTCACATAACTTTGACAAGAGGATCTTATTCCAGAACAACCCCTCTTCCAACCACGGACGGGGTACGGACTAGTCATATTCTCCCGCGGAAACCTACCCTATAACCAAAGTTTTCCTACCGAAGCAGACCAGGACGCATGCCCCCTGGGTTCCGGTCATATCCTTCCGGATTACTCGCACTCATCAGGAAGATGGACCATGGGTTGAGACACTTCTTGCGTGAATAGACCATTTAGGGATGGTATGTGACTATTTGCGATGCGTGATCCGGGAAATGAAAGTTGGTCTACGAGCTTGACCACTCTTCCTTCATGCGGAAAACACATTACTCTAAAGAGTGAGGAGACTATAGCTCCCATGCAATATATATAGTCTCGTCCAAGGAGTAGGTTATAATCCAAGGGTCCTTGAACGACCATCACGTTCATTTGAACGGTCTTCCCTTTCAATGTTATGGGCATATTGGGGAGGATCCCTAAAGGTCGATTGGTTCCTTTATCAAAACCTGATAGATTTCTCATTTCAGGTAAAAGCGATGGCGAACCAAGCGCTTTCCAAGCAATAGAGGAAAGGATACTCACAGATGCCCCCTCATCAATGATAGTGCCAGCCATTACCATTCTGTATATTTGAACGATAATTCTGAATGGTATGCTTGCTGGCAACCGGGGTCTGCCTAGTTGGTTCCAGTCAAAGGACACAACCAGGTTGCTTGGTGGTGGGACCGAATATACGGCCGGATATCGCTCTAACGAACTTCCTTCCTGCGATAAAGGAATGGGAGTATTGCCCCCTTGTTCATCAGAGTCAGTGTTAATGAAGAGAATTTGGACGGTGTCGTCTTTATTCTCCTCTGTGATGGTATCATTTGAAGATAGAGCCTCTGAAGGCAAAACTGGGTCAACTGCCGTATCAACCTTTTGACTTTCGTCAGGCATGGATCCAGACGGTTCATCTTCAATGATAGGTGCTTCGGCTGACCACCTGGGCGGGCCAGCCGGGTTCTCAACTAGTGAAGGACTTGGCAGGAGTTTTTGATATCCAGGAGGAAGTTGCGCTCGTAAAATCGGGCGATCTTCTAGAACTCTTTTAGCCTCGTCTAAGAAGGGACAACGGTGGATGGCGTGATCGCCTTCACATAGTCTGCAGGGAAATTTAGCTTTCCCTCTCTGTCCTGGGGCTTCACTCCCACTAGTTGATGGTGAGCAATCAACATGGCTATCAGAGGTTGATGCTACCGAATTGTGCAAACGGGGAGACCAGTCCCTTAGTATTCGAGGGATACAGGGACAATATCTATGGAAGTGGTCTCCCTTGCATATGACGCATGGCGATTTAGGCCTGGTCAGCGCTGTGTGTAGATTTTTGTCAGACGACTCTCGTTTGCCCCCAGTCGCCTTTGGCTCCTTCTTCTTCTTTTCTTTCTTCGTCTTCTCCTTCTTCTCCTTAGGAGCTTGGTTTTTGGTTTTACCAGTTCTGTCAAGCGAAGAGGAAGGAGGAGAGGAAGATGAAGTAGAAGGCTGGTGGGCGACTCTGGTCTGGTCTGACTGTTGACTCGACTGTTCAGGAATGGTGGTATTCTGAACGACATTGGTTGAAAAGAGCCAAACTGGCAGGCCAATTGTCAGTCCTGGAAGCGACAATGTGGCCATGTGGGGTGCACCAACATCTCCCCAAGAGGAGAAGGGACTAGGATTCCCACCAAGGGGAATTCCTTGGTTGGTGTGCTCCATCTTTCAACCTAAAGATCAACGCAGGAATTAAAGGGTGATTGTTCCGTTTAAAATAAATTTTAACGACGCTTTAGACACAACTTGCTTTTTCAGTTTTAAAGAGTCGAGAAAAAGCTAAAGATGACTCTAGTCTCCTTCGATGTTTTAACGAGCCTGAAGTGACAAATGCTCGGATGGACTTTTTCTGTTATAGAGTCTGAAAAAGGCCAAAAGAAGCTGCTCTGGAGTACGGGCGGTCGGTCTTCGTGAATGTTGTGTTCACTGCATTGCGATCAGTAGGGCGGACGACACGGCTTCCTAAGGATAAAGGATATATGCCTATAGGGGTCTCCCAATATATACGCGATGGTACGTGGGAGCACAATCCGTACTAGCGCTATCCTCCCTCAGGAGGAATCACCCACCTTCCACGAGATCGACAGTCACTAGGCTTAACGACGCCGGAAAACATCTCTAGCCTAGACCTCTATGTTGTGCGTTATGTTACAAAGCGTTGTTAGGTTCATTCAGTTTATTTTAGGTTGATCTTTTTAAAGTTTGCCTTTCAAGGTTCACCACGAGATGTATGATACAAATTCCTAAATGCAGTCTAAAGATGATAAGCAAGCTTTATAATCTTTTCAACTTTGAAAATCCTAGCTACTAAGGGAAAAGAAAGACACCATCTTTTCTCAAAGAGCAATCAGCACACTCTAATGCACTTTTCCTAAATCCAACATGCAAACTATCAAATGCAAAATGCACAATGCAGGTGTTTGTTTTCCGCTTTCTTAGTATTGATGCCTACAAAGAAAGCTTTTTGTACAACTTTGAATTTGCTTTTAAATGATCAATACAAACAAGTTCACTTTTTTTTCGAAATCAGAGAAGATAGAAGAGATTACAATACTTAACGATTTTCGAAATAAAGACTTGTTTTGATACTTAAAAGAGACAAATTCAAACCAATAAGCAAAAGTAGATGTATAATCAATCTGCAAACAGCCAATGAACTCTCTTCTTGTAGAAATTTTGAATAATTTAACACATATTCACAGAGATTATCCTGATCATACAATTATAAGTGGAACATGTATAATACATAATCTCCTCTACGTTGATCATCAATTTACAGAAGCAGAAACATTCACAGGCACACATAGAAGCATCAATCAAACTCATAAACACAGTATGTATCCCGGGGAAAGCATCTCGCTAAAAACCCCACACTATCTGTATATTATATTGATTGAGTCATGTAACATTACACAGCATAATACTTCTCACAAGTATCTCCACCTCTGTTACACACAATACAGCTCAGATCTGATCTCCAAATCTCTTCTACTGCTTGCCTGCCTCCACTGCTCAATACCTGCTCAAGAACTGATGAGAATAGCTTCCCAAACTCGTTTTTCACCTGCAAAATAGTCACTCACTCTTTGTGGACGTGAGCAAAGGATAAAATGTGGGCCAAATACGTGAGCAAACTCATTGGCATACTCAATCCCTTGATTGTGCAAGATCTGATGCACAACTATAGTCACAACTGATAGCAATCTGATTCTCTACCACCTGTCCCTGTTGAACTGAACATGCACTGACATGCAACTGAGTTAACTGATGTATTCTTTAGTTGTATTATGAGTTAATAATTAGTTTAAAAACTCATCATTAGTCTACCTTCAGTTAGACTAACTACAACTAGTTTAACTAAGTCAAACTGAACACAACTCCATCAACTGTACCTCCAGTCCACTAAACTCAACTCACTTGAGTTCTAACTGAAGTCATGCATGCAACAACTCAACTGACTCATAAGAAAAGTGTATTTCCTTCTGACAGCTACATGTGCCACCTCTGTAGCTCAAACTGAAGTGCTCCAAGAGAATAAGATTAAGTTTATAGTCCAAATATTATTGTGAGATAATAATATTTGACTTTTCTATTTTTGACAGCCAGTCTAAAAATAGACTTTGATCACTCACACTGTGATCACTCACACTTTCATCAAAAATAGAAGTCCATCTATTTTTCCCAACTTGATCAATCATCCATAAACATAGACATGATCCATATGTCTAAAAATAGACATAGTCTAAAAATAGACTTGCGCCAAAAATAGCCTGCGGGCCCACTTAGTGAAGGCGACTCTTTTCACTAAGCTCCATCATCTTGTTGTATTCTCAACAAGCATTTATTGTTGCACACTTTTCAACACTCCCTCTCAACAAGAAAGGCTTCCTCTCAAACCCGATCCTGTAACTCTGGAATGTTCTCCATGCAACACATCTGGCTGGTCCACTTGCTCTGTCATCAAAGTCTCTGACTACTATTGCCTCTGTCGACTGAAACTCTGCATCTTTGTGCTCTTCAGTATCTGACTACTCTAGCCTCTGTCACTTTGATCTCTGACTGCATCCGTGCTGCTGCTGGTTCTATCTCCCAGCATTGCATCTGCACTGCACCTCCCAACTGATCTCCCTGTTGGGATAGAAACATCCTCTGATGCTGAAGCTCTACCTGCTGCTGACAAGTGCTCCCTCTCTGACATCTGCGCTACTGCAACATCTCCATGCATCTCGCACCATTGCACACCTCTCTGTGCCACCTAGCACTGTGCAAAACACTTGTGCCTCTCGCATTGCTACAGCCTGCTAGCTATGCGCTGTCCTGGGATTCCCTGCACTGTCGCTCTCTCTGCCGCTCCATCCGCATCTGTCTCTACCCCATCAGTCAGTTCCTGCTACTACACATCGAGGCTCCCGTAGCAAGGTCTCATCCAAGAGGTTGGGTACCTCAAGGATCTTGCCCCTCCTCCTTGGGATGATCAATCCACATCACCCCACCTCCTACCTGGAGGTATGGATGCATGCGATCCCTCAGCCCACCTGGCTTGAAGTTTCCCCCTACTGGAGGTCTCTGGATGAGTAGATGTCTCTACTCGATCTCCTCTCAGCTTCCCCTGTTGTGGCTCCTCCACAATCTCCTGAAGTTGTTGCACCAATCGTGGCTCCTCCACAATCGTCTGAGACTTCTTCTGGCTCTGCATGTTGAGAGGTAATATACGCTCCCTCTCAACCACCAAGTCTCCATCAGTTGCCTTGCTGCTCAAGGCTTTGCATGCATCTTGAACCTCAAGAGCATATAGGTTCCTGACCCATGAACCAATCTCATGACAACAAAAGCATCTCACCTTCGCCTTTTCAACCTTCTTCCCATCACTGGAAGAACAAGATTCGAAAAGAGAAACCTTCTCCTTCCCCTTCTTCTCCTTACTCGCTAAGGCACAGTTCTCCTCATCATGCATAGATGAAGAACCGTCTCTGGTGATCCGTCTAATCTCCTCCTGCACAAGATCCGACCAAAGTCTCTCCCATCCTGGCAGTTTCTCCCTTCCATTCACCGAGTCCTGGTAGCTATGCCAACTCTTAGGAAGGTCAAGGAGTGCTAGACTCACCATCCTCATCTGACAATCACCCCCACACTTCCCAGCTCATCCCAGCATTGGGTGAACTTCATGAGATACTGGGGCATGCTGTCTCCATTCTCACACTGAATGTTTCTGAGTTTTATCTCTTGCTTTGGAATTAAATTCGAATTCCACCAGCACAAAACTCAACTGCTTCTGATCTATAATTCATGAGAACAAAGTATTTCTTGTACAGAGATCGACTGTATGGGCATTCACCGGATATCTCACCTTCCAAAGGAAGGATGAATCTAGAGGCTACCTGGCCCGATTACAAACTCTGCCTAAAGAAATAAAATGTAAACACTTCTTGAATAGTAGATCTGATGATCAATCCTCGCTTGATATCCTGTAAAAATCTCTTCTACAAATCAAGCAGCTCTGATACCATGTAGAAATTTTGAATAATTTAACACATATTCACAGAGATTATCCTGATCATACAATTATAAGCGGAACATGTATAATACATAATCTCCTCTACGTTGATCATCAATTTACAGAAGCAGAAACATTCACAGGCACACATAGAAGCATCAATCAAACTCATAAACACAGTATGTATCCCGGGGAAAGCATCTCGCTAAAAACCCCACACTATCTGTATATTATATTGATTGAGTCATGTAACATTACACAGCATAATAATTCTCACAAGTATCTCCACCTCTGTTACACACAATACAGCTCAGATCTGATCTCCAAATCTCTTCTACTGCTTGCCTGCCTCCACTGCTCAATACCTGCTCAAGAACTGATGAGAATAGCTTCCCAAACTCATTTTTCACCTGCAAAATAGTCACTCACTCTTTGTGGACGTGAGAAAAGGCTAAAATGTGGGCCAAATACGTGAGCAAACTCATTGGCATACTCAATCCCTTGATTGTGCAAGATCTGATGCACAACTATAGTCACAACTGATAGCAATTTGATTCTCTACCACCTGTCCCTGTTGGACTGAACATGCACTGACATGCAACTGAGTTAACTGATGTATTCTTTAGTTGTATTATGAGTTAATAATTAGTTTAACAACTCATCATTAGTCTACCTGCAGTTAGACTAACTACAACTAGTTTAACTAAGTCAAACTGAACACAACTCCATCAACTGTACCTCCAGTCCACTAAACTCAACTCACTTGAGTTCTAACTGAAGTCATGCATGCAACAATTCAACTGACTCATAAGAAAAGCGTATTTCCTTCTGACAGCTGCATGTGCCACCTCTGTAGCTCAAACTGAAGTGCTCCAAGAGAATAAGATTAAGTTTATAGTCCAAATATTATTGTGAGATAATAATATTTGACTTTTCTATTTTTGACAGCCAGTCTAAAAATAGACTTTGATCACTCACACTGTGATCACTCACACTTTCATCAAAAATAGAAGTCCATCTATTTTTCCCAACTTGATCAATCATCCATAAACATAGACATGATCCATATGTCTAAAAATAGACATAGTCTAAAAATAGACTTGCGCCAAAAATAGCCTGCGGGCCCACTTAGTGAAGGTGACTCTTTTCACTAAGCTCCATCATCTTGTTGTATTCTCAACAAGCATTTCTTGTTGCACACTTTTCAACACTTCTAAGATCACAATCAATCAGATCTGAATCAAAGGCTACAGGATGACTATTTTACTTATGCAAAGGAAAACTGTAAATGATGCCACAAACACATAAAAACACTCACAGTCTTTTTGTACAAAAGGAGGCGGAATCTAAGCAAAGAAAAGGAGTTATCTGACTGGTACCTATGCTGGTTAAAGGCTGCAAAAAACAGAGATCAAAACAGGGCAACAGAGAGCAGAGAACCCCAGCTGCACAAGGCCAAACTGGTTCAGCGCAACCTCAACACTGAGGATTTGACATTCAGCGCAGGTAGCCTTCACGGGACCTGCGTTGAAATGCAGACTGCCTTCACAGCAATTGCGTTGAAGGAGAAACTCTCGTTTCTCCTGGGTTCTGGGTCACAAATTGCTCAAAAATCAACAGTTTCAGGCCAAATCAGAAACACAAGCAAGGTATAATCAAAGGGATGCTTTGAAAGCTACTAAGATCTATCACAAGGATCATCAAATCATTTGTGAATCCACTGTTCAGATCATAGACAAGTCTAGCAACTGGATCAAAGCAGCAACTTTCTACTTTGCATCCGGGAAAGATGCAGTTCGATTGTTGCTGTGAAGTCTATGAAGTAAACAAATGATAGAAACACAAACAAAATGACTAAACAAATTATCCCCAGCGGAGTCGCCAATTTGTTGTGGGGAAAAATGCCTATGCAAGACGATCCTATCCACCTAAGGTGTGACAGTGCCTTAGCAACAAACGAGTACAACTATACTGGTTTCTTCCTTTATGAAATATGAAAGAAGAGAGATCAATAGACTTACCGGTAACTTCCGTTTGTCCCTCGATCTAGATCCTCTTCTCTTCGCGTGTTCACAGCTACTTGCCTCCTCGCTCGCCCAAGAGAACAACTACTTGATTCCTGCGAGATCACAAGAGAACAGCTACTTGCGACAAGAGAAGAACACAACACAAAGGCAAATATTCATATTCATAAATGATTCAGGATTAGAGGTAAATCAAATACACTAATGCAATCATACAAATACACCAGTATATAGGAGAAAACCAAGATAGCTTTATTGATGAATAACAAGGTTCAGGAAGAGATACAACCCAGAGGGCTCCAATCCAGCATCTCCTTCCCAGCAAATGGAATTCCTATCTTCAGCCCCTTCAAAGCATTAAGCACTCAATGATTCCAGTCTCAAACCAACAGCAATTCTTTACAATAACAAAATTCCAGCCTCTAGATCTCATGGAGGAGAGATCTATATATAGTTATTTTGGAGAGAGGATGAGTCAGCTTGAGATCTGACTAGTGTCCTCTCCCTCTCTCAGTTCTTGAGTCCACTTGGAGGTTCTTGCTTCCACTTGGAGATTTGGAACCTCTTACTCATCACCAGTCGAATTCCCTGAGGCAAGTGTCATTTTGGAAGCTTCCTGAGCATTGACACCTTGAGGAATGAGTCTGCCACTTGTCCAAACTCGCTCAGCGCAGGTAGCTAGTGTTGGAGTTGACATTCAACGTAGGTAGACAGTGGAGCCACTGACATTCAGCGCAGATGGTCAATGGAGCAGTTGACATGATCCTGAATTGACTTGTTTTTGAGCAGTTTCAGGTGGAGAACTTTTGTGAATTGCTGTGGTTTGTTAGCCTTGTTCCTCTAGGGGTAGGAACAACATGTTTAGGGACTTTGGATCCCTTAGATTATGGACATTTCATGCTCAATGCTGTAAGGCACAAAAATGTCTATAACACCATAGAACAAACCCACGTAAGACCAAGTAGAAGAATATAGTCTAGCAGTCTGTCAATAACTTCAAATTCTACTAATACGATCTTGCCACGTAATTATACTTGTAGAGAATTCAAATTGCCACAAGGTTTATAGAATTTTCCATCAAAACCCTTCAAAGTGGTCGGTGACTGACTTAACTAGGGAGAGCCAATGGCCTTCCAGCAAGATATGGACATAATACGGGTTGAGGCTCCCTTTTTCACAATGGAAAAATGAATATTCTTACAATAAACAACAACATAGATCATGAAATTTAATTGTGCCAAAAGTTAAGGTGTATGGTTCTCATGGTTAAAAACAACTAGGTTGGAATCTGAGGGATTAATACATCCAATTTCCAATAGAAAAGCCTTCTTTTGGGTGGGGAAATTTTACAACACCTCAAGAATCGACATAGTTAAAGGATCCTGAATCAAATCCTCAACTATGTTATAATTCTAAGAGGCTCTTATGCAAGGTTTAAATGTGAATTTATGGATAATTCCTTTGGGAGGCTTAATAATTAACTCACTAGGTACAACATTTGGAGTAGGATCCGATGGAGATGTATTTCAACTAGTTGGATGATTAGTAGCCTTACCATCCAATGGATTCACATTACCATAGCATTAAATTTGCATGGCCACCATAACATAATTTTTTGGCTTATCAGATGAAAGCATCAAAACCAAGTTAGAGGAAGCAAGATCCTGGGCAACAATATTGGTCTCCTAATTTGAAAATGAATCTATCAACACATTAGGTGTAGTGGATGATTTAAGTAATTGATTCACTTATGCCTGGTGTGGATAATCATGAGTGAAATTATCCTCATTACAAATCAAAAATGGGTAATGAGGTTTCCACTTTTCTTCAGAATACTGATTGTTTTGTTTATCCTGCAGAGGGTTATTGTTCTTCTTTTTACCTTTTCCTTTCTTCTTACTTCCTGGTTATTGATATTTTCCTTTAGAATATTGAATGACATTGATAGTGGAATTAGAAGTCGCAGAAGTGGAACAAGGGCTTTGAGTGGACACAACAAGAGTTGAACTAGATGGTTTACTAATCGACTGTTGGCTGGCAGAATTAATCATGCCATCAATGACATGTGATTCTTTACTAGGAGGTTGAGGAACAATATTGGAAGGTCACGGAGCATTTGGTATTTTATCATAAAGCATGTTGGATTGGGTGTAGATGAGATCCAAATACTGGGCACGAGAAATTACCTGCTCTTTGGTCATGACTCCACCCTTGGAAATGTCTTATGTGATATATGGAAACTGAGACTTGATGAACCATTCAAATAACAATTAGTCGGGAACAAACATTTTAACCAAACAACGACAGGGTCACCAATCATGAATCTCATCAGAGATGTGAGTGGCACTTGTTTGTTTGAAATTAGTATTTTAGTTTCAGTCTTATATCGGATGGGTAATTGGAAATGAGTTAGGAATATAGTAGCCAAGGCACTGAAATTATCGAACGAAGCTCATGGTAATTCAATATACCATTTTGTTGTCGTACCGGTGAGTGTACGTTGGAAAAGATGTAAACAAACAAAGTCATCATTGAGAGAGTTCAAAGAACACCACAAATGATAATTCATCACATGTGTGGATGGGTCTTCTCCAAGATTTCCATTGAATTTTGGGATATCACTGGGCAACTTCATGGGAATAACCGGCCACCAAGGAGAATGAGAAATGGGATCATTGGTGAGCCTAGTTAAATCCAAAAATTTGAGAGTTGCTACAAATGGAAACTTCCTGTTGAGGTCCGGTGGAGGATATCCTAGATAACATGGGATGGCCTAAGAAGCAAGTATTTTTGTTTTGAGATAGGGAGGATTTCGATAACCAGTATACACATAACCATGTTTCCCAACTCCAAGATAACCTTGTAAAGGTTGAAATGGATGGGTTTGGATTTTTTGACTGTAAGGCATTTGAGGGATACCTTGATATGGTTGATATTATTTCCATGTGGGATTTTGCATCATCCCAACATAAGGTGGGTTAGGTTGTGCTTGCATTATACCATACACATTCTGACCCAGTTGAATTTCAGGAATGGCCTGACCAAGCTATTGTGATTATAAGCTACCTTGAAGAGGCTTCGTATATAAGGCTTGAGAAGTTCCACATACTGGTGGGATAGGTTGAGTCAAAGATGCAGCTTGTAAATTTTGGCTCACATTCACTTGAGCTTGAACAGGTTGAGATATAGGTTGTTGAACAAGGATCTGAGATGTAGGTGGAACAGTTTGAGAAACTAAATATGTAGCCACAACTGAACATGGTTGTACGAGCATGGTAGGTTTCCAAATGCTAGTAGTGATTGATTGAATATGGAGGACTCATTTGAGACTAGAAAATAACTTGAGGAGATGGAAATATCACTTGAACAGGTTTCCCCCTACCAAAAGAGAAGGGTAATATGAAGGAAAATGGCCCCCAAGGGGAGGGTTCCCAATAGGAGGTGGATTGGGTTGTTGTAGGTGCTTATACCCACTAGCATAAGGACTGGTCTACTATCTCCTTATAGGTTAGTAAAATTCCAAGTGTAGACACTTGTTGGATGCGGAATGAAATTCCACATACAACGAGTACCCATTATGCATACTTTAGAGAAGACCCACATTGATAAAAAAAAAATGAAGATACATTAAAAAGGTGTGTTGAACACGTTTTTTTAATGTATGTTCAATTTTTATCAATGTCGGTCTTCTCAAAAGTATACATAATGAGTACTCCTTGGATGTGGAAGTTAATTCTGCATCCAACAAGTGTCTACACTTGAAATTTGAGTAAACCAATAAGGAGATAAATAAAAAATACAATTAAAAAAAAAAAACAAACAAACAAACAAACAAATTTTTCTTTTCCCTCCAAAATTTATAACTCTTATTTTATTATTTCAACTATTATTTTATTATTTTTCCTTAGGAGGCCACTTTTAGGCTAAAATTTTCTCTAATGAAATTTAGTCATGGTTAACTATCCCAAAGAATATTTCCAAGGGAAACTCAAGGGTGAGTTAGAATGAAAAGAACCAGACAAAAGAGCTTGAGATGGAGTATGACGAGAAGCAAAAGGATGGGCCTGATAAAAATGAGCCCCTACTCAAAAAGGAGAGGAGGGTTGATGCTCTTCCTGTGGAATCTCTTCATAATCACAAGATGAGGTGGAAGTGGTTCACCGTCGGGTCTAACATATATAGTTTGTGGTTCTTTCTAAGACAAAGGAAGAGAAGAGGAAGGTCTTGAAGTAATAGGTTCAGATAAATGAGGTACCTCAAGTTGTATTGCATCTAGATTAGTATAGTCAGGTTCAATAACCTCAAGTAATGAGATTTCAGGTGCTTCAATTTCAACTTTGTCAAATTCACCAACTAATGGAGAGGTAATATCTTGCTTAGTACTCACAGGAAAATATGATTATGGTGGATCTATCTCATATGGAGGACCAGAAGTAATAGCTCCTAGAGTACTATATTTGGTAGTTTGTGTCTTCTTATGCTTCTAACGACATCTAAGATTTGCCTTTGGTGGAAGAGGAAGCTTATTTTGCATTCTATGAAAACGATGGAGGGTAGGGTGTTATTCTTCCATGTTGAATTAATAAATTTTAACAATTAACACAAAAAGAAAATCAAAGAGGCTAAACTAGGCATAAAGGTTTACCAAGAAATTGTAAACTACAATATGCAACCTTGGAGAACCATGGATTTACATACGGGCAGGAAATATCCCCAAATGATGTGTTCGGTGTATCACAGTATACAAGGTGGATGACTCTGTTACCTATGGTGAGGATAGCAACCTATGGTGGACTTCCAAAATATACTCGAAGGTACGTGGAAGTGCAGACTGTGTTAGTGTTGTGTAATACATAATTGTATGATGAGAGCATTCACATATATTTTTCATGCGTGGAGCGCCATCCAATATACCCGGAGGTACGTGGAGAACGATTTGATACACTTATGTACATGGAATGGGATATCACCCCCAGAATGAAACACTGTAAAACAACGACAACTCCTATGTTTATAGACTTCAAAACACGTCTCTGGCCTACACCTATAGATGTTTGTGTTAGTCTAGAAAAAAATAAAGCAAAGAATATAAAGCTCCCCTTAGAGAAATTGGATAACGGAAAGAGAATTACTTGGGATCCATTGTAAGCTCTTCTCTCCTCTCAGCTTCTAAGCTCCATTCATAGCTCTAATTTTTATAATTAGAACCTACACATACAATCAACACAAGCCAAAGATCTACAACATCTATTTAGCATTATCCATTTACTCTATTCAATGGATCAACAAAGCTTTGAAATACATGAATGTAAATGTAACATAACACATATAGGAAAACGATATACTCCTTTGTATTAATATGAATATGAGAGAATTTACAACCAATAATAGTAGTTGATATTGTAGAGATCTCCCCAAGTTGACTTGTCCTTCCTTTTCATAAAGCACACCTAAATGTCACCCTAATGCAATAAGATGATGACTCTCTTAGATTCAAGGCAGTAGCATGAGGGTATGATTAGTCTCCAAAAGCCAACCTCGATGTTGTAGATGGCTATAAATTTATAGGAGAGTGTGGTAGCTTAAGAATTTTTATCCATTTAAAAATATAGGCTTGAGATCCACTCTTCATGGGAGGACGATCTCAAGGGATAAGAGGTGAAATCTCCAAGGTAGGATCATATAGGATTCAAAGTTCTTATCCAAGGTAAACGATTGAAACAAATCCTAGATGCTTCTAAAAGAGGACGCTTCAAGATTCTTTTTAATTTCCTTGAATTTTTAGAATCACCAGACCCCCAGCAAGATAAAACCTACTGTTAATTAGCGTTAGTGCATAACTGAGCAACCTTCTACTAAACGCAAGTCCCTAAAGGTCTAGGGTGTGTTGGGCCTTAAGAGCATTGATTTGAGGCATTCAGACCAGGAAACTCAGGGATTTGGGAGATTCGTGTTTAGGGATTTGTTTTAGGGGTGATGACAAGGTTTTCACAGATGCGGATAGATATGGTTTGCAGGCCTATTGACCAGATGTGAAAAAATGGCCTCTAACATTTGTGTTTGTACTTCTCTTTTGGTGATTTTTTTCAAACTGTCACTTTTGCGCACCTTGGTTTTTGTGAGTATCATCTTCATTCTTTCAAATATTTCTTTTTCTTTCTTTCACTTTAATTAGTTTCATTTTCATGCTATCTTTTATATGGCATGTGTCTCTTTCATTGTCATTCGTGTATCACAAGTTTTGTTCCCCCTTTTCTCTTCATATAGTAAATGTCATCTTTTGGCATGTGGATTGTCACACAATGCACGAAAGCCAGTTTTGGTGTATTTTAAGGGGTAATATTTTCATTAATGAGTTGTGCTTACCATGTAAATGTGTATCACACTCATTCTTAAAGTTTCAAGCATTGTCGCACAAGTTTCGTCATGATCATAGCAAAGTGTATCTTTGGTGTCACACTTGTCATGAGTAGTTGTAAATCTATCACACTGAGGGAAATATGTTTCTCATGTGTTTTGGATTATATATATTGTGTCTTCAAGTGTTCTAAATGTTTGATCATAATCAAATATTTTCATTGTTCACACTAATTTCATGGATCCCACACTAGTTGCTAGAACTAGACAACCTAGCCTCATCCAACCCTCCTGAACTGCGCATTGTGCAATATCAACCCTCAATTTGTAACCCTGCACTATGAAATGTGTTGTTCCTTCCTTCCAGGCCTATTCACTACGCAATCACAGTGCTCAACCTTAGCCTTTAACCTCAAAAACTGCACAATTTCTCTCTCTTGTCCAGTCAATACTACGCATTGTGCAGTCAAGGCTCAAGCCTCAACCCTAAGCTCTTGAACTATTCCATTACACAATCACCTGGCCTCCTCTACCTTCCAAAACTGCACAGTGTGTAAAATCAGTTCTCAAGCCCTCGTCTTGGCTCCTTGAGCTCCCCAACTACACATTGCATAGTCTCAAGGCTCACGCCTAACCCTTGACTGCTTGAGTTGAAAAATTGCGCAGCCACTAATCCTCTCCCTCATCCTACCACCCGGTTCCGGCTCAAAAAGTGGATCATCATGCAACATCTTAGACTAGGGTTCTATGAAACTAATGTTGTCTTTTCATGAGTGAATTGCAGATGTAGGTCCTCTATCATTCTATGGAAAGATAATGAAGAAGGAGATGGAGAAGGAGGACATGCTAGAAGACACCTAAGGAGTTGAGGAGGTAAGATGATCGTCAAGAAAGAATATGAAAGAACAATGGATTATAACATATGATGGAAGATCAAGACCACACTGAAGACTCCTTGTCTTCAATTCATAAGGAGGAGGACGAAGAAGAGCATGCACCATCTTTTCAAGAAGACACAAAGAAAGAATCAACAAAATGTGACTTAACATTTCCATGTAATCATCTAGTCCATGTCATCAGTGTCATTATTTCATATCATGTCATGAGCCCTCATGTGCCACATCATTCATGGATTATGTAATTCTATATTGGAAAATTTAATGTGAAGTAGATGTCCACGAGTCATCTATGTAATGTGAAGAGTCATGTAGAAATTCGAAAAGTCATGAGAATCCAAACAATAATGAGGGTAGTCTAAGATTCATAAGTGAGGTGAAGGATCACCCCATTCGTTATATATACACCCTCATTATTCATGCAAAGGACTTTTCACCTTGGCTTCTCCCATAAGGCATTAGAGGGACAAAGTGGGGAGCAAGTCGTGGCTCCAATTCTCCACTATTAGAGCTATTGATGCTTGTTGTATTCATGTATCTTAGGAATTTTACTTACTATATGAAGCATGATGGCTAGCACATTCTTCATGCATGGATTATGAATGTTTATAATATTGTTTTGTGAATGTGTATGGTTCACGTTTGTTTTCACCTATACTAAAGTAGTTGAGCTATTTTGGTTATTTTAGTGCACATCATATTGAGAATGTGATGTAATAGTAGAAATTTCCATCACATATTTGTCAACTATTCCGCCGAATGTTACACGAATATTTTATATCTGCGTTGGTTATAATGATAGTCACATCTTTGTGGGCTATTTTGTTGGATTTTAGACAAATATTTCTTGTTTGTGTGTGTCTCTACTAGGGTGGTACTATTACCTCTCTCTTCGAGGCTCACATCTCCTCCCTGTATAGTAGAAGGACCTTCATACAACTGCAACCAAACATTCACCAAGCACATTTACTTGCTTTTCACAAAGGCACATACACGCTTCTCTCTCTTGCTGACAACTAAAGCTAAGGCAGATTTATAAGAATACATAGAAATCAGGTTAATACTCCGAATGGGGCTCCTATTCCAAACACTGTAAGGTCTAATTGGGACTTCACATCGGGGAGACCCCTTTGGTTGACGAATTTACAACATCGTCAACATCACCCTGATCCCTCAATCAAGTACTACTTCCAGAGAATCCTTTGTCTCACATCATTATGCTCTAGAAATAATGAATCATCTCCCTCTTAATCCATTGAATAGAACAAATTTTTCCAAAAATGGAAGGGGATTACAAAGGGAACCACATGCACACAATTCATGTGTCAAGATGTCAATTTTTGTGCCTTGAGCTTTATTTAACCCAACATTTTTTTAATTTAACTCTTTCTTATTTTATTCATTTTTAATTTTTTTAACTTTAATTATTCTTACTATGTGTTTGTGTGTGTAGAGAGAGAGAGAGAGAGAGAGAGAGAGAGAGAGAGAACTTCAGCTTATTATTTATTATTTTATTTATTTACTATTATTATCTTTTTTATTCATTTGTTATTTGTTTTCTATTATTATATTTTCTTTATTATTATTATTATTATTGATTTATTAATATGGGGCATTACATGATATTTGAAATGATTTAATATGTATCAATATGTGATATGAAACTATTTTATCATGGTCATGACCATCATCAAATGTTCATGAAAGTTATTTTTTTGTAAAGTAAGGTTATATATTAATGAAACATCGGAGTTACATTGGTTTTCCACAAAGACCACTGAGGATTTAGACTCTCCTCAACACACAGCGACTGGAAACCAGAACAAAGGAGTCCCCATGCATTCCTAAAAAACTAAAAATTCCCAGAGCCCAATTTACACAAAGGTTGATGCCATATTTGGCCTTTCCCATTACAATGCATGTACAAACATTGCTTCCTACAAAATTTATCCATACATAAATTCCACAATCAGATTACAAGCAACAGGTGGTTTAGCAAGTATATCAATATAAAAAAGGAATATATATTAACACAACTAATGCATAGAAAATGAAACTAATACCATAATGACGAGAGTGGCATTTAACCATGAGAAAAGAAAATCAAACAAAATAACAAGTTCCCCGCATACCGGGCCAAGAACCACCACAAAATATATCAAACTACAATGCCATCCTACTATACTCACTAATCATTGTCCAAGGATGAAATGGTTATTCGATCCCTCACACTAGAGCCCAAAGGATTCATCAAGTCACTACTATCTGATTTACAAGCTATATGACTTGCCACATGAACCAAGCAGTAGTTAATTGTATTTAGGAAAAAATATTGATTTCTGAGCATCCTCTTGATATCTTCCAAGGTGGTGAAGATATTATACTTCTACACTTGCTTATCCTTCAAGACCAGGCCCAACAGAATCATCATTTGATAATGAAGAGCCACAAAGTTTAAGTCCTACTTCTTCCTACCCTTGGTATGCCCAGGTTTAGGAACCCATGTCGACATATCCTCCACGATCTCAGAATCTAAATGAGATTGTTTTTCAACCCTCGCTTGAGTCTAAAGCTTGTGAATTTCCTTCCAAGTTGCCGGAACACCAATTAAATAGGTGGAAGATGAGTCATGAGAAAATATTCTCCTTCCTCACTACCCCTACGAGGCACTACCCCCTGCCCCCTCCTATACCTCATCCTCTGTATCAATGCCATAGCTAAGACCTAGGGGAAAAAATTATTTCGGTTGTTGTGTATACCTCTACCTTCAAAGTAACAAGAGAAGGGACAAGACCCACCTCCTAAATGACCAGGGTACCAACATATGATATCATCACAAAAACTCCAAACACGTACCTAGAACTCTATAGATGCCCCATCAATTGAGATAAAGGACACGACATCCTCAACCAAGAACTCACTATCATTGACCATTAAGCAAGAGAGCAGATACAGAAAGACTAGAAGACCTTGGATTCCCATAGAGTGTGACCAACCACAATACTTAGCCAATAGAAATCTAACGTAGTAGCACCCCAATAATTCAAGACAAACTAAACTCTCCTTCTAAACTTAAAATTTTTGAGCAGCCGCAAGATAATAACCACAAAAAAATTGACAAGCCACCCCAAGCTTTACCCATAGAATAGAATTGAAAATTTAGAAACAATGACTTATACCCGAGCACCTCAGAGACCCAAACATGATAAAATAATGAAAGGAGGAGACCAAACATAGTAAACAAAAAACCTGAGATTTCGTATCGCATGAGATACTTGACGCCCTTAGAAACCCTTCTGAAAACTAAATTCTAATTGACAATGCATGAGACAAGGCAACCAAGGAACTCAAAAACTTTAACCACCATTTTTGTTGGCCAACATGACCCCCTCTCAATGCTTTAATACCAGATGCTATCCTCAACACAGGGCTTCTTTTGCACTCAACTTGAAAAAATATTGTGTAATAGGAGGTTGGGGACCTACTCTTGTCTCCTATCAACCCATTGTGAGCTATCCCAAAACCCACCATGACGATTTTATAATTAAACTTCCAACTAGAGAACTGCATGCAAACGCATGTGAGGGCAAGTCACACCTCCCCCCCTTTAATGTTGATCGCATACTAGGGGGTGGTAGACACTACCTCCAAGGCCCCCATTTACACCCCATTGGGGGATTATAAATGATATTAATTACAAATATCAAATAAATTTGGTTTTCTAATGAATTATTTGTATTGATGGTTTTGGTTATCCTATGATAAAAATCATTAAAATGTTCCACTTCTAAGCCATTTTAAAATATGTTAATGAAAAATATGATATATTTTCCAACATAAATTTAAATAAAAAGAAAATTATTATAAGTAATTCCTTAACACTTATGTAGATACATATATAGATGTAAATAAGAAAGTAATAATCGTGTAAGAAGACAAATAGGAATGCTCAGTCCATGTGGATATGCATGCTAAAAAATTTAACAATATTAAAAGATTCAACATAGCACAGTCCCTGCCCCTACCACTAATTAATTGATTAAGGATTTTCTCCTTTGTGTGGGACCCACATTTTTTCATTATTTGAGAATTCCCACATTTTTTCAATAAGTCATTATTTCCACCTCCGTAACTTCATACCCTGCACAATGAAAGCCACCTTCACATAGCTTTCCTTTGCACCTCTCTCTTTGTGCAAGGTCTATGTTTTGTCATTATTTGAAAACGATACATTTTCACAGTCGTTTCTGCAAGCCGCACTCCACACTTCACACTCACAAGCCACACTTTTCACTCTACAAGATGCACTCTTCACTCCATCAGCCACACTCCACACTCTGCACTTAGCAAGTAGTGTGGAAGTGTGAAGAAGTGCGATAAAAAATACACCACACTTCACATTGCGTAAACAAAATGCATGACCAATAATAAGTATAATCCGTACTCCCACATGAATCCATGAACCATTATCTTAACATTAATATTAGTTAACAAATCTATATTTGGCTTTGTGGGACATAAGGGTGCATCAGATTTGCATAGAATATTTTCATTTTTAATTGGGTTAGACATCACATTTTGCTTTGTAGTAAAGCGATATTACAAGAAGTATTAATGCAAAGTTTAAAGAAAATTGCATTCATTTTCATGAGCCGAATACTTTATAAATAAAACACGCTACTTTGGATTTCCTTTGTAGAAACACTAATGTCATTTCTCTAGATTTTCGTAGATTTAACGGTGACTCTGACATATGCAACACGAACAAAGAGGAAAAATCTTTCTTATTCAAGTGGAGAGAAACCACAAGGGCTATTTTGGGAGCCCTATCTGCTATAAGATTTCCACATTCTCATAAAATTTGGGTCGATGATTTTCTGATTTCGTCGTATTGGAGTCGTCTGATGGTCATGGAATTGGTTTATGGCTTTTTTGGGGATTTATTTGGCTCAATTGACATTTCTTGAAGTTTGTTGAGCAATAACACCACCATAGCTCCGATTAATCGGACGAAGAAAATTATTAATAGAAATATATATCTAAGTTAAATAATTAAAATAACTGTAGCCCAAATTCAAATTACAAACACTAATTTAGCATTTACTATTGCAAAATCAAATATGGAGTTTTTCACACAGCTTTGAAAAATAAAACCCATAGTTTAATGTATTATGAGATTTTGCTTTCAACTTCAACAAAATAATTTATTATATTATAAGTTCTTGTTGTTTTTAAAAATTAATGAGATTTATTATGAAATAAATTTGATTTGGTCATAGTCAGTGTTTCATTGTTCGGAGGAAGCTTCCTTTTCACAATGAAAGCTTTTATTATAAGTTTCGCGGAATGAAACATTGATCCCTGCAACTCTGGCTTCCCCGCATGAATTCATAAATAATACTAAATTTACTTTCATATTATTTATTTTTTTTAGTAATTAATAAAATTTTATTATTAAATAAATTTGATTTGGTCATAAAATTAAATTAAATTAATTTATATTTATGATTTTTAGGTTTATAGTTTTTTAATGAAAGCTTTCATTGTGCGGAGGATAAAATTTATTATTAAATAATTTTGATTTTTTTCATCAAGTTAAATTAATTTAATTTATATTTACATTTTCTAGGTTTATAGTTTTTTAATGAAAGTTTTCATTGTACGAAGGAAGCTTCTTCTCCATAGTGAAAGATTTCATTGTAAGCTCTGCATAATTAACTTAACAATGTAAACTTTGAAACGGAACTATAAACTCAAAACGGCAACTCTGGCCAAAAAACCCCAAAAAAACATGAAAAATAGTACTAAAAACAAAAAGTGTGTATATTGGAACAATGGTTTTTTTTAGGGTTAATTTTCAACATTTTTAAAAAATGGCAGTAAAACCGATTTTTTTGTGCAAAAAACGGTTGTTTTTAAGCAAAAGAACACACTAATGTTTTTTGTAGAATAACATTTTTGTTTTCTAGGTATAATTTCAACATTTTTTAGTAATGACGATAAAGATAAAATAATGGAATTTGAAACACATTAAAATTCTATCAGTTTTCATCCATGTTGTTAAACATATAATAACATGACACTAAAAATCACTAAAATTCTAATTGTTTTCAACCATAACATTAAAGATACAAAAAAAATGGAAATTTTTCAACCATAAAATTAAAAAAAATCATGACATTATGAACAAATTACATGACTAAATTAATCAAAATGTCATTAATTGTAGATTGAATGAAACATACATTATATCTCTAAGTTATTGTTGCATTGTAGATATTCTAAACAATAAAATTCATCATAATTAAAACATATAATCCAACAAACATAAAAATGACTCATAACTTCATTTAACACCATATGGAAATTAAAATATATATATATTTCAAGATACGATGCAAACATCAGTTATATAAACTGTCTTAGACAATTATTCAAAATCACTCATATTTTCTTGCACACCATCAGAATTCACATCTTCAAATGAATGAATGGATGCAGATGAAGATGTTCCATATTCTTCTATTTCATCAACTAGTACCACATCTGAGTCCACATGCATGCCCACCATTTCAGGTTTCAAAATTCTTCTGGATCTATGACTGGTGTCTGTAGACTCTCATCTCAACAGTGTTCCTTCTGGTAATAACCTCTTCAGAATCTCTATCATCTTCAAGCGAAGAGGTCCTCTCTTTTTAAATTGATGTCATAAAAAGTATGTCAACATTCTCCAATTTTAAGAGGTTTGTGCAGCGAAAATTTATATTTGTACCCTTTCTTTTTCTCTTTTCACCAATTTTTTTATCAACTACCATCTTTGGCTTATACACACCATTGAATGGGTGTGTATTTGTGGCATACAAATGTACTTCAACACCTGAAACATCTTCATTTTTTGTAATGACCTTTATAACCTTAGCAATCCAGAATGGATAGCCATCAGGATCTCCATCTGCTAGCACTGCGATCATGCAACCCTCCTTAATATCCTGTACTAAACCCCTATAAAGGTCTTCCATGGCTTCACGTTGTGCATGAGATATTCTGGAACCAATATACATTTCTCTTTCCTCTCCCTATGAAGAATTAATAATACCTTCAGATTGTTGTTGTTCAACAATGTTTCTTTCCTCATGATCATTTGACACATTTTGTGGCCAAATAAATGGATTTTTCAAAGCTATATCTTCATTTGTTGTTCTTGAAATGATATCACTTTGATTATTGAAAAAAGACTCCCACCAAACTGAATCAGCAATATCAAAGTACTCATATGTATATCTAATACAGTTTTTAATTTCTTCTAGGCAATCAGAATAATTTATATCTCTATTCTTTCCGCGTGCATTATGAACTTCAACAAATGATTGTAATAACAATATATTTGATACAATATTGGATGATCTGGAATGAACTTCAAAAATTCCAAACCTAATGACGGTGCCCATCCTACATTAGTTGAATACTTCTTGCCCCAAATTAGTGTTTTCCCATCAATTTTTTTTATATGAAATTGATGTTAGAAGCTAATGTCATTGAGTTGTTCAATGCATTTCTCCTCACCATGCAATCCCAAAATAAACTTTTGCGTGTCAACAGTTTCTTCCAACACATCAAAAGTAAGCTCTACCATGTATGATTCCTTAATACATTCAATTAATTATGGAAAGCTCCCAACTTCCTTTCTCCTCAATGTGACTGAAAAACCACTGAACATCTAATCAATATGGTCATGAGTGTGTCCAACAAGAAGGAAACCAACCTTTACCTTTTGAAAAAATCTCAATTCAACAAGCATGTTTAGATATCCAAAGACAATCTGATTTATGTTTTCACGACAAGTGTTGTCCAGTTGTAGATACAAAACTTTAGGAAGATTACCAGACCAATGAGAAAGCACATCATGAATTATGGTTATTTTCATATTTGAATCATTATGAATATTTGGAGTTGTGAAGCATACCCTTGGAAACATTTTCCCATTGAAGACCATACAACCGACCAAGTGATACTAAATAAAATTTTCCTCCTGTATGTTTTTGAGTGTGCAAACAAAATGTGGTAGAAGTGTTTTCTTCTCATCCATACCATCAATTATCAAACCCAAATATTTATTTGGATTATCATAACACTTCTTTTGATGCTTGTACAACATTTTCCTTTCACTTGTTTGTTGTTCGTGATGCTCTTGAAGTGCTTTGACAATCGAATCTACACAACATAAAAGAAAGTCATTAACAAATGCGTTTGTTGATGACTATACAATTTTAAAAGTTAAAGTTATGAATGCTTACCTCTTTCTGACCCTTCACATTTATCCCTTTTTTATTTAAGAGAAGCACATGTACTGAAAATCCCCATCCTTGTATTCTTAGGAATATGGACATTGTTGAATTATGTCTTCCACATCTTCACAAAATATTGATATGTAATAAATCGACCATGTCCCTCAATACCTTCTGCATATTCTTTGTATAAGTTGTAGATTTCTTGTCTTGATAAATTTTCTGGAATATGTATTGTCTCTCTATTTGGCATACACTCTCCATGCTTTGAAAAGAAATATTTCATCCATGACATTGCAGTGTTTGATAATGGCCCAAACTGTCGTTTATGACGTACTTCTGAATAAAATGTGGGATCCTTTTCCAAATTTTCTTGGATTCTTGATAGATGAAAATTACCCATTGAATGAAACATTTTGAAAGTATTTCTACAGATAAATAAAGACCCAATATGATAATCATAACTTGACAATGTAGATTACATGCACCCCACTAAATATGAATTTTACATGCTTTTATTAATTGACAAATATCTCTTCCTTTTCTCTAATGCAAACTTGAAATCCATATGTTTCAATCAATCTTTTTGACAACATTCACTTGAAATGAGAGCGTTGATAGAACTTATTCTCGTTAGATATTATGCTCTACCCCTTGTATAACTAGAACATCTTGGATTGATACGAAAAGGTCTGCTCCTACTCCTCGATACAATATTTCCTGGCAACATCTCCATCATTGGATCATCATTTGTATAAGCATTTTCATCATCATTATGAGGAATTTTATCCTCACTATGATCATCTGTTCTTTTGAAATACTGACTTGGAGGATATTCTTCATCTTGTCCTTCTTTAGTGCTACTCCCATAGTCCTTAGAATTAAGACTAAATGGAAAATTTGACTCGATGTTTATTGGATATTCTTCATCATGTGCATTTTTAGTGCTACTCTTATAGTCCATAGGATTAGGACTACGTCGAAAAAGTGACTCTTTACTTACTGAAAATTCTTCATCTTGCCCTTCATCACTATTGCTCTCATAGTCCATGGGATTAGGACTAAGTAGAAACTGTGACTCTTTATTTATTTGAAAATCTTCATCATGCTCTTCATCACTGATGATCTCATAGTCCATAGTATTAGGACTAAGTGGACACTGTGACACTCTATTCATTTGAAATGATTCAGCATGTTCTTCTTCACTATTGCTCTCATATTCCATAGGATGAGGACTAAGTGGACAACATGACACTCTATTCATTTGAAATGATTCATCATGTTCTTCATCACTGCTGCTCTCATATTCCATAGGATTAGGACTAAGTGGACACCATGACACTCTATTCATTTGAAATTCTTCATCACTGTTGCTCTCATGGTCCATAGGATTAGGACTAAGTGGACACTGTGACACTCTATTCATCTAAAATACTTCATCACGCTCTTCATCACTGTTGCTCTCATAGTCCATAGCATTAGGACTAAGTGGACATTGTGAAACTCTATTCATTTGAAATTATTCATCATGCTCTTCATCACTATTGCTCTCATAGTCCATAGGATTAGGACTAAGTGGAAACTGCGACTCTTTATTTATTTGAAAATCTTTATCATGCTCTTCATCACTATTGCTCTCATAGTCCATAGGATTAGGACTAAGTGGAAACCGTGACTCTTTATTTATTTCAAATTCTTCATCCTGTCTTTCATCAGTGCTTCTCTCATAGTCCTTACGATTAGGACTAAGTGGAAGATTTGACTCTCTATTTATAGTGGAAGAATTTCTGTTATATTCATCAATATGAATAGAATTGTTACGCGACAAAGATGTTGATGCTTCACAAAGAGAAACTTCACTATCAGAAGAATCCATGCCTTTCAAACAGAAGAGGTTGAATGATACAAATGCACTCTCTCCTAATGATAATATATAGCTTAAAGAATGAAAATTTCCCTCCAAAGTTTCCCTCCAAAAATTTTCGCCGAAATTTTTCCCTCCAAAAATTTTGTTTCATGTATTTTCCTCCATAATTTTCTTCTACAATTTATTGAAAATTTTTAACTAAAATTTTCTTATAAAATAAATCTTTTAAACTAAATCTTTTACCTAAATTAATTTTTTACTTAAACTATATAATATTTACTAGAAAATTGATTGTTTTTTTAATATTTATTATATCTTCTAAAACAAATTAATCCCACATTCACTGTGCTGTAAAACAATTCCGTAATGTTTGCTTTATCATAATTTACTATATCGCCATAACAAGAATTATATGTTAAAGTATTTTAAAAAAAAATTAATCTCACATTCACTGTGTAGTAAAACAATTCAGTAATGTTTGTTTTATCATAGTTCTCTATATTGCCATAACAAAATTTACATGATAAAGTTTTTATAAAAAAAAATTAATCTCACACTAACCGTGTGGTAAAACAATTTTGTAATTTCTGCTATAACATAAATTTCATTAACACTATTCCTCACATCACATCAAGGTTTTTCGAGGTTCGTTAAAAGACTTGGAGCGAATTTGTGGAGCAGCTACATTTCTATCAACAACATATTCAACCCCAGCTGCGGTGGGGCAGGGGGCTAGGTACAATCGACCTGCCACCCCAGTAAGTCGTTGGGCTGCCGGGGTGGGGCAGGGAGGTTGTGCGTCAGCCCCCCCCCCCCCCCCGCCCCACCCCGGCGGGCCATTGGGCCCGCCGGGGTGGGGCAGAGGGCTTGGCTCCAGCCCCCCCTGTTGAAATATGGCAACAAGAATATTCCAATTTAATTTGTCCTTGAATTAAATTGTGAATTAAAATCGAATTTAGTCTTAACAACTACTTGGAAATAATTAATTAGCTCACAAAGAATTAATTAGATCGAGAAATTCAAGTTAGAAGTCTTTCTGAAGTCATGCAAGAGTTATCCCTTAAATTAAGGAGCTAAGATTGAGTTATATTTGAGTTTTAATTAGTTAACTCAGTTTACTGAGTTAAGTCCAGTTAAATTAGTTCCAAACTATTTGAGGAATTAATAGTGAGTTAACAGTCAGTTGATGCATGCATGCATTCAACTAGTGCTACTCCAGTTAACTAAAGATTCCCTCATCAGAAACTCATGCATGTCCATTCTGAGAAAGACCCAGTTGAGATTAAAGTCAAGGACAATGTATTATTAGTTGCATGTGTTTTCTTATAAAGAAACCTCATGCATGCAGTCAAGGAATCATTCTTTGAGGATTGCATAGTTTTAAAGTGTATGAGAGCAGTGTTCCACTTGGGAACAGGAGAATCATCCACAAGGAACAGTGCAAGGAAATAAGATCTTGGAGGGAAGAGAGGAAGGGTGGAGAGAAACCAAGATTCCTGTGAGCATCTATGAGGATTGTATTGAGAGCTGGCTAGCTATGAGAGCTAAGGCATTGTATAATTCCTATGTATTTCCACGTTGTATGATAATACAGATAGTGGAGTTTTTAGCTGAGGCTTTCCCCAAAGTATTTTCATGTGTATTGTGCATTTATTCTTTTTCTTATGGTTATATTTTTCAGCTCGATCTTTAAGCTTCCTCAAATTGATAGTAGAAGTAGGTCATAGTATTCTGCTTTGATTTATATTGCATTATCGGGTTAACCTACCATCACATTTTCTACATGGTATCAGAGTTGGATTTGTAGAAATTATTCTACATGGTATCAGAGTTGGATTTGTAGAAATTTTCTACATGGTATTGGAGTTATGAACAGTATACTGAGAAGAGAATTCGAAGTTTGAAGTTCTGGGTTGCAGGTGCAAATCGAATTCATATCATACTTCAAGGTTGGCCAATGGCGTTCTATGGCTTGAGACTCGAGTATGCCTTGGATGGTAGCTCAAATTACATAGCATGGAAAGATAGAATGGAGGTTGTATTAGAAGACAATGGCTTGAAGGAATTCATTGATCAAGAAATCCCAAAGCCAGCTTCAACTAATGCACAAGAGTTGGCTGAGTGGAAGAACTGTGTGGCGAAGGCGAGATGAATCATCCTTGAGGGAGTTCAAGACCATATTGTCTCGAGTCTCCATGGGAAGGATACTCCATTTTCAATGTGGAAGACAATGAAGGACCTCTACCAGAACAGTAGCGACTAGAGGAAATTGGCCCTCAAGGATAAGCATTGAAGAATCAAGATGGAGAAGGGCGATACTATTTCCACATATCTGAACAAGCTCACCACCTGCAGAGATGAGCTTGGCAGTGTGGGAATAACTACTGTCAATGATGATATGGTGAGCCTCACTCTCCTTGGCCTTCCAAAGAGTTGGAATAGCTACTAGGACTCTGTGAATGGAAGGGAGAAACTACCAGATTGGGAACGACTATGGTCAGATCCTATGCAAGAGGAGATTAGGAGGAGCACATGAGATGGTTCTTCATCCAAGAATGATGATGAAGAAAATCGGGCCTTAGCAAGTAAGGCAAGGAAAGGGAATGGGAAGGTTTCCCATTCCAAATCGAATTCTTCTCGTGGAGGGAAGAAGGGTGACATGTCTAAAGTAAGATTCTTTAATTGTCACGAGATGGGACATTATACAACTAATTTCCCATCGAAGAAGTCCAAGAAGGGATCCTCTGAAGGATCAGAAAGTGAGGAATTAGCCTCTCAATTCAAAATGGACTTTACCCTCATCGCATGCATGGTGTCATCGATGATGGGTTGTGTCTGGTATCTTGACAGTGGAGCCTCATCCCACATGACTGGTGATAAAATTTTATTCAATACCTTGGAGGAGAAAGATCTCAAGATGCACATAGATATGGGTGATGACGGAAGGTATAGTGTTTTAGGAGTGGGCATGGTTGCTTTTCAGAGGGAGCATGGAGCTCCTATCACCTTGACAGATGTGAAGTATGTGCCTGGATTGAAGAAGAACTTGGTATCGGTCACGATGTTGGAGGACAAAGGCTACGATGTTATCTTCAGTAAAGGAAAGGCGTTCCTAAGACACATAGCCACGGGTCAGACCAAGAGGATAGGGATTCGGGCGAAGAATCTCTATAAAATAGAGGTAGATGATTGTGCAGCATTGAGTACGAAAGCAGAATTGGTGCAAAGCCAAGACATTAGAGAGTTGTTGCATAGGCGGTTGGGCCATTTGCATGATGGGGCTTTGAAGATAATGCAGCAGATATCTACGGGACTTCCCAAAGGTAAACTTGAGCAAGTTGACACATGCAAAGGTTGTAACTTGAGAAAGTACACCAAGTATTCCTTTCATGATGGAGACAAACAAGCATAGGCTATCTTAGAGTGAGTTCATACTAATGTGTGTGGACCATTCTCGACGGCATCCACAACGAAGTAAAGATATTATGTGATTTTCGTTGATGATTATTCTTGTAAATGTTGGATTTATTTCATGCAGAAGAAGGACCAAACCTTCACAAAATTTTTTGAGTTCAAAGCTTTGGTTGAGAAAGAGTCGAGGAAGAAGATCAAGGCCTTGAGAAGTGACAATGGTGGAGAATATTTCTCTCAAGAGTCTAAGGACTTCTGTGCAGTGGAAGGAATTAAACGGGAGTTGACAGCATCTCATAACCCACAGCAAAACGGGGTGGTTGAGAGGAAGAACAGAACTATTGTAGGGGCAGCACGGGTGATGTTGCATGACCAAGGCCTACCACCTCACTTGTGGGCTGAGGCATTCAACACAGCAGTCTATTTGCATAATAGAAGCCCACGTCGCATACTTGGGATGAAGACACCAGAGGAAGATTTCTCTGGTAAGAGACCAGATGTGGGTCACTTCAGCATCTTTGGCTTATCGGTATATTTCCATGTGACAAAGGATACACAGAAGAAGCTTGAGCTGGCAGCAGAGTTGGGATACTTGTGGGGTACACTGATACACCTCTCAACTATTGGGTGTACTTTCCTACCAGTCAAAGGACAATGGTTTGCAGAGATCTCAAGTTTAATGAGAAAAAGGCCATGCGAGTTTCCCTTGAGAGGGAGCTCCAACTACAGGCTGTGGAGGAACTGTTGGTTCCTAAGGAGGAGAAGCCTCGAACTGATGCAGAGCAGCTGCATGCAGAGGTTCTAGGAGTGGAGGCATCCACTCAAGCAGAGGCTTCTAGAGATGGATGGAAGTGCACAAAAGAAGCTGACGGATTGTTGGAGGATGCGAAAGAGAATATGGGAGCACCATCTTCTCAGTGCAGAAAGAGGATGTCACCTGAGAGGTACACTGGATACATGGCCCTTGCTAGGGAATGTGTTGAGGCTGAGCCATCTTCCTTTGAGGAAGCAGTGCAACAACCGATTTGGGTCGATGCTATGGTGGAGGAGTATGACTCCATATTTCATAACAGTGTTTCGGACGTGGTTTCGAGACCGGAGAACTAGTCAATTGTGAGTTCCCATTGGCTTTACAAGGTAAAGCAAGCTGTTGATGGTAGTGTGGAGAAGCATAAGGCAAGATTTGTTGCCCATGGCTTTTCACAGGTCGAGAGGATCATGTTGTTGCAGTATATTTCGACAGAGGAGTAAGATGCTAACATTTTGACAAAGGAATTGTCAAAGTGTAAATTCGAGTTCCATAGAGACAGGATCGAGGTGGCAGATAATCCCTTTCTTGTTGAGAGGTAGTGTTGAAATATGGCAACAAGAATTTTCCAATTTAATTTGTACTTGAATTAAATTGTGAATTAAAATGAAATTTAGTCTTAACAGCTACTTGGAAATAATTAATTAATTCACAAGGAATTAATTAGTTGGAGAAATTCAAGTTAGAAGTCTTTCTGAAGTCATGCAAGAGTTATCCCTTAAATTAAGGAGATAAGATTGAGTTATATTTGAGTTGTAATTAGTTAACTTAGTTTATTGAGTTAAGTCCAGTTAAATTAGTTCCAAACTGTTTGAGGAATTAATAGTGAGTTAACGGTCAGTTGATGCATGCATGCAGTCAACTAGTTCTACTCTAGTTAACTGAATATTCCCTCATGAGAAACTCATGCATGTCTATTCTGAGAAAGACCCAGTTGAGATTAAAGTCAAGGACAGTGTACTATCAGTTGCATGTGTTTTCTTATAAAGAAAACTCATGCATGCAGTCAAGGAATCATTCCTTGAGGATTGCGCAGTTTTAAAGTGTGTGAGAGCAGTGTTCCACTTGGGAATAGGAGAATCATCCACAAGGAATAGCACAAGACAATAGGAGCTTGGAGGGCAGAGAAGAAGGCTGGAGAGAAACCAAGATTTCCTGTGAGAATCTGTGAGGATTGTACTAAGAGCTGGCTAGTTGTGAGAGCTAAGGCTTTGTATAATTACTATGTATTTCCACCTTGTATGATAATACAAATAGTGAGGTTTTTAGCTGAGGATTTCCCCAAAGTATTTTCATGTGTATTGTGCATTGATTCTTCTTCTTCTGGTTATATTGTTCAACTCGATCTTTAAGCTTCCTCAAATTGATAGTAGAAGTAGGTTATAGTATTCTGCTTTGATTTGTATTGCATTATCGGGTTAACCTACATTCAAATTTTCTACACCCCCGGTCAACTGTTGGGCCGCCGAGGTGGGGTGGCAGGGAGCTGCATTTTTTCAATTTCTTATTTTTTTTTTTAATTTTTTAAATTGTTATGTTTTACAAAATTATTTATCATTTATCGTTTTGATTGTTAATTTAAGCTATTTTTTTTTTTTAATTTACTAATTTATATATATATGTGTGTGTGTGTGTGTGTGTGTATTTTTGCAGGAAACTGGCATCAAAGAAGATTTCTATGAATCTTTCTGGACCAAAGATTGCTAAAATTAAAGGTGGATCCTCAAAAATCATTGTTGAATGAACCAAACCTGAGTTGATAACTACAAATATATCAAGTTCCTCAAACAATAAGAAGACAATTTCATACGGGAAGAAATCAAAAGAAGTGAAACTTCCAGAAAATGTATGGTATGTGAAAGAAATAGAAGGCAAAGATGTGCAAATATATCTAGATGTTGATATCCCTAAAAATAGTGGAATTTATAAGGTGCTGAGAAAGGTCATAGACATGTGTTTGATACTATCCCTAACAATAGTGGAATTTATAAGGTGCTGAGAAAGGTCATAGACATGTGTTTGATACCGGACACTGAAGTTGTTTATATACTTATAAAACCTCCCAAATCACATGCTAAGATTAAATTTCAGTTATCATATTCATTGTTTGACACGAGAGAGGTATCTACAAAGTTGTTTAAACAAATCGTAAATGATATTGCACAATATATCGTAAGTATTGTTAATATTTGTGTTTTGTGTTATTGTAACTGTCTCATTATATTTTTATAACTTAGTTTTTATTGACATATGATATTTTGTTTGACAAAAATTTGTTGAAATTCTTTCAATTATGTTGGGAGGCATTCATTATGAATGTTGTCAGCAGTTTCTACTCAAGGTTAGAAGAAGATATGGCAAACAAGCAAAAAGTAGTAATTCATGATGCTACAAAACTACATCCAAGGGATCAAAAAAAAATGCCTCTAGTGGATAAATCTAGCAAAGGTAGACAGGTTACTTTTGAAGATGAGGAAGTTGAAACTGACACTAAAGAATATGTTGTCGTTACTGAGGATGACATTGGAACTGATGTTAGAAAGGAGAAGATCCATAAAAGACAAAAAGTAACAATGCCCATGAATGTCTCTATTCTATTTAATGATGAGAATGTTAGGAGGAAGAAAATGAAAGTTGAACATTCTCAAGTAGTCATTACCAATAGTGAAGATCCTATTGAAAGTTCAAAATAAAGCAGGGAAATCATTACACTAGGAGCTGATTTAGAGGATGGATTTATTAAAACAAAACAATATTCCATTCGATAGAACTTGACAAAGAGAAACTTAATTGAGGGTGGTTGTATATTTCAGCGTAATGTGAGACAAATATACAAGGAAAGTGAAGAACAACGTAAATATCAAATCAGAAAGACACACCACCTTCATGTTCACAACTTGAAGACATTGATGAGGTACAATCCATATGCTCATGTGGTTAATTATGTGCTTCTTGTTGATCCAGTTCAATTTCCCAACAAAGAAGCATTTGATAAGTCAAAATGTTTTGAATACAATTATTATGTGCTTGGGGGGAACCATTTTGTAGAAGCTCAAAGGAAATTGATGGAGGAATATCCCAATAACCCACATTTTGAAACAATGAAATGTATCATTTATGATGGTTTATCAGATACAGAAGCAAAGTTATTGGCATGGGATCATAATTCAAATAATGAATATAGGATGTCTATGATTTTCATCTAAAGGGTTAGACTTATTCATAGTGAATTTGAAGAAAAATGTGGTGGGGATAAGATAAATGTTACTGTAGATTTCCGAAAGGAATGTTGTATGGAAATAGGCTATCAAATTGAGGAGAAAATCAATTCAAATGGCAAAATAGTAAATACTCATATATTCAGAGGTATTGATAACATTTTCCAGTTGGCATTTAGAACTAGAGAGATGTGGGAATTGATTAATGAGATTTTTAGCATGTGGAGAACATTGGCATTAAAAACCAAAAGGTCTAAAGGTCTAAACCATTGATATGTAGCAACAGTAAATCAGGTCCTAAAATGAAGCAGCTTCGAGAAGATATGACTATCACACCTTGGAGGGAAATGCAAGTAGTGAAGGATGAAAAACTTGTCAAAGCAATATTATGTCGTGTGAGGTTAGGGGAATTGTCATTGAGGAAATGTCTGAAGAATTTCAAAAGTAAGTTTGTTGAATTATTTTTACTTATTTCTAGATTATAATTTTTTTTTAATATAACATATTATTCTTGGTAGTATTTGTTATACATATCGTTATATTAACTTTTTTACTTTATCTATTCAGTCACAAAGTTTACATGAAAATAAAAAACAAATGGTTAAATTGTTGAATGAAGATAGTTGGGATGATGTTGTACGCAATTATCCATATTCAAGTTCTACATCAACACTATAATATTTTTATCTTGCATTTAAAAAGGTATGTTGATTTATACATTCATTTTTATTCATCTATATACTATTTTTATTTTATAACGTATACATATATTTGTTTATTTTATTAAAGATGAGAAAGGATGCAAATGGAGCACCAGATAGTTTCAGAAACTTTATTGAAAAATTTACGATCTAAAGACCGAAGAAGAAGCGTCTTAAGAATGTTGAACTTGATCCAACTCTTACTCATTTCATTTGGAATGGGCTTGACACTATTCAATATCAAGTCATACAAGGCGACTGTGAAGACATTGCTAAACTCGTACCTAAAAGGGATTATTCCCTGATTATTGCAGATATTCCCCATGGTTCCAATATCTCAAACATTGACTATGATAGTGACCCTTATACTTATCAATATCTTAGTAAAGTGGTTGCGGGATTTGTAGAAGTCACATCATCACTGCTATGGAGATTTGTGACATTTCATTTAGACACACAATTGGCAATGTTATTGTCAAGCTTCAAGGGGAAAACAAACTCAATGATGCAGCTTACATGGTAAGATGTTGAAAATGTATGTTTGATTAATGTTAAAAAATTCATTTATGTACAAGTTAATTGAACTTTTACTATTTCATGTTATAGGCAAAAGTCAAATCTTCTTAACTGTGAAGATCAACTATTTATACATGATTGTGAGTTCATCCATATTGATAGTTGGGTAAAAGATGATAGCTATATGTCTATGCTTTTTAATTAGGTAGATGGAAAGAGCCATAGCCAAGTACTGGTTTATGATGTTGTTGTGAAAAAACTAACATATGAAGACAAAGAAGCAAAAGGAGAGAAAGTTAACATTTATCAAAAACCATAGTCATTGAGTAACTATCTTATAAACATATGTTCAAATGTGAGAGATTGGGTTCTGGATTTATTTTCTATCTCAGGTAAGTTTTATTATATAGAATTGAATTTAAATATCTTCTTTCTTAATTTATATGTCATTATACTAATTTACTTCATTATTTATTTTGTGCTTGATAATTAGGTAGAACACTAGTATGTTTCCTACAAAAAGGAAAAAATTGCATTGCAATTGAAAAAGATCCAGTACAATGCAAATTTATTAAGCAAATAATTAATGCTCTTCAATTTCTTCCAGATGCAACGCAAGAAATTGGGTTGAAGAAAGGGGATTTTAGTGAAACATGTGTGGCAAAAAAAGAAAAGGAACCTCAACCACCATGACATGGAATGATTGGAAAGGCATACATTGGTAGATTAACAGACATCATAGATCCATTAGAAGAGGAAAACGAGCAAAATGAAGTAGAAAATATTGTGGGAGAAGAAAATAATGAAACTCTAGAGGATGAAGAGTTTGGATTACGTGATATTGTTGAATAAATTTAAGTTGTTCTTAGAAATCAAGCTCAATTTTTGTAACTATTAATTAGTTATACTTGTAATGTTTTTGACTTTGACATTTTATGAGAAGAATAAGCATTCAATTAATATTGTTATGTGTTCAATATTTGTATTATGTGATTTTCGCTTTAATTTTATATGAATCATTATTTTTAGCAAAAAAAATAGTGATTATTATTATTTTTTGACATGAAATCTATTAAAAAAACCTATTATTTAGCCATTTTTGGTTAAATTTTTTCTATAAAAATTGTGATTTTGACATGTCATTTCTAGCAAAAAATTATCAAAATGTGTAAATTTTTAGTTATATCTATATTAAAAATGGTTATTTTTATGTCAATTATTAAAAAATATTGTTTTTTAGAGACAATTATTTAATGTACATTGAAAAATTAATTAACGATATATAAATATGTAGAATATTGAAACTTTAAAGTATTGACCTTTTTCTTTAACTGTGCAAAAAAAAAAAAAAACCTCTCTACAAAAAATTAAAAAAATAAATAAATATGAAGAAGAAGACCACTTCAAAAATTGTTAAATTTAGAAAATAATTATTCACATTTAATACATGAGAAAATTTAAAATCAAAAAATAGGTCTTTTAAAAAAAGGGCTTGATACAGAATCAACACTTTTAAAATCAACATGTAAATCACTAACATTTTAAAAACTGATGTACATTAAAAAAAAATATATATATATATATATATATATATATATATATATATATATATATATATATATATATTAATTATTTGAAGTGTCAACATTGTGCTAAAAAAAAATATGTGTATTCTGCATCACCACTTTTCAAAATCGAATCAATTTTTTTCTACCTCTACTAAACAAGTAATCGTATCAGTTCTCGTTTCAAATTCAAATTAAAACAAAGATAATTTTGTTCGCACAATGAAAGCTTTCATTGTATGCTCTACACAAAGAAATCTCCATCAAATAAAATAGGATCATACAATTATGGTTCTTAGTTTGCACTACAAGTTTATGATCACAAAAATATTGTGTATTTTCCACATTCACTTTGACAAGTTAAACAAATATTTAAAACTTTGATAAAATTTTATATATGTGGAATATATCAATCCAAGAACAATAGATGACTGATACCCCGGTTAATAAAAATGGCGTGCTCTGCAACTTGATATTATAGATAAGATTTTGACATTGGATACCATGGCGGGACGCACAGGAGGGAGTGATGCTCCCTCCTACAATCAAGTAGTCACGAATAGAAGCAAAGACACAGGAAAGCAAAGGTTCAAGAAACCACTGGAAAATACAACAGTGGCAAGTAACACAAACATATTGGGAGGAAACGGACATCAAGCACAGGAAGGGAATCAACAGGAAACCAGTAAGGAACAGGACAATGGGGGCAGCAGTCAAAAACCCACTTCTATAAAGACAGCTTGGGTTTGCAAGCCTAAGTCGAATATCATTCCTCGAGTCATCTTAAGTGACCCAGCGATTCAAGCACATAGGGATCATATTACGGAACATGCGGTCATATGCAAATTCATGGGGATATGGACGACGGAGAGGGCACTGCATGTATGGATAAGGAGCCACTAGAAGCCAAAGGGGGAAATAAATCTTCATCTGGGATCCAAGGGCTTCTTCATAGTAGTATTCACAAGCCTATAGGATAGAGACAAAGTGTTTGAATGAGGACCATACTTATATGTTGCGGCAGGCCTCTACATGTGGCCTTGGATGATGAACTTTGTTCCAGAACATGAGACATTTACATCGGTACCGGTATGGATCAGACTATACTCCCTTCCTCTAGATTATTGGCTACTAGAATATCTGAAAACAATAGGCAACACGCTGGGGCACTTTCTAAAGATCTCAGATGCGAATCTGAAAGGAAAATACACTTCCTTCGCCCGGATATGTGTGGAAATGGACTTATTAGGAGCAATTCCGGAAGCGATAATTTTAGAAGTATGTGGTGAAGAATGGGTACAAGCGGTGGACTATGAGCACATCCCATTTAGATGTCGCAAATGCCATGAGAATATGCATCTATATAGAGACTTCCCAACAAACAACATGGAAAGAAATGTGAAACCATGGTGGATAAAACTCCTGAGGGTTTCACCAAGGTGGGGGGCAAAGGGAAAGGTGGAAAAAGGTCGCAAAAGAATATCAATGTGGAAAAACAACCGAGCCATAACAGCTTCAAGATTCTTGAAGAAGAAGAAGGAAACAAAGAAACAAACCAGGAAATGGAGAACACTATCACTAAGAAGGAAAGAGATGAAAGCATGGAAGAAATCATATAAACCATGATGGAGATAGATAAGGACCATGAGATGACTCCAAGTGAGGTGGGAACGGAGGACCATGAACTACAGGAGATTCTAGAGAGGGAAAATATAGATCCAGAAAAATTTATGGAACAAGGAACGACCAAAGGAGTGGACTCCCTGCCAAAAGAGGAATATGACAGGGTTCAACAGCTATTCCTATGGAGATCACAATCGAAAGGAAATGGAATCAAAAGAAATCATGAACGCCAGGAATACAGAGGGGTCAAAATGATGGAGGAGACACAGGCACTATCTCCGAAGAACCAAGGCAGGAAAAGAGGAAGAAAAAGACAAGAGTTGTTGAACGAATGTGGAAAACTATTGATTAACTCAGGTAAGATGAAAGAGCTTACCATCTACTCCTTTACTAATATTTCTTAATGAAGCTCAGAACCTGGAATATTAGAGGCTTAGGAAGTAGAAGGAAACACAGGAATCTCAGTAATAGAATAAAAGAAGAAAAACCAGATATGGTGTTTATTCAGGAGACAAAATGCTCGATGGATAATATTAGAGAAATACATAATAAATGGCTAATTAAGTATGAATATCTATAGGTTAAAGCAAAACACTCAGTGGGGGGGATTCTCACGCTGTGGAATCCACAAAAATTTGGAATACTAGATGCTGAGGTCTAGGAACTATCTTTCTTTGGTACTTCAACCTTTAGGGGATGAGGAGATATGCATGATCACAAATGTATATGGCCCTCAAAAGCAAGAAGATAAATTCAAGCTTCTTACCTCCCTTGAGGAACTAAGAGAAAGATACCCTAATATGCCCTGGATCGTTGTAGGAGACTTCAATATGATAAAATCTCTTACAGAGAAAAAAGAGGGCAACAGGCAGCTAAGTAGAGACTCCACAGCTTTCTAGAACTTCATAATGAATATGGGGTTAGTGGACACAGAAACAATAAATGGGACCTTCACCTAGAACAACAAGAGGGGAGGGGCTTCACAAGTCGCCTCTAAATTAGACAGATTTATTATCTCAGAGGAACTCTTTCTCTTAGGCCCAGCCATGACAGCTTCTATTCTTCCCTTTGGAGGTTCAGATCATTGGCATGTTCAGCTGGAAGCCACTTTTATGGGCATACCAAAAAACAGACCTTTCAGGTTTGAGAATGCCTGGCTCTCTCATCCTGAATTCAACAGTAATATTGACAAATGGTGGAAAGAGGATCTAAACATTCAAGGCACCAAAATGTTCATGCTCCAACAGAAACTTAAACATATCAAAGCCAAGCTTAAAATCTGGAACAAAAAGGAATTTGGAAATATCTTCAAAGCCAAAAGAGAAGTTGAGCAGAAACTCCAGGAAATCAATAGGATCAACATCGTAGAGGGCTTTACCGAGGAGCGGAAAAAGCTAGCTGAAACTTTGCAGGAAGAATGGGAAGATCGGTGCTTACAAGAGGAGATTTTCTGGAGGCAGAAGTCAAGGATACAGTGGATAAAAGAGGGAGAAAGAAACACGAAGTTCTTTCACAAATCCACCATGGATCACAGGGCACACAACAAAATTACAAAGCTCAAAGACTCTCAAGGGAGAGAAATTTTCTCTCACAAAGACATGGAATCTCTCCTTGTACAACACTTCCTCAGTATTGTAGAGGAGCCCCTGGAGGACAGATCCAGGTTCATCAACCATTTCACACAGTACATCCCTTAGCTGGTCACCAGAGAATATAACCACAATCTTAACAGGCCAATGTCGAAAGAGGAGATCAGTGAGGTGATCAATGAAATGAAAAATGGAAAAGCTCCAGGCCTAGATGGGTTTAATGTAGACTTCTTCAAAGCATGTTGGAAAACAGTCAAACAAGATATTCTTGAGGTGGTGGAAGACTCAAGAAGATCCAATAAGGTACTAAGGGCGTTTAATGTTTCCTTCATAGATTTGATCCCAAAAAAGGAAAACGCCATGACTCCAGATGGCTTCAGACCCATATCCTTATGTAATGTGGTGTATAAAATTATTTCCAAGGTGATAGCCAATAGACTCAAGCCACTTTTACCAGCACTCACCTCAGAGGAGCAAACAAGATATGTGGAAGGAAGACAAATCCTCATTAATATTATCCAATCTCATGTGGTGGTACACTCTCTCAAAAGTATCAAAAAACCCGGTATGGTAATTCAATTAGATCTAGCGAAAGCTTATGACAAGCTAAGCTAGTCTTATATAAGGGAAGTTCTAAAAGCCTATGGCTTCGACCACAACTGGATAAGATGGGTTATGGCACTAGTCACCACGACTAGTTTCTCCATACTACTTAATGGCGCTCCTTTAAGACTCTTCACACCCTCCAGAGGTCTCAGGCAAGGGGATCCACTCTCACCCTTCCTCTCTGTTCTCATGATGGAAGGGCTTGGTAGAGAATTTAAAACAGCTAATGCTGAAGGAAGAATCCAAGGCATCAAACTCACCTTGGATGGAGCGGCAAATACACATCAACAATTTGTGGATGACACAATGTTGCAGGGCTTACCCATTATCAGGGAAGCCAGAACAATCAAACAAATTTTGAACGATTTTGCTATGGCTACTGGCACAAAGGTAAGCCTCAACAAATCAAAAGTTTTTTTCTTTAACACTGACATTGCTATTCAACGTAATATCACCAGAATTCTTGGGTTTCAAAGGGACCAGCTACCTTCGAAGTATCTGGGCATACCTCTCACAGATAAACCTCTCAGCAAGGAAGTGTGGGAGCCAATTGTAAATAAATTGCAGGACAAGATCCGAAAATGGACATGCAGGTCTTTAAATTTGGCGGGGCGCCTTGTGCTCACACAAGCTGTACTGCAGGCCATTCCCATATTTATGTTCTCAACTCTTCCCACTCCTAAAGGAGTCAAGTAGTAGATCAGGAGCATACAAAGGGACTTTCTATGGGGCAAAGGAGAGGTAAAAAATAAATGGGCTTTAGTAGCATGGGACAAGATCTGTAAACCCAAGAGCCATGGTGGCTTGGGGCTTCATGATCTGGAAACCATCAGCAAGGTCTCGAGAGCCAAACTTTGGTGGAGATGGATCAAGGAATTGACTACTCCCTGGGCTAAGCTATGGAAGGAAAAATATGCAAAGAATTGGTAGGAGAAAGATCACATCAAAATGTCCGGGCACATAAAGGGCTCCCACATTTGGAACCTTGCCTGGGACAATAAAAGTATTGTTCAACAACATAGTTTCTGGGAAATTCAAGCTGGGAACCTAGCATGATTTTGGGAGGATAACTGGCAGCAGGAACCCAACTTGTACAAGGATGAATTAGAAGCTCTCAAGAATGACAGATAACAAAGGTCTACTTATGGTAAAATACTTCTGGGACCAGGAAAGGAACAATGGAAAATGGAGAACTTGGAAGGATCTAGGCCATAATGAAGAGAGTCCTATGAGGGCCCAGGTAGACTCTCTTACCCAGGATCTAGAGCATAGGAGAATTTTGGTATCCTCCTTGCCTGACCAACTAAGATGGGGAAAGAACAACGAAGGAAACTTTAATCTCAAAGAAGCTAAACAGGTAGTAACAGGATTTAACTATCCTAATCTTGATCAAGTTTGGAAGAATCTTTGGCAGAGCCCCCACTGGATGAAAATAAAATTATTTATTTGGCTAGTTCATCATAGGAAAATCTTAACTTGGGAGAATCTCCTGAAAAAAGGATTCATTGGACCTTCCAAATGCTACCTTTGTGACTCACAAGAGGAGACGATGGATCACCTTCTTAACCTCTGCCCGTTCACCTCCATCGTGTGGGAATGGGTGGCCTCAATCTTTAAGCAAACTGATAGGGACAGACTCAGCATCTCCAATACTTTGAAGAATTGGAGGAAAAACTTCTCAGGGAATGAAATTATTAATAGAGCCTGGACCCTGGTTCCAGGCTTTGTCATCTGGAATGTCTGGAAAGAGCGCAATAGTCGAATCTTCAAGAACAAAGCAAGCAAGCCATAGCACATAATTGACCAAATTTTAAGGCAGCTCAAAGACACAGTCAGCAGCCTGTTGAGGACACTTCCTAAGGACCCTCCTCTACCCCAAGATGCGAGTATTCTTCTACATTTGGGTCTTCAATCCATAATCCCACAGGGCATTATCAAGGGAGTAAGCCAAATAAATTCAGATATAAACATTTGGAAGCCTCCTCCATATGGTTTCTTAAAGGTCAATATAGATGGAGCATCTAAGGACAACCCAGGGTTAGTTGGTTTTGGGGGTGTTATAAGAGATGAACAGGGTTGAATTAAGAAAATCTTTCATGGCCACTTTGGAAAGGCAACTAATAACATGGCGGAACTCATGGCCCTAGAGCAATTCTTGGAAATATTAGTGGATTCAGATTCTCATAATGTCATCATTGAAGCAGATTCAAAACTGATTATTAGAGAAGCCAAGAAAAATGTAATGGTACATCACCGGATGAAGTGTCGAAACACTGGAAGCTCCCGCAAATATTTCACCATATCTAATCCCACCTGCAAATCCTAAAAACTGTAAGCTTTGTCCATGTGAAAAGAAAAGCTAACATGGTAGCAGATCATTGGAAAATGAATGTGTGATTAAAAAGGAAAGGGACACCCAGTACGTCTGGGAGCTGATACCCCCAGGAAAACTATTAGAGGATTGTCTAGGTCACGCTGCCAAATATATGGAACAATGGGAAACATCGAGAGCAGAGGAGGAAAACGAAGGAAGTAGGGGCATAAGGACAGATTATGGAAGTGTGGCAGGTTTGTCACAGTGATTCAATCGATCAATGGATACACAGTGATTCAATCGATCAATGGATACACAGTGATTCAGCAAAAAGTAGAGAAAATGGGGTTTAAGCATAAATCCATTGTATTTCCATCCCAGGAGCGGGAAGAATCTGAAGGGTGGATCGACAGTCATCGCTCGGCGGTAAAGCACGATAGTCATTTCACGAGGAAGTGGTTTCTTATACCACAAGTGGTATTTCGGAAGGGGCATAAGCGGGAACTGGTATTCAAAAGATGGCTTCTGATTCCACTCAGCAAGTGACACGTAGCAGCGGGAAGGAAGAGGATACCACTTTTAGGGCGGGTATTCCTCAAGCTACATGTCCACCTGAAATATATGTAGACAGTTGGATCCACGAAGGGATGATCAACGGTGGAGGGTCGGATGCACCAGGAATGCAGACCCGCCTTTTTATGGTCATGAATGTAATTATTTTGAATTCCGAACTTTTAGGTAGTGGGGTCGGGTGTTTTTTAATATTATTTTACCTGGGTTAGCCATATATACCGCTTGTGGGGTTGGTTCCAAGTGTTAAAGGTTCAAGCCAATTCTGCTTTAGTTAGGTCATGTGGGACATTTTTTGGTAAATGCAAGGAAGTTTGGTTTACCTTGTAAAATATGTAACGTAACTATTTCGGTTAATAGAAAGATCCACTCTTATTTGACCCAAAAAAAACATTTTATATATGTGTAGAGAGAATATGTATATATAAAGTCTAGCATGATTTATTTAAATTATTATTTTCTTTAAAAAAAGAAAATGTACACATGTATAACTAAATTAATTACAAAGACTTAATTTAGCATTGGCTATTTTAAATATATTGCAAAATGAAATATGAAGTTTTCCATAATGATTGGAAAATTAAAACTCATAATTTAATGTATTATAAGATCTTGCTTTTAACTTCAACAACATAGGTTATTGTATCATAAGTCCCTCACGTTTTAAGAAATTTATAAAATTTATTATTAAATAAATTTAATTTGGCCTGAGAGAATTTTTCATTGTGCGGAGGAAGCTTCCTCTGCACAATGAAATCTTTCATTGTAAGCTTCGTAGATTGAAATCTCCGCACAATGAGATATTGATCCTTGCAACTTTGGATTTCCTACATGCATTCATAAATGGCAGTAAATTTGTTTTCATAATAATATTATTTGTTTTTAGCACTTGATAAACTTTATTATTAAATAAATTTGATTTGGTCATAAAGTTAAATTAATTTAATTTATATTTATGATCTTTAGGTTTATAGATTTTTAATGAAAACTTTCATTGTTATTAAATAAATTTGATTTGGTCATAAAGTTAAACTAATTCAATTTAAATTTATGATTTTTAAGTGTGCAAAGAAAGTTTCCTCGGCACAATGAAAACTTCCATTGTAAGCTCCACAAAATGAAAAAGGATCCGACAATTATGGTTCTCAACGTATGATCACAAAAACAATGTGTATTCTCCACGTGCACTTTGACAAGTTAAATATTTAATTATTAGATAAATATTTATAACTTTGATAGCATTTTATATATGTAAAACGCTAATATGTATATGCAGATTCTAGCATGAGTTCTTTAAATTCTTATTTGCTTTAAGAAAAGAAAATGTACACATGTATAACTAAATTAATTACAAATAATAATTTAACATTTACTATAGAAAATGTATTACAAAATCAAAATTTATGGAGTTTTTCACAATGCTTTGAAAAATAAAACACATAGTTTAATGTTTTATGATATCCTACTTTCAACTTCAACAAAATAATTTATTGTATCATAAATCCATACTATTTTTAGAAATTGATAGCATTTATTATAAATAAATTTTATTTGGTCATAGTCAATGTTTCATTGTGCGAAACTTTTACCATGCAGAGTAAACTTCTTCTGCACAGTAAAATATTTTAATTGTAAGCTACGCACATTGAAAGCTTCGCACAATCAAACATTGATCAGTGCAACTCTAGCTTCCTTGCATGCATTCATAAATGACACTGAATTTTATTTCATAATAATATTAATTATTTTTAGCAATTGATAAAATTTATTACTAAACAATTTTTATTTGGTCATAAAGTTAAATTTATTTAATGCATATTTATGATTTTTAAGTTTATAGTTTTTAATGAAAGTTATCATTGTGGAGAGGAAGCTTCCTCTACACAATGAAATATTTCATTAAAAGATCCACACAATAAATTTCTTCAAATTAAAACAAATACAAGCTTCCTCCACACAATGAAAGCTCCACACAAGGATAGTTCTACATAAATAAATGGGCTACTAAAATTATGGTTATTAGTTTGCTTCCTCCACACAATGAGCTCCACACAAGGAAAGTTATACATAAAGAAATGGGCTACAATTATGGTTCTTAGTTTGCTACGTCAAAGCTTCGATTTTATCAGATGGAATCCAGGGTCTTAAACTTTGTCTCGATCTAATCACTATACAAATTCTAGCATGCGAATAGATGTGTCGAAGTCAAACATGATATAAAACCACCTGATATCAGTCAATGATGTAAACCGTCAATGGGCACGAGAGAAACCACCATTAATGACAATGGCTCTCAAGGTACAATCAGCATAATCCCTGAGTGTGATTAATGAATTTGAATTCGAACACCCGTAGAATCACTCAATCGAAGGCCAATGATGTAAACTTGTTGTTGAATGTGAAGAACATTCCATTGAGGCATATGAAAGCTCCAAGGTACTGTAAGGGAGTTTCTAGATCATCTTCCTGGATAATGAGCTGAAGCCGATACGAAGTGATCCATTGAAGGAGGGTCATAATGTATCCCATATCATCGACGTGAAACAAAGGATATAGTAGAGTAGGTAAGTTTGATTGAGGACTATGGCAAAAAGGTCAGATAGTGTATCACTAGTAAAAACTACAAATGGGACTTCTCTTGAACATATCAATGACACAACTCCGAAGTTCAGCAGCATTTGACTCAACATGGGATCAGAGGTCATGATGATGAAGAAATATAATCAGATGAGAGGAAAAATGGATTTCCCAAAGACAGGAAGGCAAGTGATGAAGTGAGGATATCTCAAACCCGACACGAGCAATAGACAAGTGTCATGTTCAAGAGAGACATGCTGCCTTTACATAAAATACAAGATATGTTCGCGTTCATTTTTCCCCACTATTTATAGTGAGTACCCCATTACTTTATAATCGCAATCTTGAAGTGGATAACATATGCTTTCCATATAAGTTCATCCTTTGGATGAATCCATCCTAGTAAGTTTAACGAGTCATAGGAAGGAGAAACTCGGTCTTGTCATGATGACAAGTCCTATGTCGTTTAAGTTTTACGAGTCCGACAGAGGTGAAACTCTGCACCTTTTTCATGCTTAGAGAGTTTGAAAAATAGGCAAAAAAGAAAATTCCAAAGGTCCCTTTTCGTAAATCATCTCTTGAATCCAAAAAGGTAGAAAACGATATCCAAGAGAACCTCTTAGCCATGTTCGAATAAACTATTCATTTTTCGTACAATAGTCTATCTCAGTCCAGAAAATGGTTAAACTTCTACTAAGTAGGTGTCATTTCATTTACTTTAACAGGTTCGAAACAACAAGTACTCAGAAATCTTTTCATGTTTCGAGAGTCCTAAAAAATCTTAAAGATGACTCCAAGGGGTCACTTTTTCATTTATTTTTTACGAGTCCAAAAAAGTGATAAAATAAAACTCGTTGAATCAGTCATAATTAATCACCATCACCATGTTCCATGACCTATTTCTGCACAAGTGAAACGTACATTACCAATTTCGAGGAAAAATATTAAAATATAAGTGAAATGCCCTAATTTGCTAAAAATATCATTTAAAAACTTATAAAATCTAAAAAAAGTAAATCATTTCACCATTTTACCATTTTGCAAATCAAAGAGAATTTTTACCCTATTTTACCTCGATCTTCAAGAAAAGAGTATGATCAATCCCTGACACCAATCATCGAGTCATTCGCTGCAAGGAAGATAGTTGTCCCTTCCCTTCAATTTGGTTGTATTTTTATGCATTTTCATCCATAGACTAGGTTGCATGGAGGGATTAGAAAAAATTAGTCGACGGTGACCAGCATGGGTTTTACCCATCGGACCCGCGTTGTTCACCCTGCGGCAAACTGTGGCAGCGCAATGGAAGCGCGGAAAAATATACAGACAGTCGCACTGGCACAGAGTTGCGAATTTTTTGGAAAATTCTCCAAGTTTAGTGATTTGTTTCCATAGAAACTCATGAAATGTTGTTTGATGGATGTTTTACAGGTTAATCAACCAAAAATGGTGATCGAATGGAAAGAAAGAGGACACGAAGCTGAAGACCATCAAGCAGCTCAGGACCCAAATTGCATTGTTGCCCTTCAAGACTATGGTTCACTGAAATTCTTACGGATTCCTAGGATCAGGAGCCAGTTAGAGTTACTGCAACATTTCATTAGTTGGTGGGATGTGGATCGCCAACTATTCATGATTGGGGACAATAACTCGAAATAGATGTCGTAGACATTTATTTCATTATTGGTTTGTTTAGAAAGGGACAACGGATTTAGTTGCACGGTTTTCACACTAGAGAGGAGAGCACGGATATGTTGATTACGAGACATTGTCTAAGCACTTGAAAAACTCAGAGTGGGAAGGTAGATATCAAGACTATCACTAATATTCCACTATGAACAATCCTTCATACTATGGCTCGAATAGTTGGGGTTAAGGTGTTACATGAAGCTACAAACTCTCATTTCTAGTACGCCATTGATTGTCTAAGTCCCGCGGTATTAAATTGGTGTAAGGGTTTGTTGGTCAATATGAAGAGCCAATTTACGAAGTGCAATTGAGGAAATCTAAAAAAATTCGGGTTTGGATCCATCTTGGTGACGTTTTTCTTGGAACGTGTGACATTTTTTCGATATCAGCGGATAGAAGTGGATCCACCAGTGCCCAGAGATCCATGGTTGATGAGATGGGGTGAGTTTATGCCTCGGAAGGGAGGTGGTTAGAGGATGTCTTCTCCCCCAGCATTTTTTGCATGGCTACGACAACAGTTAATCATGATAGATGATTGGGCATACACTTGCACGAATTTCTAAGGAGATCCCTATCTTCCACTTCCAATAGGCACACAATGGACTGATGTAGGTAAAAACTAGTTTTTAAATTTTTTTGAAGTTTTTGATTTTTTTTTATGTGTACTAAGATTTGACACGTGATTTTTGCAGATGTTGGACCAGAGAGGCCTCTAGGGGTTTCTCCGATAGTCGAGTGAGTGGCACACCAAATAGAGGATGCTCCCTATGAGGAGGGAGCATACCTGATCGTTGAGGTGGAGCGCAATCTGGAAGTCCTGACAAGGGGAATTCCAGAATATGCATCAATTGATGAGGTGCCACTGCGATATTAGAGGCACACTATAGGGGTACCCACCAAACTGCGTCAGTTACTGAACCGAGTCATTAGAGTTGTGTCGTGCTAACATGAGCACCATGTGGGTGAATAGATGTCTCTAGTATTTATTTTCCGCACTTATGTAGGCTTGATAAGCCATGTGTCTCAGAACAAAGTTTTTGACATTTTGACATAATAAACTTTTTGCAAACATTCTATATATATATATATATACATGTTTTCCTGTTATGTTCACTATGTGATGGTTTTTGTTTTACATATGTCACAGATGTCTATCTAATACATAACTAGCCAATTTTTCTGTTAATATGTTCAAACATCTCAGAATATGTTGATAAGTGATATAATCAAAGTCTCGTTCCAAAAGACGAATTCGCAAATACATTCTCAAAATGTGAGGTTTTCTAACTGAATATTGTCAGTTAAGTTGTAGTATAATGATCTTTGAATCAAGATTAACGGCTAACTCTCTAATGCCAAGAGCAATGGCTTCTGACAAAATTTTGATAACCGCACTATATTCGGCAATGTTATTAGTAGTATGACCTAAACATATGCCTTGTAAATTCACTAACTCACTAGCAGTGCCATAGATAACCCATTCGATGGAAGATAAATGTTGTGTACTACGACAATCTCCGTCAGAAAAACCGACATAAATGTTCAATGACATTTCCAAACCAAGTAGAACACGTGGTAAGCAGAGGAAAACACATTTGTAAAAGCAAACAAGCACACGAAAACCAAATTTCACACTAATGAATAACACACTAATGTACAAAGTATTTACAGTAAATCATGCATAATACTTCTTGAGGTAAAGCCCATTTCATTTCTTAGCCAACTAATTTCCTTCATACTCAACCAACTCATAGGCACCTTTCTGTAATACTCGTTTAATAATGTAAGGTCCATGCCACATTGGTTCGAATTTCCTAGCTCCCAATTTATCATTGGCTTGATGGTATAACAAGACCAAGCCACCTTCAACAAAAACACGGGGAGTAGCAGTTTTATCATATTGTGATTTAACTCATTTCTTTTTAGCTTCAATTACTAACGCAGCAATACAGCGAGTTTCATTAAGCCTTTCAAGGTAAAGTAATCGTTCCTCCTCCAGTGAAGTGTCAGATAGCAATTCCACAGCTATTTTCAATGAAGGAATCTTGCATTCAATCGGAAGGGTTGCCTCTAGACCATACACCAACTGAAAGGGTGTGAATCTAGTTGTTATCTTAATTGTGGTTCGATATGCCCACAAAGATGAAAATAGCATAAGGTGCCAATTTCATTTATGCATCCCAATAGTACATTGAAGCATTGTAACCAAGACTTTGTTAACTGCCTCAACTTGGTTATTGGCCTGTGAATAGTAAGGAGTTGAGCTGTTGTGACATAGACCCAATTAAGAAGTAAGCCCTGTCATCATATCATTTCAAAAATGAGAGATATGACATGATTAAAAAGGAATTGAGCTACAGTTTTACTTTTTGAATCATATGTGGGCATCGCCTCAGACCATTTAGTGAAATAATCAACGAAGACGATGATCTGACCATGCCCCCCGGACGATCGAGGTTTACATGTCATGAAATCAATACCCTATTTGGAAAAGGGTCTTACAGTGATAACTGGGTGCAAGGGTGTGGGTGGGGAGCGATGTTTGCAGTTATAAATCTGGTAGGAATGACATTGTTGGACTGCTAAAATGCAATCTTTGAAGATCAAAGGCTAGAAATAATCAGCGCGAAGGATTTTTTGAGTCGTAACATATCCCGACATGTGACTGCTACAGGCCCCAGTGTCATAGTCATTTAAGACTCCCTCAGCTTCTTCAAGTGTTAAACATCGACGAAGGATGGAATCGACACCAACATGGTACAAAATATCCCCAATAATTTGATAAGGTTGGGATTGATTTCGGATGTGTCGACATTCAGAGTTGGATGATTCTGGTCAATATTTTTGGGTTTGGAGATAGGTAATGATATATTTGTACCATGGATCGACAGTACTAATGAGGAAGAGAGTTTCGTTAGGAATCAGCTCGTTGGATGCATTAGACGTGGTTGCAGAAGGAAGGTCACAAATTAACTCAGCGAAAACCAGTGATTTCTTCGATTTAGCTTTAATAAATTCCAAATAAAATTCTTGTAAGATAAAAATACATTTAGAATACTTTCCCCCAGCAATTGACAAGTCAGAATGTATGTCATGGGGTTGCAGTCAGAAATCATAGTGGTTTTTTGTAAGAGAATATAGTGTCAAAAGTGTTGAACAGCATGAACAGTTGCTAAAGCTAGTTTCTTAACATGGGCATATCGAGTTTCAGCGTCAAAAATATTTCAACTTAAGTAATAAATCACGTGTTCATCTCCATCATCATCATCCTGAACAAGTACCATAGCAATAGTACTATCGGCGGCGGCCAAGTACAAGAAATAATCGTGGTGATAATTTGGGGGATGCAGTAAAGGAGCACTAATGAGGGCATTCTTCAATGCATCGAAGGATTTTTTAGCAACTTCATCCCAAATGAATGGTATCCATTTCTGTAAAGGAGCACTAATGAGGGCATTCTTCAATGCATCGAAGGATTTTTTAGCAACTTCATCCCAAATGAATGGGATCCATTTCTTTAACAAATGAGTAAATCCCTTGGCAAGTTCAGCTTAATCCGAGACAAAACAATGAAGGAAATTCTCTTTCCCTTGTAAACTTTGCAACTAATGTAAAGAATATGGAGGGGGGAAATTCATGATGGCCTCCACCTTAAGGGGATCAATCTGGATTCCTTCCTTGGATACGACAAACCCTAAGAGACAACCAGATTCGACACAAAAGACACACTTATGTGGATTCAAACAAATATTGTAGTGTCGACAACGAAGAAAGATCTCTCGAAGGTGATTAGGGTGGTTGTGACACTTAGTAGAATGTGTTGGTAAGTCATCGAGATAAGGTTGAACAATATGCTTAATATCATGAAAGGCATAAGACATTGCTCGTTGGAAGGTAGCACCAGCATTCTTTAGACCAAAAGGGATTTTTTTGTAAGAAAAGGTTCCCCAAGGACAAATGAAAGCAGTTTTATGTTGATCGGCGGGAAGAATGTTAATCTGGTTGTATCCAGAAAAACCGTCCATAAAGGAAAAATATCTCGCTCCCAACACATTCATCGATGATTTGACCTATAAAGGGAGTCAGATAATTATCTTTAGGACATGCCCAATTGATACCACAATAGTCAATAGAAACGTGGATAGTTCCTTGTTTCTTAGTCATAGGAACAATATTCGAGGCCCAATCTATTAATGGAATAGGATAAATGAAACCATCTTTTGGAATTTTTTCAACTTCTCCCTTTATGGCAGTTGCATTTCTAGGGTGCACGGAATGAAGACGCTGATGAACAGGCTTCGCATTTGGATAAGTAGGAAACTCGTGCACTACTATAATCAAATCTATGTCAGGCATCTCTTAATACGACCAAGCAAAGACATCATGGAATTCTTTGAAGAGGGTGGTATAAATCTTGATCTCATTTGGAGAACAAGAAACCCAAACTTGGATATTTTTTATAATCCTTGGTTTGACAGAGATGTCGATGGGCATTGTAGCTTAAATGTTCCCCATGTTTCCTTCAGACAGCACTTCGTGAACCAAAATACATGTCTGAAGTGGATGAGTCGGTATATTGGAAACAAGGGTTTCTAGACAAGAATAAATCTCACTAGGGTTTGGGATAAATGAAGAACAATGATGAGCATCATTCCATGGAGTTTCCTTGAGAGACATAACTTTTGTGATACTCTCTTCAGTTTGAAATGTCTCATTCAAAGGATGAGGAGAATCCCAAGAACCGATCCAGGGAGATTGTGAATATGTGTCTAGACTCAGACTAAAATGATCATGAATTTCAGAAGCTTTCGCAGAAGCCAAAACAAAAGCTTGATATGCTTGCTCTACGGGGCTAAGCGGCATAACATCGCCAAATTTTTCAATCTGTTCAGGACGGGGAATGACCCAAGGATCGTGACAAGTCGAGATCATGTTAATTGAAATGACGTTCGAAGGTGGAAGGGAAAACATTCCCATAAGGGAAGAGTATTTGAAAAGACTTGCCCAAACACTCTCATAAGGAATATTAGTATTCCCAACATATGTCAGATTACCATTTGAAGAGTTGGAGGAGAAAAAGGCGAGTTGATCTATAGTGACTATTTTCCCTTGATGAGGAAAGTAGAGCACATGGAATAAACTAGAAACCACACAAAAGATTGCATGGGTCCAGCTAGGACCATGTACTCGACAACTTCTACTTCCAAGTTAACAGTTTTTTCTTCCAATGATATAGGAAAGTCATCGAGAATACCATATGGGCATGAACCTCTACCATCAAAAGCTTCTAAGGTATTAGGGGATTAATTGAGAGGTGGAGAGACAATATCTTTCCAACGTTAAAGGGACATGATGCAAGTAGAAGCACCTTCATCAATAACAATCCTATGAATAGTCTTCCCCTTGATAATAACTTGTATCAAGAAGGCAAGTTGATGCGGGAGACGAGGAACGTGGTTCTCGAGGTCAAAAGTAATTAGATTTGAATCTGTAGGATCAATCCCTCCTATGGAAGATAGTAATTCTTTTCTTTGTGATGGACAAATCTAGAGGAATTCCAAAGCTAACATCATTGAAGGCGCTTGAGCTAAATCTTCCACAATATTATAATGTTGAGAATCTTGTGCATTCGGATTATATGATGACTTCCAAAGAACACCTTTGGGGGGTGGTTGGGTAATGGAATCATTAAAAGGTCGTTCAATATGAAGAGGACCAGAACTGGGTGGAGTGGAAGTAGAAGGCATATTAGTTGCATCATTATCCACAACTGGTTTGGTATTAGTCTGATAATATTTTGATTGAGTAGAAACAGAGACAGGTGTTGTTCCACTCATAAAAACTTGAGAGCCTGAAGATGTAGAGGATTAAGGTTGATCTCCCAATGGAGTTTTTTTTGACAAAAAGGGTTCTTTCAACACAATCAGTGTCCCTGAGTGCCTTTTAACAGATGACTAACCTTAACATGGCGAGGACAATCCTTGCTATAATGATATTCATCACATATAAGACAAGGATATTTCAGCTTGCGTTTGGATGCATCATCAGCAAATAGTTTAGGAGGATCATGTTTTTGGGTATTAGATTTAGCCTTACCTTTACCCTTCTTTTTTCCTTTCGAGGCTTTGTCTGTTGTGGTAGATTGGACAGCATTCACCTCGGAAGTTTTACCAGGATTTTTGGGAGTACTCAAAGGAGGAGAAGGTGTAGTAGCCACAGTAGATTTTTGCTTCGTAGAAGTAAAAGAAGCATTACTAGAAGTTTGAGCTACTAACCAAATAATACCATCAACGGGTGGCGTCTTCACGGGTTTAGAAGATGTCAGATTAGTTGAAGGATGCAGAGCATCAGGTAAGAGATCATAAAGCGTGCCAAATTGTGAATATACCAAATCTAGATAATGAGCACGAGCAATGGCTTGTTCTTTTGTCACACAGCCACCCATATTTATGCCTTTGGTGGTTTGAATAACGAATGAATTAGTAAACCATTCAGTTAAAATATCATCATGGATTTCGAACTTAATAAGGCGACATCGACGTCTCCATTCATGGATGTGATCAGAGATGTGGGTAGCAGTATTTTGTTTCAAAGATGTTAGAATATGGGTACCAGTTTCATACCGAACTAGTAGCTGGAAGTGAGTAAGAAAATTCATAGCCAAATTGTTGAAATCTTGAAAGGAACCTCGAGGTAACTCAATGTACCATTTGGTGGCAGCACCCATTAGGGTTCGCTGAAAAAGACGCAATTGAATGGAATCATCGACCCAAGAGTTAGACAAACACCATAAATGATACGTCATGACATGAGCTTGGGGGTCTTCTCCAGACTTTCCTTTGAATTTTTGACGATCACCAGGAATTTTGGGAGGAACCAGAGGCCAATATGGTAAATGAAGTATTGGGTCATTTGTGATCCTTGACACATCTTGAGGCTTATTCGATCTCCCAAAATCATTCCAAGAAGCAACATCAAATATCAATGCATCAATAGATTTTTGTCTAATAATGAGGATCCGTTCATTAGGAAATAGCACTTTCATTATCGAATATGTTCATAAAATAATAAAATAATAAATGCATATATAACACTACTAAAATCCATACTACATGAGTTATCATAGCCTAATTACAAGAAAGACTTAGAAAATAGTATGAAAATTAAGAAGTAAAGCAAGGAAAATATGATAATTATGAGGCCCAACAAGTTCCATATAGCATTGGAAAGGTCTCTTAGAACGCTAGGAAACTATATACTTTTCATTCTCACATGGCATAAGGAACCAAAGAAGAAATGTCCTCAAAGATAGGTTACCCAAACTACAACCTTCATTCAATCTCTCACGTTGCTTTTGTTTCTTGATCTTGGTTTGGCTCTACTTAAGCTTCCTTTTGCATCAATGAAATTGCAATTGACATTACACACACACACACACACACATATATATATATATATTATAAAATGTAATACAATATATTAATCATAATTTTATAATGTTGCAAAAGGAGGGGAGAGGACACACACACACACACAGATATATATATATATATATATATATATATATATATATATATATAATCAGAGCAAATATATAGAAGCCCAATGCCCACCCACATGACACTTTGCAAGCATGCAGAACTTGCTCGTTGGAACAAATGAATGGGCCTTGAAATGGTATGGCCTAATAGAAAAGCTTCAATGGAAAATCCATAAATTTTCACATTATTATATTACACAAATAATATAATATAATAATAGTCCATTTCTTAGTACGCCACTACATTTGGTGTCTATGTTCAATGGGGATTTTCGACAATAATTAGAGGAATTTTGAGGTCTAAAATGGGCCTCCTAAGGAAATTATAAAATAATAGTAGAAATAATAAAATAAGATTACATTACGTTATCAATTTTAGAGGGAAAAAATGAAAAACTATTTTTTCAAATAATATTTACAACTTATCTCCCTATCGGTTTGCTCAAATTTCAAGCGGAAGTACTCGTTAGATACATTATTTGATTCCTCATCCAAGGAGTACCCATGTTGCATACTTTTGATGGACCCTGCTACATGAAAAAAATGATTGAAATCACATTTTTTCATGTATTTCTCATTTTTCATGTAGCAGGGTCCAGCAAAAGTATGCAACATGGGTACTCCTTGGATGAGGAAGTAAATTTTGCATCCAACGAGTACTCCTGCTCGAAGTTTGAGTAAAACCTTAGTGAGATAAGTTGAAAATACGAGTTGAAAAATTTGTTTTATTATTTTATTATTTTTTACTTTTTTTACTTTTTTACTCCAAAAATGGTGAATCATCCTCCATGGTTGACATCATCATCTTGAATCCTATTGGTTCTTATAAAATTTATTTTAGACGTACATTTTTCTTAGGAGGCCCATTTTAGACCTCAAAATTCCCCTAATGATGGATAAAATTAACTGTAACATTAGATTACTAAATAATTATCAAAATTTTATGTTTTTTCCCTTTGTGCATTGAGATTCATTAAACTTCTAACTACTAGCGATCATTGCTAGAATGGAAACTACCCTTATGCATTTATCAAATCACTAAAAGGCACATGGTGGCCCAATGAAACATCAGTAAAAGTTCGTATCTCATGTGTGCATTTCACCCCTAAGGTTTTAATTATGCACATTAATGGGACTAAAATGCCCACCATGGGACTAAAGGTCCTAATATGCATGTCAGGGGCTTAGTTTTCCATGTGGGAGTGTATTTCCACCTATGCAATGGCATTGCAAAGGCGACAAGTTGTAATAGGTGTCGCAAATATGATGTGAGGACAATCATATAATAAGACTTCACAATCCCTTGATAGCATCAAAGAAAAACATGTGTAATAGTTTAAACTCTTAAAAAAAACTATGAGGGGATTAATAGAGGCCTATCGGTGCTTAAATGCATGATCAAGAGCTCTTTGATAAGGTGTGATTTCAATTTGAATAGTTCAAATCTAACATCCCATGATCATTTGAACCAACAATTCATAATTATCATGGTATATTTAGTATTGCAATCAATGCAATAACAAAAGGGTCTAATACATTGGCTTCAACTGAGACTGTAGTTTTCCAAATATCGCATTTTTATTGATAGCAAGTCAAAATATTATATTTTGTTATTGCTTAAAATTCAACATATTACTACTTTTTCTTACACCCAATACCGTGTTTTCTATTCCTTGTCACTATTTCGTCAAATTTTCAAAAAACAAACATAAAAATGCCAAGACCACCATGCTTTGGTTGGCCTATCAGGTAATAATATATGGTCATACACAGTCTCTTGGAAGTTTAGAGTAAATTTCTACGTAAACTTTCCAAATCATTATAAGTTTTGTAAGCTTCTAATACGAGTTTTGTTTGAAAAAAAATTAGAAGAGAAAAGGGTTCATCGAATTCGTTTTTACCAGTCTCTAAACTAGTAGGAGAAGGGAAGAATGGACCTGAAAAGGAAGATAGTGAGTGAAAATCCTTAAAACCTTGATGCTAGAATCCTAATTGATAAAGATTGCGATATATTTGAAATGTGGTTATCAATAGGTTTTCCTAAAGTATTGAGAAATAAGGATTTTTCTAGGTTTGAATAAAGTGTAGAGGATTTTCTTACATGGGAGAGTGGTTTTTCACAGTAAATCATCCTTATAACTCACCATTTTCCTAGGACTATACACGTGTACCTTGTCCAATGACCCTATTAGCAAAATAATAAATAGTATACCTCATTATGTTATCGTTGTGTTAGAAAGAGATATTTCATAATTACTTTTATTACCATATAACCAAGAGAGAATAGATGAGGATGAATTAGGAAATATTTTCATTTCATTATAAATACTAAGGAGAAAGAATATTTTTATCAAAAGTAATATCAATAGGGAAAAAGTTGTCAAATCTAAAATTACCATTGAGTTCTTCTATTTTCAAAGAAATTATTAGAAACTATTTGGGTTCTTCTATATCAATGATTTGTATATATCTGGATATGACGATGATCATTTAGCATATGAAGTAATTCTATGATTCATCCTTAGAATAACCCAGTTGGTAAGAATCAATTGCGCTGGTTACTTATCTAATACCAATAGTGAGAAACTAACGAATTTTAAGAGTTGTAAATATTTTAGGAATTAGTATTACTTAGTTTATCTTCTCATATACTATCAATCAACATATTCCTCGCATCTTATACCAAGCAAGACAAATCAATAGGGAAGGTTTCTTCTCACCTTTGAATAGACATAAGTATTGAAAAGAAACAAACATAATGATTTCAAGCTATTTTTGGATGATTTCATGTTTATTGTGTACACTATGTTTTATAGTGAGCCTCCTCCTAGGATCTTTCCAAGTAATTACGAATGAATCCATGTTACCCAGTTTAAAGGTTAGATATTGAACAATGTTAGCAAATTAAGGATTACTTTAACTGCAAAATGAGAACTCTGGTCCAAAAAACCCCTATTTCTTCTCAAAAATCGTGAAGAAAACAACCTGAAATTCGAAAGCGGTAATGTTGCACGACCTTTTTTTAGGATTATAATTCCAACCCTTTTCAACTATGCCATTAAAAACCAAAGTCATGATCATGGAAAACCTTAAACTTCCAATCATTTTCAATCATAGCATTAAATATCAAATAGCATAACTTCGAAAAACCTTAAAAGTTTGACATTTTTCAACCATAGAATTAAAATCAATATCACAAATACAAAAAAATAAATAAATAAATCGACATTTTTCAGCCATTGTATTATAAACCAAATATCATGACTAAAAAACCTTAAAAATCAAAACATAAATCAAATATCCATTCTACCAATCGCATTTTTTCTAAAGGTTGAAATATAGCTTTTACAAAATCTTAGTCTAACACAACTTGACCTTTTTTCAATGCGACACTAAAATTGAAATATTTTTTAACCATGGATTATTAATGTTTTTCATGATTTAGTGTACACTAGCAATGATTTAATAATCCATGGTTATATATATATATAACACCAAAAAAAACATCATAATTTTAATTTTAAAAAGGAGCATTAATAATAATACTAAAAATATTTTTCAAACAAAAATACTTTTAAAAGATCAATAAAAATGATCAAAAGCAAAAAATTTAAATCAAATATCAAAAAAGAAGTGAAAATGGTGAATCTAAAAATTTATTTAAAACTAAAAGGGTAAAGAGAGCAATAATTTATAAAAAGTAGTAATAAAATAAATAAAGTCCAAGGAAAATAATTAGCCTCCCCCTCAACGTGAGGACTAGAGCGTGGTTACGTACCAAGCCAACCCATAGGTATATTCACTTTAAAGTTCACAAGGCTCAAATATTTTTCAACAATATTTATAGGAAGTCATTACATCAATATTTAATCATTGTGTTAGGGATGTATATTGTAATCGTTGAAATGGACTGGAAAGTATTTCATCAAGGTTTGGTAGATTTTTCTCAAAAGGAAAGTGATATGTTTAAATTATGAAGGTAGATCAATTGATATTATGGAATCAAGAGGGGAGTGTCCCTACGATTCATCTTATTGACCACTACATGTCAACAACCCATAGCAGTACACCCCTTTTTTTCGTAAAAGGGATAGCGCATGATCGATGTGTCTGTATTGTCCAGCTATCATCATCAGCCTGATCATCATGGTATAATGTAAACCCATTCTACATGTATATGATGTAAATAATCTCAGCAGAATTGTGTCATGTATGTAACAACCTAGGCAAACCTACCTTTCTAGTGATGATCTCCATTCTGGGAGGTTTTTCGTCTCACCGATCCATTCTCGGATGGGCAACAGAGTTTTCCCCTCAAGTCTTACCCCAAAGTTGGAATGGATTTTGTCGCTAGGATCTTAGGTGAGTCCTAGTGTTATAGATCAAGTCTACATAAAACTGATTTGGGAATAATCCTAACTATTTGGTTAGGTTATTTTATTACAAATTGTTTGGTATGTTGGATTATATTTATGTCGCAAAAATGGGTGGTCTGTGTGGGTCTATTACAAATGGGTTTTGCCCCTTGTGATGTAACAAATATGAAAATCATGATATAAAGTGTCTTAAGGGTTGGAAAAATAATTTATCCCCTCATAGGTTAATTAATTAAATTTTCTGGCCAAAAATTTAATCAAAATATTAAGCCAGAAATTTAATTAATTCTAGATCGTAGGTAAATTTAAACTATCCTACGACAAAATTTGACGGTCCTAAAAAATTAAATTTTAAAAGGTCTTGGGACTAAGGTAAATTAATTATTTTGCTAAATTTTAAACCTTTGATCCCTAGGGACTAAGCCAAAGTAAAATATTTTGGGAAATTAACTCAAAAATTCTGTTTTTGAGTTAATTAAAATACATTTAATTAAAAAATTCGAATTTCCCCAAATATTTAAATATTTCGACAGATGAGATTAAAAGAAATTTTAATCGTCATCAACGGTCGAGATTGCTTTGATGAGGATCACTCGAACTAGCTGTTGGAGGATTTAACTTTAAATGAGAAGTCATTTGTGAGTTGATCTATCTGATTTTTGAGTCGTGTGCTTAGCAAGAAGCTCTTGTGTAATCTTTTTTTGGATAATAAAGAAAGACTTTGGAGTTAAATTCTTTTGTTTTTACTCTTCATGGGAATACTGTAAGATGTCTTTTTTTATGCATATTTTTTTCTAAAGCCATTGATGATAGCTTCTGAAGAGTGATTTAAGTACAAGTATCTTGCTTGGTCACGGGGATTTGAGTAATAATTTTAATTTTGAACGTAATAGTAGGTATCTCTATTTTTCTGAATTTTATTATTATTTTCTCGCTCTATTTTTTATGGCTGGATTGAATTTTCCGGGAAATCTTGATTTTAGACCATCGAGCATTAGGGGAAGTTTTTAACTGGACCAGCCAACTCTCGATCCATATTTTTTGAAGAGCCCAGCTAATTAGCTCCAAGCTTATCATAAGATTTTATTTTATTTTTGGTGATGCACGAAGGGTTTCGAGTTAGCACCTCCTTTAAAATTTAAAAAATATTTTAATTTATGTGCAGTATAATGATAGATATGGCTACTTAAAGCCTTCAGCTTGTAATTGTTGTAATTTAACTGGTTTTTTGTTTCATCATTGTGTATATCGTTTCTGGGTGTTTCGTTTTTGTCATTACAGGTATAGATCTGAAGGAGAATTCTTGTTTGAAGCCAGATTTAGGCCATGGAAGGTAAGATCTGGCCTCAATATCACTTTGTAGGGATATTATTCAACCTTTTTTGCAGTCCAAGGGTTTTAAATTCTTAGATCTGGAAATTTTTATAAGGGTTTCAAGGATAAATCTGAAGCAGAAGTATATTGGTTTAACTTAAATTTCTGGAAATTATTTAAGGGTTTCTTGGGCTACCATATTTTTCCATCTGCTGCCTTGAAGCTCCTCAAAAAAAAAAAATCGCAGCTCCTCTTCGCTGCGTTTTTTCCATTTTGCTGCTACGTTTTTTTTCTCTCTAAAAATAAATTTGAAGTTTTTTTTGTTTCCCGTGGTCTTTCCTTTCCTACAAATTCCGAAAAAAAATAAATAAATACATATGAAAAAAGAGAGTATAAACCCTGCTATCTCTACCACATTTATGCCTGCAAAAAAAAACAAGTCCCTTTACCCCTCTCTTCTCCTACCCGTGGCTCCCTCTTCCATTTCTCCTCGTACTGTAAGCTTCCCCCATCTGCATCCTCCTTCCCTCTCTCACCAATAACATAGCTCCTCTTCTCCCTTTCCACTATTTGCTTCTCCCTCCTCGAACCTGTAAAACCTGCGTCCAAAAATATGCATATCCCTTCAACTCGCATTTGCAACCCTCGCAGCTCTTCTCGTCGCTTCTCCTCAGTCCATGCCCAAGTTCTCTGCGGCTCCCTCCTACGTATCTCCCTCTTGCTTCTCATATTTCGTTGTCATTCCCTTGCTGCTCGAGCTCCATCTCGCCTGCGTACTGCCTCCTCTCCCTTGCTCAAGCTCCTCTTTGCCATCGTCGACCTGCATACACATAAAAAGCAAAATATTCGACTTTTTTTTTCGTTCGTTTTATATTTTATGCATTAGGGTTACTTTGTTTGTTTTGATTTCTCTTTTTTTGGGGGATTTTCACTTTTCTTTTCTTTTCTTTCCTTTTCTTTTTTTTTGTTTTATGACTTTAATTTTGTTTATGTTTTAATTCTTCTTTTTTCTTTTAATTTTGTTTCGTAAACAAAAAAATTTAAAACATTAAAAAATATTAGAAAATCCAAAAAAAAATTTGTTTGGTGACTTTAGAATTGATAAAGAATAAAATTAAAAGGGGATTTTTTGCCCTCACATTTAAAAGAATTTAATTTTTATGTGGCCTATAGCGCATAAAAAATTAAATTTAATTAAGTACTTTTGATTTTTTATTTGTTTGGTCACATTTAAAAATTTAATTGCCACATTAAACTTGCTTCATAAGCTTAGCGCATAAAATTTACCTAAGGGATAATTAAAATTCTAATCTAAAGTTCCTTTATGTCTTTTGTGCTAAGTGTAGAAATTTTAAATTTTGTGGTAGCAATTTCTCTATTGTCAAGTGTGTTTAATGTTTTAGAATCATATCTAAATATTGACTATATGAGAAAGATAAAATCTAGATTTGGATCATTGCTTAGCAGTGAAAATCTTCACAATATTTAATTACTAGAATATATTGCATGTTAAAGTTTTGGGCATTTACATTTAATCGTTCATGATCGTCATTTTCGCTACATTTATAAAATGATATGGATAGCATGCTTTTATTTAGTTTATGGTTAATTGAATATAAAAGCACTAGTCTAAAATCATTTCTATCTTGTTGGGTCTTACTTGTCTTAATTGCTAGATCTATCCATCTCAGTTAACCTAGACCTGTTTACATCCATCAAGTTGTTCATTTTTAAGTCTCCTAGAGCATGTGTTCCACGAGCTATCCTCATTCATTTCACCTTAGGGACTAACTCCCTTGACTTGTCTAGGAGAGAGTCTAAACGGAGTGAGTAAGGATCAGAGTGACAGCCCTTACTCTGAGCGTTGTCGCAGTGCCTGGACACTTTGTGCGAGAATTTTTTTTGGCGTTGTTTTCGGGGACATAGTTTCTCTGTCCTTGGTCCTCTCAATATCTTCTCATCATTTAATCCTTTCATCTTCATCTCATTTTCATCATATCATCTTATGTGTCTAAGATAGATTTATGTCAGAGTGGTGACTCCACTCCCTTCATCTTCTACAGGGGCGTGTACTAGGAGGAACCCAAGAAACTTGGCTAATCCTGCTCCAGATCCTGAAAGGGCTCTCAAATCTAGATTACACAAGCTCTCTTGTCGTACACTCTTTGACAATCTCGGCTAGGAAGCTCTCTGTGAAATCCATTCACTCTTCTTGAATCCTCTCATTCCAGACATCATCGATATCTATGAGCCTCTTAACTTTGCTAACATCCAGGGTTATCCCCATAATATTCCTAATAATGGTCTAGACAAGTTACCTGCTTTCCAAGAAAATAATGCAATCACTGTTAAAAAGCATTTATATTATTTTAGGACTTGGTGGGCTAAATTCGCTAATGCTCATAATTATGAGAATGTGCAAATGAAATGCTTCATATTGACCCTTGTGCGGGATGTTATGGATTGGTTTAGGGATAGGCCTAATCATAGCATTGATTCATTTAATTCCCTCCTGAATGCTTTTAGAGAGAAATTTGGTGATAAGAAAGAATATCATTTTCTAGCAAAAGCCATTAGCGTCATTAAAAAGAAAGAAAATGAGACGTGTGAAGAATTTAATAAAAGGTTTAATGGTATGCTTAAAGAAATATCTACAGATTACAAACCAACTAAGAAAACTATTCTAGAATATTATCTAGCTTCTTTCAATCCTAACACTTCTTATGAGCTAAGAAGGACCAAGCCCGGTGACTACAATACTTTTCAAATCACAGCTGTAGAGCTGGAAAAAGATAAGAAGGATTCTAGAAAATCTAAAATTCTTGGGTTCTGTTATTAAATTAAAATAACCTAAAGGAAAAGAAAAGGAATCCGAAGAAGAACCTATGCAAAAACTACTTAAGAAGTTGGAAAATATGGAGTTAAATCAAGTTAGGATGATTGTTGATCATGATAAAGAAATAACTACATTACAGTCTAGGTTAATTCAAATGGAAAGAGCTGAAATGAAAAATTATCAACCTAAGGTTTAGAATAAAAATAATAATAATAATCAAAATAATTGGTAGATGAAATTTCAATCTAATGAGAAGAGGCCTCCTCACCCTCTTGAAACGAATAATCTTGTGGAGGAGACCCTACCTTATTGTAGAGCACGTGATGAGCTTCATGAAGAAGCCACTTGTCCTGTTATCAAGAGAATCATGCATCATGAGATGCTTGGGACAAGCAACCAGATAAATATATTTGGTAAAGAATATCATTCATCACAGGAAAATTCGGAAGAGGTCAAGGGAAATAGTCAATCCATCAGAACCTTTACATATTCATATAGTATCAATAATTTTGGTCAAGAAACTGATGTCTTAGTTAAACTCTTTGGTGGGAAAGCTCCACCTGAGCGAGTCCTTGAAATCGCTAAGGACAAAGGGTTAACTTATCAAAGGAGAAATCAAAATGTTAATCCAATTAATTCTCGAAGTCTTAACTTTGGATCGGCTTCTAGAATGAATATTGATTAGGAGGTTGGTTTAATAACTCTAAATTTTTGGTCCTATCATCAAAATAGTAAAGATCCCCTCCCAAAGGACTAAGTTATTGAATGTTATTAGTAGCACCCAGGTAAATGCAACTCAAGAGGAACCTCCTTAGGCTTTCTATTAGGATGCTCCCATATACTTGCAGAGTATGGATTCTAATAATAAAGAACACTCTCTATTCTTCATTACTTTGCATGTGAACAATTATCGCTTATATAACTACATGCTTGACTCCGGTACTTCCGCTTGTGTGATGACTAAGAGATTCATGGAACAGCTTAACTTAAGGATATCTAGGTCGTACAATAATATATGTTCCATGGATTTGAAGAAATTTGAATTTCATGGGTTTATTAAGGACTTACAAGTCCATATGTCTATCTACCCTGATATCATGATTGTCATGGACATAGTTGTGGTTGATGTGCCTAATGCTTGGGGTATGTTTTTGTCTAGGAAATAGACCTCTGATTTAGGAAGAAGCATATAAATGAACTGGTCATATGCTATGATTCATTCCCCTAATGGTAAAAGATATCTTAAATTAAACAGAGAGCCTGAAAGGATATTCCATCTGGAAGATCCTAAAAGTCCCCACAATGAAATCATAAGTGAACATCCTAGCCTTGGGAATCATGTTATATTGTCTAACTCTATCATTCCCTTGGAGGCCAAGGTTGAATAAAAAGTGGGTAATTTAAAAGATAAGGTTTGGCATTTATACTTTGATGGTGCAGCATCTAAGCATGGTAAAGGTGCAGGGATCGTTTTAAAATATCCCTTTGGTCATATTTTCAAATTTGTTTATCGGTTAGAATTTGAAGAGACCAACAATGTGGTTGAATATGAAGCCTTGTTGTTGGGCATTTAATTGGGAAAATCTTTATAAGTTAAATTGCTAAGTATCAAGGGTGATTCAGATTTAGTCATCATGCAAATTAAAAATAAATTTACATTTAAAAATTAGAGATTAAAAAATTATAGAAATGGTGTGTGGGATACCATGGAGTATTTTGATGTTGTTAACCTTGAGTCTATCCCAAGAGAGAAAAATAGTTTAGCTAATGAGTTAGTTATTGTTGCTTCCACCATGAAATTATATGATGATTTAATCGAAGATAAAATTAAGATGGAAATTGTTTTTAGACCTTATGTCCCAGATAATTTTGAGCATTGGCAGGTCTTTGATGACAAAAGACAGCTTGTTCGCTTCTTAGACAATTTGGATGAGTTTCATGCTTTTCATGTAAATTATAAGGAGGATGGACCTGATAACGATGAAGATGTTTTAAATCCTACTCCTCAAAATGTTGTTGCCCTTGAGCAACACTTTGACCGGCAGGATGTTGTTAAGAAGAAAGAGGAAAATAAAATTGATCCTGGAGATTTTGTTGAAGTAAACATTGGTACATCTAAATATCCTAGAATTATTAAAATTGGTAAAGGTACTAATGATGATGAAAGAAAGGAATTAATAAATTTATTTCACAAGTATATGGATGTTTTAGATTTTTTGTACTATGAATTAAAAGGATATAGGGAAGATGTTATGGAGCATACTATTCCCTTAAAATATGAAAATGCTAAGTCATTTATTCATAAACTTAAACAAATAAATCTTAAATTGTCCCCCTTAGTCCAAAAGGAACTCATAAATATGCTTGTTGTTGGCATTATTGCTCAAACTAGGCATTCTACATGATGCTCAAATTTGGTGATCATTAGGACAAAGAACGGTACGATCAAATTGTGTGTCAATTTCAGAAATCTTAATTTAGCTTGTAAAAAGGATAATTACCCTTTGCCTAATATGGAGACCATGTTGCAAAGAGTGACGAGATCCGGGATAATGTCATTATTACATGGTTTTTCTGAGTATAATCGTCTGACTTAAAAAGGAGGATTGACATAAAACAACTTTCACCACACCATGGGGAACATTTGAATACATAAGAATTCCTTTTAATTTAATGAATGTTGGGGCTACTTTCCAAAGGGCTATGGACTAGGATTTTAAGGGTTTAATTGGAAAATTCATTGAAATATATCAAGATGATGTTACTATTTTACTAAGAATTGTATTGATCATATAGGTCATCTTAGGTAAGTTTTTGACAAATGTAGGGAGTTTGGTATTTCCTTAAATCCTGCTAAATCTATCTTTGGGGTAACTGAAGGGAAGTTACTTGGTCACATAATTTCAAAGGATATGATCAAGATTGATCCTGAAAGGGTTGAGGCAATTCAAAATATTCCTCTACCCCATAATCTAAAATCCCTCCAATCCTTCTTAGGAAAGATAAATTTCTTTATAAGATTTATTTTGAATTACGCAGAATTAGTAAAGCCTATTCAAATTCATTTGAAAAAAGACGCAAAATTTATGTGGAAAGAAGACAATAGAAAGGCTTTTCAAAAAATAAAGAACACTATAGCCAACGCCCCTGTTTTAATCAATCTTGTTATTCCAAGGATTTCATGATTTTCTCTTTTGCTTCTAAGGATACCATTGTTGGCATCTTACTTCAGAAAATTAAAGATGGGAAAGCACAACCTAGTGCTTTAATGAGTAGACCACTCCAAAATTCTGAGTTCAATTACACTACCATGGAAAAGCAATCTTATGCCTTAGTTAGATATCTTAAGAATTTCAGGACATATGTGGGCTATTCCAAAGTCATAGCTTACGTCCCACATTCAGTTGTCAAAGATATATTAAATCAAACTGATTTCTTAGGGACCCGTGCTAGGTGGGTAACAAAAATTCAAGAATATGATTTGGAAATTAAACCCACCAAGTTGGCCAAGGGTCAAGGTTTAGCCGAGATGATAACTGAAAATAACAAAAAGTATCTTGGTTTGATTTGTCCTAATGATTCATCTTCACCTAAGCTGCAAAGGTTAGGAGAGCATGAATGGTATAAGGATATTATATATTACCTATTGAATCTTACATGTCCTAACCATTTAGTTGCTCATAAAAGAAGGGCTCTTAGATTAAAGGCTTCTAAGTATTGTCTCATGAAGGATGGCCTTGGGTGGCGAAATCCAGAGGGAATTATACTTATATGTGTTGATGAAATTGAGTCTAAAAAGTTGATTTCCGAGTTTCACTCTATATTTTGAGGAGGGAATTACGCTTCTAGAACTACCGCCCACAAAATCCTTAGAGTTGGATATTACTGGCCATAAAATTTTACTGATGTGCACAAATTTTTTAGAAGTTGCAAATCCTGTCAACTATTCACTGTGAAACAAAAGCTAGTTGCCCTGCCCCTTCAACCTGCGGTTGTTAAGGCTCCTTTTCAGCATTGGGAAATGGATTTCATAGGGAAATTCCATGAAAATTATAGCAATTGCTACTCATGGATTTTGATCGCTAATGATAATTTTACAAAATGGGTAGAAGCCATTCTAGCTATGAATGCCACTGAAAAGGTCATTATGGTTTTCGTTGAAAATAATATCATTACTATATTTGGTGTCCCTGCCAAGATCACTACTGAAAATGCCAAGGCTTTCAGTTCTATGGAACTTTCATCATTCTATTTTAAGTACGGAATTGTGTTATCTCATTCATCTAACTATTATGAATGGCCTGGATAAATCAAGTAATAAAGATCTTATAACCATTATCAAGAAAATAGTAGGAGATAACAAGCAATCTTGGGACAATAAAATCAAGTATACTTTGTGGGCAAATAGGATAACAAAAAAGAAAGCTACTGGTAAAATTCCCCTTGAATTAATATATGTCTTGGATGCAACTTTTCCAGTGCACCTTAAATTTCCAGCTTACCAACTCCTTCAGCACTTTACTAACGATAAAATTGTTTTCCATAATAGAATTGATCATCTTATAGATTTGTATGAAACTCGTAGGAAGGCTTTTGATAATATGTATAAGAATCAATCTAACATCAAGAAAAGATTTGACAAAAAATCTCATCCTAGATCTTTGCAGGTTGGAGATATGGTCTTGTTGTGGGATCAAAATAATGAAAAACCAGGAAAGATTAACAAATTTGACAGTTTGTAGCAGGGACCATACATCATTTGAGGCATTGTTGGACCCAACTCATTCCATTTGAGCACGTTGGAAGGTGAACCACTAGATTTACCCGTGAATGGCCAAATGCTAAAATTGTACTTCAAAGAGGACATCTGATGCCACTAGGCATCCTTTGTATTGTATTCCTAACCCTACACCCTTTCATTTCATCATTTCATTTTGTAGTTATGTCAGATTTGTGTTCTTCATGTTACTAGACTAGTTAATAAATGAAGAGCTTATGTCTTTCATGTGTATAATATTATATGATGTGTTGACACCTAATCATTAGGATTGGGTGAACAACTGTAATTAATGTAAATAAATAATAGAAAATATGAAGATTCACCGGGAGATGAAATGAACAGTCTCTCCCTCATGTATATAATAAAGACCAGCGTGAATGAATATCATGAATTGTTTTGAGGAGTTACCTCCTAGTCTGACATGGTATCAGAGCCAACGCCATTTTTGGCTTCCCTCTTCTTTGTAACTCCCTATTCTGCCTATGTTCTGCCTATTTTGCAGAACTCGCACCTTTGTCTTTGTTAGTACATTATCATATGTGTTTTCTATTTCTGACATTATGAGCCCTGTGGCAAAGACAAGAGAATAGTGGAGGGATTCTACATCTTCCCACCCACCGAATACTGGCATCGCCATTCTTGGTCCTCCCATCATAAAAGCGTTGCTCCTCCTGCTACTACCTGACATTTTCTGTGCTTTACATAAATGTTGCGTTTTTTTGTTGTGTGGAATGCTTGACTCGAATACTGCTCAACTATCCATACTCCACCACCATACCTTATATATCACCGTTTTCTAATACATAAAGTCTCTTTTCGATAGTCTCTTTCGCTCCCCATACCATACGCTGCCATTGGATGCTATCATATCATACCACAGTTATCAGCACTCCTGATATAGTTTTCATGTTTCATACATATCACTCCACCGCTTTGCGTTTCTCTAACGGACTGCATTTCTTTATGATAAGATGTGTAGTTTTCCAAGGCTCCCAGGCCCTCAATTCTTTGAGATTTCATACCGTGAGGCTCACACCATTGGCTGACATACTCTGTGCCCTGACGTGAAGCAGCGAAAGCCTGGTGAGCGTGGACTGTGTGTTGGCTTCCTGTATATGCCGACTAACAACCTTTGGTACTGTGGACATGGATTTGATGACTACAAATTCTGTTTTTCTCTACTCTCAGTGTTGATTGTTTCGGAAACTCCTACTATGTTACATCGGCATTTTTGAAAGGATTCATTTGGTAAATTAAATGTTGCCTGACGTGAAGCAGCGAAAGCCTGGTGAGCGTGGACTATGTGTTGGCTTCCTGTATATGCCGACTAACAACCTTTGGTACTGTGGACATGGATTTGATGACTACAAATTCTGTTTTTCTCTACTCTCAATGTTGATTGTTGCCGGAAACTCCTACTATGTTACATCGGCATTTTTGAAAGGATTCATTTGGTAAATTAAATGTTGTTTTCATAACGTTGTTTTCAAAGTGGCTAACATAGTTAATGCTCCTGCGTTTGACTGTGTTTAATATATTGTTGTAAATATCATCGTGGGGCCCAAACACACTTTGATATCTGCTCTAATACCTCTATCAGAATCATTTTTTAGCAGCAGAAGTTTTTTTAGAAGCAGAAGTTTTTTTTTCTCCACAAAAACACATTTTTTTTCCAGCAGAAGTATTTTTAAAGCACTCAGATTTTACAATGCATTCAATCATATCTATTGGGGGAGTAGTTCTCACTGGCAAGGAGAACTATTGTGAGTGGTCCCGGAAGATAAAACACACCCTCATTTTCAATGAGTTGTTGAAAGGAGTGTGTGTTGGAGACGGAGACAAAGAGCCAAAACAGCGTACCTCAGACAAGGAGTTCACCATTTAGGAAAATAAGAACAGCAAGGCCTATGCATTGATTGCAGCATCAGTAAGTAAAGAGGTGAGTCGCCATATTTTTCCATTTTCAAATGCTTTCAAAGCCTTACAAAAACTGAAGGAACTCTATGACTCACACTCTGCACTTGAAGTTGTTTAACTCATGATTAAACTCTTCACTCTTGAATTACAAAACAATGATCCTCTTGCTCTTGCATTAGAAGTAAAATCTATAATGCATGATATCAAAGTCACTAATGTTGAACTAGATATTCCTTTGATAGCTTTCCTCAAGGCAATTTATCCCACTTACTCAAATTATCTTGAGTCATTGCAAGCAAATGGAAACCTCAAAGATATTACCTTTGACTCCCTTGTGAAAAAAAATTCTGAAAGAGAGAAAGCTTTTTGGAAGAAGACAACTCCTGAATCTTCTGAAGAGGTTGTGTATTGCTCAAAGAGAAAAGAATCTTGCTCAAGATTCTTCCAGAGGAAGAGGTGTTCAAAGAGGAAGAGGAAGAAATTTCAGAGCCAAGGGGAGCAGACACTCTCAAGGAGAAAAATCAGATTTGCACTGCATACACTGCAAAAGAAATGGATCACATGATGCCTCCACATGCAAGTTACCTTGGGACAAAATTAAGCAGCAAATAAACCAACCCAAAGGTAAAACTAATGACACAGAAAAAGGTAAAGCACCTGAATACGCTCATTATGTTGTGGCACAATGTAATATTGGAGTAAATGAAGACTTATTTAATGCTTCACTTGCTTCTTGGAAAAATGATTGGTTGCTTGATTCAGGAGAACATTGCCACATGACTCATAGAAAATATTTTTTTGAGAATTTACTGACAATGTTGATGGAGCAGTATACTTTGCTGACTAATCAAAACTCAAGCCATCAGGGCTTGGCACAATCAGGCTTAAATTGCCTGATCTTCTAGACTTTCTTCTACATCATGTTCTATATCTCCCACAGCTGAAGAGAAACTTGTTGTCCTTGGTCCACATCTGCCAGCAAGGTCACTCAATTCATATGTTTGATGGCAAGCTTGAGGTGATAAAAGCATCTGACCACTCACTTGTCATGAGGGGGATAGAAGAAGAAAGGCCTCTCAAGCTGCAAGGTACCTCTGCTCATCCACAACATTTCTCATAAAATTCTCATTATGAAGAAGGTACACTTCCATCAAGTTTATTATGGCATGCTAGATTTGGACATTTGAACTATGACAACCTCTGCTTGTTGAAGAAAAATGGTGTTACTGGTTTGCATACAATTCCTAGGAAACTTAAGCAATGTGATGCTTGCATTCTAGGAAAGCATAGCAAACAGTCTTTTCATGATTCACATTCAAGAGCACATAGAAAACTTGAACTCATTCATTCAGATTTTTGTGGTCCAATGCATGTTCCTTCTGCAAATGGAAATAAATATATGATGACATTTATTGATGACTACACCAAAATGTGTTGGGTTTATTTATTGAAGAACAAATCTGATGATTTTCAAACATTCAAGAATTTTCCTACATGGATTGAAAATGATGCACAATCTCATATTGGCTCTATTCGAACTGATAATGGAAAAGAATACACTTCAAATGAATTTGAAAGCTATCTTTGCCAACATGGGATCAAACATCAAACAACTATTCCTTATAATCCCCAATAGAATGGTGTAGCTGAAAGAATGAATAGGAAAATCTTAAATATGGTGTGCTCCATGATGTTTTTCAAAAAAGTAAAATTGATGTTTTGGGCTGATGCAGTTCTATGTGTTGTATATATAAAGAATAGATGTCAATATAATGCTATCAGAAACAAGACTCCCTATGAAATGTGCTATGGGCACATTCTTCGGTAAAGCATCTCAAGGTCTTTGGTTCCACCTGTTATGCCTTGATACCAAAGGTGCATAGAAACAAACTTGGTGCAAGAAGTCGTAAGTGTATCTTCCTAGGGTATTCAAACACCTCCAAAGCATATCGTCTCTATGATGAAGTCAATAAAAATTTTGTTGTATCTAGAGATATAATCTTTCTTGAATCATCCAAAACTGACAATGTTGTTGAGAGGAAACTTGATCGCTTGGATAGATTCACAAATGCAAAATAATTTCAAGAATTTGATAATCAGATTCCACATCTTGAAAGGGGGGATTCCTATACTAGATCAACCTGTGGAATCTTCTTCTGAAGCACTCTCTCCCCCGCATGAAACTCCAACAACGGATGATACTTTAAGTGATGTGATTGATATAATTGGGGGAGTCAATCTTGATTCAGTCCCAACTCAATCAACGGAGCAGCCTGGACCATCTAAGAAAGGTCCCCCAAAGTGGCTAACAAAGACACTTGAAAGTGTTCACCCTAATGAGGTTGGAAAGATAGGAACTAGAAATTCAAACCAGGAAAATGGAGGTGATGTAGATGACTTTGATTCACCTGTTGATATGGATGTTTCTTATGTTTGTGAATTGAATTTGTCTACAGATTTTGAACCAACTTCCTTCAAAGAAGCTGTTTCTCATGATGAATGGAAAGAAGCAATGCAGAGGGAGTATGATGCCCTGATAAAGAATGGCACTTGGAAGCTGGTTGATCCTCCATTGGGAACCAAACCAATTGGCTACAAGTGGGTCTACAAGAACAAGTATAAAGATGATGGCTCACTTGACAAGCACAAAGCCAAGCTTGTGGCAAAAGGTTTTGCATAGAAGTAAGGGGTCGATTATGAGGAGACTTCTTCACCCACAGCAAAATGGGCTACCATCCGAACACTCTTTGCCCTAGCAGCTCAAAACAGTTGGAATGTCCATAAAATGGATGTAAAAACTGCTTTCTTGAATGGAGATCTAAAAGATAATGTTTTTATGTCCCAGCCTGAAGTATTTGCTGTGAAAGGACATGAACATAAAGTATGCAAACTTGTGAAATCCTTGTATGGCCTCAAACAAGTAACGCGAGCCTGGTATGAAAAACTAACTGAGCATCTTCTGAAACTCAATTTCAAACATTATGATCTTGATGATGCAAATTTATTTGTCAAGAAAGTTGGCAAAAAAGTTGTATATATTGTGGTATATGTAGATGATCTTTTGATGACAGGGAACAATGAAAGCTACATTGCATCAAAAAAGAAGGAATTGAGGAAAGGTTTTGAAATGATTGATTTGGGCTATGTTCATTACTATCTTGGTATTGAAGTAACTCAACATCCGAAGTCCATATTCCTTTCTCAAAAGAAGTACATGGGAGATATTTTGAACAGGTTTGGCATGACAAAATGCAATCCTCTTACTACTCCAATGGAACAAAACTTAAAGCTCACATCCATTGAAGGAAAAGAATTTGAGGACGCAACAAAGTATAGACAGCTTGTAGGAAGTCTCAACTACCTAACTACTACCAGACCAGACATTTCGTTTGTTGTTGGAATCCTCTCCAGGTTTATGCAAAAGCCTTTTGAGGGACATTGGTCTTCTGCAAAAAGAGTTCTAAGGTATTGTTGGGTAGCGGGGGCCCCGCGTAACGGTTTTGGGACTCAAAGTCCACAATTTTGGGAAAAAGTATGGTAAAGACTCCGCGAAGTGCACAGAGCGCGAATTGTAATGAGTCAAGTCAAAGGGTTGTCCACCCAAGAATAATGTAAAATAAATAGAGCAAGGCTCTATGGCTAGAATTCAGTGTTTGAGAAGTCTTTGTCTGGGATCTTGGTGTTATGGGTTTGTGAAGATAGTATTATCTGCGTCTGTAAGTTCGAGTCAAGGGTGTTGGTAGATAGATAGAGGCTCTGCAGCTATGTGCGCAGAGGCCTGGTAGAGTCCAGAGCTATGTGCGTGGACCCTTGCAACTGAGTGCGCAGGGCAGATCTGGTTGTATTGACGGAAGATTTTAATAAAGATAAGTGGTTTCTGAAGTATCGCGGATCTATTGTGTTCTGGTTTATGCGTTTGTGATATGAGTTTATATCTTTTATAATCTTGCGCATTGGGTTTTATTGTTAAATGTTTGCTTAAATACAGTAACAAGAAGATCAGATCTATAATAATTTCATTAATAAGAAGGTACACCCGCGTGGATCTTCGTGGAAGCCCGATAACAGTCCAGAGTGGCGTGAGGCCACAGAGCGGTTCGTGACCCCTCCAGACCACATCAAAACACCCCAAGGGTGTGAAAACCTGGTTCTAGCACCCTCCCCTGCTACCTTGGGTGAGACCTCAATCCGTGCTCTGCGAGCTGTTGCCAAAAGGGCCAGTAGCTGCGGGATTTGTTTGGCTAATAACTCTTCTGAACCTGGGTTAGGGCTCAATAAGCCAACAAATGGTTCTGTTGCTGGGACAAGGATCTTCCTAAGGGATGTCTGATGTCGGAATGCTGGAACCCTACAAAGAAAGAGCTTGAAGATTGGTTGGATCAGAAGCTTCACGAGTTCATGGTACAAGAAAACAGAAATTCGCGGATATCTGAGGAAAGGTGGTTGGATCGCTACATATACACAGAAATCCATGAGATCTTCTTCGCGTCGTTTTCGATAGAACTGTATGAGTGGATCGCGAGGCTAGTTGACAATCAGGGAAGGTGTAGACTGGATCAACCCATCGTGTGGACTCCAGAGTTGGTGCATAGGTTGGAAGCATCTAAAGACAAAATTGCATGGGTAGTAGATCACTGGTTGGATCGAGTAATAGGAGGGTTTATAACCGAGTTCGCAATAGACACAACTGTGAGTTACAACGAGGCAGAAAGGTGCTTTCTCCAAGGGTTGCGGGGTAAGTACATCAAATCGTTGAATACTTGGATTAAAATGTTGTTATGTGAAAAATGGGTTATGCACATCCATTGATGTCTGGGGTAACGAGGAGCAGAAGAGGCTACCAAGGGACCGAAGGATTAGAAAATAGTCCTCTGATTTCATTCTCATGAGAAAGTGAGGAGGAGCTCGCAGGGTTCTCTCTGAGAAGCACAGTCCGATTGATAAAGCAGCGCTTTCCACTAATACCACCGTCATCCACGCCATCACCTACATCCAACCCATCTTCACCTACCCCACCGCCGCCACCACCGAGGGTAGGGATGGCAGGTGCGATCAAGTTGTCGATACTTAGAGGCGTAGGAAATGAGGAACCAAATCAGTTCTAGTTCGTGGTAAAGGTTGTATGGGAAGCCCAAGGCATAACAGATGAGAACATCAAAAAGGCTTCTCTGGTGAGTGTGCTGCAGGACCACACATTGACGTGGTATATAAAGTACTCTAGCGATCACCTGAATGCAGGAATAGCGGCGATTTAGGACGCGCTGAACAAAGAATTTAGCCGACCAAAATAGGAAATGCAATCAATCATCGAGTTCAAGGAGATCACGATGATGCCTAGTGAAACCCCGTGGGATCTAGATCAGAGGTTGAAAATTACAATCCGCGAGGCTAACATGACGCTGACGAACGCGCAGCACTGCGCGTGGTTTGTGGCATCGTTGACACCACATCTAAGGATGGCGCTATCACAGCAAAAGATCTCAACCCAAGCTGAAGCATTGGAGACAACGATGAGGTTGCATGAAACTCCAATACAATATCCGTGGTTGGGAGTTCAACAAATCCACACGCAACTACAAAACCTATGCTTAGAAATGCAAAGTTTGAAACAAGATAAATCACCCCGGTTAGAAGTGCACACAGAGGTATAGTGCATAAAATGTAAAAGCGAGGGCCATGATAAGGATCACTATCTTGAAAACTATCAGGCAGGAGGGGGACCAATTCCATTGCGACCAGAGGCACAAGTAGGGCCGAGCGCAACACCCTCGCACTGGTGCGCAATCTGTCAAGTGGGAGGAAAACACAACACAGAAAACTATCATCTATTGCCGAAACTAATACAACCCCATCAGCAGCTATTTTGAAATTTTTGTAGATCGTTAGGCCATGAAGAACACAATTGATGAAGTTATGAGTTGTTGATGGAACGGACACCTGCTTATAGGATGCAGACTGAGGCGCAAGGTCAGGATCCAGTTGTAATGATAGCGCGGGGCGGATTTCAGGGACGCAGACGGGGACAAGGAGCAATGGGACCTGGACGAGGCCGGGGACAATTAATCTGCTACAATTGTGAAGCACCTGGACACTACACGCAGGATTGCACGAACCCGACCAGAACATGCTACCCGTACTATTACCAATTCGATCATGACGTAGTAGATTTCCCCACACTAATTGCACAAATGTGGGAAAAAGGGGTGCTCCGGGCTACTCCCACTTAGAATGTCCAGATGATGAATGCGGAACCGCGCGAGGAGGATCCTAACATAAACATGATGCTTAGAAGTGGTGCTACTACAGGAGAAGATAATGGGAATCAACCTGATGAGGATGCATGGGTTTACAAGGCCCCTACAAAGCAACCTGAATTTTATTTGGAATGTGTGAAGGAAAAATTTATGGAAGCTAAGAAGAGTTTCACGGAGCCTTCTCCTTCGGGTACCAAGGATCAAACTGAGCCAGAGTTGGATACTTCCATGTTAACTACCTTCTTAGAGACATGCATGAAGCTACTACCAGACACTAGAGCGATGAAGGGATTGCAAGAATTGATAACTAGATGCGCAGGGTCCGGTGAACCGCGCATGATCAGGAAGCTAGGCAAGCATGCTTTACGCACAGGGCAATAGATGTAGTTGACTGCCCATATGGGCGACTATGAGATGGATCAAGTCATTCTGGACTTGGGGTCAGATGCAAATGTCTTACCTAAACAGACATGGGAATGCATGGGTAGGCCCACATTACAATGGTCTCCTATTCAATTATGGATGGCGAACTAGCAAAATATCTTGCCCATGGGGAGACTACAAGGAGTCACAGTAGATATAGAAGGCACAAGCACACAAACAGACTTTGAGATAATAGAAATTGTGGTTGACAGTAACCCTTACCTAGCACTATTAGGGATAGACTAGGCCACGTACATGAATGGAGTCATTAATCTGAAAGACTGAGAGATGATATTTGAGAAAAAGTCTCTGTGCGTAGTCCTTCCGCTAGATCCAGCCGAAGGGGTGCGCTACACTGAAACTGTATGCGACGAGAGTGATGAGGAATTGGATCATATCTATGAGATCATAGCGAAAGATCAGGATCAGGTGAATCCAACAGTGGACGGGAGAATCTCATGGGAACGTGACAATTCATGTACATCGGACTCTGATGAAGAGATTGAGCGATGGAAAAACCGATTACATGAGGTAACAACGCTAAATTGTAATATGATGACTAGATCACTACACCGTGTAATGATAGAAGCAAGGGAGAAACCGACAGATGAGGGTGCAATGAAAGCGGAGGAACCAGTAGACCACTGCGAACCAATTAGTTTGGAAGAAAAGCAGGGTGCACAAATGGGGTCGCCGAGTGTAACAACTGCACAAGGGTGGAGTATACACCAAAAGACTAGGGGAAAGTGGCACGACTTTAGGAGGCAGGCGCGCGGTCAGATTGGAGGACAAAAGGGGGTGAGCATCCATCAGCAACATAGGGTGTGGGTGTATGGTGTGCTAATGCCTAACCGCATACGAAGCAAAAATCTGAATTCACCGCAGCAATGTAGCCTGCCAGCTGTCCGCGACAAAACCAGCAGGAAAGCAGGAGGGCACACAAACAGCATAAGACGATCCACTAGGACTCTACGGACACCAGAGAGTCGATGGACCTATCACAGGAGGGAGGCGAAGGTGCGCTTCTTAATAGTAAGACAAGAGGGAACCCAGAATGGGCACAGTAGCATCAGGTTGCGTGAAATCAATGAAAAACGGGCGCAGCAGAGAAGGAGAAGCGCGATGTTAGGGAAAGGAATCAGCAAAATAAAACAAGGCATCACACAAGCGGGCCACGCGACCCTACACATTAGGAAACCCAGTCTGTCCAAGTCTACCTCGGCCATAAGACGAGTTGCGACCTTGCTATCATGGTTGCGACCGCACCAACGGAGGAGTGTACCCCATACAGCAACACCTAAGGAGCTAATGGATATGAAGGCACTCAAAAGGTGCCCGCAGCCCGGGCTAGCAGGGATGCTGAGACATCGCACCTGGGGTGTGACCACCTGACTAGCTGTGGAAAGCACAGTCTCAGCACCCCCCACAGTTGAAACAAGGCATTGACTATAAACAAGTCTGTGGAAGGTCGGCACAGAAAGAAGGTTCTGTGCAGGGCCAGTCAGATAGCACAATCGCGGCTATGCCAAAGGGGTTGCGCTGCCACGTGGAAAGGTTGGCAGGTGACCGTTAACACTACTATTCATGACAAGAGGTTCCAGTTACGGCAGAGGGGAACGGGCGGCGGGCCATTAAGACAGAAGTTCTGAGATAGATACGAAAATATCTACCACCGAGAAGATATTAATGAACTAGAAGTGGAGGGAAGGGATATATTCAAATCTACGCGCTTCTATAACACCCTCTAGACAATGCTAGGATATGTGAGATCTGAACCAGTGAAGACCAACAAACACCCTGCTACCAGGCATCCCATGAGTACCATGGCAAGAACCCAAGCACGGTTCGCGGAAGAGCTGCATCCAACCCAGGAGGAGCCAGATGAAGGGGCGGTGGCCCTCGAGGTTCCAAAGTCCCCATGCACACCGCGGCCCCAGAAAAACAAGCAGACGATGGGGCCAGTCAGGGTATCACCAAGATTCAGTAAAAGGTCAGTAGCCAAGAAGGGCAAAGCAATCACCACCGAACCCGATGAGGACGACGAAGATTTGCAAGCCCTGATCGCTCAGATTGAAGCACAAGATGAGGACAAAGAAGATGCATTCCAAATACCTTCATTACCCCCATATGTCTCCCCATGGAATGGCACGGCCAAGATACCGAAGGACCTAGACACTGCAAAGAGTACGCTACAGACCCCGCTTCTTCCAGATGAGATAAGGTTTGATGGTTTGCCGTTGGGCCGAGTACCGAGTATCAAGTTCAAAGATTGGGATCTAGCAGATAGCGACAAGTTCCCCCAATTGGCCGCAGATAAATTACTACCACGGAAATGGTTACTGGGTGTGGAAAAGGCAGGCTTACTTAATTTGAGGTGGATACCCCACTATCACCGCGCGGCCATCGCCATTTTTGTGATCCAACAATTACTCTTTATGGTACATGATGGGAATCTCTGGTTGGAAGAGCCGATTCCGATCACAGCCGATTTAGTACACCGGATTACTCACCTGCCAATTAAAGGGAATGACCCCACAGACATAGACGGAACAAGTAGCGATGTGGGTCTTGCAAAAACAATAAGGACTAAATATAAACTGGAAAGAGGAAAGCATGGGTATGTAATAGCGAGCATCAATGACCGAGGGGTGCGAGTCACCACCCAGCTACTTTCCAGTAAACTCATGATGAAATGTTGCGCAGATGAGGTGTCAGCCCCTTTTATTGCACTTGCAGAGTAGTGTGCAGAAGGAGTCCAGTTCAACTAGGCACAGTTCTTATGCGACGAATTTTTGACAAATTGTAAGGAAGCACGGGACAAAGGTAATACTTTCCATTATGCATGGTTGCTACTCTTAATCCTTATGGTTGCAGGAGAATTTCCACAGGGTAGCCAGTTTCCCAGCATTGAGCACAACCTACCTGAAGTAATGCGGTTTACCTCGCTCTGGACTACAAAGTACGCCACGAGGGTCCAAGAGATCAAGGTATTTTGGATATTCATGGAAGCAAGTATCCGGACATGCATTGCTTGCAGACCAAAGATGTCCCCAATAGTCTACAACAATTTGCAAAGCATGGCCGAGTTCAAAGCAGACATGCACAACCTATATATCTGAGCATGGAAGGATCCAAAGCGAACATGGGTCATGCTCCCATTCATTGCAACAGACGATGCCATTTACGAAGTATTGGCAACATGGCCTCCGGAATGGTGCACCCCGTACAGGGCTACGTTAGAAAGGATGGCAGCACAACAGCGAAAGAAGGAAATCTAGCAGTGACTCACTAAACTGGCGGAAAGGACACGTCAGGGACAAAAGGCCACTTTGTTGCAAGAGGCGACCCAAGAAGTAATTGCTGAAGAAACCCCGGAGGATCAGGAAATGTCCTCGGAACAAGATAGGTAGAAGGAATCAGAGACATAGGAATGCACCGACTTTACCACAAAATCGCCCCAAGGCAAAAGGTAGCGCAGCAAGGAATCGCCACATGCATGCAAGAAGTCCAAAGCAGCTAAGACATTGGAAAAATAATTTCTTGACAGCAACGAACTAGAACACAATGTCACTACCGATGCACTAGAGGAGCTGATGATAGAGCATACAACTATGTTGGGGGAGCTCAGAGCGCAGCTGCAGGCATTACAGGTGCGACCCTCGGGAGGGATGATACCAAACCTAGCAGATGATACAGCTGCAGCCGAGCAGATGGTGCGTAGTCACACAATGAACACTTTAGTGTTGCCAGAAGGCGTTGTCTTAACCGAAGCTGAGGGTGACATGCAAAGTTGGGGGTTGAATTTGACCACTCTACCTTGAGAAACCCTCTACCAACTACAGGATGGAGTAACCACTGAGTTGCGTGCCAGGGAAGGCCGCGCACTCCAAATCTTAATGGAGCATAAGGCAAGTCTAGAGCAGATCAGCCTACAGCGTGATGACTTGGTCACCCACAACCAGGAAGTGGAACAGGCCGTGGCGGTGGCTTGTAGCAAGGTACCAGAGTTGGTTGTCCCAGTGGAACTTCCAATAATGAACAAGATCCATTACATGGCCACCGGATTCTGTACAGCCCAAGAGGAGGCCGCAAAGGCTCAGTGGGAATTAAATTTGAAAATCGCGGAGCTAAGACTAAAGGTGCAACCACCCATACACCCGGAAGTTGGAGAGCATCACCGCCATGAAATTCAAGTAGGGTTGGAAGTCATAAAGCGCGCGGTCCAAGATTGCTCGGGATTGTTGGATCAGTCCCTATTTACGCTCACATCTCTACAGGACGACCCAACGCTACAGCAGGTAGAAAAAAAAGTGCGGGAGTTACAGCAGGTGTATGGTAAAGTCCGGGGGACTATACAAACAGTCACCATCACACAATAACTGGCCAGAATGAGGGAGGCCCAGGCTCTCAAGGCACAGGTTGACGTGGCTCGGTAGAAGGAAGTTGTGCTTAAAGAATGCATCCAGCCTTGGTTGGATGAGGCATTCATGGTCTCTTCCAACATTGAGGGAAATTTAGCACACATGCAGACAGCATCTGAACCCAAGCAAGCAACGGAATCGGATACTGATACATCGGTGGCTCACGTAGAATGGGTAAAGCAGATGGCAAATGATTTTTTTGCGAGGGTAAGCGAAGCACAGAAGTTGTTGAATGACCTCCATGCAAAGATTGCCACACCAGTCAAGTGACTAGGGACGAGTCACGTTGATTGTGTTGGGGGCCTATTGGGTAGCGGAGGCCCTGCGTAACGGTTTTGGGACTCAAAGTCCACAATTTTTGAAAAAATCATGGTAAAGACTTCGTGAAGTGCGTAGAGCACGAATTGTAATGAGTCAAGTCAAAGGGTTGTCCACCCAAGAATAATGTAAAATAATAGAAGAGAGTCTGTCTGCCCATGGTATGCGGACCATGGGAATGTATAAATAGAGCAAGGCTCTATGGCTAGAAGTCAGTTTTTGAGAAGTCTTTGTCTGGGATCTTGGTATTATGGGTTTGTGAAGACAATATTATCTGCGTCTGTAAGTTTGAGTCAAGGGTGTTGTTATATAGATAGAGGCTCTATAGTTGTATGCGCAGAGGCCTGGTAAAGTCCGGAGCTGTGTGCACAGACCCCTACAGCTGAGTGCGCAGGGCAGATCTGGTTGTATTAACGGAAGATTTTAATAAAGATAAGTGGTTTCTGAAGTATTGCGGATCTATTATGTTCTGGTTTATACATCTGCGATATGAGTATATATTTTTATAATTGCGATCACTGGGTTTTATTGTTAAATGTTTGCTTAAAGACGGTAACAAGAAGATCAAATCTATAATAATTTCATTAATAAGAAGGTACACCCGCGCAGATCTTCGTGGAAGCCTGATAACAGTCCAGAGTGGCGCGAGGCCACAGAGCAGTTCGTGACCCCTCCAGACCACATTAAGACATCCCAAGGGTGCGGAAACCTAGTTCCAACACCCTCCCCTACTACCTCAGGTGAGACATCAGTCCGCGCTTCGCAAGTTGTTGTCGAAAGGGCTTGTAGCTGTGGGATTTGTTTGGCTAATAACTCTTCCGAACCTGGGTCAGGGCCCAATAAGCCAACAAGTACTTGAAGGGAACTCAAGACTTTGCAATCAAGTATACACAGGTGGACAACTTCAGCTTGATTGGATACTCTGATTTAGACTTCGATGGAGACAAAGAAACTGGGGTATCTACTTTAGGTTATACTATGAGTCTTGGATCAGGAGCTATCTCCTGGAGATCACGCAAACAATTAGTTCCAGCAGATTCCACAATAGAGGCAGAATATGTGGCAGCAGCTAAGGCAATAAAATAAATTGTGTGGCTCAGGAAAATTCTTGAAGATTTGCAGGTAAAACAAGTACAATTGACTCCACTCATGATTGACAATACCTCGGCAATAAAGTTGGCCAATAACCCAAAGTTCTATGATCGAACGAAGCACATAAATACTAAATATCATCTGATTCAACATCATGTTGTTCGACATCATGTTGAGGCCAAAACAATCCATCTCTGCCATTGTTCCACTAATGAGCAAATTGTAGACATCTTCACCAAAGCGCTTGGAAGAGAAAAGCTTGAAAGATTCAGAACAATGCTTGGACTCACCAACATCCCTTCAAATTAAGGGGGGGAATGTTGACACCTAATCATCAGGATTGGGTGAACAACTGTAATTGATGTAAATAAATAATAGAAAATATGAAGAGTCACCAGGAGATGAAATGAGCAGTCTCTCCCTCATGTATATAATAAAGACCAACCTGAATGAATATCATGAATTGTTTTGAAGAGTTACCTCCTGGTCTGACATGATTATTTTTGGATGGATGCTACTTATGTTATCTTGTGTGTTGCATGGATGCAGATTTTGGATTCTCACATTCCTTCGGTGCACCAATGTGTCCCCAAGTAGAGCCAGATGTTAACCACTACGTGTCAACGATCCATAACAGTACACCCCCTTTTTTCACAAAAGGGATAACGCCTGATCAATGTGTCTGCATTGTCCAGCTATCATCATCAGCCTGATCATCATGTTATAATGTAAACTCATTCTGCATGTATATGATGTAAATAATCTCAGCAGAATCATGTCATGTATGTAACAACCTAGGTAAACCTACCTTTCTAGTGACGATCTCCATTCTGGGAGGTTTTTTGTCTCACCGATCCATTCTTGGATGGTCGGCAGAGTTTTCCCTCCAGTCTTACCCCAAAGTTGGAATGGATTTTATCGCTAGGATCTTAGGAGAGTCCTAGTGTTCTAGATCGAGTCTATGTAAAAGTGATTTGGGAATAATCCTAACTATTTGGTTAGGTTATTTTATTACAAGTTGTTTGGTATGTTGGATTATATTTGTGTCGTAGAAATGGGTGATCTGTGAAGGTCTATTACAAATGGGTTTCTCCTTTATGATGTAAAAAATATGAGAATCATGATGTAAAATGTCTTGAGGGTTGGAAAAATAATTTATCCCCTCATAGGTTAATTAATTAAATTTTCTGGCCAAAAAATTAATCAAAATCCTAAGCCAGAAATTTAATTAATCCGAATTCCTAGTCAAATATAAACTCTCCAAAGGCAAAATTCGTCGGTCCTAAAATATTTAATTTTAAGAGGTCCCAAAACTAAGGTAAATTAATTATTTTGCTAAATTTTAAACCTTTGATCCCTGGGGACTAATTCAAAGTCAAATTTTTTGGGAAATTAACTCGAAAATTCTACTTTTTAGTTAATTAAAATACATTTAATTAAAAATTTCAAATTTCCCCAAATATTTAAATATTTCGAAGGATGAGATTAAAAGAAATTTTAATCGTCATCAACGGTTGATATTTATTTGACAAGGATCACTCAAACTAGTCGTTGGAGGATTTATCTTTAAATAGTAAGTCATTTGTCAGTTGATCTATCCAATCTTTGAGTCGTGTGCTTAGCAAGAAGCTATTGTGTAATGTTTTTATGGATAATAAATAAAGACTTTGGAGTTAAATTCTGCTGGTGTTACTCTTCATGGGAATACTATAATATGTGTTGTTTTCATGCATAATTTATTCTAAATTCATTGATGATAGCTTCTGAAAAGTTATTTGAGTACAGGTATCTTGCTCATTCACTGGGGGCTTGAATAATAATTTAAATTTTGAACGTAATAGCGTGTATCTCTATTTGTTTGAATTTTATTATTATTTTATCGCTCTATTTTTTATGGATGGATTGATTTTTGAAAGGAAATCTTGATTTTAGATCATCAAGCGTTAGGGGAAGTTTTCAATTGGACCAGCCAACTTTCGATCCGTATTTTCCGAAGAGCCCAACAAAATTAGCTTCATGCTTATCATAAGGTTTTATTTTGTTTTTGATGATGCGTGAAGGGTTTCAAGTTAGCACCTCCTTTAGAAAAAAACAAAAAACAAAAAACTTTATGTGCAGTATAATGGTAGATCTTGATACTTAAAGCTTTCAGCTTGTAATTATTGTAATTTAATTGGTTTTTTGGTTTCAGCATTATGTATATCATTTATGGGTGTTTTGTTTTTGTCATTTACAAGTACAAATCTGAAGGAGAATTCTTGTTAAATGCCAGATCTAGGCCATGGAAGGTAAGATTTGGCCTCAATATCACTTTGCATGGATATTATTCAACTTTTTTGCAGTCCAAGGGTTTTATATTCTTAGATCTAGAAATTTTTATAAGGGTTTCAAAGATCAATTTGAAGCAGAAGTATACTGGTTTAACTTAAATTTCTGGAAATTGTTTAAGAGTTTCCTGGGCTACCACATTTTTCCATCTGCTGCCTTGAATCTCCTCAAAAAAAAATCACAGCTCCTCTTTGCTGTGTTTTTTCCATTTTGTTGTTGCGTTTTGTTTTTTTCTTTAAAAAAAAATTGAAATTGTTTTTTTTGTTGCCTGGAGTTTTTTCTTTGCTACAAATTTCGAATATTTTTTTTTATAAATCCCGCTATCTCTGCCATATTTCTGCCTACAAAAAAAAAGAGTCCCTTTACTCCTTTCTTCTCCTACCCGCGGCTCCCTCTTCCATTTCTCCTCATACTGCCAACTTCCCCCATCCACAGCCTCCTTCCCTCTCTCATCAAGACCACAACTCCTCTTCTCCCTTTCCACTATTTCCTTCTCCCTCCTCAAACCTACAAAACGTGTGTCCAAAAATTCGTGTATCCCTCAGCCTACAGTCGCCACACTCGCATCTCTTCCCGTCGCTTCTCCTTTTTCCCTACCCGAGTTCTCTGCTGCTCCCTCCTGCGTATCTCCCTCTTGCTTCTCCTATTTCACTACCATTCCATTACTGCTCGAACTCCATCTTGCTTGTGTACTGCCTCCCCTCCCTTGCTCGAGCTACTATTTTCCACCATAGACATGCATACACATAAAAAACAAAACATTCTACTTTTGGTTTTTTCTTGGTTTCATTCATTTTGTTAGCCTCACTCTCATGTGTTAAAAACAATTATAAGTCCAAAATAATTAAATTAATTAAAATCAAGAAAGTTGGATTTAATCCTACTTTTCTAGATTGAGTTTGTTCCTCATAATTAGGAGCCTATTTAGGCCTAGTTGGTTGAGAGATTCTCTCCAACTAGTTAGGCTCCTAGATTAGTGTTTGGTTGAGATATTTTCTCATCCATAGTGTCCAAGATAGATGCACTATCTTGATACAAATTCTCCTCATGTATTTATATGTGTCATAAACATTATTTTAATAATGATAATGTGAGGAATACATCAAGGCTCAGGCTTTTTCCGCCATGTTTTCTTCAATGTTTATGTCTCTGATATTTTTATATATGCTTATTTGATCTCCTTCATGTGGTATCAAAGCTCATGGTTGATCTGAAATGTTATCGATACAGATCTGAGTTGACTTGGCCCTAGGAGAGTTGTTGGTAATCAAGGAAGGCCCCGAAGGAGCGACGAGCCCTTTAGGTAACATGGTGAATACTGGCTTGAAGGCTCTCTTTCCCATAGCATCAAATTGGCGGAGATCTAACTGTAATTTTTTATGTTAAGCTTTGTTAATTTCTTGGTTATGCTCATGTTCATCATATTTTATGTGATCAATCTCCATTGGTATATCCTTGGACTATGCAGACAAGGTACGAGCTCCTAAATATGGCACGACCATGCAGAGAAGTATAGCGAATCTGTAAGAAAACGCTAAAAAAAATAGATATTGAGTGGCCTCCCATGATATGGACCTGAACTCACAGATTTGAGATGAAAACTATTCCTATAATGGACTGTTACAGTAAAGGAAATAGCGAAAAGATCCATGATTTCTTCAGTTTCAGTTTGAGTGTGTACCTACAGCAAGTGAGCTCAGCAAACAAATATGTTTTTGACACAGGATCAATCGTTTGAAGGAATCTCAGTCGAAGCATAGTGGATCTGGCCGTATTCATTAAATTATTATACAATCGAGATATTTTCTGTGTGGGGTGTGTAACGGAGGAAGATCTGCAGCGTATTGTTGTTGCAGTGTAGGTTGTGATCCAGTGCAAATAGCATCCAATTCAACGAGCAGATCTCAATCTGCGGATCTCTAAGTCTTTAATTTGGCTACCATCTCTGTTACAATATCAGACTACTCATATGCATGCCTGGATCTTCCCTCTTCAAAGATCTGATTTTGGTAAGCACTATAATCTTTACCAACGTTGAGCCTTATTCAAATCAGTAGTCGATTCCTCGTAGGTGGACGGGATTCAAGGAGTTGACTTCAATTTTAAAATTGATTTAATATGTTGAACTTATATTAACCTGAATTTTTGGAGTCTGACGAGCGATGTAGTTGAGAGGAACGTAAAATTCGTGCTCGAAATGAATGCACTCCGCACTCAGAAAAACACTTGCAGAGAAATTGTCAAACGAGCACGCGATCTGCAACGTTCTTGCTGACATTGGCCCCCATCTGGTCACTGTTATGATCTCAGAGTGTCGGATCTCAGCTAAACAAAAAGGAAAGAACCCCATCATAAAGACCATCAACAACTAGAGGATTTCCATTGCAGAAAACTTGAGGATCATCACAAATAGAATTCGGGCAATTTCCCATTGTGGACAATTTGTGTGGAGTGAATTCTGGCAAGAAATTGGAAGAATGAGTAAATAATTAGGATCTGGAGCTCGAAATTCAGGTAAACCATATGTTTCTATATTTTGATAAGCATTCACAGCGATTGCAAATTTGATCGAATTTTTACTGCTGAGTTTCAAGAAATGACCAGCCATGGAGATTAGTCAGCATGGAGAACTGCAACACCTTCCTGAAAAAACCTGTGGAGATTAGCCAGTGTAGAGAACCTGCATCAACATTGCGCTCAAAGAAATAAGCTGGGACAGAAAGTGACCCACTAGTGCTCTCCGGTGAGTGAACAATTTGATGCAAGACCACCTTTGAACCAACTTGGAGGAACCAACATCATCTGCCTTGAATTTTGCCTGCACTATTCCCAAAAACGTTTTCCAAGATATTTCATAATAATGGTGCATTATTTACAATTTTAATCAGAGTATCGTTCATGATTTCTAAGTTTGAACACAAAGTGATTTTTCCACTTTTTTATAAAGTGATTTAAGAAAAATAAATAAAAATAAAAAATATAATTATTAAATTTTTTAAACTAAAATGAATTGAGAGATAAGGTATTTGGAGTGATAAGGGAATATTTTTAAAAGAAAAAGGGATTGTTGTAATCCAAAGTAATTTTTACTTTGAGAGAGATTAAGTCAGTGAACATCCAGTTTTTTGAAGACAATGTGCCTCCAAGGAGTTCTCAAACTTTGTGCTTGAGAAGTTTCAACAAAGATGTTGTAAAGATGAAAGGTTGAGGTACTCAATACTTAATAAAGACATTTTTTTTTGGTGTTGAAGTGTCCCAGATCCACCCGAAATTGAATAAGGGGAACTTAGGAACAACTTGTGTAGTGCATGATTCTTTATGTTGCTTATTTTTTGTGTCTAGTTTTGCCAATCTCTTTGTAATATGGAGTACACAACAAATGCATGCACATAATAAATTTTCTTCAATCTTAGGTAATCAAGCAACCTACAAGCAATCAAGAAGCTGCAACACATAATAAAGTTGTCAACATTAGCATTCAAAGACGATTCTACATCAACATCCAATCAAGTTAATGAATCTTTCATCTACATCAACAACATTTGCATCAATTCAAAAGCAGTTTTTTTGGAAAATACACTTGCACCATTTTTTTTAAGAGTAAGCTCAATACAAAAATGTAACTTGCAAATCATAATTTGTAAGTTAGCTTGTAATCAAAGTCAAATTGAGTTGAATTGTAAGGGTGCATTCTCAGTCGAAATCGACATCCAAATTGTGAATTTATAGGAGGTAAAGTGAGTCAATTCCTCTCAACTGAGCCAATTAAGTGAGTCAATTCTCTTCAACTGAGTCAATATAATTTGAACTTTTCATTGTGAACATTGGGTGCATTTTTGGTGGTATCTGACATCCTCATCCTAGTACAAAATTCAAGCGAGCGTGCGTTCAATTGTTAACATAAATTTCAAGCAAACGTCAAGTTGATTGAAGCATTCACAAAGTTCAAGTGAGCATGAATTTGATTGAAGCATTCACAAAGTTCAAGCGAGCATGTCAAAACTAATAACGGGTAAAGGAGGAAATGTCTTCAAACTGCATAACTGGAGATTAAAGAGTTGAAGCAAAGTCAAAACTTAATCAATCAAATGAACAGTAAATTAGAAGCAGCGAAAGACTTTCAAATTGAGCTCAAAGTGAAAGAAAAACTCATTCATGCACTCCAAATTAAGTTAAGTGAAAAACAAGATTTACTTGATGCACAATGTGTAGAAAAGACAGTTGCAAGTTGTGACACAGAAGACCTCATCACAACAGCAAATGAAAGTTGTGATACAAGTGATCTTATTCAGCATATTAATGAATGTTGCAACACAGGTGATCTAATCAAGAAAGTTGATATAAGTTGTGACAGATGAACTAATCAATCAAGTTGATATAAGTTGTGACACAAGTGATCTCAACCAACCAGTTGTACTACTCAATGATGCAACAAGTAGTACCAAATATCAAATTGATCAATTTGATGCAACATGTCAAACCGATGAACTGTTAATGGTTGATAACCAGTGTGACACAAAAGGTTTAATAAATCAATGATGTTAGCAGCAGCAGCAAGTATGAAGAACAATAGCAGGATAGTCTTTCCAAGAAAGTGATCAACCTTGGGAAGAAATCTCCTTCAATAAAGATTGAGATGGCCTAGGATACAACAAATAAAACACTTTGTTTGTTCCAGATTTATCAAAACCAGTTCAGTTTGTAAGTGCTTGTTTTCTAGAAAGTGATCAAAATTTGGTTAAGTGTAATCATTGTGTTGGGCATGGGATCCCCCACAACATGTTTTTGGGGCTTAAAGCCCGAGTTTTGGTCAATGTAATGTAAATACTCCGGGAAGTACGGGCGCGAAGCATGAAAGTCTAGGATGAGTCATAAGGTTGTCTGCCCTAAGAATTGTAAAATAATGTAAAGTTGTGTCGGCCTACCCATGGTCCGCGGACCATGGGATTGTATAAATAGAGCGAGGCTCTAAGTGTAAAGATAGTTTTTTGGGAAGAAAGTAATAGATAGATGCGAAGGCATGGTTAGAAGATAGAAGTGGATCTGAAGTGTATTGGGTCATAGTAATAGGAAGAGGCTCTGCAGTTGAGTGCGCAGAGGCCTAGTAGAGTCCGCAGTTGAGTGCGTGGACCCCTATAGCTGAGTGCGCAGGGTGGAGTCGGGTCTATAATTGAACTGAACATGAAAATTATTATTAATAAAGATAAGTTTGATTCGAAATATTTTGCATCTATGGTTCTGTTTACCTTTATGCATTTATATTGTTTTTGATGACACACACTTACTTGAAAGTTGAATAAGTAATAAGAACATTTGGCCTGCACAAACTAAGTAAAAGCACTAATATAATAACGCAGTAAGGATCCAGATTAGGATAGTACTGTATTCGCACCCCTTATAGAGGTACACACATGCTGCTGCATGGAGCAGTGCAAGCGCGCAGGTTCAGACCGCGAACCTCCAGAACCTTCATCAAGACATCCCTAGGGTGCAAAAACCTAGTTCCAGCACCCTCCCATACTACTTCGGGTGAGACCTCAGTCCGGCTCCGCAGACTGTTGCCGAAAGGGCCAGTAGTACCGGGATTTTCTTGGCTAAATCACTTCTGAACCTGGGTCAGGCCCCACGTAGCCAACAAATGGTTTCGTTGCCGGGACCGGGATCTACCTAAGGGATGTCTGATGTCGTGCCACTGGAACCCAACAAAGAAGGAAATTGAAGAGTGGTTGGACAAGAAGATTCACAAGTTTGCGACACAAGAAAACAGAACTCCGCAAGTATCTGAGAAAAATGGCTAGATCGCTACGTGGATATGAAAATCCATGAGATTTTCTTTGCATCCTTTCCTTCTGAACTATATGAGTGGATCGCGAGGTTAGCCGACAGCCAGGGAAGGTGTAGGCTCGACCAACCGATAGTGTGGACTCCGGAATTAGTACGCAGACTAGAGGCATCAGAAGATAAGATCGTGCGAGTTGTGGACCATTGGCTCGACCGGATAATAGGGAGATTTATCACTGAATATACGGTAGACACGGCCGTGAGCTACATCAAAGAAGAACGATGCTTTCTCAAAGGACTGCAAGGTAAGTATATTAAGTCTTTAAATACTTGGATTAAGATGTTGTTGTGTGAAAAGAGGGTCATGCGAATACATTAATGTTTGGGACAACACGGAGCGGAAAGATCTACAAAAGCAGTGAAGAATTAGAAAATAGTCCCTTAATTTCACCTTCACGAGAGAGCAAGGAAGAGCTCGCTAAGGTCTCTCCGAGAAGCACGGTCAGTTTGATAAGGCAACGCATTCTGCAGTTACCACCTCCACCCATGCCACCACCCGCTTCACCTCCCTCACCTCCATCTCCACCCACTCCACCTCCACCACCTCCACAGTTCAGTATGGCAAGCGCAATCAAACTACCAGTATTCAAAGGGGTAGGGAATGAAGATCTGGACCAATTCTGGTTCATGGTAAGAGCAGTATGGGAAGCGCAAGGTGTCACGGATGACAATATTAAGAAGGCTACATTGGTGAGCATGCTGCAGGATTGCGCATTGACATGGTATATCAAGCACTCTAACGACCACCCAAACGCAAGGATAACAGAGATCCAGAATGCATTGAACAAATAATTTAGCCGGCCGAAATCGGAGACACAATCAATCATCAAGTTTAAAGAGATCGCAATGCTTTTGGGTGAGACTCCCTGGGATCTGGATCAACGGCTGAAGAGTATGATCCGCAAAGCCAATATGACACTGACGGACGGACAACATCGGGCATGGTTTGTGGCATCTCTGACACCACACTTGAGGATGGCACTGTCACAACAGAAACTTTCCACCCAGGCCAAAGCATTGGAAATGGTGATGAGGTTGCATGAGACAACAATACAATACACTGGGTTGGGAGTTCAACAAATCCATGGCAACTACAGAATCTATGCCTGGAAATGCAAAGTTTGAAGCAGGATAGGGTACCGTGCCCAGAGGCGCATGAGGAAGTATGGTGTATAAAATGCAAAGGCCAGGGCCATGACAAAGTTCACTGTCCAGTGTTCGTGAACTACTTGGCAAGATGGGGGCCAAATCCGTTGAGACCAAAGCATAGGCAGGGACGAGTGTGACACCCGTGTTATGGTGTGCGATCTATCAGATAGGAGGAAAACACACGATGGATAATTGTCATTTATTGCAGAAATCTACATCGACACCCCAGTAACTGTTTTCTAATTTCTGCAGGTCGGTAGGCCACAACGAGTGCACTTGTCATAGCTACGAGTTAATGATGGATCGAACCCCAACCTATAGGATGCAAACAGAAATGTGAGCCATCGACCTAGCTGCGGGGATGGAGCGTGCTGGATTTCAGGGGCGAGGTCGAGGACGATGAGGAATGGGACCAGGAAGGGGCCGCGGACAGTTAATTTGTTACAATTGCGGAGGACCAGGGAACTATGCTCGCGATTGTACCAACCCAATGAGGATATCTTGTTCGTACTATGCTCAGTTTGATCATGAAACAATAGATTGCCCTATGTTGATCATACAGATGCACGAAAAAGGGTATTCCAGCTTCCTTCGACTCAGAATATACAAATGATGAGGTCTGAACTGCGCGAAGAAGACCTGAATGTGAACATGATGCTCAGAAGCAGTGTGACCATGGGGGAGGATAAGGGGAAGCAGCCCAAGGAAGATACATGGGTTCGCAAGGATCCTACAAAGGAACCTGAGTTTGACTTAGAACGCGCAAAGGAGACATTCATGGAAGCTAAGAAGAGCTTCGTGGAGGCCTCCACTTCAGGTAGTAAGGATCAACCAAAGCCAAGGATGGATCCTTCAATGCTTACTACCTTTCTGGAGACATGCATGAAACTGTTGCACGACAATAAGGCACTTAAGGGGCTACAGGAGCTGATCACCAAGTGCGCGGGTTCAGGAGAACCGCGCGTAGTCCGGAAATTGGGAAAGCATGCATTGCGCACTGAGAGGGAAATTAGATTGACTACGTAGATTGGTGAGTATGAAATGGATCAAGTAATCCTAGATCTGGGTTTGGATGCAAATGTGTTACCGAAGCAAACATGGGAACGCATGGGCAGGCCTGCATTACAGTGGTCCCCTATTCAATTACGAATGGCGAACCAACAGAAGGTTTTTCCCATGGGGAGGTTGCAAGGGGTAACAGTTGATATTGAAGGTGCGAACACACAGATGGATTTTGAAGTGATAGAGATTGTTGATGACAGCAATCCCTATCCCGCACTATTAGGAATAGATTGGGCCACTGATATGAACGAATTCATCAATCTGAAGAAGCGCAAGATGATATTCGAGAAAAAATCAATACGCATAGTAGTCCCACTGGACCCAGCCGAAGGAGTGTGCTACACTGAACCAGTGCGCGACGATGAAAGTGATGATGAGCTGGATTGTATTTACAAGATAACTACACGAGACCAGGATTGGGTGAATCCGACTGCAGATGGAAGAATCTCGTGGGAGTGCAAAAGCTCCTACACTTCAGATTCAGACAAAGAAGTAGAGCGTTGGTAGAATCAGTTGAACGAAGTAACAACATTGAATTGCAACATGATGATTAGATCATTGTGTTGTGTAACAACAGAGGCCCGAGAGCTACCGACATATGATGGATTGACAGCGGTGGATGAATTCTTGAGCAAGTTTGAATGCACAGTACTGGAACAACAGTGGTTTGATGTGTTGAAATGGGTGTTGCGCGCTGGTGGGGAACACATCAAGGAAGTTTTGACGACTGGTGCGGATGTAGAAGGATGATGTGCCTACGATTTGGGAAACCACAGCTACGGTTAGAAGACAAATACGATGGACGAAATGACCCATGCACACACCTCGCGAAATGGGCCAAGGCCTATGGGGAAGAACCATAGCCTAAATGGGTACATTTATTCTACCATACCATGGATGTCATACCCATGAACTGGTATATTGAGACGGAACTCCGACATGGTACGGGCGAATGGAATGTCTTGCGTGAGGGATTTTTGTTAACATTCACATTTGAAGACCGGTGGTCAGATACTGTTGACGACACACTGTAAGCAGTAAAATCCGACATCTTCAAAATGCCGCAGGAGCCACTGGAAATGCTTCAACCAACATGGGGGACCCAACTAAGCAGTTGATCTTAAAATCACTCGTGAATGATCTCAGTTAATTAATGAAGGTATTACAAATCCATGTGCTAGGGTGTGCCTATGTTATTTTAAGCAACGGATCGATAAGATTGCGAAATACACAGGCAGTTGAAACAGTAAGAGAAACACGGTAATCAAATACAAAAACAAAATAAATTTAATGAGGAGTCCACCCAATCCTCCTGGGCTATGTCTCTTGGTCCAGCCTTCAGTGGTGGCCTTTCTATTGTGTCTTAAAGCAGAGATTTTACAATAAGGAGCTAAATTTGAGTCTCACTTAACAGAGAATGATCAGTAGGATTGTACTTGGATCCCCCAAGTCTCTAGAGTACACAAACTCCCCTTACTGAATCTCGACCTCAACTAGTCTCAGTGGTATGGGTCCAATTTGGTACTCAATACCCGACAGGAATACACAAAGGAGTTGCTTGAGCCTCTCAAGCATAGACTCTCGGACTCTCTCTGTTATGTCTTCTCAATGCTGCCTTTGCTCTGCAGGTCAGCTCGGCTTCTCTATTCTCTGAAATTCACTTCTTTCTCTACTTCTGTCTCTTCTTCTCTTTGTCTGTTCATGGCTTAAAGCCAATCTGCTCCCTGACTGTTCATTTCCGCTTCTCGACTCTCTGGATCACCTGTCTCTATCCGCTAGAATTCCCCTGCTCTGCATCATCATCGTTGTGTAACGCTTCAAAGAGAGGTGGCCACCTGTTTCCTCACAAACTGAGTGTCAGTTCTCTTTGAATGGTCGTTATTTCCATTGCTCCAAGATTTCTCGCGAAACTGATTCCTCAGCCAACTCATTGGCCATGTCGGACCCCAAATCTCATGTAGCTCATTCCATCTCCCTGTCAAATCCATTCTTCCATCAGGTTTATTCTCTGTCATTGATCTGGAGCCTCCAGATCCTACGGTCTTCGTCTATATTGCGTGGGTAAGTTGCTCGACCGTTACTCACGCGATGTAAGCGGTTTTCTCTCTCATCCGCTGGACGCGTGTCACCCGGTGTGTGGCATCGCGCTGAACTCAACCAAACCCGCTTACCACTCGAAGTGCACGCGATATCTTGCCGGTTTTGGGTGCGAGACCCGCCTTCTGACGATTTCCACACGGTTTCCTGTTTTCGTCGTGACTGAGCACTCGAGGCTTTCCTTCACTGAGAGTTTTTCCCTGCAAAGCCCGCTAATCGCGTATCAGAAACTGCCTCTATTTTTGGATTTGGGCTTCTGATCACCAATTTGCGTCCATGCGCGGTCTCCATGGGCCAATGGTTAGCGCGCTTTGACCAAGGGTCCTTGTTGTTCCGTGCTAGCCACAAATTGCCATTGTCTAGAGGCCATTTCTTATAAGCTCGTTATTCATAAGATTTTGAAACCTGACATAATTTGAAACAGTCATGGAAATGTTTAAGGATCCAATTCGGATCACGACCTTCCCACTGAAAAAGCTTTTGGACCACCAAAAGTTGGTTTTCAAGCATCGACTAAGTGAGGGTATCGTTGTCTCACTTGTCCAATCTCTATCCATTTTGCACTGCTTGGCTTGGAACCCTTGAGTCCAATCCTGAGGTACTCAACATCTCCCCTACGCGTCGTCCTCACATTCCTATCCAGAACTATGTCTTCCTGCAATTCATTGAGATATTCAAGTAACAGATCATCAACAGAAGGCAATTGACTCTGCTCTTCGGGATCGTCAATTAATGAAGGTTCAATAGTCTCAAGCTGTCTACATTAAAAACTAAGTAGATGTGCTTGTAAGCTGGTAAATCAAGGTGAAAAGCATTCTCACCAATCTTCTCAAGTATCTTGAAATGTCCATACCTTATTGGCTTTAACTTTCTACCTTCACCTCGCATTCTATCCTTACTGATATACAGCCAAACTTGATCACCAACTTGGAAACTATGCTCCATCCAATGCTTGTCATGCCTTGCCTTGTATTTGGCTTGGCTCTTTTCCAGCTATTCATGTACTTCCTGGTGAATCTCTTGGATTTTTTCAATGAACTTGGTTGCCTTGTCCACATCACTGTGTCCATCAACTGCTACGTCTTTACCAAAGACAAAATCCAAGAAAGTCCTTGGTGTGAAACAAAAACAGGTCTCAAAAGGAGATATCTGTGTAGAAGAATGTTTTTCTCGGTTGTAAGCACGCTGCACATAACACAAATTTTCATCCCAAAGTTTGGGATGCTTGCTGCAATAGCCTCTGAGCAACTGGATCACTATCATGTTGACCACTTCTGTCTGGACATTTGTTTGTGGATGAAAGGTTGTGCTTTTTTTAGTTTGGTGTCCATCAGTTCCCACAAAATGACCAAAACTTCCCAACAAATCGAGTGTCTTGATCAGATACAATGGAAGTGGGCAACCCAAAAAGAACCCATACATGCTGAAAGAACAACTTTGCAGTTCGTTCAGCTGTAATTTGTTTATCACAAGGTATCAAAATACACATTTTGTTGAACCTATCCACAACAACATATAAATAGTCATGACCTTTCCTAGATTTAAGCAGTCCTCCAACAAAGTCCATGGAAACACTTTCCCAAGGATGAGAAGGCACTGGCAGTGGAGTGTACAAGCCTAGTTTTATATTCTTGGGCTTGCTTTTAGCACACATGGTACACCCTCTTACATATCTAGAAACCGTCTCATTCATTTTTGGCCAATAACAAAACCTTTTCAGCTGTGCAACCGTTTTACTTACCCCAAAGTCACCTAATATTAGAGAAGTGTGTGCTTCTTGGATTATCTTTACTCTTTTAGTTTTTGGAATGCATAGCTTCCCACAATGATACAAGAGTCAGTCCTTAACATGATAATACAATTCTTCTACTCGTTTTCCTTGACTTAAAGTTGCATATACATCTTTGAAATCTATATCTTGAGCATATTGTTCAATGTAGCTCTCATGTAGTAGTGAATTATGCTTAAGTATAGTGGATGCATTTACAATAGGTCTAGATAGCATATCTGCAACTTCATTTTGTATGCCCTTTTTATATCCGATGACCAAATGAAATTGTTGTAGAAAACCCATCCATCAATAGTGTCTTGATTTCTGCAACTTAGTTTGGGAGTGTAGATATTGAAGTGGTTGATGATCAGTATTTATAACTTTCTCTTTTCCCATTAAGTAATGTTTCCACTTTTTCACACTCTGTACTAATGCATACAATTCTTTATCATATGTGGGATAGTTAACTACTACAGAATTAAATGTCTCGGAATGATAACATATGGGTTTACCGTGATGTATCAACACTGCTCCCATGGCATAGTCACTGGCATCTGTTTGGATCTCAAACGGTCTTTGAAGATCAGGTAGTGCTAATATTGGTGTTGTACTAATCTTTTCTTTCAAGGTTTCAAAGGCTTTCTGTTGTTTTCCTCCCCACTGAAACACCTTGTTCAATCCTGTTAAAGCATGTAAGGGAGTTGCAATTAAGGAAAAGTTAGAAATGAACTTTCTCCAATATTGTGTTGCTCCTAAGAAGCTTCTCACTTCTATAGCAGACTTGGGTTTAGGTCAGTTATGCCACCTTAGAGGGATCTATCTTCAATTCACCACCCCCTACTATATGACCCAAATAATTCAAATATATTTTGTCGAATTCACATTTTGAGAGTTTAACATAAAAATTTTCTCTTTTCAAAACATCTAGTGTCTGCTTAACATGCTTTAAATGTTCTTCCCACATTTTGTTAAATATAAGAATGTCATCCAAATATACAATAACAAAGTCATCAAGAAAAGGTCTGAGTACATCATTCATTATTCTCATGAAAGTAGCAAGAGCATTAGTTAAGCCAAAAGGCATAACCAGCCACTCATACAATCCCTGCTTTGTTTTGAAAGCAGTCTTCCATGCATCTTGCTTTGCAAATCTGACCTGATGATACCCACTATGCAAGTCTAACTTGTAAAAATAAACACCTTCTTTCAATTGATCTAATAGATCATCTATGCGAGGAAGGGGATAACGATTTTTTGTCGTTATCTTATTCAGTGCTTGGTAATCAATGCACATTCTCCACGAGCCATTTTTCTTTTTTACCAAAACGATTGGAGACCCACATGTTGATGTGCTAGGTCTGATGAACCCCTTCTCGAGCAACTCCTGCACCTGCTTCTTGATTTCTACACTCTCTAAAGCGGACAACCTGTACATTCTGATGTTAGGTAATGGAGCATCATGCTACAAATTAATATCATGAACTATTTCCTTTTTGGGTGGCAGACCTTTAGGTTCTTGAAACAAGATATCATACTCTGAAACAACTTTTTCTAAATCAGCTTGTTGTTTAGCATCACAGCTCTCAAATACATTGGTTTTATCAAGTTTCTTTTCCTTTACAACCATCAGTAAAAATTGTTTGCATGAATTTACAATTCGTTTCATCTGCCCTGAGTTTATGAGAGTATAATTATTCTTGAGCTTATGAACTCTTACAAAGTATTCGATTCCATATTTAACGAGTAGATACTTGTTCTCAACTCTATAGAAAATATCTTTTCTATCATACAAGTAAGGACTTCCTAAAACAATTCCACATATATCCAGAGGAACTATATCTAACTCAACCTCATCTACAAATATTGACCCAAAGGAGAACTTAAGTTTACATTGTTTAGTCACTTGTAGTTGTGCTTTATCACTTAACCAACCTAATGGGTATGGTTTCTTGTGAGGTGTAGTCAGTGATCCCAACTTCTTTACAATTGCTTCAGAAATTAAATTTAATTGTGAGCCACTATCAAACAAAGTATCAATCTTTTGATGCTTGGAAATAACTCAAATATGGAAAATCTCATGTCTTTTTCTCTCATTTTCTTCATCATTAATAGATTGTGCAGAATTACTAGTAGACGATTCAGAATTTTTACCTTTTATACCTGTGGTTGCAATGGTTGTTTCATCTCCTGAGTCTAACCCCAAATCTTTCTGAATAGCTGCAGCAATGTTCTTCTTCTTTCCCTCAAACTTCTTAGATCTCAGCTCCAGATGCAGAATCCAACAGTGTTCATCATCATGCCCATCCTTCTTACAGTGAATGCATGAAGACTTGCTTTTCTGTGCAGTGTTGGCCTTCCTCTCTTTCCATTTTTGTTTTCTTTTCTCCTTATTCTTGCTTGCAATGGGCTTGGATGATCCTCCAACTTTTGGGTTCCCATTCTTTCCTCTAGCTTCTAGATGCGTAGCTTGAACAAATACCTCATCTATACAAGTGGGATTAAACATGAGGATAGTGTGCCTCATGTAGCTATGTAGACCACCTATGTACTTCAACAGAGTCTCAGGTGAGTCTAATGAAATTCCTAGAATCAAAGCTCTTTTCCTAAATTCTTGGGTGTAACCTTGTACACTTTGCCCTTTCAATTGGCGAAGAGTTTGCCAACTCATCATGGCTTGCTGCATGTAAACTAGTGGATAGAATTGCTTTTTTATTGCAGAAACAAATTCACTCTGGACAGAAAGAATCTTACCATGTTTCTTCATGTCAACTTGGGTCTTGCCTTCCCACCATACCAAGGCAGTGCCTCTGAGGCGTAGGCTAGCCAGCTGAATCTTACTTTTTTCTGAGTCGATACTCTGCACTCTGCAATAAACATCAATTTATCTGATCCAATTATCCAGCTTCTCTGCATTCAACTCTCCATCATATATAGGTAAATCAAATTTAACATCTAATTTAATCAAATATGTCTTCTTTTTATGACATTTAGGGCTATTAGGAGGTGTGAGAAAGCTTTCTTCTTTCCCTTTTCCTTTTGAGTGGTCATGGAGGAGAGATTCTTCTTCTCCTTTTTCTTGTTTAGAGCCTAATGAGTCTTCATCTTTATGTTTCCTGAAGTCCTTATACATTTCCTCTACCATGGACCTCATGGCCAGGAAACTATCTATAAATTGGGGATCTGGTCCCAAGGGACTTTCCTCTGACATTTTCTTCTGAAGATAGACTCTTCCAATTTCCGGGTTAGTTTCGACCAACTCTCCTTCTCCTAATTTAAGCTTTGATCTAGTTAGAATTCAACAACAAAATCCAGCACAAGCTTGTCTAACCTTAAACAACCTAGAAGCTCTGATACCACTTGATCTGAAAATCACTCGTGAATGATCTCAGTTAATTAATGAAGGTATTACAGACCCATGTGCTAGGGTGTGCCTATGTTATTTTAAGCAATGGATCGATAAGATTTTGAAATACACATGCACTTGAAACAGTAAGAGAAACACAGTAAGAAAATACAAAAACACAACAAATTTAATGAGGAGTTCACCCAATCCTCCTGGGCTACGTCTCCTGGTCTAGCCTTCAATGGTGGCCTTTCTATTGTGTCTTAAAGTAGAGATTTTACAATAAGGAGCTCAATTTGAGTCTCACTTAACAGAGAATGATCAGTAGGATTGTACTTGGATCCCCCAAGTCTCTAGAGTACACAGACTCCCCTTACTGAATCTCGACCTCAACTGGTCTCAGTGGTATGAGTCCAATTTGGTACTCAATACCCGACAGGAATACACAAAGGAGTTGCTTGAGCCTCTCAAGCCTTCTCTGGAGTTCACAGACTCTCAGACTCTCTGTTCTGTCTGCTCGATGCTGCCTTTGCTCTGCAGGTCAGCTCGGCTTCTCTGTTCTCTGCAATTCACTTCTTTCTCTACTTCTGTCTCTTCTGCTCTTTATCTGTTTGTGGCTTAAATCCAATCTGCTCCCTGACTGTTCGTTTCCACTTCCCAGCTCTCTGGATCGCCTACCTCTGTCTGCTGGAATTCCCTTGCTCTGCGTCATCATCGTTGTGTAACGCTTCACAGAGAGGTGGCCACCTGTTTCCCCACGAAACTGATTCCTCTGCCAACTCATCAGTCATGTCAGACCCCAAATCTCATGTACCTCAGTCTATTTCCCCATCAAATCCGAACTTCCATCGGGTTGATTCTCTGCCATTGATTCGAAGCCTCCAGATCCTACGGTCTCCGTCTATATCGTGCGAGTAAGTTGCTCAACCGTTACTCACACGAGGTAAGTGGTTTTCTCTCTCATCCGCTGGATGCGTGTCACCCAGTGTGTGGCATCGCGCTAAACTCGGCCAAACCCGCTTACCGCTCAAAGTGCACGCGATATCCTGCCGGTTTTGGGCGCGGGACCCGCCTTCTCACGGTTTCCTGTTTTCCTCGTGACCGAGCGCTTAGGGATTTCCTTTACTAAGAGTTTTTCCCTACAAAGCGCGTTAATCGCATATCAGAAACTGCCTATGTTTTTGGATTTGGGCTTCCGATCACCAAACATCTATGCGCGATCTCCATGGACCAATGGTCAGCGTGCTTTGACCGAGGGTCTTCGTTGTTCTGTGCTGGCCACAAATTGCCATTGTTCAGAGGTCATTTCTGATAAGTTTGTTATTCATAAGATTTTGAAGCCTAACATAATTTGAAACAGTCATGGAAATGTTTAAGGATCCAATTCGGATCAGCGGCACCCTAGAATGTTATAATGTGCAGGTAGAGGAGGATGATGACGACCCTCGAAATATTAATATTCCAAAAACCGAAGGTTGTCATGAGATTCGAGGACCATCAATTGAGGATCCCAACATCACAGTGATGCTAAAAACAAAGCAGGTAAACATTGGCACAGAAGCGGAGCTGAAGTATGCGACACTCGGGGACTATTGGGATGATGCTACGGTAGATAAGGTCACCGAGTTACTCCGCGAATATCAAGGCTTGTTCCCGACCAAAATCACGGACTTAAAGGGGATCATTAGCGACTTAGGGATGATGAAGATCACTTTGAAACCGGACACGAAGCCAGTTAAGCAACGACCTTACCGCTTAAATCCAAAGTATAAAGAAAAGGTCCACGACGAATTAGACAAAATGCTCACAACTGAAATTATTGAACTAGTGGAAGAATTCGACTGGGTGAGTCCTATGGTAGTGCAGGGGAAAAAATAGAAGGGCATAATAAGAATATGCATGGACCTCAAGAAGCTTAACGACGCCTATGTTCACAATCCATTCCCGATACTGTTCACAGATGAAGTATTGGAGAATGTTCGCAGTCAGGAAGCTTACTCATTCATGGATGGATTCTTAGGGTACCATCAGATCAAGATGGCGCCGGAAGATAGGAGAAAAACAACCTTTGCAACAGAATGGGGCTGCTTTCAATACACCGTTATGCCCTTTGGACTGAAGAACGTGCCAGCGATATTTTCGCACATAGTGGTGGCCGCGTTCAAGGAATACATCCACAAGTTCTTGGAGGTCTATCTGGATGATTGGACTGTTTTTGGGTTAGTTAAACACCATGTAGCGAGCTTATTTTTGATGTTGGATACTTGCCACCGACACTAGATTGCGTTGAACCTTAAAAAGTGCACCTTCCTCGTTCCCTTTGGAAACCTTCTAGGCCATGTGGTCTGCAAACAAGGTCTGATGGTGGACCCTGTGAAGATTGTTGTTATTCTGAATCTGGAAGCACCGCGAAGTGTCAAACAACTACGCGCTACTTTGGGGCACACTGGTTACTATCGAAAGTTTATCAAGAGCTATGCCCAAATAACAGTGCCAATGGAAAAACTATTGAAAAAGGACGCTACATATTGTTGGAATGATGATTGTATGAAAAGTTTGGATGTTCTCAAGGAGAAACTGGCATCCGCTCCCATCCTGGTCTTCCCAAAATGGGACGTGGAATTTCATGTACATGTTGATGCGTCATGTATTGCGCTAGGAGTTGTACTCACGCAGGAAGGCGCAGAAGGCATGGATCACCCAATTGCGTTCGCGAGTCGACGACTGTCCAAAGCCGAAAAGAACTACTCTACCACTGAGCTCGAAGAGTTGGAAATGGTGTACGCGCTCCAAAAATACCGACACTATTTACTTGGCGGGCACTTCAAGATGTATATCGATCATTCCGTGTTGAAATACATGGTGAACAACCCTGTGCTGGGGGGCGCATATGTAGATGGATTTTACTATTTCAAGAATATGACTTTGAGTTCATCGTCAAGCCAGGACGCCTAAATGCTGGACCAGATCACTTATCACGAATTGAGACAGGGGAGGAGCCAACAAATTTGGAGGAGGGACTACCTGATGCACAACTCTTCGCAGTGCGCGTCGCGGATGGACATTTTGAAGATATAATCCATTTTTTAACTATAGGGACTGCGCCGAAGGAATACTCAGTCCAATAGAAGAATGAATTGGTGGTGCGCGCGGCGGAATTTTCTATCATCACGGGGCACCTCTACAAAATGGGAAACGATGAAATATTGTGAAGATATGTACCTAAATTTGAACGAGGACAGATCTTCGCAGAAGCACATGGGGGTGCTACAAGAGGACACTATGCAGGATGCGCGACTGCACAGAAGATTCTTCGCGTTGGGCTATGGTGGCCAACCTTGCACCAAGATTTGAAAGCACACTGTCGGGCCTGCGACATATGTCAAAGGACTGGAAAACCATCACGAAGGGATGAGATGCCACTCAATCCACAAATGACATTGCAGTCGTTCGAAAAATGGGCAATCGACTTTGTGGGGCTGATCAAACCTCAGGGAAAGACGGGTGTGTGCTACATCATCACCGCGACGGAGTACCTGACTTGATGGGCGAAAGCACAACCGGTTAAGGACTGCACGGCCACTACGGTTGCAAAGTTTTTGTTCGACAACGTGTTGACACGATTTGGTTGCCCGAAAATCTTAATGAGTGACCACGGAACGCACTTCCTAAATGAAACCATCAGCGCGCTCACCAAGGAGTTCCAGGTGTATCATCAGCAAAGTACACCGTACCACTCGCAAGCTAATGGGATAGTAGAAGATTTCAACAAAATACTGGAGACTACGCTGACCAAAGTATGTAATGCGCAACGAAACCATTGGGACTTACGCATACCTACCGTATTATGGGCATACAGAACCACGTGCAAAGAATTGACGGGTCAGAAACCTTTCAGGTTAGTCTATGGCGCGGAAGCTATCATGTCGATGGAATACATTGTACCTAGTTTGCGAATAGCAACACTTACAGGCATGTCGGACCGCAAAGCATTGGAAGAGAGGCTCGCACAATTAGAAGAACTCGAGGAAGAATGATTTCTGGCGGGATTCCATCAGCAGGTACAAAAACAGCATGAGAAAGCCTGGCACGACCGCCATATCAAGTTGCGCACCTTCAAGGTAAATGATTTAGTGCTGTTGTATGACAGCAAGTTCGAAAAATTCCCTGGAAAATTCAGAATGCACTGGTTGGGACCACATGTGGTAAAAGAGGTCACAGACAGAGGCGCGGTCCAGCTAGTCAAACTTAATGGAGAACCCTTCCCAGGAAAAGTAAATGGCAGTCGCCTAAAGCCCTACACAGGTGGGTCAGTTGTCTGACTACCCGACCAAAGCACAGTCTTCGCGACCCGGGAAGCCGGACAGGGGTGCGGGACTATAAACACAAGTACTAGAAGCCGGCACCAAAGAAGAGAATCAAGTCAGACACAGATGATTTAGAGGCCAAAATGGAGCAGATTTAGCAAACGGTAGAACGATGCATTGCGGACATTCGCACAACACAGGGATAGTTGGATGGACTTAGTGCAAAGATCGCCACACCAGCAGAGTGACTCGGGACAGGTCACAAGGATTGTGTTGGGGGCTTGTTGGACATGGGATCCCCCACAGCATGTTTTTGGGGCTTAAAGCCCAAGTTTTGGTCAATGTAATGTAAAGATTCCGCGAAGTACAGGCGTGGAGCGCAAAAGTCTAGGATGAGTCATAGGGTTGTCTGCCCTAAGAATTGTAAAATAATGTAAAGTTGTGTCAGCCTACCCATGGTCCGCGGACCATGGGATTGTATAAATAGAGCGAGGCTCTAAGTGTAAAGATATTTTTTTGGGAAGAAAGTAATAGATAGATGCGAAGGCATGGTTAGAGAATAGAAGTGGATCTGAAGTGTATTGGGTTGTAGTAGTAGGAAGAGGCTCTGCAGCTAAGTGCGCAGAGGCCTAGTAGAGTCCACAGCTGAGTGCGCGGACCCCTGCAGCTGAGTGCGCAGGGCAGAGTTGGGTCTGTAATTGAACTGAACTTAAAAAATATTATTAATAAAGATAAGTTTGATTCAGAATATTGTGCATCTATGGTTCTGTTTATCTTTATGCATTTATATTGTTCTTTATGACGCGCACTTACTTGAAAGTTGAATAAGTGATAAGAACATTGGGCCTACACAAACTAAGTCAAAGCACTAATATAATAGCGCAGTAAGGATCGAAATCAGGATAGTACTGTATTCGTGCCCCTTACAGAGGTACGCACAAGCTGCTACATGGAGCAGCGCAAGCGCGCAGGTTCGGACCGCGAACCTCCAAAACCTTCATCAAGATATCCCTAGGGTGCAAAAACCTAGTTCCAACACCCTCCCATACTACTTCGGGTGAGACATCAATCCGCACTCCGCAGATTGTTGCCTAAAGGGCCAGTAGTACCGAGATTTGCTTGGCTAAATCACTTCTAAACCTGGGTCAGGCCCCACGTAGCCAACACATTGTAAGAGAAATGGCCATATGACGACTAAATGCTTTGACCTACATCCTTGTCACCATTATGGCAAGAAAAATCATTCATCCGAAAGATACTGCAAGCAAAATCAACTACCCAAAGTGAAGATCAATTACGCATGGATTGATCCTTGGAAGTGGTCATCTACAATCAAACAGTTGTCTATGTGTTACCAAAGGATTCAGTCTCACATGAAGACAAATTCTACAGTGAAATGAAGATGGTGAAACTCTCCTACACTTGAAAGGGGGGAGTTCCAAAATCAAATGTCGATTATCTCTCATTTCAGTTGACAAAGGGTGGAAAATGATAATAATGGAATTGAATGTTGTCATACTGAAAGTTTCGACAACATCAACAAGCAGTAGTAAATAGTATTCGACAAAATGAACTCAGCCAGTGGGTAATCATCATCAGCGGCCAATGGGCGTTCAACATCAAGCAGCCAGTGAGCAGTTTCGACATCTGCAAATTCCCCAGTGGGCGTTCTCAATATTTTGTCAGTGGACAAAGAAAATTCTCTAGTGGGCATCATCAACATTTTGCCAATGGATAAAGGATGCCGATTGCAAGCAGAGGATAGATGGATCCTTTTGCAGCTTGGCACGTGATGGGATTGTCAAGAAAAATTCAGAGATGAATCATACTTGTAGCTGATTCATGTTCTCTTCATATTGAAGTTTTTTTTGGCATCCAGCTTTGGAGATTTTTCAGGGAACATTTTTTAGAATCAACAGTGTCAGCATGACAACTTGAAATATGGTTCCTGGTTCTTATTTTGGACTTATCATTGAGGGGGGGAATGTTAGCCTCACTCTCATGTGTTAAAAACAATTGTAAGTCCAAAATAATTAAATTAATTAAAAACAAGAAAGTTGGATTTAATCCTACCTTTCTAAATTGAGTTGGTTCCTCATAATTAGAAGTCGGTCTAGGCCTAGTTGGTTGAGAGATTCTCTCCAACTAGTTAGGCTCCTAGATTAGTGTTTGGTTGAGAGATTTTCTCAACCATAGTGTCCAAGATAGATGCACTATCTTGAGACAAATTCTCCTCATGTATTTATATGTATCATAAACATTATTTTAATAATGAGAATGTGAGAAATACATCAACGTTGAGGCCTTTTCTGCCATGTTTGCTTCAATTTTTATGTCTCTGATATTTTTATATATGCTTATTTGATCTCCTTCACGTTTTATATTTTATGCATTAGGGTTACTTTGTTTGTTTTGATATTTCTTTTCTTTTTTGGCTTTTCATTTTTCTTTTTTTTCTTTTTATTTTTTTCGTTTTACAACTTTAATTTTGTTTATGTTTTAATTCTTCTTTTTTATTTTAATTTTGTTTCATAAACAAAACTTTAAAAAACATTAAAAACATTTGAAAATCCAAAAAATTTAAAAATTGTTTCGTGACTTTAGAATTGCTAAGAAATTAAATCAAAAGGGGAATTTGTGCCTTCACATTTTAAAAATTTTAATTTTTATGTTGCCTATGGCCCATAAAATTTTAAATTTAATTTAAGTACTTTTGATTTTTTATTTGTTTGGTCACATTAAAAATTTAATTGCCACATTAAATTTGCTTAGCGCATAAAATTTACCTAAGGGATAATTAAAATTCTAATCTAAAGTTCCTTTGTTTCTCTTGTGCTAAGTGCAGAATTTTTAAATTTTGTGGTAGTAATTTCTCTATTGTCAAGTGTGTTTAATGTTTTAGAATCATATCTAAAGTTTGACTATACGAGAAAGATAAATTCTAGATCTGGGATCGTTGCTTAGCAGTTAAATTCTTCATGATATTTAATTACTTGAATATATTGCATGTTAATGTTTTGGGCATTTACATTTAATCATTCATGATCGTCACTTTCGCCACATTTATAAATTGAGCTAGATAACTTGTTTTTATTTAGTCTATGGTTAATTAAATATAAAGGCACTAGTCTAAAATCATTTCTATCTTGTTGTGTCTTACTTGTCGTAATTGCTAGATCTATCCATCTCGGTTAATCTGGACTTGTCTACATCCATCAAGTTATTCATCTTTAAGTCTCCTAGAGCTTGTGTTCAGCAGGCTATCCTCGTTCATTTCACTTTACGGAGTACCCCCTTGACTTGTCTAGGAGAGAGTCTAAACGGAGTAAATAAGGATCAGAGTGACAGCCCTTACTCTGAGCGTTGTCGCGATGCCTGGACACTTTGTGCGACAACACATATCAACTATGAAGGTAAAATGCTAACTCAAACAGGGTTAGAAATTTTTATATGGATCGAGGTCATAATTAACAAGAAGGGACCCTCCCTAGATTAGCGCCTAGCCCTGTCAGAGTTTGAGAATGTTTTTCCTAAGTAGTTATCAGAATTGCCCCTTGAGAGAGATTGATTTCACAATTGAACTAAAACTTGTTGTGGATACAATATTCAAGACAACCTACTAGATGATGACTCCATAACTTTGTGAGTTACAAATGCAGTTAGAGGAGCTATATATTTGGGACTTATTAAACCCAATATTTCACCTTGGGGTGCACTAATGACCTTGTTGAAGAAAAAATATGGATCTTTGATATTATGCATAGATTACAAGAACTTGAATCGAGCCACAATAAAGAATAGGTACCCAATGCCAATATTAAATGATCTCTTTGATCAAATAAAGGGAGCAGTGGGTTTCTCAAAAATCGATCTACAATCTGAATACCACCTATTAAGTATTAAGGATAATGGCATCCCAAAAGCTACCTTTCGAACTAATTTTAGGCACTATTAGTTCATAGTACTAGCAGTTGGTTTGACCAATGCACCAACAGTTTTCATGAGCCTCATGATTGTCGTGTTCCAAAAGTATCTGGACCACATTGTGCAAGTCTTTCTAGAAGATATTCTCATTTATTTAGAAAATGAAAGGGAGCATGAAGAGCACTTACGAGTTGTGTTGAAATGCTTAAGGGAAAATAATTTGTATGGCAAACTGTGAAAATGTTTTTTCTTTCATAAGGAAATTCATTACCTCAGACAAATCATTTTAGGAGAAGGAATTTCAGTTGACCCAAAAAAGGTGAAAACCATAATGGATTGGTTGGTGTCGAAAAATGCTCATGAGGTACATAGCTCCGTTGAGCTAATAGGTTATTATCAAAGATTCATGAAATGGTTTTCGAACATTGTGAAACCCATCACCACATTATAGCATAAGGGAGGGGTATGAATGGACAAACGAATGGGACACTACATTTATCAAACTGAAGATATTACTCACTATTATATCAATCCTTCGAGTGCCTAACATGGAGAACGGCTTCACAATTTGCATGAATGCTTCGAAGCAAGGATTAGGAGTTTTGTTAATGCAAGAATGGGGAGTAATAGCTTCTACATCTCAAAAGTTGGAGAAACATAAGGATTTGTACGCTACCCATGACATAGAATTAGCAGTGGTGATGTTAGATTTGAAACTTTGGAGGCACTACCTTGTTGAGAGAAGCTTTGAGCTAGAAATTGACCACGAGAGCATAAAGCATCTCTTCACTCAAAGAGCTTTCCATTCTAGATAGAGGCAATGAGTGAATTCATGAGTGAGTATGATTTTTGGATTCCGTACATCAAGAGAAAAGAGAATGTGGTAGCCCATGCGCTAAGGTTACATTAGTGCTCCAAAGTGTGAAGTGGATAGAACAAAAGTTTAAGGGCTATGCCCTTGAACTAGAGGGACTATTGAGACCATCCTTGAGGAGTCACATAGAGGACTTTAATGTGTGCATCCTAGCTTGAAGAAGATGTATTGAGATATGAAGAAACTTTTGTTTTAGGCATGGATGAAGCATGACATTGTCCAGTTGTGTCTTAAATCAACAAGTAAAGATTGACCATCACCACCCAATAGGACTCCTACAACCACATAACATCCCTGTGTCTAAATGGGAAGTCATTTCTATGGATTTCATTGTGGGCTTACCAGTCACATGACAAAGACACAACACCATCTTGGTTGCAGTTGATATGTTGACCAAAAGTACTCATTTCATCGTAGTGAGAGACGTTTATGATGTCACCAATGCGGCACAATTGTTTGTAAGTGAAGTTATCCAACTACATCAGTTACCCACAAATATCATTCTTGATAAGGACTCTAGATTTACATCAAGGTTTTGGATGAGTTTGAAGTCAACATTGAGGACGTCGCTAAACTTGAGCACCACATATCATCCAGAAATAGATGTGTAGACTAAAAGAGTAAATCAAGTTATGGAAGATATGCTTAGAATGTATGTTATGTATGTATAACCAGACTCAATGGGAGAGATACCTACCATTGGTAGAGTTCACCTACAATAGCAGGTACCATGGTTTGATTGGGATGCCTTTTTATAAAGCTCTATATAGGAGACCATGTAGGACACTGTTGTGATGGGAAAGGTTGGAGGATATAGTAATAGTAACGTCGGAATTTGTTTAAGAAATGTAGTTAAAGTAGATTTGACAAAGGTTAAAGGAAGCATAAGATAGACAGAAGGATTATGTCGATGCACATAGGACCGATCAAAGTTATGAAGTGGGAGACTAAGATTTTATTTGTATACGACCCAACAATAGCACCATTTGATTTGGCAAGGGACAAAGTTGTCACCTCAATTTATATGACATTTTAGGATCAAAGAGAAAATTGGACTAGTTGCATATCGTCTTGTACTGCCATCTCACTTGCATAAAATTCATGATATTTTTCATATATCTGTCCTACGACATTTTGTTCTTGATGAATCTCACAAAATCAATTGGAGGGAATTACACATATCATACATGGGAACTATTATGGTCAAACCATTATGCATATTGGACCATAGAGTTTGACAACTCAACGGTCACTTGGTGGACCAAATTAAGGTCCAATGAGACAAAGTTAACCTGGCTCTGTTACCTAGGAGGATGCAAAGACTATATGTCAAAACTACCCTCCACTTTTTGACCATATGTGATGCCCATTTTAACCTAAATGGCTATTAGGTTTTGTTACCCAGGAGGATGCAAACACTATATGTCAAAACTATCATTCACTTTTTGACCATACGTGATGCCCATTTTAACCTAAATGGCTACTTGTGCCAAGGCCCTATATGTATTTTCATGATGTTTTCATTTCAAATTTGACAAATGAACAAACTTGTATAAGACATTTAATGAATTATGTTTATATTGATTAAAACGTATGTTGTATTACTTATCCGATGTATGATTAACTTCCAGCATGTTGATGTTAATTAAGAAAATTTGGTACATGGATATCGAATCTAATAATATGATGATTAGAATTACGTGTGTGTGTGAGAGAATTAACCTGCAAATTGGAATTAAAATTAGTCACTGGTGGATGTCAAAACATCAAGTGAGAATTTGTATGATATACATTGTTGTATTATATTTTGTACTTATTTGATATGCATTGTTATGACATGGGGTAAGGCACAAATTGCATGTAACATGATCATATCACTGAATTATGTGATGACAAAAATCCAAACTAGCATTGTAGTGTTGTCCATGATTAGGGTGTTGACCCTTGTTCTTTGAAGGTGAGTGGAGGACTTTCCCACTATGTAAACTCCAAACTAGAATCGTGGGAGATCAGTGATGGACATGCTCCCCTAGAGGTGTGATGATTATTGTCAGTTCTCTGTTGTGGAAGTCAGATTGATATAGTCGATGCTTCTGTCATATTGATTATATCAATGCTCAAACCGATATCATTGATGGCATAGTATATTGCAACAGAGGATGGATAGGATGGGAGCGAAAGTAGGTTAGGGAGTATAGGAGGTTATAGGTTAGTTATGTATCTAGATGGAAAGTGATTTCCTTGGATGGTTTACTTAAATTTTGGTTACTACATCATCCTCCCTGTTTTGTTATGCCTTGTGGTCATACTACTTCCCAACTGTATGTATCCTCTTGACTCTAAACTTCGGATGAAATTTCTTTCAAGAGGGGTTTATGTAGTGCCCACTTCCTCGTCCTATTATCTTTTATTAGATTATTCCTACCTTTCGAACAATTGACTTCTATGATTGATTCTTATAAGAATTATTAGTGTATATATAGAAGGTATGTGTATGTCAATTACATACCCAGACCTCGCACGTAAACATTCATATTTTTTTATTAGTCTTCACCCTGATTAATAGTTAAGTTTGGATTAATCTTTTGAGCTTGATTAGTGGTTAATTAAATGATTAACGCTTAATCAAGATTAATATATAATTAATGATTTATAATTATTATGATTAACCTTTAATAAGGATTAATAAATAATGAATGATTTGATTACATTATGATTTACAATTATTATGACATTATTTTACTATTTATGATTATTATTTTATTATTTTTATGACCTGACAAGAATTGATCTAGTTTCAAATAATTTGGAGCTATGAGGATAGGTGGGAGTGGCTCAAGAGAATCAATGAAGGATGGAGGCATTAACAAAGGGTAAGGCCATGGGGATTAGAAGGGATTAACGAAGGATTTTTCGGGGGAATTTCTCTTTGGGCCTTGGGGAAACTTGGAGAGGAGGAGTGGGTTTTGGTACTTGGGAGTCAAAGAGGTTTTGGATGTCATAGAGAGTGGTGGATTTTGGTGTTGGACACCAGAGGGTTGTTGGCACAGGATCCCATACAAACTACGACTATGATCTGAACTTGGGCTCGAAGGGCTAGAGAATCTGTGGAGATTCTCTCAGCTAGGAAATCGAATAGACTTTCCTAGTTGGCAGGGTGACACATTCAATCGGGTGGCCCTAGGAGTAACACCACAATCAAGCCGCCATAACCAGGGATTTTCCTTGTTATGGTTAAGGAAAGAAAAATTGCTCATGAATTACATATATTTGACATGTTAAATTTGAAATATGCAGTTATATATATATATATATATATATATAAATTGCTCATGAATTACATATATTTGACATGTTAAATTTGAAATATGCAGTCATATATATATATAGTAAAAGGTTGTGGAAAGTTGTCATTGTTTGAGACTCGTGAAACGAGGCTTTACAATGGAACAAGACCAAAACCCACATACTTGAAACACTCTACATAGAGAAGTAGAGGGATGATAGCTAGTTGTAATGTCCTCGCTTGTGAGGAGGCTTGTTTGTGAATGAGAAACAAAGCACTCTAGCTAGAGGCATATTACAACACTATAGCATTCCTCCACAAACAAGCCTCCATGAGGAAGACATACAATACCATCCAAAGATTCTAAGATGACAAAGGAAAGTTTTCTGAAACCATTTTGGAAACAAGCAACTCAACAATCTCACTTCTAGAGCTTCTACTCTCTATGCATGATGGAGACCATTAGGGATGTACTAGCATTGGCCTTTTTGTCTCTCAGATATGCAAACAAAGATACCAACTCAAAGCTAACGAACTTCGTCGTTTTGGTATAGTTAGACATGCAAGACACTATGAAATGGAAAACCCCAAGTTCAAACACTTTCCTAATGAAGTTCTTCAAATGATTGAAGGAAATCATTGCAGCAAACATAATCGGGATAATTAAGGAATAAAAATAGAAAAATATTGCATGCTTCCAATGCAAAATCTGTAGTCATTATATCCCAAAAGAACATGGCCCTACTCACTTCGAGTAGTGTAGGCCCATATCCCTTTGTGATTTTGCATTTAAATATTTAAACCCGAGAGACTTAACAAGGCTCAAGCCTATCCTATCCAAAGTCATTTCAAAGAGAAAATGGACTTTCTAGAAGGGACATCCAAGATGCAACTAGCTCCGCTAAAGGGACCCTACACTCCCCAACACTCTAGGACATAATATAAGAAAGCTTTAATAGCATAAGTCAAACTCTCTAAAGAATACACAAAATAAGCTAAAGATATCTCCTATGATCATGTAAATAAAGCTTCTCCCACTCTTTTAACAGTAGATCGAAGTCGACTTCAATTTAGTTTCATGTGGATGTGTTTATAAATGGCACTCTCACTAAATACTTCCACACTTCTAGAACACCAATACATGGGTGCCCTCTTCAACCCCTCCTCTTTCCTCTAATGGCAAGTCAAAGGCAACAAACATTAAAAGGAAAATGACCAAAGAACCGTCAAGAAAATTCAAGTGACAGCAATAACACAGCATGCTTTTATGCTATATGTTATTTTAAGGAAGCTCTGTTTTCCGCAGGAAACTTTAATATATGCGGTTTTTTAGACTTGTCCCTAGCTCTATGTTTTGACAGCTTATTTTAGACTTGTGCCTAGCTCTGTTTTTTTACAAATTGTTGACAGTTATTTCAGACTTGACCTCGGCTCTGTTGTTGGCTGCCAGACTTCCTAGACTCGGGCAATCAAGCCTTCAAAATTGTACTCTCTTTATCCAATATTAAAACGAGAAGATTTTTTCCCAACTTAATATATTAAAACGAGAAGATTTTTTCCCAACTTATATATGAATGATCAAATAAATAATGGGCCTGGAGTATGTTCTGAACTGCTGCTTGCCCATCTTTTTTGGAGACAAGGAAACAAGGGTAACGGTCCAAGACTCGGAGGCATCTTGCAGAAGTGAAAGCCTGCCCCTTTATGGAGCACCAGCAGGTAATTCGAGGTGGCATGGTTTTCTTTGAATAAAAGTATGAGTAAGTCTGCGTTCACAGACCACAGTCAGTGATGGCTGTCCTCACTTCTGGTTTGGCAACTGAGTTATGATAGGTTTTCCCACTGTAAAAAAGATCAAATAATTAAATTTATCATTGCAATAATGAGTCGAGAATGCCTATCTAGTGTTTGTACCATACCTAGCTACTGGATGCTACACTATGAAAGGCACTCCAAATTTAAGAGATGTTTAAGAGAAATATGTGATCATTTGAACTCCCATAACAATTTAAGAGCAGTCTAGATCTTACACAAACATTTGAGAAGTAGCAAAGCATTGTGCCAGTCAAATTCTGAGTCCTTTTTATCTCTGCAATGTTTCAACTCTGATTCAACTCGGAACTAAAGACGTCATCGGAGAAAACAATATATTCAGAATCACTAATAGAAATAATAATTTCCATTGAAAAAAAAACTCCTTTGAAACATGCCCACATGACTTTGATCTCTTTCGCATAACATCTTGCTTTAAAATAGCTTTGGTTTTCATCACAGCCCTGCCTCTACCAAGGTCAACGAGCTAACTTGGTAAGAATGTGCATTGGTACGATAGAATTGAAATATTCTGCACTCTAGGGGCATACACCTTTAGCAACATTGATCACTTTCTCAAATTTTAGATCAGTGAAATTCTACCAAAATCAAAACTCTGCTGAACAGAACTCGAAAATGAAAAATTAGAACAACTCATAAACATGACATTTTTCACTGAAGCACAAAACGGAGAAGTGATATCAAATGATGTACCCAAGTATTAAAACAAGGTATGCTTACAATGTCAAAATTACATGTTTATAATCATCCCGTGAGGGAACTGGGACTGGTCTATGCAAAATCCCTCAAACTGGGCTGAATATAATGCCAACTAAAGTAGACCAAGAAAATATAGTAGATTACAATCCTTGTCCAGCCCAAGCAGACAGATTCAACCTCTTGCATTGTGTGAAGATCCTCTACATCAATTGCAATCAATAAAGTGTGATTGTGTGGTACTTCATAGATCATAATATGACAAACAACTTGACAAAAAGAAGCCTGATTCCAAAAGGCATTCCTGGTCTTCTGTGAAGAGTGAATACCAAAGGATTTTGGCTATATACAGAGCCTATTAACATATAAAGATTCAATGGCAGGTGTTGGTTACATAATGCAAGAAACCAAGATCTCCATTATAAAATGATAGGAGATGAGCTTCGAGCAGAAAGGTATGTGTTCCATATGCACACGACTAAAAACACTGTGCTGAGCAAGCATATTAATGGAATACAATTAGCACCTTTGAACATCTTGCTTTGAAGCCGAAAAGGCTGAATGAAGATACCCAATGCCTTCCTTAAACTGCTAAAACCTTTGCTAGAGTCTTTAGAACAGAGATCAGAAACATTCTCTGTGACATTTCTTGACTCCTCTACATGATCAGATCTTACATACTTTTCTCTAAACTTCCCTCTTCGATTCAAGCCAGTCAAAATCACATTGAAGCCTGTGAACTTACCTAACCCTTCGGTCTCGGCCACACCATTATGATTAGAACTGATAGCTCCCAATTGTCTGGAACCAAAACTAGATGCACCCTCTGAGACCAAGGCCTTCTTAGAAGCCAGAACAGTGGGAGATTCCATTCCTAAAGCAGAAGATTTCACACTGACCGAGTCAATTTCTTGAGAACCTGTAGTATGCGATACAGTTGTCTCTATTTGAATTTCTGTGGATGAAGACTGACTACAAGCTGATGACATCACCGATTCTGTTCTCTCAATAAGAACAGATTTATCTCCTGATTCTTTGCTGTTAACAGACATGTCACTTTTCTCTGAAGCCTCCTCAACAGGAAAGAAACTAGAGGGTAAAAATTGGGTCGGTTCCAGATTAAAGTCATGACCATTCGCTACTATTTCAGAACTCTCAACAGAATCGTGGATTGTATCAGACTCTGCATCATCTGCAATATATTGAAATTCAGTTACAGGAGCTCCTCCATTATCTGGAAAAAGTTACAAAAAGAATGAACCATCCATTTCTATATTTCTGCACAATCTTCTTTCTATTTGAAATAGGCCCAAGATACAATATGGTGCTACTAGAACAGAACGAAACAATCTAAAAGTATAACATTCATAAAAACTCAGTAGAAAGCATACCTTCTACACTACAACAGCTTATTTGACTTGGGAAAGATGCTAGTGGAGAGTCCTCGGGCTGTGTGATAACCTGTCAACAAAATATTGTTCAAATCAACCAGTCACACAAAACCAAGCACAACAATCATACAGACAAATGTCTTGAAAATTGAAATGACAAGTCCTTCCGGGTTTTTTTCCATTTGTATTTTATAATGCACAGGAAAACTATGAAGCAAAAAACATAGGAAAAAAAAAATTATAGTGTACATCCCAAAATAGAAAAGTAGGGAATTATATGCATTCCCAAAGGAAATCAGCATTCGATAGCCTATTCTAACCACAGTAAAGACAACTTGCAGGGGGTCTATATCATGCAGGACGTGGTCAATATTTGGGAACCACATACACTAGTGAGGTCTCATAATAATCTGCAACACACAACTATTTGTTCAAAATTGACACGAATTAGTACCACTATACAAATTTAAGGATCTTTCTCACCTCAGACTCATCGCTATCATCACTGTTACAGTCAGAAGAGGCTGACCGGCCATTTACAGTGAGCGGATGCTCTTTTCTTCCATTTGCAGATTCTTCAGTTTTGTATATCTGCAGGCGAAGTCTTCTCATAGCAGTGCCTTGACTAGGCAATGGCTGTTGATTGCTATGCGGCAACTGAGGTCGAGAGCGAAATTGGATTTGAACACCATTGTCTGGCATGCTAGTAAGAAACCCTGCCACACAAGGTTCGTCGTTCTTTTCTTCCTCGCTAATGGGTAGCACTGAATAAAGATCGTCACATTCAAAGCTGTTTAGCATGGATGCAAGGTCAATACTATCCTGATCGGAAAAGGATCCAAAATCTAAATATCTTTCAAATGCTTCTGATTCCATGACAGAGGAATTCATTTGCGTCCCAAGGGAATAGTCATTATTAACCAAATATGGACTTTCAAGAATATGTGGGAAACACTCTTCCTCATATGATGAATAGAATGAATCATTTTGCAATTTTTGGTTCCTCCACTGAGAATCATCCTGGACAGCAATTTTATAAGAAAAACATGATAAATATAAGATAATCCCAATAATTTGATGCGACTAAAATAGATTAAAGCAAGCTTTTAAAACTAATAATTAAGGGAGGACCTCTTAGCAGCTTTTACACTGATTATCCCTATAAAAGGGATCATACTCTACTTACATTTTCGTTGGTAGAGGTATCACGGAGTGATACTGAATTGCAATTTGGATTGGATATGTCCTGGAGACACTCCATTGGTCCATCAATACAATTAATGTCTTCGGTCTTATTGTCTAAAATCTCTGATGATGTTTCTGACCGTGAACTTGCCGGAGCATCATCTTCCGGTTTTCCCGGTGAGGACCTATCTTCTGACTGACCTTCAATGTCACCATCTGAGCCATCAGTAGGAGAAGAGGTGTTGTTTAACATGGGAAAAGCTTCCTGAAATGTCTCTTGATCATTTGAACCTTGTTTGGGCTTTTTGAATACCCGAGATAACACATAAAGATCCTGCACAAGTAGATTAGATTACTATTAATAGCAGCTTATAAACCTTCAGGAGATAGAATTCAAGGATCTTGATTACAATAAACTAAAAGAAGCTTATCCACAAACTCAAGCTTTCTGAAATGTTTTACATGAAAAATCAAAGCTAGCAAACTTGCAATTTGACGGGCAACCTCCATCTCAAAGACTATATCATACAGACAGTTAATGGTTGTCCATCAGATGTAAGAACATGTCGCAAGCATCCCATATTAATGGAATGAATCGCAGATATACATGATTGTATAAAACTTTAAAAGGTATATTGATTAATTTGTAAGTGGTGAGATACAACAGTGCACGACTCATTTATACATATATTATTAGCAATGACTCTTCCTAAAGAGCCAGTCAATTATAAATGTGTGTTAATTATGTATAATTACCTCTATTTAACCTAGACTAATATGGGGCATATTACAAGTTATCCCCTCCTGAAATGCTTTGCCCTCGAAGCGTTGGTAAAGATAAGTGACTTCATCTGAATTCTTAATTTGATAAGGTATTCATCGACATCTCTTAATCAAAGGACAAAGGGCTTTGGTTAGAGTTTTAAAATACCCCTTTTGGTTCTAATACTATTCTTCCTTCTCCATTCAAAAGGGCTAAATCTATCTATATATAAGTTATTTCTTCATTCAAAAGGGCTAACTCTATCTATATCTAAGTTATTGGACCTCAAATTTTCTTCAAGCAGAAAACATGAAAGACATCATGCAGCTTCCCCTTGTTTGGAATATGTTAAATTTGGCAAATAGGGCCAAACATCACTTTGAACAGCTCTTATGAGGCAGCTGATATTTTTCATGGATTCCTCTTTCCAAGAGGTGTAGGATTGATCTAAAAATCATCCCATTCTGACATGTACAAATGAAGTTATGAATTTATTTTGATTATGGACAAATTGTCAAAGTCGGCCAGCCATCAGATTAGCCTCCGCCAGCCTTGAACGTTGCATATAAATAAAAGGTGCCTCCTCTTCATTTTGGCATCACTCTCATTCATCTTTCTCTCTCTCATCTTGATTGGGTACAGATTTCTGGGCTTCTTTCTCTCCACATGTGTGAAGAAAGGTCTGATTTTCTAGCTGCTGCGTTGACCAGATTTGACTGAAATTTCAGGAAACCGAAATTTCAAGAGGCTGACTTTGACCAGCGTTGACTTCGGTTTTGTGAGGGAGACTTCTGTTTGGGCAAGCCGCAGTTTTGGGCACAAAAACCAAGGCAGTTTGACCCCTGCGTTGACCAGCATTGATTGCCCTAGTTCTGGTTGCTGCATTGACTTTAGTTGACCAGGTTTGACTGGTTAATTTCAGACTGTTTTGGGCTGCATTATCTTGCTGTTGGAGGCCGAGTTGACCAAGGTTGACCGAGCTGTTTTGGAGGTCAATTTCTGTTTCTGTTTCTGCTGTTTTGACTGATCAGATTGGGCAAGTGAATATTGTAAATCGTACTCTCTCTCTGCTGAACTTTTGAAGAATTATAAAAAGAATTGATCAAGGGTTTCACCACATTGGGGTTTGTCCCTGGCTGGTGCCATATCTTGTGTCTTCTTGTGTTGGCTTGTCTTCTACTGTTGTTGTTTATGTTCTATCTACATTTTACTATCATGATGATGCGATTTCTAAACTGGATATTGATATTGGGCTAATAAACAAATTGAAGTAAAATTTCTCTAAGCATAGAACATACCATTGTTATCCTAAACTTAACATGGCATCAGAGCTGAGGTGAAGACAAAGCCCAAGCAAGAGCGAGAAGAGCAATCACCAAGAGGAGTGATCACTGATCAAAGATAAGATTCAATGGCTTCCACATCCTACTTCAAGTCTGATGATAAGCTTCATGATAAGTCTGATTATCATGCATGGAAGATGTCTCTTGATTTGACATTAGAAGAGCAAGATGTGATGGATTATGTGCAGGGAAAGATTTTAGAACCTCCTTCTAATGCACCGGCTGCTGCTAAGACCAAGTACAAGAAGGGTGAAGTCAAAGCCAAGAAGATCATCAGAGATTCCATTCATAAGCATTTAGTTGCTTACATTTCCTATTTGAACACTTCAAAGGAGATATATGCCAAGTTGGTTGGCATGTTCAAATCTAACAATGCAAATCAGATTATGTTCAAATTTAGAAATGCAAATCAAATTCTTTTCCTCAAGAACAAGCTGAAAGATATAAAGAGAAGAAGAAATGAAGATATTCAATCCTACTTCATGAGGTTTAATGAGACAAAAAATGATCTTCTTTCTATTGGAGAAGTTATCACTGATAGGGAGCTTACCCTCATTGCCCTTGGAGGACTCCCTCGTGAATGGCATGAGTTCAACACTACTAGTCTTAATAACGACAAGATTCCAGGGTTTGAAGAATTGCTTACTAGATGCTCTCAAGAAGAATCAAGGATGATGGAACCAGATATGCCTTCAATTAAGAATGATCCTATTGCATTTTCCGCTCATGCTAAAAAGAAGAACAATGCAGGTTCAAAGAAGCAATGTCAAGGAAGGTAGGATTTCAAAAAATGAAGGAAGGGAACATGCTTCATTTGCAACAAGTTTGGTCACTATAATGTCCTAATAGAAGGGATACACCTCATGATGATGACAACCACAACAACAATTTCAGGGGCAACAACAATCAAAGGAATTGCAGATTCAACGGCCAAGGAAAAAGGAATGCTCCCGCTTCTGATCAAGGAAATGGTCACCCTCCCAAGAGATCAAGAAACACTGGGTATGATGAATCTAATGTTGTTGATAACAAGCAAAAAGAATTCTATCTTATATCTGCCCTTTCTACTACATCTCCTTCGGACACTTTGGGAAATTGGTTGATTGATAGTGGTGCCTCAAGGCACTTCACCAGGTATAAGGAAGCTCTTTCAAATCTTATTGAAAGGGATACAAATTTAAAAATTATCCTTGGAGACAATGCCACCTATCCCGTGAAGGGAGTTGGGAATGTTACTCTTCAATTGAATTAGGGTAACACCATTCATCTACAAGAAGTACTATATGTACTCGATCTAAAGAAGAACCTAGTATCTATCTCGACGATGGAGAACAAAGGATTCAAGGTGACATTCATCGATGGAAATGTACGTGTGTGGAATAAAAATTTCAGAGATGCATTTACACTAGGCTTCAGGGTTGATAGCCTATATCAAGTTGGAGGAAGCCCATTGGGAGCTATGTCTTGCAACACATCACTTCAATCTGAATTATGGCACCGAAGGTTTGCTCATATACTTTATAAGGTTCTCTCTGATGCAAAGAAGATGGTGACAGATACGCCCGAATTTAAAGTAGAACATGAAGGTGTTTGTCAAGCGTGTGCCGAAGGAAAGCATACAAGGCGACTATTCCCCTCAAGTGATAGCAAGACTATTGACATATTGCAATTGACTCTGATGCAGGAGCATCAGAGCACCCTTAATCAAAATTTAAATTTGAAGCTGTGAAAGGGGAAACGTGGACAATCATTGTAAACCGAGGCAAATTCTGTTTAAACAGAGCTAAATTGATGGAATTAATAAGTCTCTGGAAGGCTTGATTAAATGTAATTATCTGCCATGCATGCGAATAGAGAGATTTAGGGGTTTGATTGAGCGATTGTGGGAGAAATTCATGGATCTTAAACGATTCCTCCCTTTGTAATTTCCTATATAAGAGAGTTTGTGTTGTGTGAAAGGGAGATATAGAGTACGCAATGTAGCCACAAGGCAATTTGTGATTCGGGCCATGAGGCCTTAGTCTGTAATCAAGTTTTGTATATAATTGAAATATGCGTGTTATCTGGATTTTGTGTCGCTGTGTATGGTTTACATATATATTCTTTACTGTAAATTAATAGATTGCATGTGCGAGTGTAAGGGATGAAGTTCTTATGAACTTCACCTTAATCAAGTATGGCAGAGGTAAATTTGTGTTGTAATGCGAATTCGATCAATAAGCAAACAAGAGACCCATTGGATTTGAGAACAGATTAACGGAGGAGAGTTTCAATCGCAACTGGAGTCGATTGAACAGCACAGCAAAAACCATCAAATCGGCCAGATCGACAAATAACATCGACGGAAGAGGAATGGCGGAGATTAAAACCACGTGTTAGCAGAAGGATAGAGTGGTCTTGAAAAGACGGTAAGCGGTATTTCGCGCGCCCTAAAAGTTGTAGGTGGTATTTCTAAATTTTACGCGATTAACCTTAGCGGGTAAAACGTAGCGCGAAAAAAAACACTTTTCTCGCACGCTCTTAACCTGATATCGGTCGTGCATGATTTCACGCAAGATTGTGCGATAGCTATTGGATCGAGCATGGCCACATCGATGGTGGAGATTGTCCGAGCTAGTTGGCGAGCAAACGACGCGATAACCGTCCGATGGAAGAAGATCCACGGTGATCGCACGAGAACTTGCAAGCATGTTACCTCGGCTAGCGGACCCAATAAAATCATTAAAAAGAGTTTAAACTTCAAGATGATCGGACCGTTTATTCAGTGTCGATCCAAAAATAATCACATCACAACATGTGTATAGGTTAACATTTCTGACAGATGCGAAATGATCATAAAGGAGATTAAATTTATTTGGGTTCCGGTAATAAACGTCAAAGAAATCGTGTTCATTCTGGCTGTGATAAATAAATTAATAAAATGTTGTGGGCCATAACCCGCAGGTCCGCGTATTGATTTCAGGATGCAGTTTCGTTGCATCAGATTCATTCTTATCTATCTAGTGCAATGCCTGTGAACTCATTGGGAGGATACTTATATTATGCAGCCTTTATAGATTATTTCTCTCGCAAGACATGGATATATTTCTTGAAAAAGAAGGATGAAGTATTCTCATGGTTCCATTCTTTCAAACTCTTGGTGGAAAACCAAACAAAGAAGAAGATCAAGATATTGAGGACCGATAATGGAACCGAGTATGAGTCAAACGAATTCAATACTGGCGGTGAAGGGCTGGATAGCATATAATTATTAGACGGATCTTCTGGTTGAGATTTGCAATTATAACAACACCCTGTTCTTGATTTTGTATTTTTTCTTACTGATCCAAATGCATACAATTTTTGTGTTTCCAACATTTGAAATGTTGTTATATTTCTCTATTATTTTTTCAGTCTGTAGATTTTCCATTTTCCCTTGCCCAGTAAATGTCATTCATTCTCCAATGGAAAAACAAGTTTCGGTGATATGCAAAGGTAACAATAAAAATCCAACTCTTGAGTTAAATAAACAACAGAAATATTGCCTTTGACAAGTTGCTGTGCAAGAAATGTTTTCCGACAAAAAGGAACATGAGCAACCCTTTTAAATGATAGTCTATTTTTTGAAGGATCATACATAATAGTAGCAACCGAAAAAAAAAAGGAAATGGCTCATATAATAAATACCTGCAAATTAGTTCCTCCTTTGCATTGCGTTCCCTCCAGGCGATATTCATGCATCAGCCAATCTGTTCGTTCTCCATTCGGAGCACGGCCTTTGTAGAAGACTAAAGTCTTCTTAGTACCAATTTTATGATTATTAGAGCGAGAGCTCACTTTACGATCTTTTCCAGTAGCTTTCCAGTAACCTGCTTCAGTTGCCCTATTTGAACGTGAGCCGTTGGGATATTTACGATCGCGAGGACAGAAGAAATACCACTCTAAATCTCTACTTGGCAAGAATGACTTCTCTGAAAGGATGAAATAGTGAAGTTAGCCAGAAATAAATCCAAATTTGGACATATAGAACATTGCGAAGCCTATATACTGCAAGTACGAATAAATTTTAATTACAATGTAGAACAAACAATTAAAACAATAGCAATTGTCCGAACAACTGGTATAATTCATTTTAATCCCATAAACAACCTTGTAAGTGATGGATTTCCACAAGTGATTAAAGTAGGAAAAAAATTGGAAATAGCACTAAAAATCAGAAGATATATACCTGTTTGACACTACCATTTATGGGAATCCAACTCAAAAAGAGATCTAATGGAAACCCCGACAAGTGGAAAAGTGACAACACTGATGTGTGCACAAAATTAGACAATAGTTATTCTTTTACATTACCAGTTGTCAGAATATACAAAACATACACCATTGCTTTGTTTGCATCAACACGGCAAAAATAGTCCTAACTCTAAAAAGTGCAATGCATGTAATACTGACATTCAGTCCCTACTGGATGGAATAGGCTTCACTGACACAACTTCATTTATAAAATTATAAACTCTTTAGCTCACCAATCTTATCTCGTAATAGGGAAGGATAAACCATAAATTCCTCCATGTGAATATTATCTAGGATAACAAAAGTTACAACTATCGAGCATTATGCGTTTCAAAAACCTTCAAAAGGCAATGAAGACCAACGACGAATGAGGGTGAATAAAAATAAGAATGGCTTAGAAAAGTCAAGAGAGAGGTCTAAGATCAATTTTTTACTGCTTTTGGTAAGCTTGCATAGCTCCAAACCAATATGTTTTAAGTTTGTGTGTAAATAAGAAGCGACGGAAAGAGGAATCACACATAAAACTATCCCCTCCAATGCCCACTTTTGCTACCTCGAGTCAATTTATAATTCCGCTTGGATCACCACAAGAGTTACACATAAAACTAAATTTCAACTTTTTAAGTGTTCACAATTATAAACATTAAAATGAGATAGTGCAAGCAATGTTCTGGGGAAAGAGCAGGAGTAGGGATACTCACAGGGGATGTGTTGAAACATCCTCTTAGGGAAAATTGATGGGGTAAGGGGCATCAGAATTCTTAGTATAAGGATTCTTGTTTCTAAATAATAATAATAATTAAAAAAATAAAAAATAACAATTCGTTTTTATAGAAATTCATTATTATGTAATGTAAATATTAAACAGTAAATGGTATATTACTGTATTTTAATTTGTAATTAATATAAATATGATTCAGATTTAGATTTAATAATAAAATACATTAATTTATAAATTATAAAGGAAACAGAAATAACAAAAAAATTGACACATCTGTCTAAATTCATTGTTTTAGAATCTTAGTACCAAGAAAAATAATAAATATTAAAGTCTGAAATGTTAAATTGAAAGTACTCACAATTTATAAAAAGCCAAAAATACCTTTTTTTTTTTATAAATGCCCAAAAACACTCTTTGTTTAGAAACACCCAAAAATCTTTTTTGGGAAATATATCCCCACAAATAAGAAATGCTTTCTTTACATTTCCCCACATTTCTTAAAAAAAATTGCAGGAATTTACAGGGTAAGTTCCTCAGATAGAACACCAATCCGCTCACAACCAGATCGCAGATCAATACACCAGTATTTTTGACGTGGTTAAAACCCTCAAAGAGGGAAACAGTCCACAGCCTGAGCCAACGCGGCCACTTCAGGCAATTTATTAATAAAAGAATGAAAATTTACATATGTTTCTCTCATGCACGGATTACCCTACAAATGACCCTCCATGCGCTTTAAATAGAAATCATGGACCAATCGGGTGTCAAGCCACGGATCAAGTGTCGGTAATACCGAAAAGAGAATGAACCGTCGGATGACTACATATCGTGACGTCGGATTGTAAGTTACAAAATGTACAATGGTAAAGAAACACACTTTACCTAACTCTATACCTAACTCTATACTAGACCAAGTTGTACTTAACTATTTCCTATATGTCGGAATATCCTAACAAAAATAATGTAAAAAAACATTTCCACAAATATCATAAGAAACATAAAAACATCCCTCCAAAAACATGAGAAACATGGAGACACACAAACATGTAGACACACCCCACCCTGAAGGATGCATCCTATCAAACAATGAGTGAAAGTTAACAATGAGATCACGCCATGCGAGGGGAGAAATGGCTATTCATTAGCACTGCATTAGCAATGCTTTTAACTATGCAGAGATGGTGGAGAGATGGAACAATAGACCTCGCTTTCGTGCAATCCTCTATAGTGACACCGAAGAAAAATTATGACTATGTGCGTAAAGCCTGTGACCTAGCTCTCCTTTTGTTTAAAAGCTTTAACCCATATTATATTGAGATCCAAGAACATTTTGCGAGGGATAAAAGTTGCAATATGTATAAAAACACGTTTCTATTGCCAACCAAGGCTTTCTTCTATTATCTCCTTATCCCTTTTAACTATGTTAATTTATGTTTATGTTAGATTAGATAAATCAATTAATACATATCTGAGAGGCAAGGAGATGTTCTTTGCCAAGTTTAAATTGGTACAAGTAGGGCAAATATGTTAACTTTTTCCTTAGTGCATTAAGAAAATGGAAAATGATGGTTAATAAATAACGACTGGATAACGACCTTGACATTCAACTCTATTTTGTATGTCTTTTATTAGTCGATAACATCCAATTTTTTTAAGGGCGGATACAATAATGTACTTTCACAATAAAGTTAAATCGTTCCCACAAATTTTAGTTGTACAAAGCTCTTATATAGCTTGCACTTTACTATTATTATGTTTATTAATATATTTAAAGTGTAAATTTTAGTATATTTTTTAATTTAAAGTGTAAATTTTAGTATATTTTTTAATTTTTTTATAATTTGGGTTACTTGCAATAAAAGAAGTAGGTGATTGTATATTATATTAATTTAGATTTATTTTAATTCTAGATCTATTAAATATTAAAGTATCAAATATTTTTTCATTCTAAAAAAAATTACATCTTAAAAAGTTTGATCTCTCAACTGTTGACAAATCCAAAACTAAAATAAAAATAAAACTTAAAATAGTTTAATTATTAATTATAATTAATTATTACTATAATGACAATTATTAATTTTATGTTATTTTATTTTATTTTATTTTTATTTTAAAAGACTCACAATTTTAAACAATACATTATAATATCTCTATTTTACTAAACTAAAAATATTACTTACTTTTATATATATATAAAAGTACATAGGGTAAATTTCTCTCAACACAATGACTACCAAATTCTATATTAAAATTAAAATTTTACACAATGACTACCAAATTCTATATTAAAATTAAAATTTTAAAAGAAAATATGAGATCACTTCGATTCTATATTAAAATTAAAATTTTAAAAGAAAATATTAGATCACTTCGGATTCGTTACAGTAAATCAAATGATACGCAAACTGAATTCAAATATACTTTTAAAAAAAAAATCAAAAAATTCATTTTCCAAAAGACACCCTAACCAATATTTATATATTAAAACAAAATACACCTGAGTGTGCTCTGGACAGCCGTCCATCGTGTCGCTGACGCATGTCTCGATATTTCTATGAATACTAACAAGATACCAAGCTTATGGATTAAGATAATTAATCTCCAACAAATGACCCCAAACTAGATTCATGGAACTACGATAGCACAATGAGTGCAGGTACGAAGTGAGCGTGTCAAAGCTTCTTCTAAAATTATTTTAAAAGCAAAAAATGATTTTAGAATGTAAATTTCTGTGATTTATAATGTTATACCAGAATATTTCTGGTAAACCTTATGTAGTAAGATAATTAATTTCCGACCCCAAACTAAATTCATGGAACTATGATAGTACAATCAGATAGTACAATGAGTGCAGGCATGAAGTGAGTGTGTCAAAGTTTTTTCTAAAATTATTTTAAAAGCAAAAAAATGATTTTAGAATGTAAAATTCTGTGATTTATAATGTTATAAGAGAATATTTCTGAAAAATCAGATTTCAATTTTTATTAGGGATGTTTTCTAATCATTAAGTATAATTTATCATCCAAATCTTGATGATAAATATTTAATGATGTGAAACACATAAAAACAAAAATTGAAATATAATTTACCATGGTAACCAAAAAAAATAATATAATCTAAAAACAAGCTAGAGACTAGGTCTTAAATGTCTAGCTAAAAAAGAGTATAAGATTAACAAAGCAAAAGCAAAAACAAAAAATCTAAAAACAAGCTAGAGACTAGGTGTTAAATGTCTAGCTAAGAAAGAGTATAAGATAAGGTGCTGGAAGTGGACCGAATAGTATATGCCTCTCTAGCTACAAGAAAGAGTATAAGATAAGGTTATGATCAAGGTTAGATAGAATCATTCATGTCTCTGGCTATAGAGAGAAAGAGTGACTACAGAGCAAACTTTGGGAAAAGCAAATTTATCGTGGACTGAACCAGTGAAAAGTAACATAAACTGCGAATTTATAAAGTCCGAACCAGTAAACAGTAACATTAACGCTAACAGCAGAGTTCAAGGTTTGAACCAGTCAACAGTAACATTAACAGTGAACTTCGAAGTTTGAATCAGTGAGTGAACCTCGAAGTTTGAATCAATGAATAAAACATGGTGCCTTGACGCAGTTGCTCTCAAAGTTTGAATCAGTCAATAAAACATGGTGATCCTTGACGCAGTTGCTCTCGGTATGTACCCAGTGAATGAACCAATGAATCTACCAGGTATTTAGACTCCAATATCCTCTGCCTGCAATCTGTGTATTTGCTCAGAATTCTTTTATATTTGAGAAGGGTGTACCTGTGCAACTGCACACCCTGCTTCCTTCTCAAAAAGATGTAGACCAGGACGGAGTTGAAGAAACGGTAATATCAAGATTGAAAACCATCACACCAAACAGACACACATACACCTCCAAATTAAAAACAGAGCATTACACTGAAATTGACCAGTGGCATCTAGAGATATATTTCATCTGATATAGATGTAAGTTTTTCTCCAGGTCAGATTCATGTACCTTTTTCTCCAGGTATAGAGATTCTAAAATTTTGAAGGAATTATATTTTTTCTTTTAATTTAATGGAAGGTTGGTTTTAAAAAATCAATTAATCCTATAAAAAAAATGATATTTCATAAATCCATGCTTCAATTACATGTTGGGATTCTATGGCTGGAGGTTCTATTCACCATATCCGTAAGGACAAAAATTATCTGGCAGACTCACTGTCTAAAACAGGTCTTTATGATGCTACAGGGTTATGGTATTTGCAGGTTCTAACTGAGGGAGAAAGCTATCATATCCAAGAATTTAATATGCCGGATTTCTAGGTTCATTTTTGTTTCTTCACAGGTTTCTATGGACACTTTTTTGATCTTTATGTGGCTGCTTTTGTTTATCTTGTGTATATGGATAGTGTATGTAATGCTACTGATCATGCTTATGATTCCTGTTTCTCTATGATCACATGTCTTTTTTTCATTGGAGATCCCCCAGAACATTTTGTCACAAGCTTGTTTTACCTTATCTGATAGTAGGAATACTTCCATGATGATTCCATTTTGACTAGTTTCACATGGAGTTTTTCCTGATGTAATTTTTAAACCTTTATATCTCTCATATAATATTCAACTTTTTCGTTCCAAAAAAAAGAGATTTTGAATATTTAATTAATCCCAAATATTTATATTTTAGAAGCCCGTGCTTCGAAAATACTTGGAAGCAAGCCATGCTTCGTAAATAATTGGAAGCTGATTTTGAATAATATTCACAATTAACCCCGAAAAATGATATTTCAGAAATCCATGCTTCAGATGGAGGCTGATCTAAGTATTCAATTAATCCCAAAAAGTGATATTTCAAACTTTCATGCTCCCGTACAGAGATGTCTACTGAAGCGTGAACTTCTGAAATAATTTTTTTTTAAATACTCAATTAATTCCGAAAAATTAGTGTTCACAAATCCATGTTTTAGTATATATCCGAAAATGTTATTTCAAAAATTCATGTTGAATACCGATAAAATAACATTTTAGAAGCCCGTGATTTAGTAACAACAATACAAATGTCTACTGAAGCATGGGCATCTCAAATATCGGCTTTCTAGATTAATAATTTAATTGAATATTCAACATCAATTTTTCTAGACTATCAAAGTCATGATAAATATTAATTGAGTACTCAAAAACAGTCTTTACTGGGAATATTCTGAAGATTAATCTGAAGACTAAAACTCATGGAAGGCTGATCATTACGAATGACACTCATTTGAGACAGGTCAAAGATGGCTACCGAAATATAGACTTCTGAAATTAAAAAATTGGGGATTAACTGAGTCTTCAAAATCAGTGTCCTCTGACCCATCTTTCATGACTGTCCTTCATGATGAACCATCTTCATTTTCCATCGGATTCAATTATTTTCGAGAGATTCCTTGAATTAAGATGCTCACGGGAGAAAGGATCTATAATCCCTAGGTTTTTAAAAACCAGAAATTATCAGCATACGAAATCCAGTCTTCCGCCATGAAAAGCATGACCAGGCATCCACCTAACCCTTTACTCGGTTTCTGACATGATAATCTATATGCAAACCCACAAAAAATTCATGATAATCTATATGCAAACCCACAAAAAATTCATGATAATCTATATGCAAACCCACAAAAATAAAAAAGGATTAACCATTCACAAGTTATTGAGATGATTACCTGGCAGATCCCAGGGCTCACACTTGTAAAGATCGATCTCGCGAATAACGTCGAACTCGAATTTATTGCCGTGAACTTTGTTCTTCAAGTAAAACCCCACGATTTCTTCATCGGAGGGCCGAAATCTGAATCCCGGGGGGAAATTCACTGCCGCTGCCTGTACTGAGCTTGCCATCCACTTCTCGTCAAAACCCACTCTCGCTTCCTTTGGACACTACAAACCCTCCTCGCTTCCTCTGGCCAATAGAAACCCTCCTCGCTTCCACTGATCGCTCCAAACCCTCCACGCTTCTTCTCATAATTATAAACCCTCCACGCTGATTTTTATTCTCGCCGCGAAAAAGCGTAGGACTTTCGTTACCGACACGCTTACAGTGTACTAACCGCCCATTAACGATCAACAGTGACGCAGTACCCGACAGAAATCTCGTATGTAGGAAGGAGGCAGGAAGACTCGACCCCGGGTTCACGCGCTTTCTATGTGTCATTTCACCTCCAATCGGGGCATGCCACGTGGAAAGCGTGTGCAAACAGCGTAGCAGGATTAGCGCGCCAAACCGGTATTGGAGACGTGGCAGGAGAGGCAGGTTTATCCTTTGGCTGCGTACGTTCAGCTGAATTTCAACACTAGATTCGGAATTTTTACATTTTTTAAATAAAATATTCATGGCCTGCCCTGCATAAATCTTGTATATATATTATTGTCTAACATTCAATGCTATTTTATTAATAAATAAACATTAAATATCATTATTATTGTTTATATTCAATGCTATTTTATTCAATGTCATACTTTTACCATATAAAAATATAGAATTCTTAATTTCCAATAGTACGTGGACATGCTTGCTAAATATCTGAAGGGTTAGGGAAAAATTCGTTGAACCCGGTTTCTTTTCCATTGGTTCATGAATATGCTTGCTTATTATTTTAATGGCTAAGGTAAAATTCGTTCAACTTGACCCTAAGGTCGGCGGATCATATTTCAATAGTTTCGTGGTATTTTCACTAAATTAAATCTCATAATGTCATTATCACATGTAAAGTTAAGTTGTACAATATGTCGACATTATTGGCTATGATAGTTATGTATGTCCACAATATTTATACACTCTAACCTAATAATTCCATGTAACTTTATATCTTGTCGAAAATATTTACACTTTTTAACTTAATTTCATATAGCTTCACATCATTGGATAATATTTATGTTCTTTTATATTTGAATTAGTTTCAAAGAAAGGTGCACAACCACAATATAAAGCTATAAACCTATAATTATTATAGGGTTGAATATATGATTATAATATTAACGTGGAACAAAATTTTAATGTAGGGATATAAGATGTAAAATAGGATAAAAGATATATATACATATTCTATGTTCAAATTCGAGTATGCATATTTTATTTTATTTTATTTTATTTATTTATTTATTTATTTTTATTTTTTTTGGGGTTTGTTAGTTGTGATTTGTTGTTTTTATTAGGGCATGCGTTTTAAAGATGTTATTAAAATAGTGTTTTGTTAGATTTGGTTCTAATCATGATGTAATCTATGAGTACTAAATTGTAATTTAAGTTGGCTTATGACTATCAACTTCATTTTTGTTGATAAAAAAGTGCTTAGAATGGATTTAAATTATTTTGCACTAATTTGAATTCATTCTCGAGCACTTTTTATTAGCGAGGATGAGGTTGGCGATAATAAGCCAACCTAGATTACAATTTAGTTCCCATGGTGGTTAGTTCAAGAGTGTTTCGAGTTTTGTGGAAGAGGTTTCAAGGTCAATCCCATACCTTAGTTGCCTCTATTGCATGTCTCACTTAGCATCCCTATTGGGTCAACTACCATAATCAACATCAATAGGTTTCCTTACTAGTCAGCTACCATAATCAACAGCAAAGGTTTCCTTACTAGTCAGCTACCATAATCAAGACGAATAGGCTTATACATCGTATCATCCTGGAAAGATAGAAAGTGCCTAAGTGTTTTCTCACAAGGTTTTCCTTTGAATATATATAGGTGATGAAGATAGGTATAAAGGCATTGAAAATAATAACATTGACTTAAATTTCAGTCACATATGTATGTGTGTGCGCACAATGTACATTCATATGTGACATCATCATATGAGTGTTATGTATCATAACATCAACATTACATGTGGAGTCTAGTTGCAAGCCTTCCAATACTGTTACATACAATAATGATGTGTTGTATGATGCTTATTGGTGTTCTTCATGTACTATTACATATCTTTTATATAGTGGTGTACACCCTATTGATTAATATTATTTATCCTCTCTCATGTTTACTAGATAGAATATAGTGTTGTACACCCTATTTAATGTTACTTATCCTCTCGTGTGTTTAATGGATAGAATATAAACTTAGAAAATGGGGAATATTGATGTCAAATGGAATCTCAATATAGGAATATGAGAGCATAGTGAGATAGGGAAAGGATGAATAATATTAACCATATATATATAAGAGAGGGGATAATAACAATAGCATGGATTTTAACAAATACATATAAGTAGTGAGCCTAACAACATCAACTTAGATTTTAGCAAACATATATATGTGGCAAGGATAATAATATAATTGTAATTAATGTTATTAACCTCATCAATGCCCCATGGCCTTAACATCTTTACTTATTGGTCAAAAATTATTTGTGTTCTCTCATAAAATAAATATCAAATATATCATACAGATTAAGTGAAAGAGTGGGCTTGGAGTATGCCTTAAAATTGCTTCTGCTTGCCTAAGAGCTTATCTTCCTTAGACGTAAGGAAAAAAGCTAACGGTCCAAGACCCAAAGGCATCTGGCAGGAGTGAAAACCTACTCCCTTACAGACCACCAGCGGGTAATTGTAGGTGGCATGGTTTTCCTTGAATAACAGTGATGAGTTAGCCTACATTTGTGGATAGCAGCCATTGATGGTTATCCCCATTGTTGGTTTGAAAACTGAGTTATGATAAGTTTTCCCATTATTTAACAAGAAAATACAAAAGTGAACAAAAATATTATCATATCAAAGAGACTTACACCCCAAAACCAATTTCTAAAATAAACATTTAGACATTAATTATAAACACAATACATATGTTATTTTCTTGAATATATTAAATTTTGTTAAAGAAAATAATTCACGAAAATAGATCACTAAGCTTTAACAAAATATAATAAATATCTACACTTAAATATTATTATCAGAAATATGTCAAAATGACATAATCATAAAATATAATAAAATTAAATAAATGATAAATCTATTTAAAGATATCTCTAACCAGTTAAAAACATGCTAAGGGAATTGAAAAATATAATCGAGAAAATATCAAAATCAGTACCCATCAATGTAACCTTATATAATTCTAACCCACAATATTTGATTTATAAACTCTACTCATCCAAAATGATATACATGGATACCACTCATACCTTTAATATTCCTTCCTCTTCATTTATATACCCTTTAACAACATATAATTTTTTATCACTAACTAAACATAGAAAATTATATATATTGCTAATATTTAATGCTAACGTACCTTCCTTTCTGGGTCCCACTTTTCATGTACATCTTTCTCAAGGCCACATTACTAATGTGTATGGCTTGAGCGGCCTGCATCGTCCTCCTAGATAAGAGTTATTCTTGAGTCAATGTGTCAAACTTCTTTTTGGGCCTCTTCCTCAAACTTTTTAAACTCCCCACTTTCCATGATTGTATGAACTTTTGATTTTCTGCTCTCCTTCTCGGGAATGGTTCCATAACTTTATTTATTTTTTATTAAAAACGTCTTTTACAAAAGAGTAAAAGAGTAAAGAAGAAAAGTATTAATGGAACTGAAATTTCGATATAAATTTGTGTTATGTTGAATAATTTTTTCAGTGGGGGAGAGATCCCCTCTGAAGAATCAACATACAATATATGTGGCCGAAGCCAACAGATATACATATCGCCAAAGTTAGAAGAGCATCATCATCATACAACATATGTGGCCGAAGCCAACAGATAGACAAATCGCCAAAGCGTGAAGAGCATCACCGAAACAAATAGTGGCCTCCGCAGGAATCGAACGCGGCTGGGGTGCGAAAGCCAACCGCCCCAGCCACCACATCGCGCACTCACGTGCAATAACAATGAGATTGTGGTTGATGTTAATATTATAACAATGAGATTGTGGATGATGTAATAACATTGAGATTGTGGATAAGGTTAATATTAAAACGAAGAAAGATTTTATCATCCCATCTATTTAGGAATTTATATTCAAGATAACTTTAGAATTGGTAAAGTTTTTGGTTTCAACTATGCATGTATAATTACTTATAACATATGTAAATTTATATAATTAGAATATGAGTATTAATTTAGATTGAGATTTCAATATAGAGGTGTAGATATCGTGTATTATGAAATAGATTAAATAACTAAAAAACATGACATTGAAATCATTGACTAGGTTAGTATTGAAGTGACAGAGGACTTTGTGGGATTTATACTTTAAAGTTAGTTTAAGAAAAGGTCAAGATTCAAATATCATTAATATATAATAAATTAGAGGAGAGTATAATGGTTGAATGAAATTTTAACATAGGGAAATGATATCATAGTATAATAACATATAATATCACATAAATAATAACCATAAATCAGAGCCTATGTGATTTTGAATAAGCTGTGATTGGGTGTAATGTTAAGGCATGTTTTGTTGTAAAGGTCATTAATTCAAAACCCATGGGTAGTCCTACCCCCTAACCAACCAGAAAAAACAAAAAAACAAAAACAAAAACATGAGTTAGAAATTGTCTACAAAGCATGACACTAAAATCATTGGCAATATTAGTAGCAAAGTGAGGGAGAATGTTATCACCTCAACCCAAGGATTTGCACCCCAGAGCTAGCATTCAAATTTACAAAATTTATGGTGTGGGTAATGTTTATAAATAATTTTTCTCTCATAATTGCTATGCATGTGAAATTATTCACAACACGTGCAAACAAATCACTATTGGAAGAAGGCCTATTACAAAGGTTATTTTTCCAAATTTTGTATTTCATAAATTTCCATTAGAGGTGAAGGTCGAGATTTTTGTGAAAAAACAAATAGAGATGTTCCATTATCTCATAGGTGCATTAGTATGCTTAATAAAGTGCAACACTAGTGCATGGTATACCTAGAGCACCACTAAAAATGCACTCAATTAGGGGAACTTTGAGGTAAAAAATGGGTTTCAAACAAAAAAAAATGTACTAACAAAAATAGCTTTAAAAGAACCAATAGGATTCAAGATGATGATGTTATCCCTGTGGGAAAATATTTTGGAGGGAAAAGAAGAAAAGTATTTTTTTAATTGTATTTTCATCTTATCTCCTTATATGTTTACTCAAATGTCAAGTGTAAACATGTGTTGGATGCAGAATTCAATTCCACATCCAAGAGTACCTACCTTGAACATACTATTTTCATGTATTTTCAATTTTTTTCGATGTAGGTCTACTCAGAAGTATGTAGAGTGGGTACTCATTGAATGTGGAATTGAATTATGCATCCAACTCCTATCTACACTTGACCTTTGAGCAAACTTATAAGGAGATAAACCGAAAATGCAATTAAAAAAGTAGTTTCTTTCCCTTTTCTTTAAAAATTCATAAATATTATTTTATTATTTTAATTATTATTATATTGTTTTCCTTAGAAGACCCATTTTAGACCTCAAAATTTCTCTAATGCAAATAAAATATATGTTATATGTTTAAATTTTATAAACAAACCACTAATAATATATGGGTACATACACTAGTTCTCAACTCCACACTATTAAAGCAGGGAAAAATAGTTAAATTAAATGAAAAAAATGAAACCACTACCTACCAAAGAATGAAAAAAGCAATTACAAGTAGACTATCACCATAATCTATGATTATCTTGAATTGTGTTACTAATTTACATGAATCTTATTTTTAAAATAGTTAATATTTGTGTATATTGATAGGAAATTAAGGGTTGGAATGAATTTCTTTATTTAATGTCTACACAACACTATTATTCTTACAATTTCTTTTACATCAATTCAACGAGTATTTTCATTTTGTAATTTAGTAAATTGTTAATTGTAATTCAAATTATCTTTACTAATTATCAAAAAAAAGAGGAGTTTAGGAGATAAAGCTACTTGCACCAAAATTTATCAAATGCCAAATGAAAGGCATAATCATAATTGCTTTGGTGGAATTTCAACAACCTATGGAGAACACAATAATCTCTTGTTTTCATCTCCATAGAGCTAATTAGGTTGATGGTTTTTTCTTTAAAGGAGTGAGATTTCCAAGATTCAACAAAGAAACTCATAATCCCCTATGGTCGCTCAACCCCACATTTGATTTTGAACTTCCTTGAGGAATTGTCCACATGGGAAAATAAAATTGACTACTCATTGATAGCGATAAAAGAGCTAAAGAAAACAAAAAAGCAAACTTGAAATTAACCATTGATTACTAGTTCAAGCACTGGCTCAAAAAGTAGTACACATCAATAAGATTTGTATTATGGATGCCCAACCAAAATCATCAATCTTGACGCTAAGGACCTCAGAGCTCACTCTCACCAACACGATACCAATCACTCTCTCATATTCGAATTTAGAACAATTCCTCCTTCAATGCTCTAGCTTAGCTTATGCTTCTCATATTTAGGTAGTTAGACACTCCTAAAATTATATTACACCAATCACAACATCTTCCAAACAATCATGGGCATGATGTTGAAAAATGCAACAAGAAATTCTCATTTTGATTTTGCCTTGATTAAATTGAGAAAAAATGAATTTCCACATCAGTAGACAACTTGGATGCAGTTAACTTGTGTGACATGGCTTATGTCACCCAGTTTACTTGGTAAATTCAAGTCGGTGTAGTTAGAGTCAAGTTAAGCATTTGTGATTGCGAATTTGCAGCAATCAAAGTTTGTTATCTCAAGTTGTTTTCAATTAAACTAGTTCCAACAGTTGGAGGAACTAGTGGAAGGTCAGTTGTGTAATGGGACTTCAGTCAAACTCAATGATCATCTAGTTAAATGATCAATTAGCCCAAAATAGCTAGTGCATGTAGAGAATTCGAGTTCCCCAACTATGGTGGAGATTCCAAGGCAATGTAACATCAGTTGTAGACTAGTCTTGAGTGTACAAGTGTTTCATGCAGTCAAATGATCAACCTTGGAATTTACCAATCAATTTGAGGAATTTCCTAAATAATGGGGGCCTAATTTCTTAAGGAATTGTGCAAGGAAATAGGGGCTCAAGTAGAGGCATAAATTGACTAAGTATGGGTTAGAGCTTCTTAGTGAGCAGAGAGATAGGTTATTCACTTGCAAGTTGTGCTCAGTTAGGTAAAGCAATTGTAATACATCTCTATTGATTAGATTAATGCAAGCGGCCATTGGGGTTTTTAGCAGATTGCTTTCCTCGAAAAAAAAAAAACTACATGAATTTTTTGTTCTAGATTGTGATTTAACTTTCGTAGAACAGTAGAGTAGGTTTGTGTCTTGTGATTTTGATTAAAACTTCATGATAAGTTGCAAATATACACCATAATTTCTATATGGTATCAGAGCAAGATTCACACTAGAGCAGAAATTTCGAATCTGTTTCTCAGGAGGTTCGAATTTGGAGTTCAGTGCAGCAGGATCTCTTCAGAGCTAAGAAGATGGCCTTCAATGGACTGAGGCTAGAATATGCCTTGGAAGACAGTTCTAATTTGATCGCCTGGAAGGATCACATGGAGGCAGTATTGGATGATAATGGATTGCTAGAATACATCAAGAGAGATTTTGTAAAACCAATGCAATCTGATGCCCAGAACCTTGCTTAGTGGAAGAAAGATGTAGTCAAGGCGAGGAGAATAATATTGGAGGGAGTACGTGATCACATTGTCTCAAAGATCCACGGAAAAGAAACTCCGTTCACAATATGGAAAGCACTAACAAAATTGTTCGAGAATAGTAGTGACCACAGGAAGTTGGCACTCAAGGATAAACTTCGAAGTATCAAGATGCACAAGAATGACATTATTTTGCAGTATCGAAGTAGGTTCACACAAGGTCGTGATGAACTTAGCGGGTTGGTGTTAATGTTCCAGAAGATGACTTGGTAAGCCTGGCCCTTCTATGCCTTCCCAAGAGCTAGCATAGCTACCAAGATTCGGTGAATGGGAGGGATAAACTACTAAATTGGGAATGATTATGGTCTGATTTGGGAAAAGAGGAAATAAGGAGGAATACCAGAGATAGGACTTCATCCAAGGGCGAGGATGAAGAAAACTTTGCATTGGTTGGAAAGGGAAAGAAGGGAAAAGGGAAGAAATCTCAATCCAAACCAGAATCCAACCAAGGGGGCAAGAAGAAATATTTTTCCAAAATTAAATGCTTCCATTGTCATGAATTCGAGCACCACGAAGTGTTCACACAAAAAAGCAAGCAAGAAGACCTCAGGAGGAGCAATGAGTGAAGCCTTGGCTTCACAATTCGAGTTGACTTTACCCTTATCGCATGCATGGCTAGCATAATGATGGGGAGTGTGTGGTACTTGGACTCAAGTGCATCGTTCCACATGACAGGGTGTAGAGAGATTTTCAGTGATCTAGAGGAGAAATACTTGCAGATGCACATTGAGCTTGGGGATGATGGAAGGTACAGTGCGACTGGGGTTGGTACAATCACCTTTAAGAGGGAGTCTGGATCCTCTCTCAAGCTCAAGGATGTCATGTTTGTTCTAGGCCTAAAGAAAAATCTCATCTTTGTTGCAGTTTTCGAAGACCATGGTTATGATGTGATCTTCAGCAAAGGAAAAACATCCTTGAGACACATAGCCACGGGATAGGTGAAGCAGATCGAGGTTTGTGTGAAGAACCTGTATAAGCTAGATGTGGAAGACCGTATTGCATTAAGCACAAAGGCAGAGAAGGTGCAGAGTCACGATGTCAGTGAACTTTGGCACATAAGACTTGGCCATTTGCATCATGGCATCTTGGAGATTATGCAGCAAATAACCACAAGCCTCCCAAAAGGAGCACTTCAGCAACAAGATGTATGCAAAGGATGTACCTTGGGGAAGTATACAAAATCCACTTTCCATGATTGGGGTGGCAAAGCACATGCAGTGCTTGAAAGGATCCACTATGATGTCTGTGGACTTTTCTCGATAGCCTCCACTTCCAGGCACAAATATTTTTTCATTTTTATTGATGACTTCTCAAGGAAGTGTTGGATCTTCTTCATGCAGAAGAAAGATGAGACATTCTCCAAGTTCGTAGAATTCAAGGCACTGGTTGAGAAATACAATGGTAAGAAGGTGAAGGCTCTCAAGAGCGATAATGGAGGTGAGTACGTGTCGAATGAATTTAATTTTTTTTGTACAAAATAAGCACTCGACAAGAGTTGACAACACCTCGCAACCCACAACAAAATGGGGTTGCTGAGAGAAAGAATCGTAGCATTGTGTGAGCAACGAGGGCGATGTTGCATGACCAAGTTCTACCTCTGCATTTGTGGGTTGAGGCATGCAACACAACATTTTATTTGCAGAATCAGAGTATTCATCAGATTTTTGGCATGATTACACCAGAGGAGGTTTTCTCAGGGAGGAAGTCGAATGTGTCGCACTTCATGAGTTTTGGAGCCTCTGTGTTACCAGCATGTCTCCAAAGAATGAAGGAAGAATCTTGAGTGGACCGCAAAATAGGGGGTATTTGTGGGTTACACAAAAAGTCCACACAACTACCGTGTGTACTTGTCATCCATCATAATGACACTGGTGCGAAGGGATGTAAAATTTGGTGAGGAGAAAGTGATATAGTGCACTCTTGAGAGGGAGCTTCAAATCCCACAAGAAGAGGACCTTTTAGATCCAAAGGAGGAGCCTCAGGAAGTTGTGGAGTAGCCACAAATTGAGGAGCAAAGAGTGGAGACGACCACTCAAGAAAAACCATCCAAAAGGAAGGAAACGAACCACAGAATTTGAGAGACTTGTGCAGGATGCGAGGGATAATGTAAGTGCTCCTTCAAATCAGCATAGACAGAAAAGGTCACATGATCGGTACACTGGCTACATGGATCTAATGACTAAGCTTGTAGAGACTGAGCCATCCTCTTTCGAGGAAGTAGTAAAACAACGTGTATGGGTTGATGCAATGGTGGAGGAATACGAATCCATTGTAAAGAATAGTGTTTTGGAAGTGATCCCAAGACTAGCAGATAAATCAGTTGTGGGTTCGAGATCGATCTTCAAGGTTAAGCAGGTAGAAAATGGAAGCATAGAGAAGTATAAGGCCATATTTGTGGCTAAGGGTACTCTTAAGTTGAGGAAATTGACTATGAGGAGACCTTTGCTCCTGTAGCAAGTTACTCATCCATAAGATCAATTATTGCATTGCTTGCACAGATGGGGTGGAAGATCCACTAGGTGGATGTAAATAAAAGCAATTCTCAATGGGGTTATTGAGGAGGAGGTGTACATTAAGCAACCAGAAGGTTTTGAGACATTTGATCGAGAGTCTCATGTGTGTAGACTCAAGTGAGCGTTGTATAGTCTCAAACAAGCACCCCATGCTTGGTACACCAGGATCGATAGCTATCTCACCGGTTTGGGCTTCACCAAAAGTGAAGCGGATGCAAACCTCTATCACATATTGGTAGAAGGTAAATTTCTTATTATTGTCTTATATGTTGATGATTTGAATTTAACTAGTGACGAGTAATTGATCATATCTTGCAAAGAGGACCTTGCAGGGGAGTTTGAAATGAAGAACATGGGTCTCATGCATTACTCCTCGGGTTGGAAGTATGGTAAGGCGATGGGGAACTGTTTGTCTCTCAAGGAAAGTATGGAAATGAGATACTACAGATATTCCGCATGGAGAGTTGCAAACCCATGGATACACATCTAACGACTAACTAGAGGAAGGAGGATGCCACTTCAAGTGAAAAAGTGGATGCTACCATTTATCGGCAACTAGTGGGTTCACTCATGTATCTTGTGAACACACAACCATATATGTGCTATGCAGTCAACCAACTGATCCAGGCTATGGTTAGGCTAACCAAATTATTTTGAAAGGTAGCTAAGCATGTTTTACGGTACCTCAGAGGAACTACCCAGTTTGGACAATGCTACAGACGAATAGAGGGAGTGAAGTTGTGTGGCTTCACAGATGCAAATTGGGCAGGGAGTCCATCAGACAGAAAGAGTACATCAGGTGGAATTTTCAGTGTTGGGTCCACATTTGTTTCCTAGTACAATAGGAAGCAAATATGTGTGGTGCTTAGCTCAACAAAAGCAGAATACATGGTTTCATGTCAAGCAACATGTGAGGCGATCTAGATGAGAAAGATATTTGTTGGACTGTTTGGTCAGAAGACAGATCCAACTATGATTTACTGTGATAATCAGAGTTGCATCAAGCTCTCTGATAATCTTGTATTTCATGATTGATCCAAGCATATAAATATCTGGTCTCACCATTTACGGGACTGTGTGCAAAGGCAGATAATATTGCTACACTACATTTCGACAAAGGAACAAGATGCTAGCATTTTGACAAAGGCCTTGTTAAGAGGTAAGTTCGAGTTTCACGGGTGCAGGATAGGGGTGGTTGATAATCCCTTTCTTGATGAGAGGGAGTGTTGAGAAATGCAGCAAGAAATTCTCAATTTGATTTTTCCTTGATTAAATTGAGAAAATTCGAATTTCCACATCAACATACAACTTAGATGTAGTTAACTTGTATGACATGGCTTGTGTCACCCAGTTTACTTAGTAAATTTGAGTTGGAGGAATTAGAGTTCAGTTAAGCATGTGTGATTGCTAATTTGTAGCAATCAAATTCAGTTATCTGAAGTTGTTTTCAGTTAAACTAGTTACAATGGTTGGAGGAACTAGTGGAAGGTCAGTTGTGCAGTGGGACTTCAGTCAAACTTGATGAGCATCTAGTTAACTGATCATTCAACCCAAAATAGCTAGTGTGTGTAGAGAATTTGAGTTCCCCTGCTGTGGTGGAGATTCCAAGGCAATGTAACATCAGTTGTAGACTAGTCTTGAGTGTACAGGTGTTGCATGCAGTCAGATGATCAACCTTGGAAATTGTGCAATCAATTTGAGGAATTTCCTAAATAATAGGAGCCTAATTTCTCAAGCAATTGTGCAAGGAAATAGGGGCTCAACCAAAGGCAAAAATTGACTAAGTCTGAGTCAGAGCTTCTCAGTGAGCAGAGAGATAGGTTATTCACTTGCAGGTTGTGCTCAGTCGAGAAAATAAATTGTAATACATCTCTATTCATCAAATTAATGCAAGCAAGCATTGGTGTTTTTAGCAGATTGCTTTCCCCAAAAAAAATAACGCATGCATGTCTGTTATTTCTTATTGCATGTCTAAAATTTTTGTTCTATATTGTGAATTAACTTCCGTAGAGCAGTAGAGTAGGTTCATGTCTTGTGATTTGATTAAAACTTCATGAGCAGTTGCAAATCTACACCATAATTTCTACACATGCCATCACTCGCACGTGGCAAGCAAAAGTAAAATTTCATAAACTACCCTCTATATTCTCCCAAAACTAGAAGATATAAATTTGTTAATTATGTGTGTGATAAGATTAATGCAAGCATACATTGGGGATTTTAGCATATTGATTTCCCAAAAACAAAAAAAAAAAAAAAAAAACAAAATACAAAATACAAAAAAAAAAAAGAAAACAAAAAACAAAAAACAAAAAACAAAAAACAAAAAACAAAAAACAAAAAACAAAAAAACAAAACAAAACACAAAACACAAAAAAAAAGCAAAAAAAACAAAAAAAAAACACACAAAAGGTGTGCATGTGTATATTTCTTATTGCATGTCTGAAATTTTTGTTCTAGATTGTGAATTAACTTTCACAATGCAGTAGAGTAGGTTTGTGTCTTGTGATTTTCATTAAGACTTCATGAGCAGTTGCAAATCTACACTATAATTTCCACACATGCCATCACTCGCACATGGCAAGCAAAAGTAAAATTTCATAAACTACCCTCTATATTATCCCAAAACTAGAAGATATAAATTTGCTAATTATATATGTGTGTGTGAGGAATCCCTAATTTTTACACCATAATTTCTACACATGCCATCCATAATTTTTATGTGAGGAATCCATAATTTGTACACCATAATTTCTACACATGCCATCACTCGCACGTGGCAAGCAAAAGTAAAATTTCATAAACTACCCTCTATATTCTACCAAAACTAGAAGATGTAAATTTGCTAATTATGTGTGATAAGATTAATGCAAGCATACATTGGGGTTTTCAGGAGATTGGTTTCCCCTAAAAAAAAACAAAAACAAAAACAAAAAAACAAAAAAACGGTGTGCATGTGTCTTATTTCGTATTACCGTGCTTAATACTAGTCAAAAACCAACTAGCAAGCTATCATGTAAATCATTCTGATTGAGTTCATATTTTTCATAAACTTTATCATAATAGCTACAACAAAAACGTCCCTTCATAGTCTCATGAGGAAAATAACATGCTTGAGTACAAACATTAATAAATTGGTCTCATAAGAGAGATTTACAATAGTGCTTTGGTCATCACTTTAAAGTTCTAGTAGTCAAATTTGGAGCCAAGAGTTTGTGAATGTAATCTAAAGAGCCCACATGGGTTTTCTCAAATATCTTCCATGCACCTTTGTCCATTACCACTCAAGCTTTTGAAAAATGATCCACATCTAATACTTTGAAAGTGATGTGAGATAAATAATTTGTAGTTATTTTGATGTCTTGGAAAAAAGGCATTATAGAGTGATTTTGCAAAGGGAAGTCTCCATTTATCCAATTCATCTTCATAATTCAATCACCATAAATGTGTAACCGAGAACGTCCTTTTTTGCTAGCTAGCTAGAAACATAGTGAGCTTTACAGCCATTTTCTCACTGAAATTATTATCTACTTGCCCAATGTAGGCTAAAAGGAAATAGATTGATCTTTTGTGAAGTGTATTACTCCACTAGCCCTTCCCCAAGATGGATTTCGTTGGGTAGCGCCATAAAAAATATCCCAAGTTATGTCCTTTTGTATAATAGTTTCCTAGCAGGGACACAAAATCACGGGAAAAGGGCTTTGTAGATGATCTGAAAATGGAAAATGGCCATCCTCTAACACTTTGCAAGTTTGATAAACTTGGGTCTTAAAAGGTAAAATTAGTTTTGAAACCTCTTCAAAGATGAGTGGTTAAGTTTTCACATGAAATTAAAAGTGAAACAAATTCATATGCAACTCAATATGATAAACATGCAGACAATAAACAAGCAAGTGATAATGGAGTTCATCCCTCCTGGGCTACGTCTCCAGGCCCTGCTCCAATGTTAGGTTGCTTTATTGACATCAATAGCAAAAGAATACAATACATCTCTTTGACTCTAGAGTGGCACTCTTTCTCCTACAAAGTACTCTCACTCAAAAAGATGACTCCCTACAACAAGTCATGATGGTGTTAAAGAAAAAGACTCTCTCACAATAGGTCCTTGTACTCAAGCCAAGATAAAAAGTCATAAAAAAAAAATAACTACTTCACAATGAAGTGTTAAAAAGGTCATTTCCCTTAAGAACACTAAGAAAATATTGAAAATAACTACTTTACTGAAGTAAAAGCTATTATAGATACATCTAGAAAGCTTCAAAACTCATGGCTAGACTCTTTCCATGCTTATCAAGGTCTCTATATGGACTCAAAACAATCTATGCATGCAACACTAAAGGACTTGATTTTGCAAAAATTCCAACATGCAGTGCTCAAATAAGAAATATGATGTTGTCGTTGAGTTCAGAACACCCAAAAAACCATGTTTAAGCTCTTCTTGGGCTCAAAAACACTGAAAATCAACTAAGTTATGCCTCTTGGAAGCTTTCTCTGCTAATTGCCTTGCAAAATGGAAAAATTGGCTAACAAGGCAACAGACTCGCCCCTTTTGGAAAATTGTCAAGTGACATTTTCTCCTGGGATAGGCAAAATTCCCGCCGCAAAAGATGCAATTTGTGGCCTAATAAAAAACGCCAATATGGCCTTAGCACTGAAATGTTAGCTTTGCTCTCGGGCACTTGGGCGCCATGTGGCCAAGAGTTGGGCCACGCGTTAGTCCCTCAGGTTTCGCACCCTCTGATTCAATGATGGTCGTATGGATTTCCCATATGGCTCGGGGCCAGGGCTAACCACCCAAACCCTCCGCCTTTGCGCCGGGTCTATGGTCGTGTGGCCTAATTGTGACTAGGGGTTAGGCTAACCGCCTGCCCCCTCCATCGTATCTTCCTTCATTCCCGCTGAGGGTTATATGGTGTGCAATGGTACTGGGGGTTGGGGCTTAACCGTCCACCCCCTTTGTTATACCTCTGTCGTTGGTTGTACCATGCACCATGAAACTAGGGCCAGGGCTGGTTAGGCGGGCTTGCTAGCTTGACCCCCCGCCCCCCACCCACCCCCCCCACACCCCCCCCCCCAATCTTTGACCAATGTATGCCACATGTCGAGACCATATTATGACCTACCTAATCACTAGCGCAGCCAACCCTACAAGTTGAATTTTAGTTATTGGGCAAAAACTTCAGAACAACATAACTCTTTAATATGATCGGATTGAGGCGATTCAAGTAATGTTGGAATCAGGACAATGAACACTACAATTTGGCGCTGGTTTCAAGTGATTCCAAGCACTTTCATTTTTGAGCCTACTTTCGATCTTCAGATCAGTGGATAAGCTAAAAAAATGACAATACTTTGGAGAGCACAATACAAGGGAGGATCATTTGAATCTTCAAATAGGAAGTGATTTTAGGTAATCCAGATGCCCCAAGCAACAACCAAAGGGAAAGTTTTATAGTTTCTAATATGTTGATTTTCTACCCTTCTTTTAAAGACTACTTCAAAATAGTCTCCATAACAGTTGTAAGATGGCCTTGCATGTTATTAAATGCATTAATAATAAACAATCAAGCAGTTTTCATCTACATGTGCTCTCTATAATGCATAATGACTATGTAATAAAAAAAATCAAATCATAAATAATCAACAATAGTCTCGCAAAGAATGTTAACAAAAATTGATGCAAAATCCATTAATTAAATTTCATCCATTCTCAATCATTTCCATCATCCAATTTTCAACTCTTGGCATGGGTCCCTTTGTTGAGACTAGTCTTTACATGTCATTCCACATGAGATTGTATTGAAACTCATTACACGAGCAATTTCAACAAGTATTGGAAGTTTTGATATTGTTCCAAGGCTCTACTTGACAACTTTAGTCATCTCACAAGGCTCTATGGGCCCAGGCATATGAAAATCTCTTAGACTCCATGTAGTACACCAACTTAGGTTTTAGCATATATTTTGTATGTGTGTGTGTGTACATTATATGTATATATGTGCCATCATCTTATGACTACTATGTATCATAACATCAACACTGCATGTGGATCTAGTTGTAAGCCTTCCAATATTATTGCATACAATAGTCATGTAGTTTGTAGTGCTTATAAATGCTTTTCATATGTTCTTCCTTAAATTCTACACATTGTCGTACATAACATTATTTATCCTCTCTCATGTTTAATGGATAGAATATAACCTTAAAAAATGGTGCGTATTGATGTGAAATGGAATCTCATTACAAGAATACAAGATTATAGTAATACAAGGAAAGGATAAATATAGACCACCATACAAATAAAGATGTATGATGTTAGGTTCTAGCATATAGGTGGAGGGATGATAACATTAACATAAATGTTAGCAAATATATAAGGGCAATGAAGACAATGACACCGACTTAGATTTTAACAAACATATACAGATGACGAGAATAATAATGCCAATGTAGTCAGTGTCATCAACATCACCACCTAAGCTAATGTTATTAACCTCACAACTACTCAATGGACTTAGGATCTTTACCCATTAGTTGACAATATTTATCTTGTCTCATGAGCTAAATATCAATGACATTAGTATCAAAGTGAAAGAGAGTTGTATCACATCAACCTGAGGACTTGCCACCCAAAAACAATTTTTAAAGTGCGGAAGTGCTTGGGCATTAATTATAAAAGCAATGCACATGTTTTCTCTTAAAAAATGAGTGTTTTATACAACTTTGTTAAAAAGATGATAAATCATAAAAGTAGATAGCTAGGCTTTAGTAAATTGTATTGAATTTGTACATTTGGGTATCATTATCAGTAGTGTGTCAGAATGAGTAGTCTACATGGTCATGAGGTATAATAAAATTGAACATAACATGAGACATGATGCTGAAATAATTTAGAGATAATATCGAAAATATTTCAAGACCAATGCACACTAACACAACCTCATAATTGTAACACATAATATTTTACAGTGGGATGTTGAATTCTCTCACCCACTTGTTGACGAGGGCCACCCGTGATCAACCGAGGGACCTTTTCTTTAGTCCGGTGCTTTTTGACAACAATGGAATCCTATGTTGTTCTTTAAATCCTATGTCATGCCACATCGTCAGCCCTTTAGGAAGCTGCCAAAGTATCTTCCTTTCCCCGGCCCCACTGTTCTTCCCACGCCACGTGCAACTTTTTCAATGCCACGCTAAGTGTTTCGCTTGAGCCACCCTTCTCGGATAAGGGAGAGATCCTTGAATTAGTGGGTTAAACGTCTTTTCGGCCCTCTTACTTTTAACTTTTTATCCCCTCCAACTTTCCTCAATTCTATGGCCTTTTTATCTTCTCTTCTTCTTGGAATGGCCCCATAGCTTTATATTTTTTTAATTGAGAGTCTTTTTCATAAGAGAAAGTAAGTAAAAGAATGAAGAGTAATCTTAGTGAATTGAAATCTCAATATAACAATAATAAAATAACATGCAATATCATCCTAATAATAAGATAATATATAACATCATGTAAATGGTAATTATAAATCAAGGGTTATCAATAAGACAGGTTATTAAGATGGTTAATGATGTTAGTATGAAACTAAATAGATATTATTATATTGATTTAGGGACTTATACATTAAAGTAGAAGGGTATTAAGGTAGAAGGTAATTTTTAAATTGGTAAAGTTTTTAGTGTTAATAATGTTTTATAAAAATTTTTTATTTCAAAATTGTCATCTACATAGAATTATTAATAACACATGCATATTCATGTAACCAGAAAATTAGTATTAACGTAAATTGAAATTTCAACATAGAGATATGGTCTTGTGATTAGATATGATGCATCACCATATAGGTTGGTTGAACGATTGCAAAGCATGACAATGCTAATACCAAGTGAGGGAGGATTCTATCATGGTAATTAAGGGACTTACACCCCAAATTTTTCTTTGAAAGTGGTCAACATTTGGGTATTGACAATACATAATAAATGATATTTATCTTGCAAGTATTGTGCACGTGGAATTATTAATACATTGTCACATAAGTAGAATTGGAGTATCATTGTTGAATGAAATCCTAAGGTAGGGAAATGATAATATAATACGATAACATAGAACATCACATAAATAACAACTATGAGTCATATATGGTTTACAAAGCACGACACCAAAATCATTAGCAATGTTAGTACCAAAGTGAGGGACTATTGTATCACATCAACCTAGGGACTTCCACCTCAATGCTAGCTTTCAAATTTACAAAGATTTTGGTGCGAGAAATGCTTATAAATCATCTTTATCCCACATTTGTTATGCATGCAAAATTATTCATAACAAATGCAAACACATCACTACTAGAAGAAAGCTTATTGTAAAGGTTGTTTTCCGAAATTTGACATTCCATAAGTTTCTAGTGGAGGGGAAGGTAGAGGCTTTTGCGAAAATTGAATAGAAGTGTGTCATTGTCTCATAGGTTAGTGTGCTCAATAAAGTGCCACATTAGTGTATTAATATACCTAAAGCATCATTAACAATGAGCTACAACACAAAACATGCATTGGAGTGTGTGTGTAAAACTACGATTGCTGTAAAATTGGTCTGTTAAGGTGAACAATACACTTTGGATAGGGAAAAATGAATATAAAACCTTACCATTTTTCCTTAATTTGTAAAATTCCCTCAACATTTTTCTCTCTTCCAAACACCAATGCACCATTTCACTTTACCATGCCCCAAATTTCTATGTTTCATTTGCAAATCTTGGTCTTCAATCTTCATTCATAACATATTAAGTTTCAAGTGTTCATTAAAAGAAACCCACCAAAGCATTTTTCTTCATATTTACAACCATACCTCATCAAGACAACGAAGATACTAATCAATTTCTTGTTTTTGCTTTTTAAAAATAGTTATATGGTTTCTTTTTTCTAATTTTAGTGAAGAAAAATATATCTTTTTAAAATTTCTAAATATCAAATTTGAGGTACATCCAAAAATAATTTTGCATATTGGTATGTTTAACAAGCACTAAACACAATATGCCCCTTATAAATAGGAGCATCCATGTGTGATGGTGTGATTGCTTCTATTACCCAACTCCCTAGTGCTTGATTATGGGTGTACAGTATCCGGACTTGACATCCAAGGTTAAATCATGGAGACGAGATTATCAAATTTACCCTTCCTTAAAACACCTTAAAACTCATTTCCAAAATTGTCATAATCTTCTACTCATTTAGATCATTCCGATGATATAAATTTCATCTAAATCTGATTTCCAAACGCAAAGCTATGCCCATTTGAAATTTTTCCCATTAAGGGCCACATCAGCATCCATAGTGTGCCACATGACAGATACATGGCATAAATTTCACCCATATGTCATCGTTGTACATGCCATGCCAATTACCACCACAACCTACCTAATCTGCTAGCTTTTATATAAGCCAACAAACCCCTAGGAAATATGTTACAGGGTTACACACCTTTCCTTTCACTCAATCCTAGTCTAACATGATTGATAGATCATCACTAACAATGATCAACCTTCCTGTCACCTTATTTTTATGTCTACTAGGTTAATGGGGCCCTAAGGCCATCAGAGCCATAGACCACCAAAACCCTCAACATATTTCACCAACAATTCAAGTGGACATCCAATACTTGACATCCTGATTGGTCAATACTCAACCACTCAATGCCCAGATACTCAATGGTTCGATATCTCAATATTGTGAAGTCAATGTCACCTTTAATTCAGTTACCACCTAGAAACCACCTTAACATTAGTGTGCATTCTAATTCACATCATCCTTCCATGTCATACTACCACATCATCTAGGACCAACCTTTATACCACATCATTGTGACATATCACCTCACCACGTTAGCATGCCATGCCACCAAGGCCTACCACACCAACAATGCCACATTTATTACTTTATCATGCTTCATTAGTATCAGGGGGAAATCTTTATAATTGGGTTTTGGCCTCTTAAATCCCAATACCTGATATGTCGACACTTCAATAGTTGATAATCGATAATTTGATAACCACCATTGATGATCAATTCTTTTATATTTTACAAATGAGACATGGTTTTTCAATGTTGGGGGTTAAGAATCGGTGACTGATATCTCGACCTCTAAAGACCCGACATATCAATACCTAATACTTCTATATTCAACCTTCCCATTACTTGTCAGACCCTGCATCTCCATCTTCATTAATCAATAGATAGTGCATGATCTATTAGTATCGAGCATTTGTTTAATAGTAACCATCACAATTTCCAAAAATCTGGTAGCCAAAAGGTCAATATGTGATAGTAGAAGACTTGATATCCCTTTCCCACTAACTCTTGGTTACAACTCTTGTCAACCAAGTGACTAGGGGTTGAAGCCAAGGGGGTTCAAACCCCAAATTTTAGAAACCTATAATGAACAATCCCTAAATTTTTGAATCACCTGAAACCAAGAGGTGGGTTCAATCCTTGAATTTTCCTCTAAGAAGAACTAACTCATAAAAAGAAAATTCTTAGTTTTTGTTTAAGTACTAAAAAGGGACTTATTGTTTCCTTAAGGCTCTTATCGTTTCATCTAAGTTCATATCATTTATGAGACCCTTTAATGGTTTCAATAAACTTAGAGCTTCTTTAGTCTATCTAAAAATAAACCATGTACATTAGCCATAACCAAGACTAAAATTTTATCAACCCCATACTTAAGTGAGCCATTTCATGCTTGAACATAACCATGGAAAGCGCATTGTAAGATAACATTAAAGATTGGCCAAAATGCATATGAATATTATACAACCATTATAGCTAGATCTATTAATTCACATCATACACATGCATCATATAGACCCTATTACCCATTCAATAGTCAAGCACATAAATATATGCATTTCATCAATCATCATTTCTTTCTCATTAATATGACTTACATTACAAGGATGAAGTTCACAAGGGTACTTATCTAAGCCATATCATTATACATCTACAACTAATGAAGGGTGACCTAAGTTCCACCCCACCATAGGATTAGCTACACTACAATCTTTCTTGTAACTGAGCACCCTCGATCCAGACCAAGAAGCCACGAGGGAAGCTCTCACTGAACATTACAGGGTGGAGTCATGAAGACCATTCTCCTTCATCAAGTCAAACTTATCAGTGTTATTAGAATCCCAATAAGCCCAGATTTTGTTATTAGAATCTCATTATCTTTTTTTCTAGCATAAGACAATTTGTCTAAAAGGAATTTTTCAAATTCTTCATCTGGAAGTTTGTACGACTTCTTATTGTGAACTAAGTGCCACCATATGGCAGCCTCATATTTCAAACCAAGCAATACGAAACTTTTCAAATTTATCCCATATGTTGACTTTTGTCTTCTTATGTACTTATGTATTCTTCAATAGTAGGGCCATCATATTTTCCTGTAAAAAAATATCTTGCTAGAGGCCACGAAGAGGGTTTTGAAAAAATCACTTACTTGGCGAAAATTTAAAATGGCCACAGTTCGGTCAATATTGCTCAGAATCCTTATTATGACCTATTTTCAGAAATGGAACGACAATTCTGCATCTTTCCATGTGATGGAAATCCTGATTTAGGCACTATGGAATTTCATATTTGCACTGCAACTGTCTCGCCGTCACAAAAATTTATGAAAAAAAAGTGTTGACTTTAAATCAGCGATATCTCTGAAATTCTTTGAAATTAGGTAATTTTTTTAAGAGACTCTCAGATATGCAATTAGTTTCTCAAAATCCCCCACAAAATGACAAAAATTAACTAGATATCCGGCGTCCAGGAATTTTCGTCAAAACATTTCTGCAACACAGCTGGTTTTTAAATCAATGATATCTCTCTCATCTGGACTCCGATTCGATCGTTTTTTTTTGAAATTGGGTATTTTTTCATAAATAATCTAGATATGCAATTTGATTCTTCAAATTTTGCACCAGAGGTTTCGGATCTGATCTGCAAACTTGCCGCCCTAAAATTTTCCCGCAAAAAAAAAAAATCTCTCCGCTTTGCCTAAGAAAGTGCTCTGATACCACTTGTAATAGATCTGACTTGAAAATATATGAAAATAGGAATATACGCATAAATAACAAGATAGAAATAGATAAACTTCAAATATTTATTAATATCAAACCCTTGAGGTAGGGTAACACCATACAATCACTCCTTAAGGAAGGAGAACACTCCACAAGCCATATGCTTGCCAATACAATAATCCTTGACCTCTCTCAATGGGGAGTCTCTAGCTTCTATATAGGCTTTATACATACAATATCATGGGTCATTACCATGGTTCTGTCAATACCATATATCTAATACCATGGACTTATCACATTATTGCTAACTACTTGTGGTCCCTTACATGATGCGGGTTAACCACTTTATTTATTAACTATGGCCCATTACATTATTCGCTTGGGTATCTCCCTCTGTACCCCATACTATCCCCCCTAGGTATACTACACAAGCAACAAATGTTGAGTTCAGGAGATTGCTATAAGAAGCATAAGAGGAGAAGCGGAGATTGCAACTTCATCTACAAGCCACATAAGAGGCCTTGGAAGAGTTAAAGTGTAGAGAAGGCTTAGTGAAGCCATCATCACCCACTCTAGAATTGACAACTAAGGTAAACAGTGTCAATGATTCTTTAATTTCATATTCTCATTATGATGACAATTTTGGTGCATTTGAAAGAAACTCCAAAGCCACAGAAGCAAGGGAGTATGGATCAATGTAGGTTGAGGCTACATCACACCATTCCAACGATCGTGATTGTAGGTCATCTCCAAAGGGAGGTGAGCATTTCAGAGGACGAGCTAAGTCAAGATCATCTTGCCAGAGTTGCACCAAAGACAACCATTCAAGGAAGGTTATGTCACCTAGGAAGGAGACACAAAATAAGGTTAAGAAAGTGTGTAGGAGGAAAAACCATTGCAATAAAGGTGGACATTAGAAAGCTCCATCCAAAGCTACACCCAAAGAAGGACAAGGAGCATATGAAAGCGTCTATGAAGGAACCAACCTGTTGGGCAAAACAATTTCTCCTTTAAATCGAAGCCACAAATCCACTCTTACATTTAATTATCGATCGAGGTAGGCTTAATTTTTACAAGACTGTCACACAAATTCTATGCTAAGGAAGACGATGACTAATATAAAATAATCTCAACCAAAAGTCATTGCACACTTGCTCTCAATAATCATCAAATTTGTTACACACTCCACACAAATTCAATGCAAATAAATATTGCAAAATAAGATACTATGTCACTCAACCAGTCTCACAACACTCCTGAAAACCATCACTCATTCAATCCACACACATAAAAGAAAGTGCAATCCAAACTGTAACGACAAAGAAAATAATTCATTACCACACTAAAATGAAGGACCGGTCTAGGACTTAAGTTGTCACATCATCCAAAGCTTACTGCAATCAATTAAATTACACACATAATTAACTATAATGACAATAGTAACAATAATCACATAACTGAGAAGAATTTATGTAATTAAATATTCTACTCTAGCTAACCAATTATCTCTGCTAAGAAGGAGGGCTCTTCCTTTTTAGCAGGGGTTGGTGCACTAAAAATCACATGGACTACTTAGAGGAAATTATTGAACCACAAATTTGAGATTTTTCCTTAATAAAAGTATCAGGATTACAAAGCTTTGGTGTTTTCCCCTTTCCAATCCTATTCTCCAATTCTTTGCTCTAGCCCTCGCGGAAAAATAATCTTCTCTTTTATAGATCTTAATTACAATGAGAAGATCATCATGAGATTCTTTCGACTCTCATGTGATCCTAAAATAAAAAATAAATCTTAACAGTTACACAACGATTTCCATGGAAGGGGTGAAACTATGATAGTTTCCTTTAATTACAAATAAAGGTATAAAAGATCTCAACCAAATTATCTAGATGATCCAAAGATATCTTCAAGTGATGATTTGTTTATTTTGACTTTGACGTGCTTCTAGATCTGGTCTTCATAATTGATTAGGAAAGGAAACACATGCTTAGGCAAATTGTCTGTGTAACAACAACAACTCACAAAGCCTTTAATCCAAATTGGTAAAGGAACTAAAATGTAATCTTGTAACAACAAGCTTTGACAGACCATTCAAACCTGAAAAAATGCATATGTTATCTTTATAATAAAAGTAGCCTAAGACAATAGTTCTAATGGCAAATTATAAGTATAATTGGACTAAGAAAGCAACAAGTGGAAAATAACATACTTAAGTGAATAAGGGCTATTATAGTAATAAGATATGGTCCTGTTGGTAAAAAAGGAGTAAAAGAAATGGGAAAATAAGTAGGAAAAATATGACAATTTTGTGACCCAACATCTCCCCCCAAGCTTCTGCATGTCCTCTTGCAGACTCGTGTCACTAATTCTTGAGATGTTGAGAGTGAAGTTGCGTTAGGTTTTAAGTTCTTTCCATGTCTTCAACTATGGCCTTGTATCCTCGAGAATGACCAACTCTGCCTCCCAAACCTTGTCAGTAATATGGGATGTTGATACTGATAGGTGGGAAACCATACAAGATGGAACTTGAATCTAAGTCTGATCCAACCTACACCACACCTCCTAATACAATCAACATACTCATGAAATATGGAGAGCGCTTGCTCAAAATTATGATAGCAATAGGGGTCCTCCTCCTTTAATTCTTGTCAAGAAAGATCCCATTTCAACTTGCTTCTATCCAAGGCACCAGTTCTCTTCCCTTGTATATTTCTTTGGAAACTCTATAGAACTGGTTCTTGATGATCTGTAATTAGTGTCTTAGTGGCTGGAAACTGCCATATTTTTTTCTATTTGCTTGTAATTGTTTCAGTTGACCTAGGTTCTCCTATATTGCACAGTTTTACCCATCCCTCATTAGTAGTTACAGTATCATAGGAAATTTTCTAGCCTATCTAATTTTGCATAAAGAAACAAAAGCCCTAAGTTGTACATCTACCATATAGGGTGTCAAATTAAATTATTGATCTCCAAAACAAGCGAGATCATGCAAGTACAACTTGCACAATAAATGTTGTTATGATTTCCAAGAAGTCGTGTATCTGCCTTGTTTTTTATAGTTGCTTCTCCTTAAGGGTTGTTAATTGGAAGAGGTAGTGTTTCTCTTGCCAATATAAAGGGTAAGAAGAGAAGGAAGCCTATTGCACAATAAACCATTAGTGAGCTTGTAGATGAGGTCATTTTCTTATTGTAACAATTTAAATTCTCCTTGCAACTCCTTCACCTACTTTATTGTTTGATTCCTCTCCCTTTGAATTTTTACAAAATCCTCAATTCTTAGTTTCTCAGCCCACTCCCTCTTAAGATTATTTAATCTTTGGGAAATACTACTAACTTCTTCCACTGCTCTACTTCCCTCATTAAATCTTTAGATTTTGAGTAAGTTGTTTCAGATGTTGTTTCAACATCCTATTTCTGATCCCCTTTCTCCTCCTGCTACTCTATCTCAACTGTTGTTGCTTATGTAACAAAAACATCATTGATATGTTCTTGTGGAATAACAATCTTTTTGCTTTTAGTCCGCTCTGTTTCAGCTCATGGTTCTTGTGTAATAACAACATCATAAACATGTTCTTGTGGGTTAGTGGGTTGTTTTTATTCTTCCCGCTCTGCTTCGATTGTTGGTTCTTGTGTCGCAAAAACATCATTAGCAGGTTCTTGTAGAACAATAGGTTAAAATTCCTAGTCTTGTTCCCTCACTTGCACTCCTACTGAAATAGTATCTATTTCCATGATTTCGGCTTCATCAAGAATTTGTTGGCTTACAAAATTTCTTTGTGAAAGTAAATGATGTCATCTCTACAGCCTCTACCAAAATATCTAATCCAATTTCCTTCTTAAAATGGATTTGTTCTTTACCCAAGGAAAGTTGTTTCTTTAACTCATCATTTTCCTTTCTCATATTTTCAATTTGAGCAAGAGGGTCAATTTATGTCTTACCTGGTGAAGTAACAACCTCTTGTTCTTCTGTCTGCTCTTATGTTACTGGTTCTCCTGCTGGTTCTTCTTTCTTTTGTTGTTTCTCTGGTTCTTCTTCAAGCTTTGGTATGACAACTAGGATTTCAAATGTATGGGCCTTCTTCTATATACTTCTCTTGCTTTTCTTTCTGCTATTGTTTCTCATGATCATTAGGTTTAGCTGTATCAGCACATTCCTCCTTAGCAACAACATCAGGTTTTTTCAGATGCCTGAGTCTCTTCTCATGTAAAAGATACTCACACCCTTTTCTTGGGGGTTCTCCCACCAATTGGCCTTCTCAATTTCCTTTTCTCCAGCCTTTCTTTTTTTGATACTCCCCCAGTCCCTTTAGGAGTATTTACTTCATCTGATTTAGTTTCAAGGATAACTGTTATTCCAAAATATTCTTCCTCCGACACTTCCTCTTCAATTGGGCACCCACCTTGATTTCCCTATGATGAATCACTAGACACCTCCACAGGTTCTTATATCCTTGCCTTTTTTCCCTCGTGAGGATGAACTAGGGGTTATTCTAATGGAACTCCACCTTTTATGGTTTTGACGACCAATCTTAAGAGGTGTATCATCCATGTGTTGATCAATGGTTGTCATTGCTGTCAACCCAAGCAGCACCAAGGGATACCCATACCTCGCATGGGCATTTTGACCTGACAACTCATTCTATTTTGACTCGAGGACTTTCTAGATGGATTCTAATTGTCGAGATGTTTCCGTTGATATATGGCATGCCACGTAGTTCTTCATGATTTGGGATATATTCGTGTTTGAAGTTAGTAACCCCAGTTGGTGGGCTAAAACCCCATGGGGTTGTGACATGGAACTCATCACTGGTTTTGGTCATTGAATAGTCAATAATTAATAATGTTTTATGCTCCTAAAATCCCTCCAACATTCACTTGTTGAGGACCCTCTCAACTCAAGACATTTCTATAAATAGTGACCCTCATATCCTGGTCTAGCAAGCACTTTTCAATGAACTACCATGTGAGAAGACCTCTGTAATTTTTTGGCCCTCATGAGCTTCTAACACAGGATTTTTTGCAGGGAGTTTAAGGTTTCATTGAGGTTTGGTTAGGGCACAAAATTATGATCAAGTTTGAAGGTTTTTTTAAAGCAAGTTTAGAGCCTTAGATTCTAGGATTTCGTTGCTTCAAATGGGTCATCATGGAATTTTCATTATAATTATTTTTCTACGAAGCTTCAGAAGCTAAAATTAAAATTGATTTGAGCTGAAATCTTGATGAAACTTGTGACCAAATTCTGAATCTTAGTTTGCTATATTTTTGGATATATGATCTGAGGAAGTTAGGGTTTTTGTAGGCTCCCGAATTCCATGTCAAACAATTGACCTCGGGAAAATTGTCATTACGTTCTCTCTGAGCATTATATTCAAATTTCGTAAACAATGACAGAAAATGGATGGAATTTATTTTGTTGGGTATCATTTTCAGCACCAAAGGTCGAAACAGTGACGCGTGGTACTTCGTACAAGTTCGCTCTACTAAACTAGTCTTTAATCAGGTCATCGTGGGAGATTGGGTATAACTAATTCTTGAAGAATCCATCTCCATCAGAACTGTGGGGTTGGAAAGAGGATTGAGAGGCCTACTACAAGACCAAATTTCAGACCTTGGAGATCTGAAATTACATAGATACAACATATTCAATATCAAGCTCCTAGAAGGCAAGAAAAAGTATGCATGCAAGGATCACTGCAGTAAGGACCACACATAAACAGTCAAGGGTATGTCTGCTACAACAAGGTATGTATGATTAGTGTTTGCATTTGAATTTTGAGTATCATCTCTGATATATGTTTTTGCAGGGCAACGTAAGTATATTGTTTTGTATTTGTTTTGGGTCTTGCTTCTTAATGAATGTGCAGGAAAGATGACACTTTAGAACAACTCAGACACATACTAGAAGGACATGTATTTCCAAAGTACCATTACTTGAAGCAAGCACAATAGCACCTCAACAACTGCAAGTGATCCAAGAAGCAATGTCGAGTCAAGTGTCAGGTCTTGTAAAAAATCTAGTGCTGTAAAAGAGATCATTGTAAATTTGTAAAAGGGTTATCATTGAAAGAGTCATTATTATAAAAGAGTCAATCTTCCTAGAGTCAAAGAGGCATTTTTGTGAGGTATAGGAGTCACTGTTGAGATGATGTCATGGTTGGGTTGTAGGTCATAGTGTGATTGGGTGTTCGGTTAAGTACAAGAAAATCATTGTAAATCATATTGTATTATGGATCATTGTCCCTGGCACGGGAGTCCACACTCTTGTCTCACTTCTGATCATTATAGGGTGTCAGGGAGGTGTTAGGAAGGTGTTGAGCAGGTGCATGAAGTCACCTACAGGTTGGAGCCTGTGAACACTTCAGGGTGGTAGGTTGGTCTAGGATGTTGGGGCATCCATTCAGTTGACCACTGAAGAAACCATGGCGTTGGGGTGTCCTTCCAGTGGGAGCTAGAGAAGAACGCTTTTATACAATCCTAGGAAGTTGTAACTTTCATTTCAATTAGGGCTAAAGATTAAAGAATTTATTAGAAAAGTGTTCGGTGGTTTTTTACCCAGAGGGGGTTTTCCACCTAAAATTATTGTGCCTATTGTCTTCTTTTCTTTACTGTTGTTACTAGATAAACATTAATAATAAGTGAAGATTAACTGATGCTCTGAAAATATTTAAAAGTGCTAATTGCTAAGGAATATTGATTCACCCCTCCTCTATGTATTTCCAATAATTGGAATCAGAGCTTGGTTCCTTCAATAGGCGTCTAACAATTGGAAGGATATCATGGAATACACCAAGAATATAGTTCCTTTGTTTAATGGAAATAACTATGCACTTTGGAGTGGAAGAATGCAAGTTCATTTGTTGGCACAAGGATACGAACTATGGGAAATCATTGAAAAAGGATTCACATCGACCCCAGATGAACAAGGTTAGAAAAATAGGGTCTATTATGTAAAGGATAAAGATCTTATTATTAGTGGGCTTATTGAATATATCTATCTTACGGTATTGAGTTGCAAAACTGCTAAAGAGGTATGGGGCAAGCTTGAGAATATATATGTAGGTGACTCACAAGTGAAATAAGTAAAGCTTTAAATTTTCAAGGCAAAATTTGAGCAACTAAGAATGAAAGAAGATGAAGATATTGCTGCATACTTTTAGCGTGTTTATGAAACAACAAATACATTGGAAGGTTTGGGAGAACCTGTTGACACAAAAATTGTTGTCCAAAGATCCTCAGAACCTTGCCAGCAAGGTTCAAACCAAAGGTATATGTCTTGGAAGATAGATCAAATTTGACCAATCTCAGCATAGATGAATTGATGGAATTCTTACAACATATGAAATGAGGATTGAAGAAGAGGATGGCGCATCTCACTTAGAAACAACACTTTTCGCATCCAAGAAGACTAGTAAGGACAATCAGGCTCCGAAAAAAAAAACTTGCAGTTGTAAGGATGAAGAAAAGGAAGAAGATGAAGAAGAATTTTCAAATAAAGAGTTTGCCTACTTCACGCGGAAAATGAGAACAAGTAGGGGAAAATTCAAAGGTAAACTTCCATTAATATGTTTTGATTATGGTGAGGTTTGGCATTTTGCAACCAAGTGTCCTCACAAAAATGAGGTTGTTATGAAGGGAAAGAAAGGTCCTAGGAATTAAAACAAGCAAGGCAAGACAAAATGGTTTAAGAAGAGTTTCTTCTCCAAATAAGATAGCTCCTCATCTGATGAAGACAATGACAACGGAGAAGAAATCAACGGAAGAGTATTGTTTATGGCCAAGCACAATAAGCAAGAGGCTTCTGATGAAGAAGGAGAAGAGGAGATGACTGAGGTTGAATTTCAAAACGAAGTGATCAAGGTTATCAAAGAGCTCAAGGCCGAAAAGAAGCATGTCAACACTCTTGAAGATGAACTAAAGATAGAAAGGAAATATGTCCTAAATATTAAAATCATGGTTTAAGAATACAAACGAATTGAAGAATCACTTAGGAAAGAATTAAAGGAAAGCAACAAGGAAAGAGAGGCATTAAAAGCTGAAATAGTCTCTCTACGAAAGGAAGTAAAAAATGGAAAAACTCTTCAAAACTATGCCAACAACTCAAAGGCATTGGAAGAACTCATCAACAATCAACGATCATCCAGTGATAAGAGTGGTCTTTGTTACAAAGAAAAATCCAAAAAGGAGTCAAGTCCTTCTATGACAACAAAAGAAGATGGATATGCAAAATCTACCAAGTAGGTAGATATCTCAGCTAAATAAAGAGATCAAGACTCACAGGAAGAACCATGGAAAACAATTCCTCAAAAAAGATTTCCTCCCAAGTATCAGACTATCGTTTATGGTCATTGTTTTTCATGTGGAAGGTTTGGAAATAGAGTTGTAGAATATTTCATGTATGTTTGGAATGAATATAGTTCCGATATGCAAAATCTACCAAGCAGGTAGATCTCTCAGCTAAATCAAGAGATCGAGAATTGCAGGAAGAACCATGGAAAACAATTCCTCAAAGAAGTTTTCCTCCTAGGTATCAAACTATCTTTTATGGTCATTGTTATTCATTGGGAAGGTTTGGACATAGAGTTGTAGAATGTCGCATGTATGTTTGGAATGAATATAGTTCCAGGAGATATTTCAGAAATGGATATTCTAGAACTCAACAGAATATCAACAGATTTGATCATTTGAGAGACGATGTCAAATGTTACAAATGTAGACTTGGAAGCTCTTCAAAGGAATTCTCACAAAATCATAATGAAAAAGTATGCAAAAAGAAGACTGAAAAATGTGTTATCACTCTCAAGGCTCAAAGCAACATAAACGTTTGGTATGTTGGCAGTGGTTGCTGAACGCATATGACTGGAGATAAAAATAAGTTCATATCCTTGAAGGAAAAGAAGGATGGAACAATGTCTTTTGGAAATGATAGGTTTTCAAACGTCATAGGAGCAGGCACAATCACACTTGGAAGTAAGGATGCATTAGCGAAGGATGTGTAGTTGGTTGAAAATATGAATCACAATCTGCTCAGTGTTGGACAGATGTGCGATGAGGGACACACTATGCTATTCAACTCTAAGAAATGTGAAATTAGGAAAGGCAAATTTGGAAAAATTGTGGCTACAGCAAGCAGAGCTCCAAATGGCATATAAATTTTGGATGAAACACCTAAAGGGTGATTTTTGGCAAAAGAAGATGAAAGTTGGTTATGGCACAAATGAATGGGACATATAAATTTCGAAAATTTGGTCAGGATCAACAAAAAGGAAGCAGTAAGAGAAATGCCTAAAATTTCAAAACCTACCAATATGATATGTGAATCTTGTCGGCATGACAAACAAAAAAAAGTTGAGTTCAAGACAAAGGAACACTTTACGTCACGTCCATTGGAATTAATACATACTTATCTATGTCATCCTACGAGAACAAAAGGTTTAGACAGTGAATTATACTTTGTGCTAATGATAAATGATTACACCAGAATGACAGTCATCAGTTTCTTAAAGAAAAAATCTGAGGCATTCGAATGTTTCAAAATCTACAAGGAATTGGTCGAAAATGAAACTAATTTGAAGATCAAATGTCTAAGATCAGATAATGGTGGAGAATTCACATCCAAAGCATTTCAGGAATACTATGACGAAAATGGAATAAAAAGGAAACTCTCAATAGTTAGAACACCACAACACAATGGAGTTGCTGAAAGAAAAAACAGAACCGTACAAGAAATGGCTAAAACAATGTTAAATGACTTAAAATTGGATGATAAATTCTTGGTTCAAGCAATGGATACATCCGTATTCATTATAAACAGAGGTCTGCTCAAGAACAATTGTAACATGACTCTGTATGAACCATGGAAGGGAACACATGCTAATGTCAAATACTTCAAAATATTTGGAAGTAAATGCTACATAAAAAGAGAAGACCAAAAATTGGGCAAGTTCGATTCCCGTGTTGACGAAGGTATTTTTGTTGGTTATTCACACAAAAGAAAGGCTTATAGATCCTACAATATGAGGCAAAAAAAATAAATTGAAAGCATAAATGTTACTTTTGACGAAGACTGTGTTCTAAAGGATAACAATGAGATCGTCTTTGAGGGGCTTGAGGTAGAATCTGTGAAGGATGAAGAAGAAGCTCCAAAACAAGACCAATCAAATAAGGAAACAACAATCAACCAAGAGGAAATAAGAAATGATCAATAGGATGTACAAGAAACTTCTCCAAAAGTTTTAAAAGAATGGTGTCAAAAGAATCATCTGTCAAATCAAATCTTCGGCAACATAAATGAACGAATTAGAACCAAGAGAAGTCGACAGCTTCACTCATCACAACAAGCCCACCTTACTCTTTTAGCAACTTTTGAGCCTAGAAATTTTGAGGAATCTAGTCAAGATGAATATTGGGTAGCAACTATGAATGAAGAACTGGATCAAATTGAGAAGAACGACACTTGGGAATTGGTTCCATGACCAAAGGATAAAAATGTTATTGGAACTAAATGGGTCTTTAGAAACAAATTGAATGAGGACGGACGGGTTACTAGGAATAAGGAAAGATTAGTCTGCAAAGGATATGCACAAGTAAAGTAATTTATTTTGAAGAAATGTTTTCTCTCATTGCCAGAATGGAAGTTATTAGGATGTTTCTCGCTTATGCATGCTCGAGAAAAATCAAGGTGTACCAAATGGATGTTAAGTCGGCCTTTCTAAATGGTGAATTGGAAGAAGAAGTTTACAATAAACAACCTGAAGGTTTTCTGCTCTCTGATAAGGAAGACAAAGTCTGCAGATTAAATAAGGCACTATATGGTCTCAAACAAGCTCCTAGAGCTTGGTATTCTCATCTTGATGGATATCTACATCAACAAGGATTGAAGAAAGGAAGTGCCGACAACAATCTCTATGTGAAAGTGGATTAAGATAACCTAATAATTATCGAGGTATATGTGGACGATATAATATTTGGAAGCAATGATGAAAAATTAAGTAAAAATTTTGCCACAAAGATGCAATTTGAGTTTGAAATGTCTCTACTTGGCAAGCTGACATACTTTTTAAGGATTCAGATATCTTAGTAAGATAAAGGAATATTTATATATCAAACCAAGTACATCAAGTAAATGCTCAAGAAATTCAAGATGTAAGATTGCAAGCCTGTCCTTACCCCAATGGTAACATGTTGCAAGTTAAGTTTAGAAGATTCGTTAAAGGATGTGGACCAGAGGTTGTATAGATCTATGATTGGAAGTCTTCTATATGTGATAGCTTCTTGGCCAGACATAATGCAAGCAATTGGACAATTAGCAAGATTCTAAGCAGTTCCAAAATAATCTCATATTATTGTTGTCAAAAGAATTCTTCAATATCTTAAGGGCACAACGGAATATGGTCTATGGTATCACAAAGGAAACAGTCTATTTATACAATCTTATACAGATGTGGCAGGAAGTGTTGATGATTGTAAGAGTATTAGTGGAGCAACATTCTATCTAGGGTGGTTGCCTTGTTTCATGGTTAAGTAAAAAGCAGTCTTCAATCTCATTATCCACAGTGGAAGCAGAATATATCGTGGTTGCATCTTGTTGTAATCAAGTTCTCTGGATGAAGTAAACTTTGCAAGATCTTCGAGTCAAGTTTGATGAGCCTATTTCCATCTTCTGCGATAACACCAATGCCATCAGTATCTCCAAGAATCCTGTGATGCATTCCAAAACAAAGCACATTCTGATCAAATATCATTTCGTTAGAGAGCAGGTCACTAAAAAGAATATAAAGCTTGAATATGTTGGCACGAACAAACAAATTGTTGACATATTTACCAAACCATTACCTCGTGAAGCATTTGAGTATCTTCACAAAATTATTGGAATTCTCCCAAGTCCTCATTAAAATTTTTCTCTTATCTAACTAAGTAGAAAGGGGGAGTGGAGGTGTGTACAGGTCCGTAGGATGATAATTTGTTAAGGGGACTTACCCTTTGCCATTGATGACAAAGGGGGAGAGAATGTAGTAGGAAAAGGTGTCATGATCACATGGGAAGTACTTATGTTTCCATCAATGCCAAAGGGGGATATTTTTGATCAGTGGTTGTCATTGATGTCAACCTAAGAAACACCAGGGGTTGCCCCGATCTTGCATGGGAATTTTGACTTTTAAATCATTCTATTATGAGCCAAAGATATTCTAGATGGATTCTACTCGTCGATATGTTTCCGTTGATATATGACACGCCACGTAGTTCTTCATGGTTTGGGAGATATTCATGTTTGAAGTTAGTAACCCCAGTCAGTGGGATAAAACCCCATGGGGTTGTGGCATGGAACTCATCATTGGTTGTCATCATTGAATAGTCAATAATTAATAATTTTTTATGCTCTTAAAATCCCTCCAACGTTCAGTTGTTGAGGACCCTCTCAACTCAATATATTTCTATAAATAGTGACCCTCATATCCTCCTCTAGCAAGCACTTTTCAATGAACTATCTGCTGAGAATACCTCTATAATTTTTCGGCCCTCATGAGCTTCTAACACAGGATCTGTTGTAGGGAGTTTAAGGTTTCATTGAGGTCTAGTTAGGGCACAAAATTATGATCAAGTTTGAAGGTCTATTTTGAAGGCTCCCGAATTCCATGTCAAACAGGTGACCTCGGGAAAATCGTCATAACTTTCTCTCTGAGTATTGGATTCAAATTTTGTAAATAGTGATAGAAATAGGCCAAAATTTAGTTTGTTGGGTATCGTTTTCAGGGCCGAAGGTCAAAACAATGGCACGTGGTAATTCGTACAAGTTCACTCTACTGAACTAGTCTATAATCAGTTCATTGTGGGAGATTGGGCATAACTCTTTCTTGAAGAATCCAATCTCGATCAGACCTGTGGGGTTGGAAAGAGGACTAAGAGGGCTATGACATGACGAAATTTCAAACCTTGGAGATCTGAAATTACATAGATACAATAGATTCAATATCAAGCTCCTAGAAGGCAAGAAAAAGTCTGCATTCAAAGATCACTACAGTAAGGACCACATATCAACAGTCAAGGGTAAGTGTACTACATCAAGGTATATATGATTAATGTTTTCATTTGAATTTTGAGTATCATCTCTAACATATGTTTTTGCAGGACAACATAAATGTATTGTTTTTTAATTTTTTAGGTCTTGCTTATTAATGGATGTGCAGGAAGGATGACACTTTAGAACAACTCGGACACATACTAGAAGGACATGCAGTGCTAAATTACCATTACTTGAAGCGAGCATAACAATACCACAAAAAATGCAAGTGATCCAAGAGAAATGTCGAGTCAAGTGTAAGGTATTGTTAAAAATCTAGTACTGTAAAAGAGTCATCATTGAAAGAGTAATTATTATAAAAGAGTCATCTTTCCTAGAGTCGAGGAGGAATTTTTGGGAGGTATAGGAGTCACTGTTGGGATGATGCCATGGTTAGGTTGCAGGTCATAGTGTGATTGGGTGTTCGGTCAAGTACAAGAAAATCATTGTAAATCATATTGTATTGTGGATCATTGTCCCTGGTATGGGAATCCACACTCTTGTCTCACTTCTGATCATTATAGGGTGGCAGGGAGGTGTTAGGCAGGTGCATGAAGTTGCCTACAGGTTGGATCCTGTGAACACTTCATGGTGGTAGGTTGGTCTAGGATGTTGGGGCATCCATTCAGTTGACTACTGAAGAAACCAGGGCATTGGGGTGTCCTTCCAGTGGGAGCTGGAGAAGAATGATTTTCTAGAATTCTAGGAAGTTGTAACTTTCATTTCAGTTGGGGTTGAAGATTAAAGAATTTATTAGAAAATCGTTCGGTGGTATTTTGACCTGGAGAGGGTTTTCCACCTAAATTCTTCTTCTTATTGTGTTATTTTGTTTACTATTGTTATTGGATAAACATTAATAATAATTGAAGATTAACTAATGCTCTGAAAAGATTTTAAAGTGCTAATGCCAAGGAATACTGATTCACGCCCCCCCCCCCCCCCCCCCTCCCAGTATTTCCAATGCCATGCTCCACTTAGAGGCTGCAATTATCTTTCTCCTAGAGGATATAGCAGTTTCAACAATAGGTGTTATTTCAGTGCTAGGTGCTGCTTCAACACTTTCTTCATGTTATTCATTTGCATCAACATGAGGTCTCATTATCAAACCATGCCATGAGCTTCCTTTTTTTTGTATTGAATGCATTATAATCAATTTAATGAGTGCATGGTTGGTGAGGGAAGTCTCTGGATGTTTCGCCCCTTTCACAGCCTCTGCCATTTTATATAATGATTTCAACAAATAGTATGGTAGATTGATCATACTTAGGTGTGTCAGCAATTGGAAGTGATAATTGGAGACAATCCCAAAATGACCCTCATAGGTAATGGTTTTTTGGATGAAGAGGGCTACATCATCCCAAGGGTGAGGATGATATGTTCTATCAAAATTTCCACCCTTGAGCCTCAATTCTTCTCCTTATTGTAAAAATATGGTCTTGGCTAAGGGATTGACCACTTTCTTTGAGAACCACTAGTCTACTGTCCTAGGAAACCCTGTCACTTTTGTAGTAATTTCTTTTGTAACAACAATCTTGAAGACCCTGACCATAAAGTGATGTTCAGTTAAAGCTTGGGTGAATTCCAAAGTGACTAATTCACTAAAACCTTGTAATTTTTCAAAATAGCTCAGCCATATAGTGTTTCAAAAAAATTCCAATGCTTCTGGATGTTGTAACAACACATTAAACGAGTCAGGTTCGTGTTTGATCGCTGCTCCACCCATAACTTTTCACAACCACAATACTCAACACTGCTCGGAATCTTTTACAAAGCTGCTTCAATGTACAAAAGTGCTTTGGTTAGGGGAGAATGTCACAGTGTCAAAATTATCAACAATTACTCCTCCTTATTACCAAATTGGGGCTTTTAATTCAAAAGGAATTTCCACATGATTGCATTGATCTCCAAATATAACAACAAGAATAATAAAGGAAAAAGTAATAATGATAAAGGAATATTGGTACTAATGACATCAATTACATTGGTTTAATCATAGAAAATAATGGCGTTAGGAAAATCTAATCACGTAGTATTATGGCAGCGTGAGGTGTATATTAATTGGACAAATAAATTCGGGTGAAATCATCATGCATCATTTTAATGATGCACTCCCCCCCTCCAAAGTGTAACAATCATCCTCGGTGTGTGTACGTACTGTTATAATGTCACTTCTTAAGTACCAAATTTACAAATAATTGACAAAAGATACATACCTGTCCTTACCTTACCATTGTGATGTCATGGGATTGCACCACTAAATGCCGTGAAAGTCATTTTGTGGTACAAATTCAATGATTAAATTTTATTGGTATATTTTGATGAAGAATTATACTGCAAAAGAAAGTACTATATCAACACTAAGAAGTTGTCTATTCTTTTTCATATTTTCAACTGTAATGACAAAATACAAATAGATCTCAGGTTGAACTTAGATATGTTGGGTTGTGTTATATTCTTTCCATGACTAGGCACCCTAATTAACTGGGGGGGTAGAGGGGGCGTGAAGCCCCCCCTTTGTTGCGCTGATTGCGTAGCGAGGGGGTTTGAGGGGGGTGGGTAGCCCCCATATATGGGGTCTGGGGCAATGCCTTGGGGAATTTTTTTTTGGACCCTATATTAGGTGGGGCGAACCTACATATGGATTTGTGCATGGTTTTCGCACATGGTTTTGGGCGCGATGGTTTTCGGTCCATGGTATTGGATGCTTTGACATGTATATATATGTATTGTAACATTGAATGGAACATAATGAAAAATCAAGCTGGTAGTCCTGATTTTGGGATCCAGGGGAAAATCTTTGTGTATATGTGTTTTAAGTGTTATGCTCTCGCTTTGTTTATTTTCTGTGTTTTAAAATTCATATGCAGGTAATTTTTGTACGGGGTTAAAACCTAGGTTTGGTATTGGAGCTGTTTTGGCTTCAAGGGGACGCCTTTGTTGCTGAGGGGTTTCGCTCGGGCCTGTGGTAGACCCTGTTCAGTGGGAGATCTGCAAGATCGATTATGGTGGTGAAAGAAGATGGTGAGCAATGGAAAGATAAAGATTGAGAAATTTAATGGTTAGAGTTTTGAGTTATGGAAACTCAAGATGGAGGATCTGTTGGTAGATAAAGATCAACAGAAAGTGGTAGATCCGGGTACTAAAGAAATGGGAGTGTTCGATGAAGAATGGAAGAAGTTGAATCCGAAGGCAAAGAGAACAATAAAATTGTGTGTCTCAGATTCAATATTGCTGAATGTATCAGGGGAAACTACAGTTAAGGCTTTGTGGGTCAAGTTAGGGACTTTGTACCAATCTAGGTCTCTGGTGAATAAACTGTTCCTACGGAAAAAGCTGTATAACCTAAGGATGAAAGATGGAGACTCAGTGACAGAGCATCTGAACACATTCAATTCTATGGTAAGTCAGTTATTATCTGTTGATATTAAAATTTCAGATGAAAATAAGTGCATTAGTTTGTTGTGTTCTCTACCAGATTCATGGGATAGTTTGGTTATTGCAATAGGTAGCAATGCAACTGCCTTGCAGTTTGATGAAATAGTCTCATCCTTACTGACGTAGGAGATAAGACGAAAAAATATGGAGAGCCAGAATGGTGATGCCTTGTCTGTACGAGGACGGTCCCAGAGCAAAAACAAAAATAAGTCATCGAGTGGGAGATCTAAATCTAGAGGGAGATCGAAATATCCAAGAAAACCTATAAAGGTTGTGTGTTGGAAATGCAGAAAGGAAGGACACTATAAAAGGGACTGTAAATCTAAAGCTCCTGACAAAGGAAATGGATTTGTTGATGCTCCTTCTGCAGAGGCGAAAACCACCTCAGATGAAGGTGGGGATGTGTACTTGGCTTCTTCAAGTACACATGTAGATCATGAGGCATGGTTGATTGACTCAGGTGCATCATTTCACTTCACTCCCCATAGAGAGTGGTTTTGCGAGTATGAGAAATACGATGGTGGTGATGTCTTCTTGGGGGATGACAGGAAGGCTAGAATCATTGGTCGCGGAAAAGTAAAGTTGAAGTTGCAAGGTGGAAGGATTAGAACACTTCTGGGCGTTCTGCATATTCCTGCATTAGCCAATTAGATGATGCAGGTGTAAAAACAGTGTTCGATAAAGATACCTGCAAGATGGTTCGGGGAGAACTGGTATTGATGCGGGGAGTTCAAATTGGAACTCTGTACAAGCTGCAAGGTAGCACTGTTGTTGACGGGTGCAACAGTTATGTGGTTCCTGAAAGTGGAGCAGAAAACCTAGTGGTCTTTGGAGAAAAGACCATGCTGTGGCATCAAAGGCTTGGACATATTGGAGAGAAGGGCCTTCGAATACTTCATGGTAAAGGTATGGTAAAAGGTATGAGTAATAACTCTCTGGATTTTGATTTCTGTGAAAATTGTGTATATGGGAAGCAGAATCGAGTGAGTTTCCCTTCTGGTGGTAAGAGGGCGAAACAAATATTATAGCTTGTGCATAGTGATGTGTTTGGACCTATGAAGATTCCATCACTGGGTAAGTTTGTGTACTATGTATCATTTATAAATGACTTCCCAAGGAATACATGGATATATTTCCTCAAGAAGAAATTTGAAGTCTTTGACAGGTTTAAAGAATTTAAGGCTCTGGTGGAAAACTAGACAGAGAAGAAGATAAAGGTGTCGAGGACAGATAACGATGGAGAGTTTTGTAGCAAGGAAATTGAAGAATTCTATAAGAAGTGTGGTATATCACGACATACGACTACTCCATACACACTTGAGAAAAATGGAGTTGCAGAAAGAATGAACAAGACGTTGATGGAAAGGGCAAGAAGCATGCTTAGTGGTGCCGGTTTAGGACAGGAATTCTGGGCAAAGGCAGTGGAGACAACATGTTACCTGGTCAATAGATCACCTTCATCAGCGTTGGAGGATAAGACTCCACAAGAGGTATGGACTGGTAAGAAACCCTCTCTTTCACATATGAAGGTATTTGGATGTGATGCAGATGTACATGTTCCAAAGGAGAAAAGAACAAAGTTGGACAGTAAATCCGAAAAGTGCATCTTTATTGGGTATAAGGATGGTTTAAAGGGTTATAAGCTTTGGAACCTAGTAACAAGGAAGGTTGTGTAAATCCGAGATGTGGTGATTAAAGAGGTGAAAAATGTTATTAAACATGAATTCCCATCAAAGGAACATGAGAAGATAGAGTTTGAGCTAAATGAGGAAGAATCAGACTCCACAATAGAAGAGGAATCAGAAGATGAAGAGCCACAAACTCCAGTAGTGAGAATATCAGTTCTAGAAAGAAGGAAACCAGAAAGGTATAGTCCATATGCTTTCTGTTCAAATTTTGCTTTATTTATTACTGATGATGATCCCAGAACTGTGAAGGAAGCAGTGGATTCAGAGGATGGAAAATTCTGGAAAGAGGCCATGGTTGATGAAATGGCATCTTTGCACAAAAATGAGGCTTGGGATTTGGTGGAGTTGCCGGCTGAAAGGAAACCCATTGGCAACAAATGGGTGTTCAATAAGAAGACAAACGCAGAAGGAAAGGTGGAGAAATACAAAGCTTGGTTGGTAGCAAAAGGTTATTCCCAGGTGCCAGGAATTGATTTTGGTGATATTTTTTCTCCTGTTGCCAAGGTACCTTTTATTAGATTACTTTTATCTGTTGCTGCTGCTTTTGATTTTGAGGTAGAATAGATGGATGTGAAGACAACATTTCTTCACAGGAATTTGGAAGAGGAAATATACATGAAGCAACTTGAAGGCTTTGTGTTGAAGGGTAAGAAAGAACTGGTATGTAAGTTAAAGAAGTCTCTTTATGGGCTAAAACAGTCACCAAGGATGTGGTATCAGAAATTTGATACATTTATACGGGGACTTGGCTTCACGAGAAGAAAAGAAGATCATTGTGTGTATTTTAAATTAATTAGTGACAATGTTATTTATCTGGTCTTGTATGTGGATGACATGTTGTTGGTTGGAAACAACAAAGAAATTATCCAAGATTTGAAGACCTAATTGTCCTCCAAATTCGACATGAAAGATCTTGGTGCTGCAAACTATATTTTGGGCATGGAAATTAAAAGAGATCGAGCAAAGAGGAAGCTCTGGTTAAACCAGACGAAGTATGTCAAGACAATATTGCAGAGGTTTCATATGAAGAATAGTAAACCGATGAAGGTTCCTATTCCTGTAGGTGTAAAGTTATCTGCTGAACAATGTCCCAAGACACAAGAAGAGGAAGAGGACATGTCCCATGTTCCATATGCAAGTGCAGTTGGTAGCCTGATGTATGCGATGGTCTGTACTAGACTAGACATTGTACATGAAGTGGGAGTATTAAGGAGGTTTACGTCAAAACCAGGGAAGGACCATTGGACAGTAGTGAAGCGGGTTTTCAGGGATTTGCGTGGCACTAGTGATTATGGTTTGTGCTACCAAGGAAGACTAGGATTGGACAAAGTTTTGGATATTCGTGGCTTTGTTGATGCAAAATGGGCTGGAGATCTGGATCAGAGAAGATCTACAAGTGGGCATGTGTTTAACCTATTTGGAGGTGTAGTCAGTTGTATGAGTAAGAAACAATATGTAGTGGCACTATCAACTATAGAGGCAGAATACATGACAACCACTCATGCAAGCAAGCAAGCAGTTTGGTTGTAGAGATTGTGTTCAAGTATGGGGTTAGTACAGAGAGCTATAAGGATAGACTGTGACAGCCAAAGTGCAATTTTCTTGGCAAAGAACCCTGCTTACCATTCAAAGACAAAGCAATGTTAGGTCTGCTACATGTTGCTGATTTTCAAAGAGTGGAAGTGAGCTCGGTCCTTGGTTTCTCGCTCAGAAGAGGTCTGCACCGGTTATCGTCCTTTTTCTCCTTCACCTCGCTTACTCCCTTTCACCCCATTGCCTCTGTTTTTTCTTCACTCCGCCTATATTCTCATACTCTCGTGATCTCCGTTTTCCTCCTTTCCCCGAATAAACCTTCATCCTTAAGCCCCAAGTGCTAAAGCTAAAACCACATATAACCCGCCTTCATAAACCCTCTGCTGCAATCTCAGTCGTTGGTTTGCCGCACCCTGATCCAACGGTCCCCGACCGCGTCCGACCAAAAAACATGTGCGCCAATCTTCCACCGTCCGATCATCTCTGACATGATCGGATGTCCTTCGCTCCTCCCGCTCTCGCAAACTGACCGCACGTTAGCTCGCAGGGAAAGCGGTTTCTTCCCTGTCCCATCTGCCACGCGTCGCTCGACGATAGGTATCGCATGCCATGGTACGATTACCGCCCGACCCCCGATGGCGGTGCGGGGGATACTGCTTACCGCCCAAACTGTTTTCCTGCCAGTTATCTCTCGTGTACCTTCGACTCCTGATAGCCGTTGGATCTGCCCGTTCGCTATCCAACGGCTTGTGTCCACTTTGATCCCGTATCTCCTGATTCCTCCTGCAAAACGATCCCTACCATCCATATGCATGATCGGACGGTCAGCCTCGTTCCTCCATGTAGTTCGTCTACCCGCCATGAAGACCGCGCTCCTTAATTTCTCTGTGCATCCGAAGGACGGTATAGCCAGTCCCGGTACCGATTGTATCAGATCCTCAGCTACCTTATTCAAGAAACAATACGGCCAAAGGGAAGAGGACGTGCCTTGAGCAGATCAACGCATTTATCAGTTATGGAGTTTCATCCATCTTACACTCCACCTGCTCGAGAAGGACAACAAAGCAGTAGAAAATATAAAATTCATTCATTAAAGCAAGCAGATTGTAGCAGAGATGCCATCAGTGAGTTAAAGCGGTTGGTGGTCACTTATGACCTCTCCACGCCTAGTAGCAGATCATTTTTGTAAAAAAACTCTATATATACCTAGAACACATATGTAAACAGGGTTGATGGTTGTAGTTTTGATGTAAGGTTCAACTTCTGGAGTCTGTAACTACTTTTATACTTGCAGCGTCTGGTCTTCATTTTCAGCTAATACAAGCTTCTTTTGCTGTTAATTACTCACTTTTCTATTTATACTCTGTTCTAGTCTGTGCCTATTATGCATTTGTTCATGTGCTCTTGATATTTAGCATTAGAGGGGCTGTCATCCCACCTCTGTGTTGAAGTCTAGTATGTATCATTGAATGTGTTATGCAGGTTTCTGTTTACTTAATGCCAGAGAGCTGTCATCCTGTCTGTGCATTAGGAAACATATTTGCAGACCTCTTTACTGGTTGCAGCTGGCCATCACATGGTCTTGTGCACCTGCTAGTGTGGTCAATATTCTCCATGTTCACCTAATCCTCAAACTGTGAGTAATTGGTGGTCTAAATCCTTGTAGTCTGGGGGTGTTCACCCATGTCTGGAGTTAAGCATAGTAGAAGTGGTTATCTGGCTTAAATATGCATCATTCCTTCCATTCATCCATTTCCAACATTTTGTTGAGTTTGTAATGTTCCCGAGCATCTCCGAGATACAACCTAGGAGAGTTTCTTGGGGTGATAATAGATATTCGTGGCTTTGTTGATGAAGAATGGGCTGGAGATCTAGATCAGAGAAGATCTACAAGTGGGCATGTGTTTAACCTATTTGGAGGTGCAGTCACTTGTATGAGTAAGAAACAATATGTAGTGGCAGAGGCAAAATACATGACAACCACTCATGCAAGCAAGGAAGTAGTTTGGTTGCAAATATTGTGTTCAAGTATGGGGTTAGTACAGGGAGCTATAAGGATAGACTGTGACAGCCAAAGTGCAATTTTCTTCGCAAAGAACCCTGCTTACCATTCAAAGACAAAGCAAATTGATGTTTAGTATCACTTTGTGAGGGATATGATAAAAAACAAAAAGGTTTTGCTGGTAAAGCTGGACACTTTGAAGAATACTGTAGATGCATTGACAAAATCGGTGAGCTTTGAGAATTTCTCTTGGTGTAGAGAAACAATGGGTGTTGCAGGGCTAGATAAATGACTAAGCTCTCCTGTGGAAAGAAAAACAAGTGGGAGAATGTTGGGTTGTGTTATATTCTTTCCACGACTAGGCACCCTAGTTAACGGGAGGTTAGAGGGGGGTTAGAGCCCCCCCTTCGTTATGTTGATTGCACAGCGGGGGGCGGGTAGCCCCCCTCTACGAGGTCTGGGGCAGCGCCCTGAGGAATTTTTTTTGGACCCTATATTAGGCGGGGCAAACCTACCTACGGATTTGTGCATGGTTTTCGCACATGGTTTTGGGCGTGATGGTTTTCGGTCCATGGTATTGGATTCTTTGGCATGTATATATATGTATTGTAACATTGAAAGGAACATAATGAAAAATCAAGTTGGTAGTCCCGATTTTGGGATCTAGGGGAAAATCTTTATGTATATGCGTTTTATGTGTTATGCTCTCGCTTTGTTTATTTTCTGTGTTTTAGAATTCATATGCAGGCAATTTCTGTACGAGGTTAAAACCTACAAGATATGAACCAGAGAAATTCAAAACAAGATATGTAACAACAAAGCTTGAAATAACAAGAATTAGAGAAAGAAAATTATTGAAGTGTTGTTACAAAAAAATAAAAGGGTGATGATCGCCAACAAGATAGTTTTTTATTATCACAATTATCCAATAGCGCCCTAAAGGGGTTTTCACAATTGGATTTTTTTTTTTTTTTTTCAAAAAAACCTAAGTAATTGGTAGCACAGGAGGATCCTCCTCTGCCCCAACAACTTCAAGGTTTGAATTTGTAGCTGAGACAACGTTCACAAATGAATCCTTGGAGGTAGATTTTTGATACAACCTAAGCTGACGTCCATTCACTAGAAAGGATATTTGAGAATTATCAATGGTTGTCAATTTTACAGTGTCGTTATCAAAGACTGCTTCTACCTGATAAGGACTTAACCACTTAATTTGTGGCTTTCCTTTAAAAGCCTTGAATCTTGAATCATATAATAAAACACAATCACCCTTCTGAAGCAATTTCTTTTTAATAAACTTATCATGCAACCTAGCACATTGTTTCTGAATGATATCTGTTCCTTACACAACAACTAGGCGTTTTTCACCCAATTCCATTAGTTGTTTCATCCTATGCTCTTGGGATGTAGTTAAATTTAAGTCTACTTCCAAGGCATTCCTTAATGTTTTAATCTCAAACATAATGGGGAAGATGGGATTTTTACCAAAAACCATTTCATAAGGGAAATATTGTGGTATTCCTCCAAGTGGTCCTATAAGCCCATAATACCCCAGGAAGTCTTTCCACCCAATATTTCCTTTGTCCTGCCATAGTTTTGTAAGAATAGCTTCAAGTACTTTATTGGTACTTTCCACCTATCCATTTGCTCGAGGATGATAAGGTGAGGTAACTCTATGATGGATTCCATATTTCTTGACAAGATATCGTATCAGCCAGGAGGTGAAATGTCCTCCTCCATCTATTACTATTTCTCTAGGCAATCCATATAGAGCAAATATTTCTTCAAATAAAAAATTTGTAATAGCATGAACAATTTCCCTAGTAAGTGCTCTAGCTTCCACCCACTTAATCACATAATTTGTACAGACAAGGATGCAAACCTTCTGTAGAGACGGGGGATTAATTTACCCTACAAAATCTAATGCCCATCTCTCAAAAGGTTCTAGTACCATCCGGGGTTGTAATAACATCTCATCTGATTGTACTGGTTGATGCATTCTTTGACAGTTGTCACAACCCTAAACACACATTCTTGCATCTCAGAATATGGTGGGCTAACAATAACCCATCCACAACACCTTATGAACTGTCATCTTATCTGCAAAATGCCCTCCAAAAGGTCCATAATGACAGTCCTTGGGGATCTCATGCTCTCTCACACATCTCCTAGTATGTTGATCAAAACTCATGTGAAATAGGTTTCCATCCACCTAAAAATCTTTGGTACTTTGTTGTATAATTTTCTTCTTTTCCCTAGGGGAAAGGTAATGAGGCATCTTTCATGCAACAAGATAGTTAATATATCTACATACCAGTGTGAATAAGTGGATACTGCAAATATATATTCATATGGAAAAGAGTCCTCAACAGATAGGTCATCAGTAACATTAGTTAACCTAGAAAGAAAATATGCCACAAAATTATCTTTTCTAGACTTATCTATAATAATAATATCAAATTCTTGGAGTAACAACAACCACCTAGTAACCCTGGCATTTGTAATAGGTTTTTCATTAAGAACGTGATAGTGAATGGTCTTTATAAACAAAATTTTGGTAACCTGTGATATAGCATATAAATTTATTAATAGCATGTACAAAAAAAAAATTCTTTCTCTATAACAATACAATTTACCTCTGCAGGAGCTAAATTCTTTTGGATGTAATAGATGGCATATGGTTTATTTCCCTCTTGCTGACCAAGCACAACACTAATGGTTGTATTAGAGGCATCAGTAGAAATGTGGAACAACAGGTTCCAGTTCGGTCCTCTCAGAACAAGAGGTGTTGTTACATGCTTCTTGAACTCTGCAAATGCACTGTTATACTTATTAGTCCACTCAAAATATTTATCTTTTGCTAGCATGGAAATAATGGCAATGCAATTTTAGCAAAATTTTCAATAAATGGTATGTAATACCCTGCTTTTCCTAGGAAAATGAGTACCTCTTTTTGTGTTTTAGGAGTGGGAACTCTTAAGATTACCTCTGTCTTTGTTGGATCCACTTGAATACCTACAACATAAAGGTAATATCCTAGAGCAATACCCTCCATCATCACATGTCATTTTTCAGTGCTAAGATAGAGGTGGGTTTGAATGTAACACTCAAGTACTTTTTCAAGGCTTTATCAAAATCATTCCCATAAGGTGTGAAATCATCCATAATTTTTTTGCAAAAAATCATTAACCATGTTAGCAAATATTCCCAATATTTCCCTATGAAAGGTTGCAGGTGCATCAGATAATCCAAAGGGTAAAAATTTATAAGCATAAGTACCCCAAGGGAAAGTAAGGTGTAACAACCTCTGGTTAAAAGTTCATGTAATAAAAGTTAATAAAGGAAAAATAAGACCATGGCTAAGGGACACTTATTCCAAGCTGAATGTTGGGAAAAGATATCCTAGTGGGTGTTCATTTCGATTATTGTGGCTAAAGGAATTTGGCAAAGGAAATGGCAAAGGAATTTTTGGCACATTTTTGAAAATAAAGGAAAATAGGAGAAAACAAAGGTGAAAGGTCACAGATTGCATGAGAGGGGGAAATTGAAGGAAAATAATGGAAATTGAAGAAAATAGAGGCCTCATTGATAAAAAGGCTTTTGAGGATCAGTTGGAAAACTTTTGCTCAGCTTTGTTGCAAGGAAGGGAAAATCAAGCAAAGGAAGGAAAGAAAAGATCAAGCAAGGAAGAGCAGGATCAACTAGATTCAACATGAATGTAGGTAACTTATTGCATGTGTCATTTCCTAGCTGGTTTTGACATGCATGGATTTGCATGTCGGTATATGGCTCTCTTGATGTCAGTCGAATGGTTTTGAAAGGTTATGACCGTGGTTTTTAACCTAGCCTTGCCTTTTCCGGATAGCCAGGGTGTGATGGGGTTGTTTTCTTGGTTTTGAGCTTTGGAATTGTCAGATGGTTTCAGAATCCGAGGTGGAGGTGGTCTCAGGAAAATTCTCAAAGGCCTAGGAATCCCTTGACCGGTTTTGGCGGGATACACAGTAAATCCTAAGGGTGGAGTCTTGGTTTAGGGCATAGTGATCTGGTGTAGATTGCGATAAATCTTAAGAGACTGGTGTCTCGGTTTAGGTCCTAGTGATCTGGTGTGGATTGTGGCAAAGCTTGAGAGAAAAGGAGATGGAAAATTCATCAAGGATAGTGATGGAGTCCAGAGGCATTCCAAGCTTGGTTTTGTTTTGTGATCTCAGTGTCGGTTTTGGTGAGATCACGGTTGGGTGAGGGTGGAGGTGGTTTAACCTATGGATTCCCTTGGTTATTTTTTGATTGGCTTATCCATGAGATCCCACATTCATGCTTGGAATATGGCATGGGGGTGATTGACTGAAAGAAATATTTGGTTTAGCCATGTCTAAGGTCGGGTGGTACGTGGAAATCCCGAACCTGGTCGACTTTGCCTATGTTTAATAAAATCTAAGTTCTCTTGCTTTGGTACTTATTAATATGCGGCTTTAATGTCTATTGTCTTATTGTTAATTTTATGGTTTAATGTTGGTTATAAGAATGGTTATATGATTGGTTATTATCATGGTTATTGTCATGTATTTATTTGTAACTAAAAGGTTAATGGATGCAAGACCTAATTGATGTCAAAACAGTCAAGGGAAGAGGGATCCTTGTTGTCAAGTTCCATATGAGTTATTAGTCATTTATGCTCTGCCTTGTATTCATTTCCAGTAGATTGCATTGATGCCAAGTGTTTGACAGAATGTCAGTCCCAGTTGGGGATGGTCAGGCCTAGTTTTGAAGTCAGTTTTGATTTGTAAGTATTTTCATTATGTAAATTATGGATTCCGAAAGTGATTGATTTATGGGCAGTGACCTGGGCTCTGGTCCTGGAAAGGAGGCTCAAATCTGGGAGACACAGGCACAACACTGGGCAGAAAAGTCCCTGTATGCATGAATACCCATGTTGTGGGAGTGTCCAAAGCCTCCTGGATGCATGCATGCCCATATTAAGGGAGATTCCATGGGTTTAATGGTCTAAAAACTTAGAGGGACCCATGGGCTGGTTACCTGAGAGGTTGGGATGGTTCCTGGGAGTCCTGTTGCTGATGTGGAAGGGATGTATGGTGTGTTTATGTCGGTTCCACTTCCTTAAGGTGACTTAGGAGGTCGAATCATATCATAGTAACTTTTCCTCACATGTTTACCCAGGTTGGCTAGTTACTTGGGTAGATGTTGTTGGGTTATGTTATATTCTTTCCACGTAGTTAACCGGGGGGTTAGAGGAGGGTGGAGCCCCCCTTTCATTGCGCTGATTGTGTAGAGGAGGGGGGTCACATGGGGTTTGAGGTGTACCCGTAACCCCACTTTATGGGGTTCGGGGCAGCGCCCTAGAAAATTTTGGTTTTGGACCCTATGTTAGGTTGGGCGGCCCCACCTATGGTTTTGAGCATGTTTTTCACACATGTTTTTTGGACACGATGGTTTTCGGTCCATGGTTTTGGAGGTGATGGTTTTTCGGTCCATGGTATTGGATGCTTCGGCATGTATAAATATGTATTGTAACATTGAAAGGGACATAATGAAAAATCAAGCTGGTAGTCCCGGTTTTGGGATCCAGGGGAAAGTCTTTGTGTATATGTGTTTTATGTGTTATGCTATCGCATTGTTTATTTTCTGTGTTTTAGAATTCGTATGCAGGTAATTTCTGTACAGGGTTAAAAACTACATTTGGTATCGAAGCAGTTTTGGCTTCAAGGGGACGCCTTTGTTGCTGAGGGGTTTCTCTAGGGCCTGTGGTAGACCCTGTTTAGTGGGAGATCTGCAAGATCGATTCTGTAGGTGAAAGAAGATGGCAAGCAGTGGAAAGATAGAGATCGAGAAATTTAATGGTCAAAGTTTTGAGTTATGAAAACTCAAGATGGAGGATCTGGTGGTGGATAAAGATCAGTGGATCGTGGTAGATCCGGGTCCTAAACCAACAGGAGTGTCCGATGAAGAATGGAAGAAGTTGGATCGAAAGGCAAAGAGCACAATATGATTGTGTGTCTCAGATTCAGTATTGCTGAATGTATCAGGGGAAGCTATGACGAAGGCTTTGTGGGACAAGTTAGGAACTTTGTAATAATCTAAGTCTCTGGTGAATAAACTGTTCTTGCGGAAAAATCTGCATAACCTGAGGATGAAAGATGGAGACTCGGTGACAGAACATCTGAACGCATTTAATACTATGGTAAGTCAGTTATTATCTATTGATACTAAAATTTTAGATGAAGATAAGTGCATCAGTTTGTTGTGTTCTCTACCAGATTCGTGGGATAGTTTGGTTAATGCAATAGGTAGTAATGCAACTGCCTTGAAGTTTGATGAAATAGTCTCATCCTTGCTGATGGAGGAAATGAGACGGAAAAATACGGAGAGCCAAAATGGTGATGCCTTGTCTGTATGAGGACGGTCCCAGAACAGAAACAAAAATAAGTCATCGAGTGGGAGATCTAAATCTAGAGGGAGATCTAAATCTCCAAGAAAACCTGTAAAGGTGGTGTGCTGGAAATGTGGAAAGGAAGGGCACTACAAAAGGGACTATAAATCTAAAGCTCTTAATAAAGGAAAGGGATCTGACGATGCTCCTTCTGCAGAGGCGAAAACCACCTCAGATGAAGGTGGGGATGTGTACTTGGCCTCTTCAAGTACACATGTAGATCATGAGGCATGGTTGATTGACCCAGGTGCATCCTTTCACTTCACTCCCCATAGAGAGTGGTTCTGTGAGTATGAGAAATATGATGGTGGTGATGTATTCTTGGGGGATGAAAAGAACGCTAGAATCATTGGTCGCGGAAAAGTAAAGTTTAAGTTGCAAGGTGGAAGGGTTAGAACACTTCTGTGTGTTCTGCATATTCCTGCATTAGCCAGAAATCTGATTTCTGTAAGCAAGCTGGATGATGCAGGTGTAAAAACAGTGTTCGAGAAGGATACCTACAAAATGGTTCGGGAAGCACTGGTATTGATGCGGGGAGCTCGGATTGGAACTCTATACAAGCTGCAAGGTAGCACTGTTATTGATGGGTGCAACAGTTCTGTGGTTCCTGAAAGTGGAGTAGAAAATCTAATAGTCTCTGGAGAAAAGACCATGCTGTGGCATCAAAGGCTTGGACATATTGGAGAGAAGGGCCTTCGAATACTTCATGGTAAATGTATGGTAGAAGGTATGAGTAATAGCTCTTTGGATTTTGATTTCTGTGAAAATTGTGTATATGGGAAGCAGAATCAGGTGAGTTTCCCCTCTGGTAGTAAGAGGGCGAAATAGATATTAGAGCTTGTGCACAGTGATATGTTTGGACCTGTGAAGGTTCCATCACTGGGTAAGTCTGTGTACTATGTATCACTTATAGATGACTTCTCAAGGAATACATGGATATATTTCCTTAAGAAGAAATCTGAAGTCTTTGACAGGTTTAAAGAATTTAAGGCTCTCGTGGAAAATCAGACAGAGAAGAAGATAAAGGTGCTGAGGACAGATAATGGTGGAGAGTTTTGTAGCAAGGAATTTGAAGAATTTTGTAAGAAGTGTGGTATAGCACGACAAAAGACTACTCCATATACACCTCAGCAAAATGGAGTTGCAGAAAGAATGAACAAGACGTTGATGGAAAGGGCAAGAAGCATGCTCAATGGTGCCGGGTTAGGACAGGAATTCTAGGCAAAGGCGGTGGATACTGCATGTTACCTGGTCAGCAGGTCACCTTCATCAGCGTTGGGGGATAGGACTCCACAAGAGGTATGGACTGGTAAGAAACCCTCTCTTTCACAACTGAGGGTATTTGGAAGTGATGCATATGTACATGTTCCAAAGAAGAAACGAACCAAGTTGGATAGTAAATCTGAAAAGTGCATCTTTATTGGGTATAAGGATGGTTTAAAGGGTTATAAGCTTTGGAACCCAGTAATAAGGAAAGTTGTGTACAGCCGAGATGTGGTGTTCAGAGAGGTGAAAGATGTTATTAAAAATGAAGTCCAACCAAAGGAACTTGAGAAGATAGAGTTTGAGCTAAAGGAGGAAGAATCAGACTCTACGACAGAGGAGGAATCAGAAGATGAAGAGCCACAAACTCTGGTTGTGAGAAGATCAATTTGAGAAAGAAGGCAGCTAGAAAGGTATAGTCCATCTGATTTCTATTCAAATTTTTCTTTGTCTGTTACTGATGATGATCCCAAAACTGTGAAGGAAGCAGTGGATTCAGAGGATGGAAAACTCTGGAAATAGGCCATGGTTGATGAAATGGCATCTTTGCACAAAAATGAGGCTTGGGATCTGGTGGAGTTGCCGACTGGAAGGAAACCCATTCGCAGCAAATGGGTGTTCAAGAAGAAGATAAATGCAGAAGGAAAGGTGGAGAAATACAAAGCTTGGTTGGTAGAAAAAGGTTATTCCCAGGTGCCGGGAATTGATTTTGGTGATATTTTTCTCCTGTTGCCAGGGTAACTTCTATTAGATTACTTTTATCTATTGCTGCTGCTTTTGATTTTGAGGTAGAACAGATGGATGTGAAGACAACATTTCTTCATGGGGATCTGGAAGAGGAAATATACATGAAGCAGCCTGAAGGCTTTGCGGTGAAGGGTAAGAAATAACTGGTATGCAAGTTAAAGAAGTCTCTATATGGGTTAAAACAGTCACCAAGGATGTGGTATCAGAAATTTGATACATTTATACGGGGACTTGGCTTCACCAGAAGCAAAGCAGATCACTATGTGTATTTTAAATTAATTGGTGACCGTGTTATTTATATGGTCTTGTATGTGGATGATATGTTGCTGGTTGGAAATGACAAAGAAATTATCCAGGATTTGAAGACCCAATTGTCCTCCAAATTCGACATGAAAGATCTTGGTGCTGCAAACTATATTTTGGGCTGGGAAATTAAAAGAGACCGGGAAAAGAGGAAGCTCTGGTTAAACCAGTGGAAGTATGTCGAGACAATACTGCAGAGGTTTAATATGCAGGATAGTAAACCGGTGAAGGTTCCTATTTCTGTAGGTGTGAGGTTATCTGTTGAACAGTGTCCTAAGACACAAGAAGGGGAAGAGGACATGTCCCGTGTTCCATATGCAAGGGCAGTCGGTAGCCTGATGTATGCAATGGTCTATACTAGACCAGACATTGCACATGCAGTGGGAGTATTGAGCAGGTTTATGTCAAAACCACGGAAGGAGCACTGGATATCAGTGAAGCGAGTTTTCAGGTATTTGCGTGGCACTAGTGATTATGGTTTATGCTACCAAGGAAGACCAGGATTGGATAGAATGTTGGATATTCATGACTTTATTGATGCAGATTGGGCAGGAGATCTGGATCAGAGAAGATCTACAATTGGGTATGTGTTTAACCTATTTGGAGGTATAGTCAGTTGGATGAGTAAGAAACAATTTGTAGTGGCACTATCAACTACAGAGGCAGAATACATGGGAGCCACTCATGCAAGTAAGGAAGTAGTTTGGTTGCAGAGATTGTGTTCAAGTATGGGGTTAGTACAAGGAGCTATAAGGATAGAATGTGACAGCCAAAGTGCAATTTTCTTGGCAAAGAACCCCGCATAACATTCAAAGACAAAGCACATTGATGTTCAATATCACTTTGTGAGGGATATGATAGAAGACAAAAAGGTGTTGCTGGTAAAGGTGGAAACTTTGAAGAATACTGCAGATGCATTGACAAAATCTGTGAGCTCTGAGTTCTCATGGTGTAGAGAGACAATGGGCGTTTCAGGGCTGGAAAAATGACTAAGCTCTCTTGTGGCCCCCTATGGAAAGAAAACAACAAGTGGGAGAATGTTGGGTTATGTTATATTCTTTCCATGTAGTTAACCAGGGGTTAGAGGAGGGTGGAGCCCCCCTTTCGTTGCGCTGATTGTGTAGTGGAGGGGAGTCACATGGGGTTTGAGGTGTACTCGTAACCCCACTTTATGGGGTCTGAGGCAGCGCCTCGGAAAATCTTGGTTTTGAACCCTATGTTAGGTTGGGCGGCCCCACCTATGGTTTTGTGCATGTTTTTCGCACATGTTTTTTGGATGCGATGGTTTTCGGTCCATGGTTTTGGACACGATGGTTTTTCGGTCCATGGTATTGGATGCTTCGGCATGTATAAATATGTGTTGTAACATTGAAAGGAACATAATGAAAAATCAAGCTAGTAGTCCTGGTTTTGGGATCCAGGGGAAAATATTTGTGTCTATGTGTTATGCTCTCGCATTGTTTATTTTCTGTGTTTTAGAATTCGTATGCAGGTAATTTCTGTACAGGGTTAAAAACTACAAATGTGGGAGGAGGGAATTACATAAGGGTAGTTTTATCATGGTCTTCAGGGATGATTTGAATCTAATTGTAACTATTGAACCCATTAAGAAAATAAAAGATTTTGTTACTAGATAAGATATCTAGGACCTGATCAATGAAGGGTAATGGAAAATGGTCCTTTTGAGTGGCTTAATTCAGCTCCCTATAATCTACACAAATTCTCCACTTCCCATTTTTCTTAGGTACAACAACTAGTGGAGATACCCACTGAGTGTCTAAAATAGGATACATGAAACTTGCATCTAAAAGTTTTTGGAGTCCTTCTTTCACAATGCCTTTCAAAGCTGGATTCATTCTTCACTGAGGTTGCCTAACAGGTAAATATGATGTGTACAAAACGTAAGATGGATTCCCTTCATATCTTTATAACCCATGTGAAGGCTTCGTTATATTTCATCGGTAACAACACTAATTGTTCTTTCTATTCAACAAATAAATTAGAATTTATATTAAGGATTTTTCCAGGCTTGATTTCTACTATTACACTTTCAAGGCTGGAGGTAGTAGGTATATCATGTGTAATAGTTTCATCAAGAGGCTCCTTCTTGTTAGATTCATCTATTGCATCATTTAATAACTAGGATGTGCAAGATGTATGTAACCACCTCCTCCCACATTTACCCAATTTCACTGGCCTACAAGGGTAAACATGAGACGAAAAGTTACTATGACATGACCCAACCTCCAAGCTTCAGTTATGAAAGTGGGGCCGACAACAAACAACTCACATCCATCAAGACTTATAGGTCACTTAGGGGCTAAAGAACCACCCCAGGTGATCAAACCCTGAGTTAAAGCTATTTTTATCATATATTAAGCCCCAACCACATGCACAACAAGAAAATGGTGTGGTTATAGGGCTCCAACCACACACATGACACTGCTTCCATGCAATTATAGCCCAAAATCTCCAGTTCAGATGGCGTGGTTCTGAGAAATGAGCCACAATTCTAGGCTAGCCTCTAGACCACTACCCAGAACTGTCTGAGACTTTACATAATCATTATTCATATGGGGACAAAGCTAAACATTCAAAACTGAATCAATAAATTGACCTAGACTTCCTAGAACACACTAAACATTCGTCAAACACATGGAAAACATGTAAGTTATAGGTCATGAGTGCATATATGATCTTAAAAGTATGAGTTTCATCAAAGAATCACCAAGAAGGCTCTATGCCCTCCCCGCATATTTGAAACAACACTTATTAGTCCATATATCCATTAACCAGTAAATAAGTAAATAATTCATGATAAGAGCCATAAATGGTACACATCATATAGTCAACATATAACCAGAAAATAACCAACGTATAAACAATGGAAACTTAGCCATAATATCACCAACATAATCGATACAAATTCTCATAGATCACAATAGGTAAATGTATCAGATTAACACAGGAAAATACCAACCAAGTCAGAGACTTCCACGTACCACCCAACCATAGATTGGGTTGAACCAAAACTCTATTTCATCCAATTACCCCCACACCATATTCCAAGCATTAATGTGGGATCTCATGGAATAAACCAAGACAAAACTGAACCAGGGCTTCTAGATACCAAACCACCTCAAATCTCATTCACAGTGATTTCACCTCGAAAGTCAGACATCACTAACACCAACTAGATAAGTCTCTACCCAAGTTTTCTAGGGCTATAGGAACTAGTAACTCAACCCACAACCTTCTAGGGCTCCAACGCATTTGTCCAAACAGGATCTAGGGACTAGTAACTCAACCCACTAAGGGATTTAGAGTGTTTAGCCCAACCTAGGATCCAAGGTTAGTAACTGAACCCAATTTTTTCTAGGGCCTCTAGAGTGTTTGTTCTAGGTCTTCTAGAGTGTTTTTTCCAGGGCTTCCAGAGCATTTGTTCCAACCCACAACCATAAGGAACATGAGCATCAATCATCAAAAGAATCAAATGGGAAACCCACAACACCATGGCTATCCAAGAAATGGAAAGTCAAAACTGAAACCAATGTCAATCCAAACAAATCTCCATGTAAATGAACCCACATAACCAAAAAATCAGATGCATATACCATGCATCCAAAAATCAACAAGGAAATCACACATGCAAATTGTTTCGTGCAAAGAAATCCAATTGTATTTGTTGATCCACCCGTTCCCTTGTTCTTTCCTACTTTCCTTTTCCCTCTTTCTCCAAATTTGAGTGAATAATATAGTGCTTCAATAATTCTCCAAGAATTATCTAAGTGTGTAAGAATATGAGAGAATGAGAGAGTGAAAGAGAGCTCCACCTAAAAACTGTCAAAAAAGCTAAAACTAAGAAAAAAGCTATCAACTTATGCTCCGAAGAATTTTTATCATTGGGGCCTCCATTTTCTTAAGTTTCCTTCAATTTTCCTTCAATTTCCCTCTCATGCAAATCTGTGTCTCTTCACCTTCCTTTTCTCCTATTTTCCTTTATTTCATAAATAAAATGCCAATTATTGCCAATTTTCCTCTGCCAATTTCCATACCCACAAATTAATCACCATTGATACCCATCACTATGTTTTTTCCCAACATTCAACTTTGAATACGTGTCCCATGACCTTGGTATTATTTTATTTACATGGAAAATCAATCAAGGGTTGTTATAATGTAACAACAAACAAGTCACTAATGAAATTATTGATGACATCATCCTTAATGTCACTATAAATTGTAAAGCTTTACTGATAATGAGTACTGCATGAGCATCCATTTCATCTAATTCAAATTTTGAAGGGTTTTTTAGTTTTAACACTTGGTTTAGTAGGAGGATATATGACAAGATTTTTGTGGCATATCCATATGAAATAGTCATACACCCATATTTACATCCTATATAAGCATCAACAATTGCCAACCATGGTCTCCCTAATATCAAGGGCTGTCCACCCAAACATGTTTTAAGATGGAGCACCATGAAATCGACTGGGTATTGCAAAGAGTCAATTGTAATACTAACACCTTCTAGTATCCCTTCTGGTTGGATCTTATAACTATCATCCAATTCTAAAGCAATAGTATTTGGTCTTAGATTAGTCATCGCAAGTAGTCCCATTGTTTCCTTAGTAATTATATTGATGGCACCTTGTAAATCAACTAAGGTATTAGGAAGAATCATTCCACCAATAATTACAGTTACAATGGAGAACCCAGGGTCCTCATACTTGGAAGGCACATTATTTCCTAATATTAAGTTAGATACTTTGCCGATAACGTGCACAGTAGGAGGGTCCCAAGATTTCCTACCTAGATTTTTAACATAACGCTTTAACTGTCTTAGCATAAATAGGAACATATCGAATAGCTTGAAGGAAAGGAATCTAAACACGCAAAATTTTAAACTCTGTTAAAAAGTTAGACTCAACTTGGAGCACATTTTTAGCCTCATTCAATATTTCCAGATAAGGTGGACTCAAATAAGTCTAATTTGTAGTAGTTGTTACATGTTTCACAACATGAAAAACATTTGTTTTTATAGGGGCAGTGATGGCTGTTATAGTCACATCCACGGTTTCAACACTTTGCACATCTTCGAATGTTATAATTTTTAGTTTCCCTATAAAATATCGAGTCTCGTCTCCTTCCCTTGACAAAGTTTCTTCCTCATTTTCTATTATAATAGGGGGAGGAGTGGGGGTTACTTTCCTACACGAGTGAAGTTGGATTTCATTACATTCAATAGGTGAAATGCAGTAAGTAGGACAAACTAAAGATTCTACTTGTTGAACTGCCTTGTTATTAGGAATAGGATTGGGTTGTGCAAGGAGTTGAGGGTGTAAAGGAGGGGCACTCATAGGCACATTGGAAGGAAGTTGTAGTGTTTGTTACATCAAAGGCATCTGGTTTGGGAGAGCAAGTCCTTGCCAAGGTTGAGGCCATACATGAACATGAAGCTGAGGCCAAGGCGTAGGATTTTGAGCATAAGAAGGGTTGGGATTCTTCCATGAAATTATTGGATATTGAAACTGTTGAGGTGGTTTTTGAGCATTATATATATATTAGACCAAAAATTAAAAGGAGAAAGAGAGTCTTGCATCATACATGTGGTCAATATTGCCAAGGCTTCTTGACCACAACAAAGTAGGTTTCTTCAACATATTCTCCTTCTTCTTTATAAATCACCTTCAACCCAGGTAAAGAAGCACATTAATCAATAGAATGATTTCATTCACCTATGGTGCAACTATTCAGTGGACATTCTCTCAAATGATATTTTTTCCAACATCGAGAGCATAAAATGGCCATTGCTTGCTCAGTTTCTCTCTTCTTCTGTTTTGCCCGCATCATATCAAGTTCAAAAGACATTGAACTCACAATGTCAATTTGATTTCTTTTTAATAAATTTCCAATTTCTGCATGATTTGCTCCATTATTTGTTGTCTTCAAAATTTTGGGAGAGAGATATGATGTTATGGTCCGATTTCTAGCAGATCCCCTATAACACCTTCAACAAAGTTTAACTACTTCATCATAGGGTTCCATAGATATATCTTCTTTCCCTGAGAGGTTCAATGTATTTAGGCAGTCCTCCCTCATCCCTTTAATCAAAATAGTTTCACTATATCTTTATCCATATCACTATACTGAGACCTTTACAAATTATAATGAAGACGCTCCAAATATTCTTCTAAGTTATCATTTGGAGTTTGGAAAATTCCGAATACTTCATCCTTCAAGTCCCTATACCAACAATATTCCTGGTATTTTTCTAGAAAATCTTTCTTCATTACATCCTTGATGTTGACAATTCCCTCATCAAGTTACATAAACCATCTTAATGCCGCTCCTTTCAATGTGGCAGGGAAAAACTTCAAATTTTGTTGCTTGATGATGTAGTCATAGATTCTACAAAGGTCATCAAATTCCAATAGGAATGTATCAGGGTCTTCTGAGACCATATCTTGGAAATTTGGAAGTGTGGAAAAAGGTATACTCTTTCATGGGAGCCCACCCTTAAATATCCCTAATAAGGAAATCAATGATAGTAACTGAAATTCCTGCTACGGGGTTCATTGGGAATTTTTGAGCAATTGTTATAGGTGGTCCCCTTGGTGAAGGATATAGTTATTCCCTTGGTGATAGAAAATGCTCAAGTTGCCCAGGTGGCTTTTATGATATTAAAGACTTCGTGGTACTCTTTGTAACAACAAGTTGTTTTACTACATTAACTAAATCCAAAGTAGGATGACCAACAAATTGTTCTTGCAAAATCAGTCCTTGATAATTTAAATTTGTATCCCTGTAACCTTCCTTCAGAATCTGATCCTCACCTCTAGTTATTATAGAAGGGCTAGAAATCCTAGGGCTCACTTCAAAATAATCCAAGAATTCCTCCTCCTTAGCTACATCATATGTATTAAGATTTTATGGCTTTTGTGGAGTAATCTTAACCGATCTCTTTTTCTTTATTACCTTCCCTTGAGTGGAAGATTATACTTCAACCCTTGAAATTATTTCTTGTATATAGGTTTTCCTTCCTATACCTTAATTATTCTTTTTCCTTCCATGTACTATACCTCTTGCATGATTAGTAGGGTTTGGGGCACCATGTTTATCTTCTTCACTACTCATGCAATGAAATCCTATGTGCCCTAATCCAGATAAGGTCAAGCCCGCTTCGGTATGTTGAAGGGTTGCACAGGTTCTTACCTCTCGTCTTACCGCCCAAAAACCTTAGGATCAGGAACATGTCTATCACACCTTCAAATTATGCACATCAATGAACTTGTCACACATGCACCTCTAACAACCTTCCCAGACAACGACGCCACAAATTTCTGAATTCAGGGTTCTGTGATCCATATTACATTAAGAAGAGTATTTTTTGTAGAAATCACATGGGAGAAAATTTTGCCAACGCGTTTCAAACTAGCTAGTGTGGTTCATCATCAGGACCAGATGAAGACACTGATTATGGCACAGGCTAAAATAGAGGGTGATGTAGAGACCAAAAGATCATATAATGACTAGTTTATGAAATTTAATATTTTAATAACGATTATCAAGATCAAATAATATTCCTATAACGGCTAATTTAAGAATACTAATATTATAATTTGTAATTAAATAATAATAATAATAATAATAATTATGGATTTTAGGCATCCGTGGTTAATTTCTTTTGAGTTAAGTCTCGGAGTTTCCACAGTAATAACCATATTTTTCAACGTTTCAAATCCCAACAGGGATCCATCATCAGGACAATTTTGAAATTGTCCTGATGATGGATCCATGTTGGGATTTGAAACGTTGACAAATATGGTTATTACTGTGGAAACTTCGAGACTTAACTCAATAATAATAATAATAATATTAATAAAGAAAGATCAAAAAATGTAAACATTAATAAGAAACAAACAATCTAAGTCAACCAAATACAGGGAACAGAGTCAAAAAAATAAAATGTTGGGAAAAAAAATTGTTCCTTTAAATTAGAGCAACAAATCCACTCTTATATTTAAATATTGATCCAGGTAGGCTTAATTTTTACAAGATTTCCACACAAAGTATATGCTAAGGAAATCGATGACTAGTATAAAATAATTTCAACCAAACGTCATTGCACACTCACTCTCAGCAATCATTAAAGTTGTTACACACTCCACACAAATTCAATGTGAAGAAATATATCAAAATAAGCTACTTTGCCACTCAACCACTCTCACAACACTCCTGAAAACCATGACTCATTCAATTCGCACACATAAAAGAAAGTGAAATCCAAACTATAACAACAAAGAAAATAATCCACTGCCACACTAAGATGAGGGGCAGTCCAAGGCTTAAACTATCGCACTATCCAAAGCTTACTGCAATCAATTAAATTACACATAGAATTAACTATAATGACAACAATAACGACAATCACATACTGAGAAGATTTATGAAATTAAGTATTCTACTCTAACTAACTGGTGATACCTGCTAAGAATGAGGGCCCTTCCTCTTCACCAGGGGATCGTGTATTAAAAAGCACACGGGCTACTCAAAGGAAATTATTGAACCATAAAGTCGAGATTTTGCATTAATAAAAGTATCAGGATTACACAACTTTGGTGTTTCCCCCTTTCCAATCCTATTGTCTACTTCTTCACTCTAGCCCTCACAGGAAAAAAATCTTCTCTTTTATAGATATTAATTACAATGAGAATATCATCATGAGAATATTTTTATTCTCATGTGATATTAAAGTAAAAAATATATATTAACAAATACACAACGATTTCCATGGAAGGGGTGAAACTATAACAATTTCCTTTAATTACAAATAAAGTTATAAAATATCTTAACCAAATGATCTGGATGCTCCACAAATATCTTTGAGTGATGAGATGTTTCTTTTGAATGTTATGCGCTCCTAGATCCAATCTTCATAAGTGATTAGGAAAAGCAACACATTCTTAGGCAAATTGTTTGTGTAACAACACTAACTAAAAAAGCCTTTAATCTAAATCAATAGAGGAACTGAAATGTAATCTTGTAACAACAAGCTTCGATAAACCATTCACACCTAAAACAACCCATACATTAGTTTTATGATAAAAAGTAGCCCGAGACAATAGTTATAATGTCAAATTATAAGTAGAATTAGACTAAGAAACTGACAAGTGTAAATGAACATACTTAGGTGAATAAGGGGTGTTATAGTAATAAGACATGGTCCTGTTGGTAAAAAAGGAGTAAAAAAAATATAAAAATAAGTAGGAAAAATATGAAAATTCCATGACCCAACTCAATCAATGAAGCAGTTCATGAAGGAAGCCAACTATAGGAAGAAATCTTATTAGCATGATTAGGTAAGAGATGAGTAGCCTTTTTAAGTCGTTGAGTATGTCCACCATTTTAAGTCACATGTTGCAAAAAACTTGTAAAAGTGATGAAGTGTATCACATCACTTGAGTATGCAACATAGTGATATTTTGGCCTTTAGTTGGATAGCGAGGGGTATGGATTCTGTTGTAAAACTTGACCATGAGTGTTTTATAAACTCTTGGAAAGTATGGTCTTGTTTGGAACCTTGAAATTTGGACATGTATTGGGAGATACATATTTTCATATGGATACATGTGTCATCTTCATCATTCGTAGTTCTAAAGTACGAAGGTGAAGGAGAGGAAAGGTGGCCTATCCAAGACATTTGATATGCAGATCAAGATTGCAATATTGTTTATACTTTTGGAGGACCAAAAGTCCATCAGTGGGGAGGAATGATTAGGGAGGATCCTTAATGGCTCAAAAATCGAAGTCCTCGGATTGCAGCGAAACTAGGGCCAAATCAAAGATCTTGTCACAAGTAATCCAATGACGTAAACAACACCTCAATCTGAGCTCATATGTGGAAGTTATGCCTAGTCAAAGTTCCAATCAAGCTTGACAAAAATGACATATTTAGTAAAGCACCAAATAAATTTAGACCAATGCAAAAATGGTGGTCTGGCCAAATTAGTAGCTAAAGTTGGCAGATTCTTGCTAAATATGATGAGGGTTTTAGTTGGGGTTAATGTTAGTGGCACTGTCAAATAAGGTGACAACCCGTTAAATTTGGTGGCAAAGTTGTGGCCAATAAGGTGGGGCCACATGGCCCAATCAATTGGCGCCATGTGGCATCCAATTGGCAGCTAGTTGGACCCAGCCAACCACAACTCGATAGACAAGTCAAGGCTTGGCAGTCAAACTTTGTGATTGGTTTGACATTATCGGTGGTTTGTTTGTTAACAACGAACAACTAAATGTTTTTATATGGTGGCATGTTTGTTTTTATAACAAATGACATATATATATTATAATGTTTTAAGGTTGGTGAAAAAGGAGGGAAAAACCACCTAACATGGTGGCCATGCCAAGTTATAACTCCATATGTATCTCGATGGTTATATTAAAATTAACGATGGTCATTCGGTTGTTAATAACAATAAATTTTTTTGCTAAGCAATTTTAACGGGCATGCAATATTGAATTTGTATTTATATTAAAAACATGTGTGTTAATTCAAAACCGCTGACCTATTTGTTTAAGCGAACAATGTTTCAATGGCGAATCACTATATATTATATATCGACAAAAATTTGAGGTCGGAGGGGTTTGAACCCCTGACCAATTGAATACCAAAGAATTATTATTAGTCTAACAACCAACCCACCAACCAATGGGGTTTTGAAATGTTTGCCCATTACAATATATAAACTCCCATGCCATTTGAGCCGAGAGTGGAAGCCGATGGGAAAATTCGTGAGCAGAGGTCAAAACCAGGAGAGCTTATGGGAGGAACTAGGTGCAGGGAACCTTGACAACATGCTTCCAGAGGGGGTATATTCTAGGAGAATATTCCATATAATATTGCCAAAATATTCCTTTTTGATGTTGGTGAGGAATCTAAAGAGTCTCTAGGGGGTCCAAGGATGACAATGGCAAAATATAATTGAGTTTATACTCATTTTACTCAGAACTTTGCAAGGATTTAAGGGGTGTAGTTAGATTTCGAATCTGAGTAGTAGATCTCAGGGCTCAGGGTAGAATCCCACATTCTTTATTAATTATTAGACACGAAGCTCAACACAACAATGCACCTTTCAGGAAGTTGGTCATGTTACAGTCAAAAGTCTTAGAAGGATGAGACAGACCTGCTAGTGCTGAGATTATTGTGTTTTGAGCAGTGGAACTTCAAGTAATTCCCTGGATTGGAAGTATAATGATGTGTTTTTCCATGTACTCATTTTCATTTTTGCTGAGATGAATGAAGCCACTTGCCCACTATTGATGTAAGACCCGAAGACGTAGTCCACGCTGGACGAACTCCATTATCAAAATTTTGTGTGCATTGTATTTATGGTATTTTTTATGTTGTTTCTTCTTTAAGTATTTGCACATATGGTTTTACATGCTCTTTCATGCAATTCTACTAACATAAACCGAAGAAAAGATCTTGGATAATGCTGGTATAAGAGGAATACCAGATCAAGTAGGGATTAAAAGTCGGGGTGTTACAATCCCCTCCCCTTTAAAGGAACACAGTCCTTTGTGTTCACACCATTTAGGTGTTGTTCTTAGCAACATTACATCACTTAGTTCACCTCTCTTCAACAACACACCATTCTAGGTGCCTTTTGTTCACTACGATAGTATGTAGACTACTTTTTTTCAATTGCACCAATGTCCTTGTTTTTGCATATGAGCATCATTATTCATGTCACTTTTCCTTCTCATTGCTTCAACAACGAAATTTTCTTCACATTTTGGTCATTTTAAAATTTATGGATTTATATCTAATGCGTACATTATAAAATCAATATAATAGATGTGTTATAACCATTTTCATATACAACCATTAGCTTTTGCATGTGAATTTTCCAACTTTCACAAAGCAAACATGCCTTTCAACATATGGAATTTCAATTCAATACTTATATGTATGGCTTTCCTTTGCTTTAGAAGGATCCCGCATGTGACAATCATAGCTCACTTTTTCTCAGATGCACTCAAATGCACTCTTGATCGCAATGAGCATATGGCGTAAAAGTTTCATAGCAATTTCATTCAAGTCTCCTCTTATTTTTAGTCACTCATGCTTCCAGGTTGAGGTGATTCCCTTATGCGTTATGCAGTTCCTTGGGAAATCTACCTAACCAACAATTTTTGCATAAGAAGACCAAAGAGACTCATAGAGTCTTACAACCAATGCATCCCTTTAGCTTGCTCAACATAGCACAACATAACCTACATGTCATTACTCATGTTGGTTAAGAAATGTCATAAGGTTCCAGTATCACTGTAGTGGCTTTGTTCATGGAACTGTGCTTCATAGCCATTATATAACCTCCTTGGATAGATTCATTTTCTCACCTATGACACGTGAATACAATTCACATGAGTTAAATCATAAAAATTTCAACTCAAAAAATCTATTTTTCAAACTTTCTTCATATAGAAGCAAGGTCTTACAACATGAGACTCTTCTCATAATGATTGGCTCTTTGCATGTGATAATATACTCATCCTCATAAAGGGTTTACAATTCATTCTATACCCAAGGCATTTTACTTGCAATCCACATTTTTTTTTTACAGAAGTTAGTAACTATAGCATTAAGTCTACCCTTGGTTGTAGCAAAATACTCAGGAAATTCTTACTTTTAGTTCAAAGATGGAAGATCTTCAAAAGAGATTATGAGGGGAATTTCAAAAATTACATCTGACCTACTACCTTGTTCATACATAATTCGGAATTTGTTATAATTATATGCTCGACAAAATTGGCCACATAGAAAAATACATTTGTATAATGCAAACATAGTTCAAGTCGGCGGGTCGGTAGACATCTTCTCCAAAGGTACACTAAGTGCGTTGTTGGTCGTGCTTCGATTGTCATCTACATTTGTTTGATACTGCATGTCTGCAAATTGACATTGAATCCATTCAAGTTTGTCTTTAAGTTGGTTCACCTTGGTTTGGAGCTTTTGCAATTCTTCAGTCAAGAAGAGGATATTAGCGATTTGATGGAAAATATATTGCTTTAGCTCATTGTTCTCATTATGAATTCCAATGGGGGGATGAGGGAAAATATTACATTGGCTAGAATGGTCAAAGGCAGAGGAGGGAATGTCTTTGTTCTCCATGAAGGGTAAGAGCCCAAAGCAACCAACGACCACCAAAAGAGAGGCAAACACATCTGGAATGGGAGGAAATGAGTGGGTACAGGAGGCATACCGTAGTGGAGGGACTGATATAACAAAAATCTAAAAAAGAAACCCATGGGGAATGGGAGAGAAGGAAACAAAATTAAGGAGACAATTCAATATAGAGTTGAAGTCACAAATAAAGAAATACCATAATACCATAAGAGAACGTGCAAGTTCACAGGAGAGAGGGAATGTAACAAATGAGAGTTATCCTGCAAATAACCACCTCTGACCACTGGAAAGATTTCATTGAATGTGAAAGATGGTAGAAGGAAATTAGAAACCGCACAACCTTTAGTTAAGACTTCCAATTGGACAACCCATTTAATAGGTGAAGCTTTTGACGCGCTCAAAGGGGAATTAATCAAACAACAAGCATAATTGCAAGAAAACAAGAAGATTCCTTGCTTGAGAAACCATTTCGGGGCGAGCCAAAAAATATTCCCACTGCTGAGTAGGAGGTGCCCTAGCTTGAAGGATATTTGGGCCTCAGTAGAAATATGAAAATAATAGGTCCCCAAGCTCGTATATATACCACCTCGACGCATAATGATACCTTCTCATTCCAACCCTTTCCTCTTTGACATTATTTTTCTTGTCATGACTTTAGATTGAAGTCCTATGTATTCCCATGCTTCAGGAAGAGAATTAGTCATGTGATGCATAAATTCTCCCTGTCCATTATCCATCAAGATTTGTACAAAGGTAGAGAAATAAATTCAAGTTAGTTTGAAACCAGTGATCACCACATGAATTAAATAAATAGGCACATGGCCTTCATCCCAACAGTTTTCCACCTCATATTTTTTGACGATATCATGACGTCAGATGTGAGACCCAAATTTACTTTTGGAGGTGGGAGACATCTAGGGCGATGGAGTGGGGTATTTACCTTTCTTGATGGCATAATATTCATACTGCTTTTTTCCAACAACCCAAATAAGAAGGGAAGTTATTATAACAATATTAGAAGCTATCATGGGGTAAATTTCAACCCCAACAATCCATTAACTTAACATTGTCCTGCTTCAAGTTGACAAACCCAGTTAGCCTAAGAGTTTGCTTCATTGTTTTGGCTCCATAAGATGTGAAAATAATCCTTTTATGAGAAAGATTTCAGGATGTCCTTGATTCTGCAAAGGAGAAAGGATAGATGGTTATTCTTCAAGAGAGAACTCTTAAGAAGGTGTTGAATAATGATGAGGGATTCCCCCAAGATTAATATCGAAGAGGTAGCCATATCTTTGTCCAGTTGGAGACCAAGATAAAACCATACATTTTTGCAGGATTATTCATTTTTTGACCAAGCCCCCAAGCATACTTTACTTCTCGTATTCCTTCTGGATTTAAAAGAATCCATCCCCCTTACTTATAATCAACATTTTTACCAACCACATAATGTTAGTTTCTTGTATATATTTTTTTTTCAATATATCATTTACAATTGCCATTAAATTGGTTTTCAAGGCTATCACATAGTGAGTTATTTGATCATGTTCAACTATACATTATGAAAATTGAAAGGAGACATAATTGCACTACAAAATCATTCAATATCATCTTAATCATCTTAGAAAATCATGTGGAAATCAAACTTTTCATGCTAGAAAATAAAATTAGCTCCAGATCGAGAGTTTCATTTTCAATACATCCACTGAGATATCCATCTTAGAGTTGGTTTTCCCACTTTCCTTTTAAGGGAGTGAGGGATTCAGACTGCTCACTTTGGCAATCCACAATTATTTTAAAATATTAACAAATAATTAGTCTTTTCATGACATTCAGTCACATTAACACTTGTCCTATACAAGTAGGCATGCAATAAATACATCAAACATATACGTAGATCACTAAAATTTTGAGAAATCATGATCATATCAAATGTAACCATACTACTATCATACTCAATTGAGTAATTTATGATATGCATGCATTTACATATTAAAATGGTCACAATTCATATTTGTGTGCCTAATTTTCACTATGAACATCATTCATATCCATGTATCCCTTTATTGCATTATCCACCAATGAGCCCTTTGACTTGTGAGTGTATTACTCGCCAATCCAAATCTTGTCCATAAGGATAGCCCACATAGGCTTCTAAGATTTGTATCAAATCTTATGTGTTGACAACTTTCTGCCTCAACCATGCCCCTCCCAGAAATTTATGCAATACATGCAACATTCCATTGCAAGATATATAAGAAAAGTGCATACTCAACATGAAGGAATCCTTACCCTATTTCTTCAACTCACCAATTGTTGTAGTGTGGCTGATTTCCATTCTTACATGGTTTCCATTACCATGAATACTCAGTTGAAAACTTTTCAAGGAGTCCATCTAGTTCTTTCTCTAGCCTTCTTCTATAGGCTCCTCCTTTTCCTTGTCCTCAATACTCTTTTCAATGGCTAAAGGCACCTTTTCTACCTCAAATCTTGTCTTCAATGCAAGATCTTTGATATTAAATAAAATTTCATTCATAAATTGAATGTTAATCAAATTAATCTTAAACATGTGTTATAGCACTTCTAATTGACAAACAATTTAAATTATTTACATGCACTAAATTTTCATCTTTAATATTTTAATTTTGCATTCACATATTTGTAATAAATCAAGCATGCTCAAGCTTAACGTACTTGACAATTCAACATTTTCCAAAGGAAAGGTATAACAATCAATACAAAAGTCATTTCAAGGGTTCCCTTTCATAATATTTACATAGCTTAGGGACTCCACAACCTAGTCATTCAGATTAGCCCAGTTAAATATTCATTAGATTATTTTATAAATGATTCAAATCTAACTTCATGAAGCAATTTTGAATTCAACTCAACAAGGGCATTTAGCAACTTCATTTAGAACTTAGCATATCAAGCTTATGTAACAAAATTTTATTAATTTTTTCTCATGATATTAAACAAGCTTACCAACCTAAGTTACTTCTTGTAACAGTCTAGGGGTACCTTCCCCTTGCACTCTTGTACATATAAGATGTTTCATTGATCAGGTATACCAATACCATTATCTTTTAGGTATCAATCAATTAAGCATTCCCATACCTTTATAATTTTTACAGTCCAACCCTTTTATCCATAACAAAACATCTTTAAGGAAGAAAGTCACGAGTTTTCCCTTTGTAATTCCTTTACATAACTTGCAATTTACAACATTTCTACTCCATTTCCTTTGAGTATTCCCTCTCAATTGGGCTTGCCATTTTGTCTTGGATTCAACCCATTTTTCTACATAATAGAGACACTTCACAAGGCTGAATTATTATCTACGTGCCAATCCTATGCAATCAAATTTATGGCCAATATATCAAATTTACTCTAATAATGTGAGAATACTTAGATTCTATCTTCATCTTTTTGTAACTCTATTTTCTCAGTCAAAGACCTCTAGTAGTTCATTTATATGTGATTACGTTTGTCATTTTTTTCCTCTAGTAGTTCATTTATATGTGATTACATCTGTCACTTTTTTCAATTGCTTTTAAATTTCTCAACAGATATATGAAAAACCGTGCATTTAATTATCAATTCAGTGTTCATTTGGAACTTGCGAACTATCGTGCATAGTAAATGCTAATACACTATGTTAATAGGTCGGAGCATCCATCATCATTTCCCATTGGTTAGCATGATAATATTGATTCCTTCTTCAACATAATAATATGAACATAAAGAATGACATAATTGAAGGAACACCTTACCTTCGCAAAAATGCACCATTGTAGGAAAAATGGGTCATAAGATGATGTGAATACATGAAAAAGGGTAGTCAAACAGTGGTGAATAGGCATCCGAAAAATGGCATTTCTGATGCTTGTCATCTCCCCCAGCCAAAAGTGTTCCATGTCCTCATATAACCAGATAATTAGTCTAACTCAAAGTGAGAGTGACTCACATGGAGGTTGCTAATGTTGTAGTCAACCTCCCCTATGTCGAAAGCAAAGAAATAACCCTCCATTTTCTTAATTTATTTTCAACAAATAATCTCCCTTTCCTTGGTCATGTTGTAGTCCTTATGATATTTTAAGGCAAACAACCAAATCATGGGGTAATGTAGCTTCAATCTTATCCACTTATTTCTACACATGGTAAATTTTAGGGGCGAATTTTAGCCCATGGGCAGAATTTAAGGGGTTTTTCATTTTAGAGGGGTGAAATTTTTATAAAGCACCCATTTCATATATTTAGCCCAACTTTTATTTTAAAAATAATTATTTTTTTCATTTTAGCCCAAAAAAATGGGGCAGATAAACTATGAAAAGACTCATTTGACCCGACTCGCCTGGTTTGGGAGGTTATATTCCATTATAATCGCCCGATTTTCTGCTTTGCAATGTTAAATCCATTTGCAATCGCCCATTTTCTGGGTTGGGAAGTGGTTTGAGAGGTTGTATTTGGTCCCAATAAATAAAAATATAAATAAATTGGAGGTATGGTAAATAATTAAAACCTCTTTTTATACTTACTCCAAAGGTATGGTAAATAAATAAAAATATAAATAAACTAGAGGTATGGTAAATAAATAAAAATATAAATAAACTAGAGGTATAGTAAATAAATAAAACATGCTTTTATATTTAGTCCATAACCCTCTTTCTATTTAAGGAGGCTCAAAAAAGAGGTTTTATTTAAGTGAGTCCTATGGGCCAAATATATATTTATAAAAGAGGCATGGAAAATAATAAAACCTCTTTTTATATTTAGTCCATAACCCTCTTTCTATTTAAGAAGGCTCAAAAAATAGGTTTTATTTAAGTGAATCCTAAGGGCCAAATACCATATTTATAAAAGAGGTATGGTAAATTAATAAAAATATAAATAAACGAGAGGTATGGTAGATAAGTAAAACATTTTTTAATATTTATTCCATAAGTCACCTTATATTTATGAACACTCAAAAAATGCCTTATATTTAGGTGAAGCCTATGGGCCAAATACCATGGGTCAAATTATTATTAATACCATGCAAAAAAACATTATTAACCATAATATTAGTATTAATAAAAAGAAAGATAGCACATGGTATTGACCCATGGTATTCATGTGAAATGTAGCCTATTTAAAGGGGGGAATTAAACCGGCATAGATCCATCTTTACTTTGGATCTACTAAGTGCCTAGAGGGATCAAATACGTGATATGAAAACTAGCATAGAGTGAAAAAATATTTGATCCCTCTCGGGGCTTGGTAGATCAAGAGTAAAAATGGATCTTGTAATTTAATGTCACTTAAACATTTAACATGGTTAAAATAAAAAAATAAAATAAAAATCAATTATTAATTTTATTATTTTTTATAAATTACTAATAGTAGTTTTTAAGCTCTAGGTTTATGATAACCCATGGTAATACCATGGTATTCATGTGAGCATAGACTATTTAAAGGGGAAATTCTATCAGTTTAGATCCATCTTAATTCCAGGTCTACCGAGTGCTGAGAGGGATAAATAGATTTCATCCCTCTAAGAGTGGTAAATGTGGAGTTAAGATGGATATAGGTTGGTTTTATGATAATGAAAATATTAAATAGACTTAGGAAAATATATTGTAAAAAACATCTTAAGGTGAATGGTTAAAGCTACATTTAGTCACTTCACAGAATTTAGTAAAAAATACCAATATTTCCATTAATATTGTCTTTTCTAATTTAACAAAAAAAAATTCAAAACGGTGAAATATTATCACTCTTTCCGCATCACCCTCGTAGAAGAGAGATAGTCGTTGCCCAGATTTCCCACTATTTTTCAAACGTTCTCAATATGATATCTTCATGAAAAAGTTAAGGTAGTAATGTTGGATTAGTTGTTTGAAAAATATGCTAGTTTGTACAACCTTTCATCTTCTTTGTTATTCTTAGTTTGTCATAATGATTTGTAGGGGTTGGGCCATTGCACCATATTGTCCTAAAAGACAGAGATTGTGCACCAAAAAGGAAATTAATCCACATGTTACAACGTTGTTAAAAAATGCAAGACGTATGAAGGTAGTGAATTATGCTAATAAGCAATTTAGATTGGGAGAGATGTAATTAAATTTTATTATTTAATTGAAGATTTCCAATTAAAATAATAATAAATCTACATTTATATATTTATATATTGATTGGAAGGCTTCTGACAATGGTCGCTTATTTCCATTAGATCCCCTTCAGGCCTTTGGGATACCTACTACTTTCTTATATTATATAGTTGGGGCTTGCTACTTGTTGGCGTGTTGGGCTAAACAAACTTGATGTGTTTTTGTTTTTGTTTTTTTGTTTTTTGTTTTTGTTTTTGTTTTTTGTTTTTTGTCTTTTTTGTTTTTTGTTGTTTGTTTTGTTTTTGTTGTTTTGTTTTTTTTTTGTTTGTTTTTTTGTTTGTTTTTTTGTTTTTTGTTTGTTTTTTGTTATCGCAGTTGGAGTCTATGGAATAAGAAACAAATTTGATAGCTTGAAAAAAGTGGTAGAGAAAAGATTAATCTCTCCTACCTTGACAAAACTAGTGGTCAAGATCAACACCTACAAGAACTTTGTTGTGGAATATTATCAAAAGTAATAGAAGGATATGAAAGGGTGTACAGTAAGAACCTTGACAAACATGACCACTAAAACTTGCAACATTGTTTTTAGGAAGAGAAAATTATGTTTCTTTTTTCCAAACATGTATGTTAGTATATTATAATTTAATGAATATGTTTTCCTATTATCATATATGGTTTCATACTTTAACGAAACATTCACCAAGACTTCACAATGTTTTATTATTCAGTGAAAGATTTGCCAAGATCTTACAAGATTTTTTAATTCAGCGAAAGATTTGCCATGAATTTACAAGATAATATATACATATTATATTATTGATAAAGTCGCCTCCTATTTTTGTTTTTGTTTTTTTTTGTTTTTTGTTTTGTTTGTTTGTTTGTTTTTTTTTGGTTTGTTTTTTGTTTTTTTGTTTGTTTGTTTTTTTTTAATCACAATTGGAGTCTATGGAATAAGAAAGAAATTTGATAGTTTGACAAAAGTGGTAGAGAAAAGATTAATCTCTCCTACCTTGACAAAACTGGTGGTCAAGATCAACACCTATAAGAACTTTGTTGTGGAATATTATCAAAAGTAATAGAAGGATATGAAAGAGTGTACAGTAAGAACCTTGACAAACACAACCACTAAAACTTGCAACATTGTTTGTAGGAAGAGAAAATTATGTTTCTTTTTTCCAAACATGTGTGTTAGTATATTATAATTTAATGAATATGTTTTCCTATTATCATATATGGTTTCATACTTTAATGAAACATTCACCAAGACTTCACAATGTTTTATTATTCAGTGAAAGATTTGCCAAGATCTTACAAGATTTTTTAATTCAGTTAAAGATTCGCCATGAATTTACAAGATATTATATACATATTATATTATTGATAAAATCGCCTCCCATTTTTCCTATGTATCATGGGGATTCACCCATTTATTATACATATAAATTTAGAGTGGTTCTTAAAATTTTCCCTGTTTCTACAACTTTCTATGCACTTAATATACCAATGCATTCTCTCCAAGACGAACACAATATTGTGAGGATTGAATGGATCTCTCCTCTACATATCTTCTTTGGCTTATTTCCCATCTCTTAGCACACCTCTCTACAACTAATTTGGAAAATAATTTTATCTATACCTTGTAATGGTTAATAGGATCTTGTCTATTATGAGCCTAGAATTCTACGTGGTTAAGAGTTAACCCAACTATAATGTGTGATGAGGATAGTCTTGAGTTTTTAGAATTCTGCTCTAACCCACAAGTTACAACTATAATTGTTTTTAGCTACTTAGTGAACAAGTATCTAATTGATATTATTATTCAAGTATGATGCGAAGACCCTTAATTGAACATTCCCCACAAAGTGATTCGGGTTCCATGTAGGATCATGGTGAAGTAAAATGTTGTGTTGATATAATTCAAACAATAGATTATTTTATTCATTAATAGTGCTCTCATAGTAAGTCTCTAGGAAAGTAGTTGGGGATGTTATTTCGTAGGGCTTGCCTGTCATTAATACTTTCCATTGAAACATGAATAATTTCTCATACAAATTCTTGTTTTACATAAGGGATGGTGCCTTTCCACTGAGTGCAGACTCCAATATTAGGTCAAGTTGTATCTTCTTTGCTTCTAATTTCTTTGCCTATTTCTGTAACTTAGTGGATTTGTTTTCTTCTCTTTTCATTTCCTTTTTCCAATGGTCCCACTTAGACCTGTGGACCTCCATTGGCTTTGCTCACTTCTCTTTAAGGCTCTTCATAGCCTAGTGATGTTCTCCTATTGGCCTGATCCCTTCATATGCCACCATCATATCTTTCCACTTGTTTTCGTAGGATTTCCCTTGTATGTCATGTACATCGGTTTGGACAACCTTTTTTCCTTTCAAGTTTACCTCTATATGAGAGAATGGATCTTATAATTCAAGCTTGTCCTTATATGTTTGAATAGTTTTTTCCTGGACATAGATCCTATCTATTTATACACCTCTCTTAATTTTTTATGTTTCCACGAGTCTTTCTACTTGACAAAGGCAATCCAACCCTTTGTAGGATTGGTCAGACCTAAATCTATATTTTAAGGTTTTTACTTGATGACAAAGGTCTTTATTAGTCTTCTCCAATATTTTATTCCTTATAAAATGGCCAAATATAATGATTTGAGGAAAAGTGTTCCTATATATTCCTCTTCTTCTTGGTCTTGTGGATCCTCTTTTGAATTTGCATAGTCAAATTGGGCTCCTTAGTTGCTACAACTATCCCTTTTGTCCTATTTCTTCCTCTAGTGTTTCAACCTTTATACCCTTTATCTATTTTTTTTGGAAATTAGTTTCCTTTGCTAGTTCGTGTGTTGCAACAAGGTCCATATCCTTATCCACCCCTACTAATTCATGTGTTGCAATAAGGTTTATCTCTACATATGTAGTTGGGTCCTTCTCCATGTCCATATTTTTTTTGGTTCTGGTGTTATAGTAGGTTCCCTCTTCAAGTATCTTATCTGCTTCTTCTTAGGTATGGCCATGTAGGAGGGTATTTTGGTTCCTCATTTTTTTGTACCCCTCAGCCTTTTTGTTGGAGGTTAACTCCCAATGATTTTGAGATCACTATCCTGAAGCCCTTCGTGTGGCATGCTTGCTTCTTCCTTTTACTGTTATGTCTTTGTGTTGGATTTTTCCTCTAGTTCTCTAGCAGTCCCTAATTTATTTGAGGTTGTTACAATTTCTGCCTCTACCTCCAATTCCATTGTGTCTTCTACCTCTGTCATGGTTGTTTTAGCTTCTGCCTTCACCTCTAGTTTTGTTACAATCTTGGGTGATTCCCATTTTGGCAACCATACTAGGTTGTGTAAATTGTGGCCAACTTTTTGGGTGCATGCATTACAATAAACTTAATGAGGGAGTGGTGTGAAAGATGGTTAGCGGGTTGGCTAGCCTTCTAGGCGCTAGCTGCCATTTTCAATAATGTTTTCCACAAAAAGAAAGGCATATTGACTAACCTTTGGTGTTGTAAGTGGTTAAGTAGATTTAAATTATGCCAACATATAATGCCATGTCATCCTTCATAAGTGAAGTATTTCTCAATGAAAATGGCCACATCCACCAATGGTGTTGGTAAGGATTTCATGTTAAACCTCTTTACTTTATTTACTAGTACCTCATTTGCTTGTAGGAATTCACCCCTCACTTCTGCCTATGATGTTTTTTTGAGAATATCAACGTTCTCCCACCTAGGACTTCTCATTGACTATTGTTTCTTTGGTAATTGTAATTAGAATCTCTCGTATGTCAATGTGTCGCCTTGAAAATGCATGGAAAAATAAAGAGTGATATCCCCATCAAACCCTTGCAACCTTTCAATGTAGACAATTCACCTCGTTGACTAGAATATGGCCTAGATATGATCATAGGATTGCAGTAGGAGGGAATTAGATGACTCCTCAACAAACCACCCATGGTGCTAGTCAGAAATCAAGCAAGCTACAAATTGCAACAAGAATCACACACTTCATTGGAAAATTGTGAGATGTCGATCTCCAAATATGCCATTATGGAAGTATAATTGCCAATTATGGTGAAGAGTTTTGTTAGGTTGCAATGGGATGTGGAAGCAAGCAAATGGTGTAGAATTAATGGCGAGGATTTTCATTTTAATGCAGGGGAATGATTACAAGGCAAGTGAAATAGTGAAATATCAAATATGTAATACAAATTAAGTGAAAGAGTGAGCTTGGAGTATGCCTTAAAACTGTTTTTGCTTGCCTAAGAGCTTATCTTCCTCAGGCGTAAGGAAACAGGTTAATGGTTCAAGACCCAAAGGCATCTGGAAAGAGTGAAAGTCTACTCCCTTACAGACCACCAACGGGTAATTGCAAGTGGTATGGTTTTCCTTGAATAACAATGATTAGTTAGCTCACATTCGTGGATAACAACCATTGATATTTGTCCCCACTATTAGTTGGAAAACTGAGTTATGATAAGTTTTCCACTGTTTAACAAAAAAAATATAAAAGTGAAAGAAAATGTTATAACATTAAAGATACTTGCACCCCAAATCCAATATCAATTATAAATACAATACATATGTTTTTTAAATATATTACAACTTTGTTAAAAAATAATACACCGAAGTAAATCACTAAGCTTTAACAAAATGTAATGAAAATGTATATTTAAATATTATTGTGAGAAGTATGTCAAAATAAATAATTTGCATAATCATGAAGCACAATAAAATTGATCATAAAGCCATTAAAAGATATCTTTAGCCCATTAAAAGCATGGTAAGATAATTGAAAAATATAATTGAGCAAGTATCAAAATCAATACCCATTAATGTAACCTTATAATTCTAACCCACCATATTTGATTTATAAACTCTACTCACCCAAATTGATGTACATGGATACCACTGTACCTTTAATATTCCTTCCTCTTCATTTATATACTCTATAACAACAAATAACTTTTTATCCCTAACTAAACATAGAAAATTATATATGTTGCTAATTTTTTTAATGCTAACCTACCTTCCTTTATGGTCCCACTTTTCATGTACATCTTTCTCAAGGCTACATTACTAATGTTTTTGGCTTGAGCGGCCTCCATCGTCCTCCTAGATAAGAGATATTCTTGAGTCAATGTGTCAAACTTCTTTTTGGGCCTCTTCCTCAAACTTTTTAAACTCCCCCACTTTCCTTTATTGTATGAACTTTTGATTTTCTGCTCTCCTTTGAGGAACTGAAGTAAAAGAACAAAGAAGAATAGTATTAATGGAACTGAAATTTCAATATAAAATTGTGTTATGATAGAATAATATGATATATAACATTATATAAATACAAATATTAATATAATATGAGATTGTGGATGATATTAATATTAAAATGAGGAAAGATTCTATCGCATTTACTTACGAATTTATATTCAAGGTAATTTTAGAATGGGCAAAGTTTTTGGTTTCAACTATGTATGTAGAATTATTTATAACATATGTATATTTATATAATTAGAATATGAGTATTAATGTAGATTGAGATTTTAATATAGAGGTGTGGTTTTGTAATTAGATATGGTGTATTATTAGATGGATTAAATAATTAGAAAGCATAACGTTGAAATTATTGATAATATTAAAGTGAAGGAGGATTTTATCATAATAATCGTGCGATTTATATTTCCATGTGAGCTTTAAAAAAGTTAAGATTTAGATATCGCTAATACAAAATAAATCATATTTGCCGTGTAATTATTATTCATGTGAAGCACACTTATATAAGTAGGAGGGGAGTATAATTGTTGAATGAAATCTTAACATAGGGAAATGATATTATAGTACAATAACATAGAACATCACATAAATAATAACTAGAAATTAGAGTTCATGCAACTTTGAATAGACTGTGATTGGGTGTCATTTTAAGGCATGCCATGGTGGAAAGGTCACTAATTCAAAACCCATGGGTAGTCTCACCCGCCTAACCAACGCAAAAAAACCATGATTTAGAAATGGTCTACAAAGCATGGCACTAAAATCATTGGCAATATGTAGCAAAGTGAGGGAGAATGTTATCACATCAACCCAAGGATTTGCACTCCAAAGCTAACATTCAAATTTACAAAATTTATGGTGTGGGTAATGCTTATAAATCATCTTTGACTTATGCATGTGAAATTATTCACAACACATGCAAACAAATCACTATTGGAAGAAGACCTATTATAAAAGTTGTTTTTCCAAATTTTGCATTTCATAAATTTCCATTAGAGGTGAAGGCATAGGTTTTTGTGAATTTTTTTTAGAGATGTACGATTATCTCATAGCTGCGTTAGTATGCTTAATAAAGTGCAACACTAGTGCTGATGTACCTAAAGCACCACTAATAATGCACTCAATTACGGGAATTTGAGGTCAAAAATGGGTCTCAAACCAAAACATGTAGTAACAAAATTAACTTTAAAGGAACCAATAGGATTCAAGAGGATGGTGTCATCTATGTGCGGAAATATTTTGGAGGGCAAAAAAGAAAAATATTTTTTTATTGTATTTTCATCTTATCTCTTTATATGTTTACTCAAATTTCAAATGTAGACATGTGTTGGATGCATAATTCAATTCCACATCCAAGGGTGCCTACCTTGAACATACTTTTTTCATGTATTTTCATTTTTTTCGATGTGGGTCTACTTAAAAGTATGCAAATAGAGTACTCTTTCAATGTGGAATTGAATTATACATCTAACTCATGTTTGCACTTGACTTTTTAATAAACTTATAAGAAGATAAACTGAAAATACAATTAAAAAATTAGTTTCTATCTTTTTTTTTTTAAATTTATAATTCTTATTTTATTATTTTAATTATTATTATATTTTGTTTCCTTAATATGCCCATTTTAGATCTCTAAATTCTTCTAATGCACCACAAAATATATGCAATATATTTAAATTTATAAACAAACTACTAATAATGTGTGGGTACATACACTAAGTCTCAACTCCACACCATTAAATATCGGTCAGTGTATTGTAAGGCCGCTACTATGAAACCATCTAAATGCTTATAATGGGTTAGAATTGTAAGTTATTTTTCTCTACTTATATTTATTTAAGTAAAGTTTACTTACGATTAGTATTGTTTAGCAAATGTAATTTTAAAGTAGGGAAAATAGTTAAATTAAATGAAAAAAATAAAATGAAAATGCTACCTCGTAATGAACGAAAAAGCAACTACAAGTAGACTATCACCATAACCTATGATTATCTTGAATTTTGTTACTAATTTATATGAATCTCATTTTAAAAATAGTTAGTATTTAGGTATATTGATAAGAAATTAAGGGTTGTAATGAATTTTTTATTTAATGTAAACGCACTACTATTGATGCAATTTTTTGTACATCAATTTAACGAGCATTTTTATTTTGTAATTTGTAAATTGTTAATTATAATTTAAATTATGACTTTACTAATTATTAAGAAAAAGGAAAAGTTCAGGAGATAGAGATATTTGCACAAAAAGTTATCAAATTTCAAATGAAAGCGTAATCATAGGTGCTTTGGTGGAATTTTAACAACTTATGGAGAACACAATACTCTCTTGCTTTCATTTCCATTGATTTAATTAGGTTGATGATTTTTTATAGGAGTGAGATTTCCAAGATTCAACAAAGAAACTCATATCCCCTATGGCCCTTCAACCACACATTTGATTCTGAACTCCCTTGAGGAATTGTCCACATGGGAAAATAAAATTGAGTACTCATTGATAGCGATAAAAAAGCTAAAGAAAATAAAAAAGAAAATTTGAAATTAACCATTAATTAGTAGTTCAAGTACTAGGTCAAAAAGTAGTACACATCAATAAGATTTGTATTATGGATACCCAACCAAACTCAACAATCTTGAGGCTAAGGATTGCAAAGCTCACTCTCACCAAGACTATACCAATCACTCTCTCATATTCTAATTTAGAACAATTCCTCTTTCAATGCTTTAGCTTAGCTTATGCTTCTCATCTTTAGGTAGTTAGACACTCCCACAACTATAGTTCACCAATCACAACGTCTTCCAAATAATCATGGGCATGCCATCACTCGCACATGGAAAGTAAAAGTAAAATTTCATAAAATACCCTCTATATTATCCTAAAACTAGAGGATATAAATTTGCTAATTATATGTGTGTGTGAGAGAGAAGAATCCCTATTTCCCTCGCCCTTCTTATTTCTTTATTGTATTTTAGTTTTTTAATTTTAAAATTACATTTTTATACATACTAATTAATCTAGATTATTCAACATTAAAGAAAACATGCAGTAATTACCATGAGGACTAATTAATATAGTTTATGTATTAATTAATCAATTATATTTTTAACATTTAACTTTCCTAACTCATTTTAACGGGGCACACATGCACACACACAACCTAATGTAGTTATCAAGAGTAGGTTCTCAAATATTCTTCTTCTTCTTCATCTTTTTCCCAAAGAAAAAAAACAAGTAATTTATTTCTTTGAAGAGAACAAAACTACAAATGTACATGCCTAAGGAATTCCTATAGTTGTTTTCTCAATCTCTCCAATCCCATGGAGTCTCATACTTGCACTAAAAATTCAACAAAAATATTAGCTTAAAGTTATCTTAAAAACCCTGCTTAATACTAGTCAAAAACCAAATAGCAAGTTATCATGTACATCATTCTGATTGAGTTCATTTTGTTCATAAACTTTATCACAGTAGTTATAACAAAAAGGTCCCTTCATAGTTTGGTAAAGAAAATAACATGCTTGAGTACAAACATTAATAAACTGGTCTCATAAGAGAGATTTACAGTAGTGCTTTGGTCATCACTTTAAAGTTCTAGTAGTCAGATTTAGAGCCAAAAGTTTGTGAATGTAATATAAAGAGCTTACATGGGTTTTCTCAAATATCTTGCATGAAACTTAGTCCATTTCCACTCTAGCTTTTGAAAAATGAGCTGTCTCTGATACTTTCAAAATGACGTGAGATAAATAATTTGTAGTTATTTTCATGTCTTGGAAAAAAGGCATTAGAGAGTGATTTTGCAAAGGGAAGTATCCATTCATCCAATTCATCGCCATAAGTCAATCACCATAAATGTGTAACCGAGAAAGTCCCTTTTCTCTAGCTAGAAACATAGTGAGCTTTAAAGCCATTGGCTCATTGAAATTGTTTGCTACTTTCCTAATGTAGGCTAAAAAGAAATAGATTGATCTTTTGTGAGGTGTATTATTCCACTATCCCTTCCCCAAGATGGATTTCATTAGGTAGCCCCATCAAAAAATTCCCAAGTTATGTCCTTTTGTATAATAGGTTCCTAGCAGGGAATTGAAATCATGGGAAAAGGGATTTGTAAACAAGCTAAAATAATGACAGTATTTTGGAGAGCACAATACAAGGAAGAATAATCTGAATCCTCAAATAGCAAGTGATTTCAGGCAATCCATATGCCCCAAGCAACAATCACAGGGAGAGATTTATAGTTTCTAGTATGTTGATTGTCTACCCTTGTTTTAAAGGCTACTTCAATAGAGTCTCCATCACAGTTGTAAGATGGAATTTTATGTTATCAAATGCATTAACAATACACAATCAACATTTTTCATCTACATGTGCTCTCTATAATGCATAATGATTATGTAATAAATAAAATCAAATAATATATAATCAACAATATTCTTGCAAAGAATGTTAACAAAAATTGATGCAAAATCCACCAATTAATTTTCATCCATTCCCAATCATTTCCATCATCCAATTTTCAACTTTTTGCATGGGTCCCTTTGTTGAGATTAGTCTTTACATGTTGCTCCATAGGGGATTGTATTGCAACTCATTACATGGGAAATTTTAACAAGTATTGGAAGTTTTGATATTGCTCCAAGGCTCTACTCAACTTTCGTCATCTCGCAAGGCTCTATGGGCCCAAGTATCTAAAAAGCTCTTAGACTCCATAGAGTACACCATCTTAGGTTTTAGCATATATTTTGTATGTGTGTGTATGTACATTATATGTTTATATGTGTCATTGTCTTATGACTATTATGTATCATAACATCGACACAACATTCTAATATTATTGTATACAATAGTCATGTAGCCTATAGTGCTTATCAATGCTTTTCATATGCTCTTAAATTCTACACAATGTTGTAAACAACATTATTTATCCTCTCTCATGTTTAATGGATAGAATATAACCTTAAAAAATGGTGAGTATTGATGTGAAATGGAATCTCATTACAATACAAGACTATAGTAATACAAGGAAATAATAAATCTTGTCCACCATACAAATAAGGATGTGTGATGTTAGATTTTAGCATATAGGTGGAGGGATGATAACACTAACATAAATTTTCGCAAATATAGAAAGGCAATGAAGATAATGACACCAATTTAGATTTTAGCAACATATACATGTGGCGAGAATAGTAACATCAATGTAATCAATGTCATCAATGTCACGACCTAAGCTGATGTTATTCACCTCAATACTACTAAATGGCCTTAACATCTTTACCCATTACTTGACACTATTTATATTCTCTTGTGCACTAAATATCAATGATATTAGTACCAAAGTGAAAGTTTTCTCACATCAACCTCGAGACTTGCCACCCAAAGCCAATTTTTAAAGTGCAAAAGTGCTTGGGGATCAATTATAAAAGCAATGCACATGTTTTCTCTTGAAAAATATGTGTTCTATTATAACTTTGTTAAAAATATGATAAATCATGAAAGTAGATAGCTAGGCTTTAGTAAATTATAATGAGTATGTATATTTGGGTATCATTGTTAGTGGTGTGTCAGAATGAGTAGTCTACATGGTTGCGAGGTACAATAAAATTGAACATGTCATGAGACATTTAAGGATATATTTGTTAATTAATGGGATGCTGAAATAATTGAGAGATAATATCGAAAAAGTCTCAAGACCAATCCATACTAACACAACCTCATAATTGTAACACATAATATTTAATTTGTAATCTTTATCAATCTAAAATTATTTATAAGTGACACCACTCCCAAGTTTAAATACTTCTCCTTCTTGATTTGTATACCTCTAAATAACATGTGACTCTTCCTATCAAAACCAAACACAAAAGATTATGCACAAAATGCATAACTTAACTCATAATAACATTGTGCTTATATCACTCAACAATAATCTTTCATGAAAACTACTCCTACAAATGTGCAGTAAATGTCAGTTTCTAGCTTGCTAGAAAATCCAATAATTTAACATTCAAGTTGCAAGTAACTATTATCACAACAATCTACTGAATTTTTTACACCAGCATAGATCCATCTTAAATACGGATCTAACATGAGTCGAGAGGGATCCAATTTCTTCAAGTGCAATTTTTTTTTGAGTTGATATTATTTAAATATTTTGTATATATATATTTTTAGTCTATATAAGTAAAATTTCAACTTTGATGACAGACAGAGAAAGTTACACATTATATTGAATTATAAAATGAACTTCGCGGCTCAATAATTTTCCAAATTTTGTAGAAACGAAAAACTTAATAAACCGAGACATTGACTTCTCTCATCTACTTGTTGACAAGGGCCACCCTTGATCAACCGAGGGACCTTTTCTTTAGTCCAATGCTTTTTGGCAACAATGGAATCATATTATTTTCATATGTTTTGCTTTGATCGTGTTCTTTAAACCCTATGTCATGCCACATCGTCAGCCCTTTAGGAAGCTGCCAATGTACCTTCCTTTCCCCGGCCCCACTTTTCTTCCCACGTGCAACTTTTTCAATGCTACATTCCTAAAGTGTTTCGCTTAAGCCACCCTTATCGTCCTCTCGGATAAGGTAGAGATTCTTGAATTAATGGGTTAAACCTCTTTTCAGCCATCTTCCTTGAACTTTTTATCCTCTCCAACTTTCCTCGATTCTATGACCTTTTTTATTTTCTCTTCTTCATGGAATGGCCCCATAGCTTTATATTTTTTCAGTGACAGTCTTTCTCATAAGAGAGAGTGAGTAAAAGAATGAAGAGTAATCTTACTGAATTGAAATCTCAACACAACAATAATAAAAGAACATGCAATATCATCATAATAAGATAATATATAAAAATATGTAAATGATAATTATAAATGAAGGGTGATCAATTAGATATGTTATGTTATTGAGATGGTTAATGATATGTTATTGAGATGGTTAATGATGTTAGTATGAAATTAAGGAGAGATATTTATTTAGGGATTTATAATAAGATAATATATAACATTATATAAATGATAATTATAAATTAAGGGTTATTAATAAGATATTTTATTAAGATGGTTAATAATGTTAGTATAAAAATAAGGAGAGATATTATCATATTCATTTAGGGATTTTTATATTAAGATAAATTTTAAATTGGCAAAGTTTTTAGTGTCAATAATGCTTTATAAAACATCTTTATCTCAAAATTGTCATGTATGTAGAATTATTCATAACACTTGCACGTCCATGTAATTAGAAGATGAGTTTTAATGTAAATTGAAATTTCAACATAGAGATATGGTCTTGTGATTAGATATGATGCATCACCATATAGGTTGAACAACGGCAAAGCATGACAATTCTAGTACCGAGTGAGGGAGGATTCTATCATGGTAATTAGGGGATTTACAGCTCAAAGTTAGCTTTGGAAGTGGTCAAGATTTGGGTATTGATAATACATAATAAACCATATTTATCGTGTAAGTATTGTGCACGTGGAATTATTAATGCATTCTCACATAAGTAGAATTGGAGTATCATTGTTGAATGAAATCCTAAGATAGGGAAATGATAATATAATATGATAACATAGAACATCACATAAATAACAATTATGAGCCAGATATGGTTTACAAAGCATGACACCAAAATCTTTAGCAATGTTAGTACTAAAATGAGGGACGATCGTATCACATCAACATAGGGACTTCCACCCCAATTCTAGCTTTCAAATTTACAAAGATTTTGGTGTGAGCAATGCTTATAAATCATATTTATCCCACAATTGTTATGCATGTGAAATTATTCATAACAAATGCAAACACATCACTACAAGAAGAAAGCTTATTGTAAAGGTTGTTTTCCCAAATTTGACATTCCATAAGTTTTTAGTGGAGGGGAAGGTAGAGGCGTTTGTGAAAATTGAATAGAGGTGTGCCATTGTCTCATAGGTTAGTGTGCTCAATAAAGTGCCACACTAGTGTATTAATATACCTAAAGCATCATTAACAATGAGCTACAACACAAAACATGCATTGGAGTCTGTGTGTGTGTGTAAAACTAGGATTGTTGTAAAATTGGTCCGTCAAGGCGAACAATACGCTTTGGATAGGGAAACATGAAAATAAAAACCTTACCATTTTTCCTTAATTTGTAAAATTCCCTCAACATTTTGAATCTCTCTTCCAAACACCAATGCACCATTTCACTTTACCATGCCCCAAATTTCTATGTTTCATTTGCAAATCTTGTTCCTTAATCTTCATTCATGACATAATAAGTTTCAAATGTTCATTAAAGGAAACCCACGAAAGCATTTTTCTTCATATTTACAACCATACCTCATAAAGACAATGAAGATACTAAGCAATTTCTTGTTTTTTCTTTTTAAAAACATTTATATGGTTTCTTTTTTCTAATTTTAGTGAAGAAATATATATATATATATATATATATATATATTTTTTTTTTTTTTTAAATTTCTAAATATCAAATTTGAGGTACATCCAAAAATAGTTTTGCATACTGGTATGTTTATCAAGCACTAAAGACAATATTCCCCTTATAAATAGGAGCATCCATGTGTGATGGTGTGATTTCTTCTATAACATACCCAACCCCCTAGTGTCTGATTATGGGTGCACGTATCCATACTTGACATCCAAGGTTAAATCATGGAGATGGAATTATCAAAATTGCTCTTCCTTCAAACACCTCAAAAATGCATTTCAAAGATTTTCATAATCTTCTACTCATTGAGAGATTTCCGACGATATAAATCTCATCCAAATTTGATTTCCAGAGGCAAAGTTATGCCCATTTGAAAATTTTCCCTTTAAGGGCCACATTAGCATCCATGGTGTGCCACATGGCAGATACATGGCATCCATTTCACCCATATGTCACCATTGTACATGCCATACTAATTACCACCACAACCTACCTAATCTGCTAGTTTTTATATAATCCATCAAACCTCCAAGAAATATGTTATAGGGTTACACATCTTTCCTTTCATTCAATCCTTGTCTAATATGACTGATAGATCATCAACTAACAATGATCAACCTTCCTGTCACCTGGAATTTATGTCTAATAGGTTAATGGGACCCTGGGCCATTAGAGCCCTAGACCACAGAAACCCTCGACATATTTCACCAACAATTCAAGTGGACATCCAATACTTGAAATCCTGATTGGTCAATACTCAACCACTCAATGCCCAGACACTCAATGGTTCGATATCTCAATATTGTGAAGTCCAAGTCACCTTTACTTCATCTACCACCTAGCCACCACCTTAACATCATTGTACATTCTAATCCACATCATCCTTCCATGTCATACTACCACATCAACATGTTACATCATCTAGGACTAACCTTTGTACCACATCATTGTGACATCACCTCACCACATTAGCATGCCATGCCACTAAGACCTGCCACACTAGCATGTCACATTTATTACTTTATCATGCTTCATTAGTATCAGGAGGAAATCCTGATAGTTGAGTTTCGACCTCTAAAATCCCAATACCCGACATGTTGACACTTTGATAGTTGATAATCGATAATTTGATAACCACCATTGATGATAAATTCTCTTAGATTTTACAAATGGGACATGTTTTTTCAATATTGGGGGTTAAGAATCAGTGACTGATATCTTGAACTCTAAAGACCCGACATATCAATACCTAATACTTATGTATTCAACCTTCCCATTACTTGTTAGATCCCGGATCTTCATCTTCATTAATCAATAAATAATACATGATCTATTAGTATTGAGCATTTGTTTAATAGTAACCATCACAATCTCCCAAAATCCAATAGCCAAAAGGTCGAAATGTGATAGCAGAAGACTTGATAGCCCTTTCCCACCTTCTCTCATCAACCATGTGACTAGGGGTTGAAGCTAAGGGCCTTCAAACCCAAAATTTTAGAAACCTATAATGCACAATAAATTTTTGAATCACCTAAAACCAAGAGGTGGGTTCAATCCTTGAATTTTCTTCTAGGAAGTACTAACTCATAAAGAGAATTTCTTAGATTGTGTTTAAGGACTAAAAAGGGACTTTAATGAGAACATGAGCTTCCCAAAAGACTTCTTGAGACTATAATGGTTTTGACTTACAATGAAGGAATTCAAATACCTCTTCTCTTAGATGTTTAATAAAATTTTCTTCAAATTATCTAGTAGAATTCCACTAGTTCGAGAGTTCTTCAGTGAATCTCTTTAATGCTTTCCACCATATGTTCTAAGAAGGCCCTTTCCCCTTGAGTCTCCCTTTTTCAATCAAGGCTCTTACCGTTTCCTCTAAGTTCTTATCATCCACGAGACCCTCAAATGATTTCAATAAACTTTGAGCTTTTCTAATCTGTCTAAAAATAGACCATGTACATTAGCCATAACCAAGACTAAAACTTTATCAACCCCATACTTAAGTGAGCCATTTCATGCTTAACCATAACCATGGAAAGCACACTTTAAGAGCACATTAAAGATTGGGTAGAAATAATATGAATTTATATAACCATTATAGCTAGATCTATTAATTCACATCATACATAGGCACCATATAGACCCTATTACCCATTCAATAGTGAAGCACATAAATATATCTATTCGTCATTTTTTCTCTCATTAATATGATTTACGTTACAAGGATGAAGTTCAAAATGGTACTTATCCAATCCATATCATTAGATGTCTACAACTAATGAAGGGTGAGCTAAGTTCCATCCCACCATAGGATTAGTTACACTATAGTCTTTCTTGTAGCTGACCACTCTCGATCCATACCAAGAAGCCATGAGGGAAGCTCTCACTAAACATTACAGGGTGGAGTCATGAAGACCATTCTCCTTCATCAAGTCAAACTTATCAGTGTTATTAGAATCCCACTAAGCCCAATTTTCGTCGCAAACTAAAAGAGAATTCTCTCTTAGGCTATCGATGGTGTAAGAATTAATACCACTCTCTTTCATCAATACAAAAAATTGGTATGAATTATTGTTCATAATGTGGAAATGGTGAGCTTGCACAACACAAAGAGAGCCCTTCTCTAAACCAATTCTTCCTTTATGCTTCCCTTTTGCAAAATTATGCATGGTTTTAATAAGTTTTCTTTGTAATTGAACACATTGGGCCTGCACATCACAAGGGAAGCCTTTCACTAAGTCAATAGTCCCTTGGTGCCTCCCTTTGTTGCTTTTATGCATAACTAAGGAAAATTCCTCAACAGTTCAATTTGTTCCTCTAACTCAGGCTAAAACCTTCTGAGATTGACCTCACTTAGGAAACGAGGTGGACAAAAATCATGCATAGGGATTTTGGTCCACACAAAAGCCCCCTCTTATCTATTTTTTTTGTCTTTTCTTACTCCACCCTTCTATCTCCCAGCCCCATTACTACTTTTCCTTCATTCTTCCTTCTCATTCGAATTTCTTTCTTGATGGGTTAAGTGGGTAGCCAAAAGTCTCTAGAAAGTGGGGGGCATATCCCATACCTATAATAAGTTTGGTACCACTTCCCCATTCCTTTCATAATTGTTGGGAGTTGGGTAATTCAACTACTAATTTTAAGAATCCGGGCAGTTAATTTAGGGTAGATGTGAAGCTTCCTAATATATCTATTACTTCTTCCTTCCTTCTCATGGCTTATCATGGTTCGTATCAAGGTTCCACCTCTTCCTTAGTTTTTATTAAACATAAATTATAATTGTTATGGGTCTTTTAACCCATTCACATTTACTTTCACATATAGGCATCATTAACACAATTAATTACAATTACAATATCAATAGTGATCTAGTTATTTGGGAGGATCCCTAATGGCTCAGAAATCAAAGCCCTCCGGTTGCAACAAAACGAGGGCTAGATTGAAGAGCTCGTCACAAGGAATCCAATGGCGCAAATGCACTTCAATCCTAGTTCGTATGTGGAAGTTATGCCTAGTCAAAATTCTGGTCAAACTTGGAAAAAATAACAGATTTAGCAGAGCGCTAGAAAAATTTATACCAAAATGACAGCCCGTCCAAATCAACAGCTAAATTTGGTGGAGTCTTGTTAAATATGGTGAGGGTTTTAGTTGGGGTTAAAGTTAGCAACATCACCAAATATGGCGACACCATGCTAAATTTGGTGGCAAAGTTGTGGCCAATAACATGGGGCCATGTGGCCTAATCAATGGGCATCATGTGGCACCCACTTAGTGGCTAGCTGGACCCATCCAACCATAACCTGGAGGACAAGTCAAGGCTTGACATTCAAACTCTACGAATGGTTTAACATTATCGACGATTTGCTTGTTAACAATGAACGGTTAAATGTTTTTATATGGCGACAAGTTATATATATATATATATATATATATATATATATATGATTGTAGTTTTTAAAGGAGTTCAACACTGCTAACTTGGTCACCTCGCCAAGTTGGAACCCCATATGTATCCCGATGGTTATATTAAAATTAACGACGATCGTTCGACGATTATGGTGGCTTGGTGGTAAAAAACCATAACAATTTTTTTTTGGTTAAACTATTTTAATGGGTAGGAAATATTGGCTTTGTATTTATATTAAAAATATATGTGTTAATTCAAAATTGTTGGCAGGTTTGTTTAACCAAGCGGTGTTTCAATGTTGAACCATTATATATTATATATTGACAAAAGTTTAAGGTCGAAGGGGTTTGAACCCCGGACCAATTTGACACAAAAGAACTATTATTAGTCCACCAAACAACTCGCTAGCTGGTGGGGTTTTGAAATATTCACCCATTAAAATATATAAAATCTCATGCCATTTGCATCGAGGGAGGAGGCCAACGAGCAAAGACATGAGCGAAGTTGGAACCAGAGCGAAGGTTGGAACGAGGAGGGATGACAGGAAGAACCAGACACGAGGAACCTTGACAGTGCAGTTCCATAGGGGCATATTCCAAGAGAATATTCCCTAGCATATTCCTTTTTAAATGCTATTAAGGAATATAAAGATTCTCTAGGGGGTCCAGGGATCGTAGTGGTGGAATATAACTGAGTTTATACTCATTTTATTCAGATTTTCGAAAGTATTTCAATGTTGCAATCAGATTTGGGATCTGAGTAGTAGATATTAGGGCTCATGGCAGAAGCCTGAATTTTTCATTAATTGTTGGACATGAAGTTCGAGACAATAGTGCAACCTTTCAAAAGCTGGTCATGTTTATAGTCAAAAGTCTCAGAAGGATGAGACAAACCCATTGATGTTGTGATTGTTATAGTTTTGAGCAGTGGAACTTCAAGTCACTCCCAGGATTGGTGGTATAATGATGTATTTTTCCATGTATAATTTTCATTTTTGCTAAGATGAATGAAGCGACCTCCCCAGTATTGAAGCAGGGCTCGAAGACGTAGTCCACATTGGATGAAATTAATTATCAAACTTTTGTGTGCATTAGCTTTATGGATTCCTTTACGTTTTTTATTCTTTAAGTATTTGCACATATGTTTTTACATGCTCTTTCATGCAATTTTTCTAACATCAACCAAACAAAAGATCTTGGATAATGATGGTATCAAAGTAATATCAGATAAAGTTTGGTATAAAAATGATCTTCTTGTTGATGTGAATTACAAGTGTGAATGATAACCAAGTCCAAGATAAAAAAAGGGTGAAGGAAAACTTAAGTCTCTTGACCCAGAGATTGGATGTGCAACGCAAAGAAGGAAAATGGTGGATGACGATGCTTGTACTGAGAATGAGAAAGATTTCAAAAAATCCTTCTACAACATGGAAAATAGGGTAGATAATTCGTTTGTAGATTATGAGAATAAAGTGGAAAAGAAGAAGAAAAAGGAAGCAAAGAAAAATGTTTCGGTAAATAAGGAAAATGGAGGATAACCTCTTGAACCTCCATCTCCATTTTCTAGTGAATTCTCTACTTCTTCATCTTCTTCTAATCATTCAAATAAGGATATCAATCAGAACATCCAAGCAACAAATGTTGAGTTGAGGAGATTTCTACAAGAAGCATAAGAGGAGAAGCAGAGATTGCAACTTCATCTACAAGCCACAAAAGAGGCCTTGGAAGAGTTGAAGTGTAGAGAAGGCTTAGCGAAGCTATCATCATCCACTCCAAAATCGAAAACTGAGGTAAACTGTGTCAGTGATTCTTTAATTTCATGTTCTCATTGTGATGGCAATTTTGGTGCATTTGAAAGACATTCCAAAGCTACAAAATTAAGGGAGTATGAATCAATGTAGGTCGAGGATACATCACACCATTCCAACGATCGTAATTGTATGTCATCCCCAAAGGGAGGTGAGAATCTCAGAGGACGAGCTAAGTGAAGATCATCTTGCCAGAGTCACACCAAATATAACCATTCAAGGAAGGTTATGTCACCTAGGAAGGAGACACAAAAGAAGGTTAAGAAAGTATGTAGGAGGAAAAACCATTGCAACCATTGAAATAAAGGTGGACATCAGGAAGCCACATGTTGGAAGCTCCATCCAAAGCTACACCCAAAGAAGGACAGGGAGCATATGAAAGCGCCTATGAAGGAACCAACATGTCGGGCAAAATAATTGTGCCTTTAAATCGAAGTCATAGATCCACTCTTACATTTAATTTCAGGTAGGCTTAATTTTTATAAGACTTCCGCACAAAGTATATGCTAAGGAAAACAATGACTAATATAAAATAATCTCAAACAAAAGTCATTTCACACTCGCTCTCAATGATCATCAAAGTTGTTACGCACTCCACACAAATTCAATGCGAAGAAATATTGCGAAATAAGCTACTTTGCCACTCAACCAGTCTCATAGCACTCCTGAAAACCATCACTCATTCAATCCGCACACATAAAATAAAGTGAAATCCAAATTGTATCAACAAAGGAAATAATTCATTGCCACACTAAGATGAGGGACTGGTCCAGGACTTAAGTTGTCACACCATCCAAAGCTTCCTGCAATCAATTAAATTACACACATAATTAACTATAACGACAATAGTAACAAGAATCACATAACTGAGAAGAATTTATGTAATTAAGTATTCTACTCTAACTAACCAATTATCTCTTCTAAGAAGGAAGGCCCTTTCTTTTTAATAGGGGTTGATGCACTAAAAAGCACATGGACTACTTAGAGGAAATTATTGAACCACAAAGTTGAGAATTTGCCTTAATAAAAGTATCAAGATTACAAAGCTTTGGTGTTTTCCCCTTTCCAATCCTATTCTCTGATTCTTTGCTCTAGCCCTCGTAGACAAACAACCTTCTCTTTTATAGATCTTAATTAGAATGAGAAGATCATCATGAGAATCTTTTGATTCTCATGTGATCTTACAAAAAAAAAAAAAAAAAAAAAAAAAAAAAATCTTAACAGTTACACAATGATTTCCATGGAAGGGGTGAACCTATAACCATTTCCTTTAATTACAAATAAAGTTACAAAAGATCTCAACCAAATGATTTGGATGATCCACAAATATCTTCAAGTGATGAGTTGTTTCTTTAACTTTGACGTGCTCCTCGATCCGATCTTCATAATTAATTAGGAAAGGCAACACGTGCTTAGGCAAATTTTCTGTGTAACAACAACAACTCACAAAGCCTTTAATCCAAATTAGTAAAGGAAATAAAATGTAATCTTGTAACAACAAGCTTTGAAACACCATTCAAACTAGAAACAACCCATATATTAGTTTTATGATAAAAAGTAACCTAAGACAGTAGTTCTAATGTCAAATTATAAGTAGAATTGGACTAAGAAAGCGACAAGTGGAAAAGAACACACTTAAGTGAATAAGGGCTATTACAGTGATAAGATATGGCCATGTTGGTTAAAAAGGAGTAAAAGAAATAGGAAAAGAAGTAATAAAAAGATGACAATTTCATGACCCAACATCTCCCCCCAACTTAAGCCTATGCATGTCCTCATGCAGACTCATGTTGCTGATTCTTGACATGCTGAGAGTGAAGTTGTGTGAGGTTGTAAGTTCTTTCCATGTCTTCACCTCTAGCCTTGTATCCTCGATAAATGACCAACTTTGCCTCTCAAATATTATCAGTAATATGGTATAGTTGTTGATACTGATAGGTGGGAAAGCAAACAAGAGGGAACATGAATCTAAGTCTTATCCAACCTACACCAAACCTCTTAATGCAGTCAACATACTGATGGAATATGGAGAGTGCTTGCTGAAAATTTTGATAGCAGTAGGGGTCCTCCTCCTTTAATCTTGTCGAGAAAGATCCCATTTCAACTTGCTTCTATCCAAGGCACCAGTTCTCTTCCCTTGTATATTTCTTTGGCAACTCTATAGAATTGATCCTTGATGATCCGTAAGCAATGTCTTAGTGGCCTGCCATATTTTATTCTATCTACTTGTAACAGTTTAAGTTGAACCAGATTCTTCTATATTGCACAGTTTTACCCATCCCTCATTAGTTGTTACAGTATCATAGGAAAATTTCTAGCCTATCTAAGTTTGCATAAAATGAACAAAAGCCCTGAGTTGTACATCTACCACATAGGGCATCAAATTAAATTATTGATCTCCAAAACAAGTGAGATCATGCAAGTACAACTTGCACAATAAATGTTGTTATGAGAAATCAACACTTTGGAAATTTTCCAAGAAGTCATGTATCTGTCTTATTTTGTATGGTTGCTTCTTTGTAAGGGTTGTTAATTGGAATATGTAGTGTTTCTCTTGCAAATATAAAGGGTAAGAAGGAGAAAGAAGCCTACTGCACAATAAATCATTAATGAGTTCGGAGATGAGCTCATTTTCTTGTTGTAACAATTGAACTTCTCCTTTCAACTCCTTCACCTACTTTATTGTTTGATTCCTCTCCCTTTGAATTTTTACAAAATCCTCAACTCTTAGTTTCTTAGGCCACCCCCTCTTAACCTTATGCACCATTTCCTCATGCTACTTTAGGAAGATGACTTAATATTTGGGAAATACTGCTAACTTCTTCCACTGCTTTGCTTCCCTCAATAAATCTTCAGATTTTGAGTAAGTTGTTTTAGATGATGTTTCAACACCCTATTTCTGATCCCCTTTATCCTCTTGCTACTCTATCTCAACTTTTGGTTCTTGTGTAACAAAAACATCATCGATATTTTCTTGTGGAATAACAGTCTTTTTATTTTCAGTCCGCTCTGTTTTAGTTGATGGTTCTTGTGTAATAGCAACATTGTAAACATGTTCTTGTGGGTTAGTGGGTTGTTCTTCTTCTTCCCAATATGCTTTTATTGTTGGGTTCTTGTGTAGCAACAACGTCATCAACAGGTTCTTGTGGAAAAACAGGTCAAAATTCATAGTCTTGTTCCCCCACTTGCACTCCTACTGAAATAGTAATTGTTTAAATGATTCTGGCTTCATCAAGAATTTGTTAGAAACTCATACAAAATTTCTTTGTGAAAGTAGATGATGTCATCTCGATAGCCTCTACCAACATATCTAATCCAATTTCCTTCTTGAAATGGAATTTTTCTTTGCCCAAGGCAAGTTGTTTCTTTAACTCCTCATTTTCCTTTCTCAGATTTTCAATTTGAGTGAGAGGGTCAATTTATGTCTTACTTGGTGAAGTAACAACCTCTTGTTATTCTGTTTGCTCTTCTGTTACTAGTTCTCCTATTGGTTCTTATTTATTCTATTGTTTCTCTTGTTCTTCTTCAAGTTTTGGTGTGACATGCAGGATTTCATATATAAAGGGGCCTTCTTCTATAGACTTCTCTTGCTTTTCTTTGTCATATTCTTCCTCAAGCTCATTAGGTTTAGTTGTATCAACACATTCCTCCTCAGTAAAAACATTAGGTTTTTCAGATGCCTGAGTCTCTTCTTGTGTGAAAGTTACTCACGCCCTTTTCTTGGGGGTTCTCCCACTGATTGGCCTTCTCAATTTACTTTTCTCTAGCCTTACTTTTTCTGAGACTCCCCCAGTCCCTTTACGATTCTTTAATTCATCGGCTCCAATTTCAGGCATAATTGTTATTCCAACATATTCTTCCTCTGACACTTCCTCTTCAATTGGGCACCCACCTTGATTTCCCTTTGATGACTCGCTAGACACCTCCATAGATTCTTCTATCCATTCCATTTTCCCTCATGAGGATGAACTAGAGGTCCTTCTAATGGAACTCCACCTTTTAGGGTTTTGGTGACCAGTCTTAAGAGGTGTATCAACCATGCTAAACTTAGAGGATGCAATTGTCTTTCTCCCGGAAGATATAGTAGTTTTAGAAATAGGCATTGTTTCAGTGCTAGGTGTTGCTTCAACACTTTCTTTGTGCTCCTCATTCGCATCAACAAGGGGTATCATTATCAAACCATGCCACGAGCTTCCTTGTTTTTGTAGTGAATGCATTATAATCAATTTAATGAGCACATGGTTGGTGAGGCAAGTCTCTGGATGTTTTTCCCCTTTCATAGCCTCTGCCATCTGTTGTAATGATTTCAACAAATAGTATGGTAGATTGATCAACTGCCTCATCCTTAGGTGTGCCAACAACTCGAAGTGATAATTGAAGACAATCCCAAAACGACCCTCACAGGTAATGATTTTTTGGACGAAGATAACTACATCATCCCAAGGGTGAGGAAGATATTTTCTGTCAAAACCCCAACCCTTGGGCCTCAATTCTTCTTCTTATTGTAAAAATATGGTCTTAGCTAAGGGATTGACCACTTTTTTTGAGAACCACTAGTTTCCTGTCCTAGGCAGCCCTTCCACTTTTGCAATATTTATTTTGTAACAACAATATTGAAGCCCCTAACCACAAAGTGATGTTCATTTAAGGATTAGGTAAATTCCAAAGTGACCAATTCACTAAAAACTTGTAATTTTTCAAAATAGCTCAGCCGCATAGTGTTTCGAAAAATTTCCAATGCTTTCGGATGTTGTAACAACACATTAAAGGAGTTAGGTTTGTGTATGACATTGCTCCACCCATAACTGCTCACAACCACAATACTCAACACGTCTAGGAATCTGTTACAACGTTGCTTCAATGCACACAAATTCTTTTCTCGGGGGATAATGTCACAGTGTCAAAATGATCAACAATTACTCCTTATTACTAAATCGGGGCTTTAATTCAAAAGGACTTTCCACATGATTGCATTGATCTCCAGATGTAACAACAAGAATAATAAAGGAAAAAGTAATAATGATAAAGGAATATTGGTAGTAACGATGTCGATTACATTGGTTTAATCATAGAAAGTAACGATGTTAGGACAATCTAATCATGTAGTATTATAGCAGGGTGAGGTGTATATTGATTGGACGAATAAATTTGGGTGAAATCATCATGCATCCTTTTAAGGATGCACTCCCCCCTGCTAAGTGTAACAGTCATCCTCGGTGTGTGTACGTAATGTTATAATTTTGCTTCTGAAGTACCAAATTTGACAAATAATTGACAAAAGATACATACATGTCCTTAGCTTACCATTGTGATTTCATGGGTTTGTACCACTGAATGTTGTGAAAGTCACTTTGTGGTGCAAATCCAATGATTAAATTTTATTGGTATATTGTGATGAAGAATTACACTGCAAAAGAAAGTATTGTATCAACACTAATAAGTTGTCTATTCTTGTTCACATGTTCAACTATAATGACAAAATACAAATAGATCTCAAGTTGAACTTAGATATGAACCAAAGAAATTCAAAATAGGATATGTAACAATAAAGCTTGAAACAAAAACAATTAGAGAAAGAAAATTACTGAAGTGTTGTTACAGAAAAATAAAAGGGTGATGATCGCTAACAAGTTGGTTTTTTATCATCACGATTATCAAATAGCGCCCCAAAGGGGTTTTTGCTATTGTTTTTTTTTCTTAAAAAAAAACTAAGTAATTGGTAGCACAGGAGGATTCTCCTTTGCCCCAACAACTTCAAGTTTGAATTTGTAGCTGAGACAATGTTCACAAATGAATCCTTAGAGCTAGACTTGTGATATAACCTAAGCCGTTGTCCATTTACTAGAAATTATATTTGAGAATTATCAATGGTTGTCAATTTTATAGTCCCGTTGTCAAAGACTACTTCTACCTGATAAGGAACTAACCACCTAGTTTGCAACTTTCCTTTAAAAGCCTTGAATCTTGAATCATAGAGTAAAGGCCAATCACACTTTTGAAACAATTTATTTGTAATAAACTTATCATGCCACTTAGCATGTTATTTTTGAATGATATATCTTCCTTGCACAACAACTAGCCTTTTTTTCACCTAATTCCATTAGTTGTTTCAGCCTATGCTCTTGGGATGCAGTTAAATTTAAGTCTACTTCCAAGGCAGTCCTTAATGTTTTAATCTCAAAATCAATGGGGAAGATGGGATTCTTACCAAAAACCATTTCATAAGGGGAAAATACTGTGGCATTCCTCCAAGTGGTCCTATAAGCCCATAATACCTTAGGAAGTCTCTCCACCCAATATTTCTTATGCCACGCCATAGTTTTGTAAGAATAGCTTCAAGTACTTTATTGGTACTTTCCACCTATCCATTTGCTTGAGGATGATAAGGTGAGGTAACTCTATGATGGACTCCATATTTCTTGACAAGATCCTGTATCAGCCAAGAGGTGAATTGTGCTCCTCCATCTGTTACTATTTCTCTAGGCACTCCATACCGAGCAAAGATTTCTTCAAATAGAAAATCTGTAATAGCACGAAAAAATTACCTAGTAAGTGCTCTAGCTTCCACCCACTTAATCACATAATATGTACAGGCAAGGATGTAAACCTTCTACTGGGATGGGGGATTAATTGGTCCTATAAAATCTAATGCCCATCTCTCAAAAGGTTCTAGTACCAGCTGGGGTTGTAATAACATCTCATCTGATTGTACTAGTTGACCCATTCTTTGACATCTATCACAACCCTGAACATACCTTCTTGCATCTCAAAATATGGCGGGATAAAAATAACCTATCTGCAACACATTATGACATGTCCTCCTATCTGCAAAATTCCTTCCACAAGGTCCATCATGATAGGCCTTGGGGATCTCATCCTCCCTCACACATCTGCTTATCAAAAGTCACTTGAAAGACTCGTTTCCATGCACCTAAAAATATCTGGCACTTTGTTGTATAATTTTCTTCTTTTCTATAGGGGAAAGGCAATGAGGAAGCTTCCCTGCAGTGAGATAGTTAGATATATCTGCATACTAGGGTGAATAAGTGGATACTACAAATAGATATTCATTTGGAAAAGAGTCCTCAATAGGCAGATCATCAGTAACATTAGTTAACCTAGAAAGAAAATATGCAACAACATTATCTTTTCTAGACTTATCTATAACAGTAATATCAAATTATTGGAGTAACAACAACCACCTAGTAACCTTTGCATTTGTAATAGGTTTTTTCATTAAGAACTTGATAATGAATAGTCTTTATGAAAAAAATTTTGGTAACCAGTGATATAGTGTATAAATTTATTAATAACATGTACAACAAAAATAAATTCTCTTTGTAACAATATAATTTACCTCTGCATGAGCTAAATTTTTCTGGACGTAATAGATGGTATATGGTTTGTTTCTCTCTTGATGACCAAGCACAATACCAATGCTTGTATTAGAGGCATCAGAAAAAATGTGGAACAACAGGTTCCAATTTGGTCATCTCATAACAGGAGGTGTTGTTACACATTTCTTGAATTCTACGATGCACTATTACACTTATCATTCCACTCAAAATATTTATCGTTTTTCTAGCAGGGAAATAATGGCAATGCAAATTTAGAAAAAAAATCAATAAATCGTCTGTAATACCCTACTTTTCCTAGGAAACTTCGCACCTCTTTTTGTGTTTTAGGAGTGGGAACTCTTAATATTACCTCTATCTTTATGAGATCGACTTGAGTATTTACAACATAAAGGTAATATCCTAGAACAATACCCTCCATCATCATATGGATTTTTCAGTGCTGAAATAGAGGTGGGTTTGAATGTAACACTCAAGTACTTTTTCAAGGCTTTATCAAAATCATTCCCATAAGGTATGAAATCATCCATAAATATTTTTAGAAAATCATTAACCATGTTAGAAAAAATTCCCAATACTTCCCTCTGAAAGGTTGCAGGTGCATTGCATAATCCAAAGGGTAAAAATTAATAAGCATAATTACCCCAAGGGAAAGTAAGGTGTAAAAACCCTTGGTTAAAAGTTCATGTAATAAAAGTTAATAAAGGCAAAATAAGACCATGGTTAAGGGATGCTTATTCCAAGCTGAATGTTATGGACAATGATATCGTAGTGGATGTTAATTTTGGTTATTATGGCTAAAATAATTTGACAAAGGCAATGGAAAAGTCATTTAAAAGGCAAAAGGCATTTTTTACACATTTATTTATGAAAATAAAGGAAAATAAGAGAAAAGGAAGGTTAAAGGTCACAGGTTGCATGTGAGGAGGAAATTGAAGGAAAAATAATGGAAATTGAAGAAAATAGAGGCCTCATTGATAAAATGGATTTTGAGGATCAATTGGCAAACTTTTGCTCAACTTTGGAGCAAGGAAGGGAAAACCAAGCAAAGGAAGGGCAAGCAAAAGGAAGGAAAGAAAAGATCAAGCAAGGAAGAGCATGATCAAGCAACTTCAACAGGAATACTTGTAGGTAACATATTGCATGTGTTTCCTAGCTTGTTTTGACATGCATGGATTTGCATGTCGGTATATGGTTCTCTTGATGTTGGTGGCATGGTTTTTGCCGGGTTATGACAATGGTTTTCAGCCTAACCTTTCCTTTTCTGGATAGCTAGCGTGTGATGGGGTTGTTTTCTTAGTTTTGAGCTTTGGAATTGTCAGATGGTTTCGGAATCCGGGGTGTAGGTAGTCTCAGGAAAATTCCCAAAGGCCTAGGAATCCCTTGACCGATTTTGGCAGGATACACAACAAAACCTTAGGGTGGAGTCTCAGTTTAGGGCCCAGTGATCCAATGTGGATTGCAGTAAATCCTGAGAGACTGGTGTCTCGATTTAGGGCCTAGTGATATGGTGTGGATTGCGATAAAGCTTGAGAGATAAGGAGATAAAAAATTCCTCAAGGATAGTGATGGAGTCCGGAGGAATTCCAAGCTTGGTTTGGTTTTGTGATCTTGGTGGTTGTTTTGGTGAGATCATGGTTGGGTCAAGATGGAGGTGGTTTAACCTTTGGACTCCCTTGGTTATTTTTGGATTGGGTTATCCATGATATCCCACATTCATGCTTGGAATGTGGCAGGGGAATGACTGACTGAAAGAAAGATTTGATTCAACCATGTCTACGGTAGGGTGGTAGTCAAGGGAAAATTTTAAGGATGGAAAATTATCTTGAAGTTTAAAACATTGGCGATTCTCACTAGTCCCTAATATGTAAAATTATCCAAATTTATAATGATTTTATATATACTCTCTATATAATGTTTGCGATTTTTAGGGTAAAATAATTTTATATTATAAAATTTGGGCGAATCATTTTTATAAAAAATGGGATTTGGCGAATCTTTTTTTTGGAAAAATCATGGAAAATTAGCCCACTTGCGAATATTAGCCCCTAAAATTTTCCATGGGTGGTACGTGGAAGTCTCGAACCTGGTCGTTTTTTCTTATGTTTAATAATAGCCAAGTTCTCTTGCTTTGGTACTTGTTAATATGTGGCTTTAATGGATGTTATCTTATTGTTAATTTCATGGTTTAATGTTGGTTATAAGCATGGTTATATGATTGGTTATTGTCATGGTTATTTCATGCATTTATTTGTAACTAAAAGGTTAATGGATGCAAGACCTAATTGATGTCAAAATAGTCAAGGGAGGAGGGTGGTGATCCTTACTGTCAAGTTCCATATGAGTTATCAGTTATTTATGCTCTGTCTTGTATTCATTTCCTGTAGATTGCATTACTGCCAAGTGTTTGACAGAATGCCGGTCCTGGTTGGGGATGGTCAGTCATAGTCTTGGAGTTAGTTTTGATTTGTAAGTCTTGTCATTATGTAAATTATGGATTCTGGAAGTGTCATTGAGTTCTGGGCAGTGACATGGGCTCTGGGCCTGAAAAAGTGGCTCGAACCCCAGAGACACAGGCACAACAATGGATAGAAAAGTCCCTAGACACATGCATACCCATGTTGTGGGAGCATCCAGAGCCTCTTCGTCGCATGCATGCCCATATCAAGGGAGCGTCTGGGGTTTAATGGTCTAAAAAATCAGTGGGACCCAGGGGCTAGTTACCCGAGAGGTTGGGATGGTTCTTGGGAGTCCTGTTGCTGATGTGGAGGGTACGTATGGTGTGTTTATGTCGGTTCCACTTCCTTAAGGTGACTTAGGAGGTCGAATCATATCATAGTAACTTCTCGTCACATGTTTACCACGGTTGGCCGGTTACTTCGGTAGATGTGGGAGGAGGGAATTACATAAGGGTAGTTTTATCTTGGTCTTTAGGGGCAATTTCAATCTAATTGTAACCATTGAACCCATTAAGAAAATAAAAGGTTTTTTTTACCAGATAAGGTATCTAGGACCTGATCAATAAAGGGTAATGGAAAATGGTCCTTTTGAGTGGCTTTATTCAACTGCATATGATCTACACAAATTCTCCACTTCCCATTTTTATTAGGTACAAAAACTAGTGGAGATACCCATGGACTGTCTAAAATAGGATAGATTAAACCTACATCTAATTTTTTTTGGAGATCTTATTTCACAATGCCTTTCAAAGCTTGATTCATTCTTCATTGAGGTTTCCTAACAAGTCAGGATGATTCCTTTCAATAAATATGATGTGTACATAAGGTAGGATAGGAAGAAGCCAAGTACACATCCCCACCTTCATCTGAGGTGGTTTTCGCCTATGCAGAAGGAGCATCATCAGATCCCTTTCCTTTGTCAGGAGATTTAGATTTACAATCCCTTTTGTAGTGCCCTTCCTTTCCGCATTTCCAACACAACACCTTTACAAGTTTTCCTGGAGATTTAGATCTCCCTCTTGATGACTTATTTTTGTTTCTGTTATGGGACTGTCCTCATACAGACAAGGCATTACCATTCTGTCTCTCCATATTTTTCCATCTCATCTCCTCCGTCAGCAAGGATGAGACTATTTCATCAAACTGCAAGTCAGTTGCATTGCTATCTATTGCAATAACCAAACTATCGCACGAATCTGGTAGAGAACACAACAAACTGATGCACTTATCTTCATTTGAAATTTTAATATCAACAGATAATAACTGACTTACCACAGTATTAAATGTGTTCATATGCTCTATCATCGAGTCTCCATCTTTCATCCTCAGGTTATATAAATTTTTCTGTAGGAACAGTTTATTCACTAGAGAATTAGATTGGTACAAAGTCTCCAACTTGTCCCACAAAGCCTTAGCCGTATCTTCCCTTCATACATTCAACAATATTGAATCTAAGACACACAATCGTATTATTCTCTTTGCCTTCCGATCTAACTTCTTCCATTCTTCATCAGACACTCCCGTTGGTTTAGTACCTAGATCTACAGCGATCCAATGATCTTTGTCCACCAACAGATCCTCCATCTTGAGTTTCCACAACTCAAAACTCTGACCATTAAATTTCTCAATCTTTATCTTTCCACTGCTCACCATCTTCTTTCACCACTAGAATTGATCTCGCAGATCTCCCACTGAACAGGGTCTACCACAGGCCTGAGCGAAACCCCTCAACAAAAAAGGCGTCCCCTTGAAGCCAAAATAGCTACAATACCAAATTTAGGTTTTAACCCCGTATAGAAATTACCTACATACGAATTCTAAAACACAAAAAATAAATAATGCCAGAGCATAACACATAAAACACATATACACAAAGATTTTCCCCTGGATCCCAAAACTGAGACTACCAGCTTGATTTTTCATTATGTTCCTTTCAATGTTACAATAAATATTTATACATGACGAAGCATCCAATACCATGGATTGAAAACCATCGCGTCCAAAACCATGGACCGAAAACCATCGCATCCAAAACCATGTGCGAAAAATCATGCACAAAACCATAGGTGGGTCCGCCCAACCTAATATAGGGTCCAAAAACAAAATTTTCCGGGGCGCTGCCTTGGATGCCATGGAGTGGGGTTACCTACACCCCTCAAACCCCCTGTGACCCCCCCACTACGCAATCGGCGCAACGAAAGGGGCGTCTCCGCCCCCCTTCTAACTTACTGGTTAACTACGTGGGCTACTTGTGGAAAGAATATAACACAAACCAACAATTACTCATGGTGATTAAGACATGTTGTATGGTTCCAATGTCATTGCAGAGTCCTTGTTTCCTTGAATTTTGGTTCACAGCCATTATATATCCTCCTTGTATAGATTCATATTTTCACGTATGACATGTGAATACAATTCCTGTGAGGTAAATCATAAAATTTTCAATTAAAAAATCTAGTTTCCAAACTTGCTTCTTATAGAAGCAAGGTCTTACAACATGAGACTCTTCTCATAATGATTGGCTCTTTTCATGTGATAATATACTCATCCTTCATAAAGGTTTTACAATTCATTATATACCCAAGGCATTTTACTTGCAATCTACTTTTTTTTTTTTGACAGAAATTAGTAACTATAGCATTAAGTTTGCACCTGGTTGTAACAAAATACTCAGGAAATTCTTACTTTTAGTTCAAAGATGTAAGATCTTCAAAAGAGATCATGAGGGGAATTTCAAAAATTACATCTAGCTTGCTACCTTGTTCATACATAATGCAAAACTTGCTATAACTATATGCTCAACAAAATTGGCTACATAGCAAAATACATTTGCATAATGCAAAAATAGTTCAAGTGGGTAGGTCTATAGACATCTTATCCAAAAGTACACTAAGTGCGTTGTTGGTTGTACTTCGATTATCATCTACATTTTTCTGATATTGCATGTCTGAAAATTGACGTTGAATCCATTCACGCTTGTCTTTAAGTTGGTTCACCTTGGTCTGGAGCTTTTGCAATTATTCAGTCAGGAAGAGGATATTAGCGATTTGATGGCAAATATATTTCTTTATCTCATTGTTATCATCATGAATTCCCGTTGGGGGATGAGGGAAAATATTACATTGGCTAGACTGGCCAAAGGCAGAGGAGGGAATGTCTTTGTTCTCCATGAAGGGTAAGAACCCAAAGCAACCAGAGACCACCAAAAGAGAGGCAACCACATCTGGAATGCGAGGAAATGAGTGGGTATGGGAGGCATACCGTAGTGGAGGGACCAATATAACACGAATCTAAAAAGAAACCCATGGGGAATGAGAGAGAAGGAAACCCAATAAAAGAGACAATTCAATATAGAGTTTAAGGCACAAATAAAGAAATACCATAGGAGAGTGTGCAAGTTCACGAGAGAGAGGGAATGTAACAAATGAGACTTCTCTTGCATATAACTGCCTCTAGCCACTGGAAATACTTCATTGAATGTGAAAGGTGGTAGAAGGAAATTAGAAATCGCAAACCTTTAGTTAAGACTTCCAATTGGACAACCCATTTAATAGGTGAAGCTTCTAACACACTCAAAGAACACATATTTCATTAAATTTGGAAGTTTTTTATTACAAGGCCTTCAACAACATTCATTCTTTTGTAAATTGCCATATAACTTGATTCAACATTAAAATAATTTTAGTAATCTCAAACCAATTAGAAATTGTGAATGGGTCAAACATGGGGTTGTTATGTGCAATAATATCAATACACAATAGGAGTGTGAAATCAAAAATAAATTACATTTATAAACTTATATGAATACAAATAACTAAATGAAATTCAATAAATAACTTCCCATTCATGTCCAGTATCAGCAGTGATTTTGTCTTCAAGTCATATTGGATTCTAATAATGAAATTATTTAAACCACAAATAAACTATTTAAGAATTGAAAATGACAAAACGCTAATATGGATTGGAAAATCAATGTCCTATGGTGCAAAAAGTTTAAATACAACCATTTTTTACCCATCTCTTTAATGAATCTAGATGGTCCACTTAACACATAATTTGTTAATTAATTATTCCATGTTTTATTAAGAAGAGAATTTTGTTTTGCATAGAGTTTTGTTTCAAAACAATACAATATGAGATTAATACAGTCTTAATAAATTACGTGATAGACAAATAAAAGTCAATAAATGGATTCCTTATTAAATTAAATGAGATGAGATGATTGCATATACAAATAGTTGATTTAAGAATATATGAAAAAAAAACTATGCGTTAAAAATTGAATACCCTACAACTTAACGAGTAGTATTCACTTATGAGCCATCACCCACTAGCCTAAATAGTCAACTTAATACTTATTATCAAGAAATTAAAAGACTTATTTTTCGAAAAAAAAATGCATCATAATATATGGATATTATAAATCACATTTATATACTCATATTAATGGACACAACTAAGTACAATTCAATAATATAATTCTAGCTCAAGTGATGATTTCAGTTTATTTAAAATACGAATTTACAAAAAAATGACTTTAAATAATGAAATTAGATGCCTTACAATTCAAAAAGTTCAATGACATAATTCATCCATGATTGTGTCTAATCAAACCTTGATAATCCACTTATCAATTATTATCATCATATATATGTTTTTTCAAGAAATGCAAAATTATTTAGAATACATTTTTATCTCAAAAATTACATATCACATTTATGCGCTCATATTAGTGCATTTTATATGTAAACAATGAATAACTCACTTTGTACCTTGTTGATTTTCAATATGATATGATTGCAGTTACAACCATTAATTGATTCAAGCATATAAATTTATGAAAACTATCGATTGAGAAATCACATATCTTATGCTTCAAAAATATCAAATCATTTACCTATGACACATTTCTCATTAGCCTTACTAGTGAATTATGCATTGTGAATAGTGAATATTGCACATAACATTTATCAAGTAAATTATTATAATTTCTTTAGTAAGAATAGCACCTTTGTTTGCAAGTATTTTATTACAAGGCCTTCAACAACATTCATTCTTTTGTAAATCGCCATATTAACTTGATTCAACATTAAAATAATTTGCAAGTAATTTCAAACCAATTAGAGATCATGAATAGGTCAAACATGGGGTTGTTATGTACAATAGTATCAATACACAATAGAGTGTGAAATCAAACTCTTAGAAGAAATTGATTTAAGATAAATCATATTAGTATGTCAAACATAAAATAAAGATATTATAGTTATGGATAACATGCTAGATTCCTCGATGTTTAAATTTTATGTTTGGCAACTCTAACCCCCTTTCCCCCAACCTACGAGGGATTTGTTGATGGAATGACGGTGATGTGAGGATGTTATTGTAAATGACAAGGATAGGTGTCCCTTGCATTTAGACTAGTCTACTAAAACCTTAGTAAAATTTTCTTGTGCTCAATTTCCTACGGTCCCTTTGTGCCTTTATGAAGCACTAATGAGGGGGTCATCATTCATCTTCATAGCATGCAGGCATCCACTATAAAAGTTATACATTGTTGATCTAGGTATTTCAAGAAGGTTAGGTACCATTGATCTATCTCCACTCAAATCCAAGTACATTTAATGATATTTCTTAAATGGGTATTCAAGTCATTCCATTATGATGGATAGAGTCACAAATTGAAGTAAACAAGAAACTTTAGTGGTGAATTCTTGTAAGTAGTGGAGGCAAGGGTTTTCAAATATTAGCACAGTTGATGGTAGTGTGGATATTTATCTCTCTTTGTAAACATTGTCAAAACCAATAACAGTCTCGATGTAAATTTAGTGTCAACCAATTGTACGGAAAATCATGATTGACCATTACTTTCACTAAGAAGAGAAAATGATAAGCATTTTTAATGGGGAAGAAATAAATGTGAAACATAACTCATGTATTTTAGTTGAAATTTATATAAGTCCCTGTGTTCTTTAATTATTAAATACTTAATGTAAATACAAATAAATTATCATTAAGATATTGATTTTGAAGATTAAATATGTATTAAAAGGCATTCACCTATGACACTTGATTTTTCATGTAGCCTGAATAAACCACTTAAAGCTGATTATCAATTAATCTTAAATAGTTTTATATAAGATAAATCTTTACTTGCATTAATAGCTTTATTTCAAAAATAAATTACATTTATAAACTTATATGAATACATATAACTAAATGAAATTCAATAAATAACTTTTGAGTCTTGTTGGATTCTATGAGATTATTTTAAGTACAAATAATTTATTTAAGAATTCAAATTTACAAAATGTTAATATTGATGGGAAAAGCATGTCATATGGTGTAAAAAGTTTAAAGGCATCCATTTATGGCCCATCTCTTGAATGAGCTTAAACAATCTACTTAATGCTCGTGGTGAATTTATTAATCCATGTTTTATTAGAAAATTCATTTTCTTTACATGGTTTTTTATTCTAGAAATAACAATTTCACATTTATACATTCATATTAAACCACATGATAGTTAAATAAAAATCAATTAATGCTTTCTTGACTTATTGAATTATATGACATGATTACATATATGAACAATTGATTTAATAATGCATAGTTAGAAAAAGTTGTCAATTCAAAATAGAATAAACTAGTTAGAACTCATAAATAATTGATTTTAAATTATTAATTTTCTAAAAAATATTTTTTTACTTACTTTGAGATCTTTATTTCAAAAACAAATTCCATTTATACATACATACATTCTAAACATAATTTAAGACATACTTTTCTTGTTGGTTTCTATGAGATTATTCAATTACAAATAATTTATTTAAGAATTGAAATTTACCAAATGTTAATAAAGGTGGGAAAATCTAATGTCATATGTTACATAAAGTTTAAGTACACTTATTTATGACCCATACCTTGAAATAACTTTAGCAATCTACTTAACATTCATTACCAATTAATTATTCCATGTGTTGTTAGGAAAAACATTTCATATTACATGGAGTTTTTTTTTTTTTTTAAAGTGCCACATTTACACACTTAGATTAAACTTCATGATATGAAAATAAAAGTCGATAAATGGATTTATATAGACCACTTAAAACTCATTATCAATTAATTATAATGTGTTTTGTAAAATATATATATTTACTTACATTAAGGGTTACATTTAAAAATTGCATCACATTTATGAACTTCTATCAATGCATATAACCAAATAGAATTCTTCAAGTCATATTGAATTCTATGAAATTATTTAAACCACAAATAAACTATTTAGGAATTGAAAATGACAAAATGCTAATATGGATTGGAAAATCAATGTCTTGTGGTGCAAAAAGTTTAAATACAACCATTTTTTACCCATCTCTTTAATGAGTCTAGATGGTCCACTTAACACATTGTTAATTAATTATTCCATGTTTTATTAAGAAAAGAATTTTGTTTTTCATGTAGTTTTGTTTCAAAACAATACAATATGAGATTAATACACTCTTAATAGATTATGTAATAGACAAATAAAAGTCAATAAATGGATTCCTTATTAAATTAAATGAGATGAGATGATTACATATACAAATAGTTGATTCAAGAATATATGGAAAAAAAATATGGGTTAAAAATTGAATGCCCTACAATTTAACGAGTAGTATTCACTTATGAGCCATCACCTGTTAGCCTAAATAGTCCACTTAATACTTATTATCAAGAAATTAAAAGACTTATTTTTTGAAAAAATGCATCATAGTATATGGCTCTTATAAATCACTTTTATACACTCATATTAATGGACATAACTAAGTACAAGTCAATAATATAATTATAGCTCAAGTGATATGATTTCAGTTTATTTAAAATATAAATTTACAAAAAAACAACTTTAAATAATGAAATTAGATGCCTTACGATTCAAAAAGTTCAATGACATAATTCATCCATGATAGTATGTAACCAAACCTTGATAATCCACTTATCAATCATTATCATCATATATATGTTTTTTTAAGAAATGCAAAATTATTTACAATATATTTTTATCTAAAAAATTACATACCTCATCTATGCATTCATATTAGTGCATTTTATATGTAAACAATGAATAACTAACTTTGTGCCTTGTTGATTTTCAATATGATATGATTGCAGTTAAAACCATTAATTGATTTTAGCATATAAATTTATGAAAACTATAAATTGAGAAATCACATATCTTATGCTTCAAAAAGATCAAATCATTTACCTATGACACATTTATCATTAGCTTTAATAGTGAATAATGCATTGTGAATAGTGAATAATGCACATAACATTTATCAAGTAAATTATTATAATTTCTTTAGTAAGAATAGCACCTTTGTTTGCAAGAGTTCTATTTCAAAACTTATATTTCACATTTATATATGATTATTGATACATATAAATAAATATAATTCATTAAAAATAACACGCCTCGATGGTTCATGTAAAATAATTTGAATGGCAAACAATTCATTTAAGAACACGTGCGCGCGCACACATATCTTAGAAAAAAAATCGATACAACAAAATCATTGCAAAAACATTTATAAATAATAAGAAATATACATATTAATATAATTGGCAATTCCCATATATTTCAAAAAATATAAAATCATACAAATTGATTCAACAAAAACTATGTCCAAAATGTATTGAAAAAATAGAATGTACTTTTCAACAAATTTATAAAAGAACTTATCTCCATGAACTACAATGAAGTACATGTTCTATTGAACATTCAAATGTACTCATGTTTTTGTTTGATACGATGAAGTGTCTTAAGAAAGGGGAATAAAACTTGCATAAGCCACGTATCTTGCTCTTTTCCTGTATATGATTTTATCAAGATGTGGTTTGATCGATGTCTAATGAAATGAGAAGTATGTTTATTGTATCTATTAGCAATACATTTGATTCTTCATAATTATCTCCATATTGGGACCACACATCAATCAACATGTTCTCGTAAAATTATCTTGCTTTCCCTACTTCCAATTTTGTTTGCAAATGACAATGAGACCCGTCCCATGCAAATTTAAAGTCCTCTATATCAATATTTGATTTTTCAAGTACTTTTCAAATGTACTTGTCAATGACATTTAATGTCCATATTGCGACATCATAATTTCTTAAGCAATATTTTAATGCTTCTTACTGAAAAGGCCTTAAAAAATAGGACTTATCACCAATCTACCAATTTGGTTCTCTTTGAATATGAAAATTTTGTTCATCTTTTGTGTATGATTGGAAGAATACTCTTCCACTTCAAATATCAACAACATCTTTTGACTTGTAGTAATTCGCAACTGCAACCACATGTATGATATTAATATATCTCCACTTCAACACTTCATTGTTTAAGGACATAAAAACCTATCATTTTAAAATGATGTTAATATTTATTATGAACTATTTCCATTTGTATGCAAACGTAATTTTACAATGAGTTCAAAGTATCACAAAATACAAATACAATTGCCACATTAAAATGAACAAACAAATAATATGTTTACTTTATACATAGAGCCTAATACCTTTATTTATTTTGTATGGAATAAAAGTCTTATAAGATGCATTGACCCACCATTTAAATCATTGATTTTAAGATCTGTAACAATTTATTTAATTGCAACTGAAAAAAATAATTACAATGGTCTAGTGCAAGTAAACAAACTAATTATATATTAATTTTCACATACAATATAATACAATTTTTAAATTTCAAACCTAATTAATTATATGTTAATTTATAGAGTTTCTACCTTAGTTTTTTTTGTTGCTTCTTTTAGTACAAATTGTATGTTTATTGTTGGTGCTACATACACCTTAATATAATTTTTCAACTTATATGGAATAAAAAGGGTTATAAGAATGCAATGGGTCATCCTTCACATTACTAATTTCTAAGAGGTATAACGATAACTTAAACCACATTTAAAGCAAATAATTGTAATGATCTAATTAAAACAAATAGACCAGTTATCTATTAATTTTACATATAATGTAATCTATTGTAAAATATATATATATAGCATGGGAAATTTTGATATGAAAACATTAAATGACCATTCATCTCACCAAAAATAAAGAAAATCAAAATATTTTATTTTCAGTAATGACAAACCAAATCAACAATTCTTTTATTAGTGTTGTTAAATAAAAGTAATAATTCATGATGTCATACATATAATAGCATGATATAAACATCTGTAATCTTAAGGTACTTCTAAATGTAATTGAACATCCTTCAAAATAACTCGCACATCCATAGCCTTTTGAGTTTATGCAATATTCTCCATAGCTCATTGATCAACCAATTATCCCCTTGATTTGCTCCAATGAATGGAGGGGCAAGAATCACATTTTCTTTTGGATTCTCTTTCACTCTCTCAATTAAACAAACAACTATAATAGTATTGGTTGCATCATATTGGGTATGCATTTCCCACACTTTTTTCAATGATATAATGTGTATAACTTTCATTGGATTATCAATGACCTTATGTCCCTTTTGTGGCTTACAGTCTGAAGCAATCCACTTAAACACAAGTTTCTTGTAATGTCTCTGAAACCAATTTTTTTAGAAATCTTGTTGTGCTTTGTTTCAAAGCTGTCGTCCAAATTGCAATGTCAAGAGATTCATTTTTGAAACACATTTCAAAAAATGATTTTTTCTCTATTTTGTAATCAGCATCAGCTCCCATTTCTCAATATGCTCGTTGTTTGTTGCTTCATCATCGATGCTATGATAAAAAAATGTCCTTTAGTTCAAAAATAACTAGTTTCTTTTCAGTTATTTTGGCTGCAACACAATGGAAAATAATATAGTCAAACCATTTTATTCATGTTACAAAAATTACTAAAATAATTGTTGAAACGATACATTTACCTTGAGTGGTTTTTGCACTATTTATAAATGAAACAATAATTTCTTTTATCATCTTGATAGGACCTAGAGTAAACATATTAAACCTTCAATCAAATACCAATACCAAGAAAAACATTAGTAATGCAACCTTTAAAAAGAAACACACACACACACACACACCTTTAACATTACTTTGATTGTTAATTTTATCCTTTTTATTTGTTCCTATAATAAAAATATACAAAGTTATTGTAGTTACAAGCATTTGAGTTTGAAGAATAATATGATAAACAAGAAGACAAGTTATAAGTATCTGATATGACATTATCTTCATCTTTGTGTAGTTGCACCTCATCATCATCTTAGTTACCTTTATTTGTTTCCAAATTAAACATATAAAATATTTTGAATTGTGAAAATGAATAAAATCATTAAATAACAAGGAAAACAAGTGGACAAATTATAAGTACCTGATGTTATATTTTGTTCTGGATTAAAGTTTTGTTTAACTTTCATTTGATCAATGTCTTGGTTCTCTTTGCTTGTCACTATAATAAACATAAAAAAAAATGTTATAAATTGTGACAATGAACAAAATTCATTAAACAACTATACAAAAAAAGAATCATCTATAATCATCCATAGTAATATTTTGGTCTTGATTGTAGTTTTGTGGTACAGTACCCTGGTCATTATATGCATTCTCTTTATTTCCAACTATAATCAACATATGAAATGATATGAATCACAATAATTTAAAAGAATAATAAAATAAAATAAAAAAAGATAGAGTCACAACGATTAATACCCATTTCTATCTCCATCATTCCATGGTCATTGTCTTGATTAATTTCATTCATCTCATAATTCCCTATAATAGTCATCCAAAAATGTTATGAATATGGAAATTAAATAACTTGAAAAATTATCAAGAGAAAAAACCAAACAAATTATGTACCTAGTATGATAACTTCTTCCTCTCCTCCTTCTCCTCCTATTTCTATCTCCATACTTTTTTCAACAACATGAGCACTATGTTGATTAATTTTTTTCTTCCCACTTTCATCATTCTGTATTTTAGAATCTCTATCATTAGTCATTTTAGTGAACTCTTTGACAATTAAGAAATATGAAAAAAATAGTATCCAAAGTATTATAAGAAGAAAAAAATGAATTGTACTACCCGAATTTTCCAAGAAGTTAATGGATACCAGAATTGATAGTTGAAAAGATTTGTAATTATTTAACATGATTGTCCTTTGTGACTCTGTTTGCACAACACATGAAATTCTTCTTCCATATGTACAACAAGCCTTGATTAAATTTTTCCCCGCATAAAGAAAACTGACCACTTTTGCATCACTACATTGTTGGTGTTTCTCCACTAAATCCATCCAGAAATCATAATCTCTCTCATTTTCATCAAATGTGTCTTCAAATGTGTGAGAGTGTTTTATAGCCTTCAAAAATTTTAATTCTGAAGTATAGAAATGTATAATAAGAACTATATCATAACTATAATTGTTTTGGGACTTATATTCATAAATGCCACTAGTCATTTTATAGTTGAACTTGGATTTCTTTATGGAAATTTCCAAAGACTGGCATACATCATTACAAAACCAAAGTTCTACTAAGAGAACTATAGTAAATTCATTCAACTCATTTTTTTCGATAAGAAATCGAAAAATTTCAATGTAATATCGCTTGTGGAATTGTTTTTTTTCAAAGAAAGTGTATCCAAAACAACAAGGTCATATGTAAAATTGGTTGCAACTGACATGGAAAAGAGTGCAAAAGTGATGACAAAAGATGAGGGCCCCCAAAATGACAACCAAATTCAAAATTGTTATCAACCTGTTGAACACTTGTTGATCTATTTATCATTCTATCAAGGACTCCACATGCTTGCTGAGAAAGGGACTCTATCTTTGTATTACGTGTTCCTTTGACATAAGTAGACCCCTCCACCGTGTTGCAAAAATTGGTAAATATGATATCATTAATTTCACAATGCTCAAGAATGTTGAATGTAGTAAGAGTCATCTCATTCAAATTTTGATCATGACTTTGACAATATGTAACGATTGCATCCAATATTTTTCTGTTGGTTTTCAATTTAGAACAATAATATTTTAATTTTATGGCATTTGCTGGATGATTAATTGGAATAGAAAACCAAATGGTTCCATCCAATAGCTTATATGCTACTAAAGCAATTTCTTCCATGGTTAATCCCTGAATGGGCCGAAGAGTCGCTGGTGTCAAACTGTATAAACTATTTCTCTTGTAGTTCTCAAAATCAAGTTGGCTTGGAGAACACTTTAATGTGCCTAGTTGGTAACAGTTAAAAACAGTGTCCCATTTATCCCAAATAGGTTCATCAAAATATAAGAGAATTTTTCTATCAGAAAAATTTGTAACTGGAGAGACAAAGAATGAGCACAACATTTCATCATCAACATGATAAAATAATAAATATAAACTAATAAAAATTCAATGTAAAAATGAAACTAAATAATGTGTTATAATCTAATGAGAAATCATTATAAATATAAAAAAATATGACTTATATTATCAGCTTTAGTCAATTATCTACAACAAAATAGATACAATAATAAAATGTTAAATGTAAAAATAATTAAAATTACATACCTTCTCTTCAGCTGTCTCAGAACATCCAATCCTCCTTTTCTTTAATGTGTCATTAGCAATTAAGAAATGTCTTGCCGAGCGCACACAATCAATAAATGGAGTTTTGAAGGATACCTTATTTGCATAATTAATTGACAACAAATGCGGATCACCCCAGTGGGTTCAACTAATGGATGCAACAATCAAGCATTACATTTTTTATATTTTTTTTTCGCTTCTCTCAATACATTATACTTGGGATTTGTTAAAATTTCTTTCACTGCTTAAATGGTATGTTAACTATCCAAAAATTGATATTCTTAGAATTTAGATCTGTCTCATTTATAATTTTGATAGAGTTTACCAATGGATCAGGCTCATTGATGTCAAATGGAATCAAAAGAGCATCGGGTAATGAGGTTTGAATTTTTTCTAGGAATGATTTCACTAATACTTGAACATTTAAATTATCTTGTGATCTTAATTTGAACACTTTGGGGGCTTTTTTACATCTTTCGACAACCACTTTTGTATTAAAGGAGTTTGAAAATAGATAGCAATGCTTGAAGGCTTCATAAATCTCATCACATTGGTTTGCAAGGTTATAGTTGTTTCAAATTTAACTTTCCTAGTTTTTTGAAATTCTATAGTGAGCTTGAAATCACTTTTTGTTATATTCTCCTCAAAATCAAATAAATATACTCTTCTCAAAGCAAGTAATTGAGAATCAATTTTATCAAGAAATTTACTTTTTTGTTGTAAATGAAGAAGTACAGATGATGTTTTTTTACTTCTTACATAGCGATATCTCAGAACAGTGGCGATGCATTTTAAAAGATCTGCACAACTATTTAGTCCAGATTTAGAGAAGCTCTCAAAGTTATCCAACTTGAACATTGAAATCTTTATCGTATTTGTTGAATCAATACTTGAAGCTTCAATCAAATCTGGTTTAAAATTTGTATACTCCAATTGACATGAAATTAATTTTACCTCATTTTATTTAATCATTTCCACTTGAAAGTCAATGTCATTTTCATTGTAAGCATAGCAATTAATTATTATTCCTAATATCTCTGGTGCGTTTCCATCTATTGATCCAAATAGATACATATCATGAAACATATTCATCGGAGCTTCTATATGGATGTACCAATCTTGCACAAACTCATTATATGTATTGTATTTTTTAATCATTTCAAAAGTAGAAGTAGAAGGTGTTATTAATACTACCTTTTCAGTTGAATAACTTTTCTTTTTCTTAAGTGATGGTTGTAACATTTCATTTGCTTTTGGGCCAACCAATTCTGCAAATAACAACAAAAAAAATATTTGCATTAATCAAAATGAAAATATAATTTCAAATATTGTCACATAATGTTCTTATAAATACTAAAAAACCACCTAATCTAACCATTTCTAAGAGAGTGTACATAAAATATAAAACCACCATACGAGTTGAAGGAAGCAATGTTTGTATATCACTTTTTTTTGTTTCTTCTTGACTACTTTACTTTGAATTTCAAGCACACCAGATTCCGCAGTTTCTAGAAAAAAATTATGGAATACATGAAATACCAAATATTATTAAACAACCTTATCATACATGATTTCCATGTACATGGACAATAATAAATGAGTACATATGCTATGCAAGTTTTACTATATGACACCAAAAGTTATCACATAGGTAAAATTGCTAAGAAAAGAAACCACCTAATCCAACCATTTCTAAAAGAGTACATAAAATATAAAACCACCATATCAGTTGAAGGGGGCATCATTTGTATATCATTTGTTTTTCTTTTTCTCTTTGCTACTTTACTTCAAATTTCACGCCTAGCAGTTTCCATGGTTTCTAGAAAGAAAAATATTATGGAAGACATGAAATAACAAATAGTATTAAACAACCTTATAATACACGATTTCCATTTACACGCACAATAATAAATGAGTACATATGTTATGCAAGTTTAGTATATGACACTAAAAGTTATCACATAGTTAAAATTTCTTGGAAAAAAAATACCCATGTTAGTATGGGTTGTCCTCATTAAAACCCCACTCCTAAGGCTATTTCCATAGGTTTTATTAATCAACAACGAGTTATTAAAACAATGTCTAACGATTGTAACAAAGTATAAACTAAAATTGTCATACCATTTAAAGAATTTGGTGTTGTGTTTCTTGAACTTCCTTTTTCCTTGGATGCTTCCTTTGAATTCTCACTAGCTTCATAGTCCATGGTATCTGAAAATAAAGTAAAAAATTGTTATCATAGTTTCAAATTATTGATGAAAATATGAATTTATAAATACTATAACTACTCACATCATTATATGTGTAACAAACTGAACAAGAACAATAACAAGTGTAGAACTCACAATAATAGCTAATCAAGGTTAGAAAAAGGGCACCCCCAAATAATTTATTATGTTCTTTTAATCGTGAATATAGGAAAGCAAACATCTACTAGGTTTCCTTCTAGCACGAACATAAGAACATTTCCAAAAGACATTACATTGGGAATAAATAAAAACAATTGTAGAAACTAAAACATCATATGTACACAAAATTTATCTCTTCTAGTCATGTACATTCTTAGTTTGCTTTAGAAAAAATAAAAGCAAAACACAATGAAAGAACATTAACTATGGCAATCGTTAGATTTTCTTCTAGATCTTCGTCTAGCACAAAGAAAAACACATAGCAACTTTGCAAGGTGAAAGAAATATAAAATGTGATATAATTACTTCTAACACGAACAAAAGCATATTGCCAACAAGAATCTTAAAAAGCAAAAGAAATATTCGCATCCTAGATTTATTTATATTACAAACGCATGGATATTGTCAAAAAAAACATTGTAAGGTGAAATAAATATAGCACGTGCTAGAATTATTTTTAGTACGAACACATTCATATTTCCAAGAAAAACATTGCAAAACAAAATAAATATAGCACAAGCTAGATTTCCTTCTACCACAAACACAAACACATTATCATTAAAAATATTGCAAGGCAAAGGAAATGTAACCCATGCTAGACTATATTCTATTGCATACAGGAAGATTGCCAACAACAACATTGTATTGTAAAGCAAATCTAGTGGATGCTAAATTTCCTTCTAGCAAAAACATAAACACAATGTCAATAAAAACACTGTAATAATAATATTTCTTGGGACATTTGACCTTGCCTTTTAGAGACTATGAGGTTTTAGTCCATGCCTACATAGACTGTTGTTATAATATAAAAAATGTTAAACCCCAAAATGATTAGAAGGCCCTTCATATGGAATATGTAGTCTAAGAATGGGATAGTGTACAAAGATTTCCTCCTATAAAAAACACAAGAACATTGCAAATAACAACATTACAAGGTGAAAGAAATATAATGCATACTATATTTCCTTCTAATGGAAACATAATCACATAACAACATTGTAGGGTGAGAAAAATTTAGTCTTTGTTACATTTACTTATAACACAAACATATAAAAATTTCCAATGGCAACATTACACGACAAAAAAAATCTAACACAAGCTAGATTTCCTTTTAGCCTAAACAGAAACATGTAAGCATTCACAACACTCCAACGTAAAATAAAATCTAACATGTGTTAGATTTCCTTTTAGCGCAAACTTGAGCACATAGAAACATTGTAGAGTGAGAAGTCTATCAAGTGCTAGATTTATGTCTACCACAAATACAAGCATGTTGCTAACAACAACATTGTAGAGTATAAGAATTCTAGATTGTGTTAAATTTTCTTCCAACACAAACGCAAGCACATTTTAATTTGAAAGAAATTTAACACGTGTGTTATATTTCCTTTGAGCACAAACACAAGAACATAACAACATTGTAGGACTAAATAAGTTTAATGTGTGCTAGATTAACAACATTGCAATTTAAAATAAAATCTAACATGTGTTAGGTTTCCTTTTAGCGCAAACTCGAGCACATAGAAACATTGTAGAGTGAGAAATCTAGGAAGTGTTAGATTTATGTCTACCACAAATACAAGCACGTTTCCAACAACAACATTGTAGAGTATAAAAAATCTAGCTTGTGTTAAATTTTATTTCAACAGGAACACAAGCACATTTAAATTTGAAAGAAATCTAACACATGCTATATTTCCTTCTAACACAATCACAACATAACAACATTTTAGGACTAAATAAGTCTAATGTTTACTAGATTAACAACATTGGAATGTAAAAGAAAATCTAACATGTGTTAGATTTACTTTTAGTGCAAACTCAAGCACATAGAAACATTGTAGAGTGAGAAATCTAGGAAGTGCTAGATTTATGTCTACCACAAATACAAGCACGTTGCCAATAACAACATTGTAGAGTATAAGAAATCTGGCTTGTGTTAAATTTTCTTCCAACACAAACAAGCAAAATTAAATTTGAAAAAAATATAACACATGGTATATTTCCTTTTAGCACAAACACAAGAACATAACAACATTTTAGGACTAAATAAGTCTAATGTGTGCTAGATTAACAACATTGCAATGTAAAAGAAAATCTAACATGTGTTAAATTTCCTTTTAGCGCAAACTCAAGCACATAGAAACATTCAAGAGTGAGAAATCTAGCAACTGCTAGATTTATGTCTACCACCAATACAAGCACGTTGCCAAAAACAACATTGTACAGTATAAGAATTCTAGATTGTGTTAATTTTCTTCCAACACAAACACAAGCACATTTAAATTTGAAAGAAATCTAACACATGCTATATTTCCTTCTAGCACAAACACAAGAATATAACAACATTGTAGTACTAAATAAGTCTAATGTGTGCTAGATTAACAACACTACAATGTAAAAGAAAATCTAACATGTGTTAGATTTCCTTTTAGCTCAAAGTCAAGCACATAGAAACATTGTAGATTGAGAATTCTAGAAAGTGCTAGATTTATGTCTACCACAAATATAACAACACTACAATGCAAAAGAAAATCTAACATGTGTTAGATTTCCTTTTAGCTAAAAGTCAAGCACATAGAAACATTGTAGATTGAGAATTCTAGCAAGTGCTAGATTTATGTCTACCACAAATACAACATATTGCCAACAACAACATTATAGAGTATAAGAAATCATATCGTGTTAAATTTTCTTCCAACACAAAAACAAGCACATTTAAATTTGAAAGAAATCTAACACATGCTATATTTCCTTCTAGCACAAACACAAGAACATAACAACATTTTAGGACTAAATAAGCCTAATTTGTGCTAGTTTAACAACATTGAAATGTAAAAGAAAATCTAACATGTGTTAGATTTCTTTTTAGCGCAAATTCAAGCACATAGAAACATTGTAGGTTGAGAAATCTAGGAAGTGCTAGATTTTTGTCTACCACAAATACAAGCACGTTGCCAACAACAACATTGTAGAGTATAAGAAATCTCGCTTGTGTTAAATTTTCTTCCAACACAAACCCAAGCAAATTTAAATTTGAAAGAAATTTAACACATGTTATATTTCCTTCTAGCACAAACACAAGAACATAACAACATTTTAGGACTAAATAAGTCTAACGTGTGCTATATTAACAACATTGTAATGTAAAAGAAAATCTAACATGTGTTAGATTTCCTTTTAGCACAAACTCGAGCACATAGAAGCATTGTAGAGTGAGAAATCTAGTAAGTGCTAGATTTATGTCTACCACAAATACAAGCACGCTGCCAACAACAACATTGTAGAGTATAAGAAATCTAGCTTGTGTTAAATTTACTTCCAACCCAAACACAAGCACATTTAAATTTGAAATAAATCTAACACATGTTTTATTTTCTTCGATCACAAACACAAGAACATAACAACATTGTAGTACCAAATAGGTCTAATGTGTGTTAGATTAACAACATTACAATATAAAATAAAATATAACATGTGTTAGATTTCCTTTTAGCACAAACTCCAGCACATAGAAACATTATAGAGTGAGAAATCTAACAAATACTAGATTTATGTGTACCACAAATACATAGACATTGCCAACAACAACATTGTAGAGTATAAGAAATCTAGCTTGTGTTAAAAAAAATTTCAACACAAACACAAGCATATTCAAATTTGAAATAAATCTAACACATGCTATATTTCCTTCTAGCACAAACACAAGAACATAACAACATTTTAGGACTAAATAAGTCTAATGTGTTCTAGATTAAGAACATTGCAATGTAAAAGAAAATCTAACATGTGTTAGATTTCCTTTTAGCACAAACTCAAGCACATAGAAACATTGTAGAGTGAAAAATCTAACAAGTTATGATGGATTTCTCACACAAAACAATCTCATACTCACCTCCATATCCCTCCACATGCTCCTCCCCATCTAGGAGACGCATATACATGTTTATAAACCACATCAAGTAAATTGTCTCTCTCACTCATGGAATCCTGGATCTTTGTAATATTTCCCAAACTATGCAAATAGAACAAACTCTTAAGATGGATATAAAGGAAAAGCTTGTACATTGAGAAATTTGATCCCTTTGTAGGCTATCTAAATCTAGAGTTAAGATGAATCTAAAATGGTTTAATGATTAATAATTATAATTCTTATTTTATTTTATTTTCTTTTATATTTATATAATTTAACTAAATTAACAAGTTTAAATAACATTACATAACCTTAGAACATCTCATTCACTTTGGGCTAAAGTCTCCCATGTAATCATTCATGTTGGACTAAAGTCTCTCCATGCAATTATTTAAATCTATAGATATTTATTTTTATCTTAATAATATTTAATATAAAGTAGAAAACATAAACTTGGAATAGCCCATAAATATTATAAATATCAAGTGAATTACAATGAAATTTGAACCATTTAAAATTACAATTTTATATTTTTATTTTGGAAAATTTCAAACCATAAAATTGATAATAATAAAAATTTTATTAAATATATGGTTATTTTATTTAATTTTATAAATATTATATACAATAATACATGAAAAATGTAATATAATTTCAAAAATTGTAATTTATAATTTTAAAATTACTAATAAAAAAATATTAACATGCCAAATTCTTTATTATTATTAAAATTTGTAGATATTTATTTTCATTTTAATGGATAATATTTAATATATAATGGAAAGTATAAATTTGGAAAGGGCTACCCATATTATAAATATTAAGTGCATTATAATGTAATTTGAACCATTTAAATTTATGATTTTATATTTTTAATTTAAAAATAAAATTTAAAACATATAATTAATTAAATTTATGATTTTACATTTCTAATTAAAAAAATTTCAAAACATAGAATTGAAAACATATTGAAAAGAGGGTCCTCTGCATGGAGCTGGTAGAAATGTTCACTGCAAATGAGATAAGGTGTCATTGAAATCACATTATACACTTGTCTGATTCATCACTGTAATGAGCCAAGGTATACGAATTTTAGGGATACCCAAAGAGCAGCCAGTAGCTAAAATTCTTTATGCCAACACTATGGAACTAGAGGGAATGGATTCAATGGAGATCAAGACCTTGCTTTGTGCTTTGCTAAGTGGAAGAGGTCCCTATAAATTAAAATTTTCCTGGAGATAGGGACAAGCAACTAATAACAAGCAAAAGCACTAACAATGTATCAAGGAGTCAAGTTCCTCAAGGGCATTGTGCAAATGGATGTAGTTATTGTTGAGGACTCCAACATAATCACAAGATTAATTTAAGGGAAATACCATTGTACTATGAGGAGCATACAAGAGTATGCTTATGTATTACTACTATATTCAATGCTAACCTTAAAATTCATGAATGGTATATGTTGAACCAGTGTTATGATTTATTATCTATGTTGTTTATAATCAAAGTAATAATGAGAACCAACACCTTGCAAAAAAAGAACAATTATCATAAAGTATATGGAAAGTGAACCAAATGGTAGCATACCCTCCTAGTGGAATTATGTCTTTCATAGTTGAATATTACCTTGTTATTGAGTCACAAGTGTAATCACTCAATGAAATGTCGTAAACATACCATTGTCATTTTGGAACTAGATTGGTAAGCCTGATAATAAATGTTATGTTAATTTATAAATAAGATTAAATACTTGTTGAGTAGCAATGACATGGTACACTAATTAGAACCAGTGTAGATCCATCTTAATTCTGAATTTATTAAATGCTAAGAGGGATCAAATTTTTTGGCATGTAAACATTTCTTCAGGTTTTGCACTAAAAAAAGAGGTTTTCGCTTCAAAAAATTTGACCTCTCTCAATAATTGATAAATGATTTAGGCTAATATATCAAATGATTTAAATAGCTGAAATTCACATTGTATTAATATAAAAAGTTATTAAATCATTTATAATTCAACTTTATATTTCTTTTAATTTAAAATATATTGATAAATTATACTTGTTAAATAATTGATAATTAAATATATCATTTATATTATATTTTAAATCTATTTTTTCTAGATTTAATGATAATTTTGTCTCACTTATATTAATTTCATTATTTTTATTAAATATTAAAATTTTATTATTTTTAAAAATTTTTACTAAAATCACTATTGAAATTTCAAAATTTTAAAGATATTAACATTTATACACAATTCAATTAAAAGGCTCAAACTTACATAACTTAGAAGGCTCTCTTATATATAATTTATTTAGTTAAAATGCATTTAATTTAAACAATTTGTTAAACTATCTATCATTAATACCAATCTAGATCCATTTTAACTCTTTATCTACTAAAAAGAGATTTAAATCCCATGGACAATACCATGGGTTCTCATAAACTCAGAGCTCAAAAACTAACTTGACAAGTCAAATTTACCATAACTACCCAATAAAAATTAATTAAAAAAATAATAACTTTTTATTTTAATATAGGGTTATTTTTATTTTTATTTCAAATTTACCTTAACTACCCAACAAAAATTGATAAAATAAATAATAACTTATAATTTTTATTTTAATAATGTTATTTTTATTTTATTTTAAGTAACCAAAATTATAATATAATATATCAAACATTTCACCCAAAAATAATGAAAAAAAATGTAATTAAATTAATTACATTTTACACCATTAATATTATTAAACATTTACCTAATCCATTAATATTATTAAACATTGACCTAATTACATTGTACACCATTAATATTATTAAACATTTACCTAATTACATTATACACCATTGAACATTTGAAAAAAAACTAAGGAAAAAGAAGAGTATCAACATGAACATTAAAGACCAACACCAACTTTGAAAGAATTTCTTCACTATCAAGAGCCAAATCTAAATAAAGCCACTCCAGATTTAGTGACATATGTACAAGTGTGTCATAGCTTTTATTACTCTGCCATATAGTGCATACATCTCGCTCAATGTTGGGAATTGATATGTAATTTGCAACCACCTTGTCTCTTTCATGATAAGCTCCAGTGCAAATATTGTCACAATAGTACAATTTCAGGGACAGGAAAATATTAAAAGACTCGTTGTAGTAAACAAATAGAAAAAATTAAAAAAAAAATTAAAAAAAAAAAAAATAAAAATAAATAAATAATCTAAGTTATTTTATACTGGTTATTTTTATTTTAATTAGATTTCGAAACTATTTTAAAATTTGACGAAAAAAATGTTAAATAATTGACATTGTTTTTATCAATCAAATTCAAAAATATTCTATATGCAAAATAATGTACAATCACATTAAATTCAACCACTGTAAATACTTTGCAAGAGAAGTTTCGTTATATGTTTAAACACTTATATTGGACTTTGACGGAAGAAACGAGAACATAAGGAGTCAAGACACGTTCTATGGTGGATGTGCAATAACCATCAAAGTTGGCATCCTTTTCATTGTGCAATTTGTTTATCGAAAATCTAAGTAAGATGTTGTAGAGCTTGATATCCACTGTTTAGGCATTGAACCATACCGCTTTCTATTTGATTTCTATTGTTGATTTTTTTAATAAACAGTTAGTTAATACAACATTAACTACTCAAACAAAAATAAGGAGTGGTGAGATTTTTTTTATCAAATGAGTGAAAAAAGTACCTAGCCTCTTTCTTGTTATTATCCCTACCCACTGCTAGGCATGTTAGGTATATAGCAATCGATAAATTGCTGAAAGCTTATTATTTTCTTTAGATTTTTTTCATATGGGTTGATTTAAGCCAATGTTTTCTAGAAATTTTTATTTTAAATTATTTTAATTTTATTTTAAATTTTTTTTTATTGGACAAGCAGTCAACTCAACTGATATTTGGAAAAAGCAGTCACACTTCAAATCAATGGTTAAAAGTGTGTCACCTGATCCAACAGAGCAGAGCAAAACTTCAAAGCAGTTAAAAGTGTTGACGATTGTTGATCCATGATCCATACCCTTAAAAACTGATATCCATTGCCATGCATTGATAACATAATAGATAAACATCAAGGAACTAAAAAATTTGGTAAGATTAATTCAAATTCACTTGTAAATAACGTGATTAGGGAAATTAGTTGTACAACAAATAACCAAGGAGATCTGCCTCATTGTATGCAATGGCCCCATTTGATATAAATATCATATTTTACATCTCCCATGCATTGTGTATTTGGTCTTTCATATTGACAAACAATACCAAGAAGAAAGAGAAGAACAAAAGATCATCCTAAATCGGTTAAAAACAATTATTGGTATGTTAACAAAAATGATGACCCATCGAATGACAAAGAAAGAGAAATGCTCAGTAAATTTCAAGAAAGAAGGAAATTCTCATCAAGAGGATACTAAGGTTAAACAGCCTGAAACCTTCTGAATTTGAGGACTTCCTCGTTATCTTCCACCATGCTTTAAGGTGAGACAGCTATATGCAATCTTTGAAGCAGCAAAGGAGACCCTCGATAGTATCATGGGAGACATTCAAAATGCTGTTGAAGGATCAGTTCTACGATATTGGATATCAAGAAGATCCATTTAATTGTGATATTTTCACAAACACAAGAAAAATTGTTCAAGACTACACCATTCTATATAAGAAATCAGCAAGCTTGCTAAATCTCAAAGTAGAAATTCCTCAAACGTTGATAAAAAAATTGAGAACTACATGGCTACAACAGAAAGGAATTTACCCCATTTGAAGTAAAGAACCTTAATGATGCTGGTAAGAAGGCTCTATTTATTGAGTACAAGAACAGAAAACCAACAATGGGGAAATGGAAAACCAAGGAAAGGTACCTAACATCAAAAATCTCCTAAGCAAACGAACAGAAATATGACTTTCACCACTGCTCAGTGACTCAAAAGACAACACCAGGAATCACTGCAATCATTGCAGTGTTGATTTATGGGCACACTGAGAAATAAATGCTGAAATTACATCTGAATTATATCCTACAATTTGGGAAAAAACATCTACGAGAATGTTGAGTGACAAAATTGGAAAGTTTCCAGAAGAGAAGAATATAGCTTATATGAGTGCAGACCACCAACTAAAGAGGACAATTATTTTAATCCATTGTCACATATTTAAAGGCATATGTCCATCTGCGTGCAGTTTTGACTTGTCTAGCAGGGTATAACTCATGAGGTACTCACCGATGAAGCTTGATATGCATTATCCAAAACAAGCAGCAAACTTCACTTTTCCAGCAAACATTAAAAATTTTCATTTTCCAATCTTCTTAGGCAAAGGATCGATTCAGCAACCCCCAAAACCCTCAACACACTCT